>CM034701.1:346780260-346791728 GCA_020142125.1 Phrynosoma platyrhinos
TGGGCACCACAATTCAAAAAGGATGTTGACAAACTGGAGTGTGTCCAGGGGAGGGCAACCAAAATGGTGAAGGGCCTGTAAACCATGCCATATGAGGAAAGACTTAGGGAGCTGGGTATGTTTAGCCAGGAGAAGAGAGGGTTAAGGATGGATAGGTTAGCTCTGTTTAAGTATTTGATGGGGTGTCACATTCAATGGATGTAAGCTGCAGGAAAAGAGATTCACCTCAACATTATGAGGAATGTCCTGACAGTAAGAGCTGTTCAACAGTGGAACACGCTCCCTCTGGGTGTGCTGGACTTTCCTTCCTTGGAGGTCTTTAAGCAGAGGCTAGATGGCCATCTGTCAGGGATGTTTTGATTTTTATTTCTTGCATGGCAGGGGGTTGAACTGGATGGCCCTTGTGGTCTCTTCCAATTTTATGAGTCTATTCCTCCTTCCGGCCATGTGGCTACTTCAGGATTTTTTTTTTTTTCAAAACTCCATTAGAAAAAAAAAAGGTCCTCGTGAGATCCACCTTGCCCAAGTCTTTTGGGAAGCCAAAAGCTCCTTTGTTAGGTTGAGAGCACTGAATTTCTAAGAAAGTTCTCAATGTTTGTGTATCAGGAAACATTTTTAGATGTTGTTTTGGTAAAACATTGCCAAATGTAGTCCAAATTTTTTAAGAAAAATGTTTTACCTTTGTTGGGGGGTAGAAACTTCAAATGATGAAGTCCAAGTCCATTGCCCCCCTCAACAGGTTTCCCCTGATGTAGCTAAAATATGGTATAGTTCATCCAGAAAACATACCCAGGGGTAGCTGTGTTGGCAAAGTAACAAAGTACAATAACATCCAAGATCCAAAAAACTGTGACACCTTATATACTTCATAATACTCATAACAATGAGTGACATAACCATTCCTTTGTTTCTCTCTCTCTCTGGTGAACTGCAACAGGGCAAGAGGAAGTCCCCACTACCTGGATTCCTCCACTGTTGCAATAGTCCCATGGAGCTTGGGATGTGGTGTAGGCTAGGGTGCAAGATGTTGGAGAACAACGCCTTGTACTATGGACATGTGGATATGTAAAACAGACATACATCACAGAAATGGAAAGGATTACAAAGGCTATCTAATTCAGTGTCCTTCCATAGACGTATATATAGCTAAAACATTCCAGAGCAATGGCCATTCAAGCTCTATTTAAAGGCCTCCAAAGAAGGCGACTTCACCACCTTACCTGTATTGTATTTACTGTGGCATCTACTATGGCTGTATCCTTACTGCTGCACTCTATGCAGTCATTAACAATTCACCTTGTCCTAGCACTTCAGTAAATTTGGAAAAAAGTAAGATGTCACTGGATGAAGTATCTTTGGAGAGAAGGAAGAATTTGGCTAGTCCTAGCAACATCCAGTAGGGATGAAGCAGGCATCAGCCAATTGGATTCAAACTGGGAGTGTATAAAAGGACAGGTAGACTCTGTTTTTTTTTTTTAAATTTTGGAGGGGGGTTAGAGTTTAGGTTACAATTGGAGGTGCAGTGTTAGAATTGGGGTCGGTGATTGAGGGACTTAGTACAACAGTAGAAGTCCTAGGGGGAGTTGATGTTGTGAGATATCCTAAGGGATATAGTTTCCCTTGGTGGCTGTTTTGGAAATAGATTTAGGGTAGTACCCCAAAGGAAGGACTGTGTGTGTGGGTCCTGGGGAAAAGTAAACACTGTTCTCTAGAGAAAAGTGATTAAAGTAAAAGGAAAGTACAAACTATAAACACATGAATAAAACCAAGTGTTGTGAAGTTAATGTAACTAACTACATGAAACTAGCAAAGCAAGATCATGAAGTATTGAACATTTTAATCATCTCATGACAGTGATACCTTGTGCAAATAAACTTTCAAATAAAATTTTTATTCATTGTTTCAACAAAGTATTGTCTGGCACTTTATAGCAGAAACACACTACCAACTTTTAAAAGGGAAGTTTGGGTTAGGTCCCCTAAGAAAGGTACAATAGGGGAACAGTATCACACCTGGAGTGAGAAGTGGGATAATAAAACTCATATTGTGGCATCCGGAAGAAAATTGTTAGGAAAAGTAAAAGTGGTCTGTCACAATTTGGTGGCAGAGGTGGGATAATAAAACCCATTGGGCTGCCATCTGAGGGAAAGGAGTAAGATGGCTGAGTGAGTGTCACCTTCACAGTATCCTAGGAATTTCTGAAGGCCAAAGAAACAACATTTCAGGGTAGTTTCTGGAATAACCTTTGGGGTACAACTCAAGGTATTTAGCACATAATTGTACTTTTTTACAGTTTACCCCAACTAGCCCAGTATTAAATTTAAGTATAACCAAAAGAGTACACAGCAGACAGTTCAATCCAGATACAAGGATAATATATACCTTACAGAGAAGCTTCAGCACTAAATAAAAATGAGATGAGCCTTCATTTGCAAAAATGTTTGGCTATGTCCCTGTAGCTAGAAATGAGTACATCAGCTCCTGAGACCTCTGAAGGATCTTGGTGGACCTCAGTGGATTATGTAATTGTTTTGCATTTGGTTATGAACCCATTCTGTGATTAACTATGTTCCACCAGGCATGGAATGGCCATGGAGAGGGTGATCCTGTAGCTTTATGGTGGGATAAAGGGTAGTAAATGGCACAGTTCCAAATGTAGAACTACTACACTAAGCTTGACTATGCAGGATTGCAGCCTTTATATGAGGGGAAAATACTCAGCTTTGGAAGCATTTATCCACTGAGCTAGTTAATTGCTTCCTGTAAAGCAGCATCATTTAGAACCAAAGTGTGTTTTTTCCTTGATGGTGCAGTTCAAGTACTTTTGTGTGGTTGACTGCTTTTTAAAGCAAGGGAATGAAAGAAAGTGAATCACCATTCTCCTGTGTTAGAAGTCACCAGGCCAATGATTTTCTCCCTTTGGCCCCAAAGTGTAGGTGCATTAATAAAAGCAATTCATTGCTTCGACTTGGCACAATGTGATCTGATCGGATTTGTTTCTCTTGCCACTTGCCCTGGGCAAAGTACAAAACTGACAATAAAAGGAACACCTTGTGCTTCAGATGAAAGACAGTGTATTTAAATTACAGACAATCCACACATTTGATCATGCATGACATAATTCCAAGCAGAGATTAAACATTAGCATGGTTCACTGTTGGTTGTATGCTTCAAAAACATTTGAAAGGCTCTGCATTTGAATGTAATTTGGAAAGGAGGATATCCCTAGCTTTGGCTATTGTTAAAGGGGCAAAGTGACTAGGATTTAAGAGCAAAATTCTAAAGCTGTCAAACTCGGTTGATCCTCTGCATGTTTATGAAAAAGTCAGTTCCACAGATTTCAGAGGGACTGCTCTAGAAGAAGGTTGTGAAAAAAGTTATAAGGGCTATGAGAAAGGTTAGTTTTAGTTTCCTTGTTTCATTCCCTCTCTGGAATAAAATCTTACACTTTACAGTTATGAAATAGGAAAATGGCTTTGAAAACATGACTAACATGGCTCTTCCATGGATAACTCACTACTAAGAATGTGAAAAAAACAACCCTTAGTTGTCTTATCAGTTTTCTCCCTATGCCACGTCCTTGTATCCTATCAAATTGTGAGACTTGGTGTTTTAAAAGCTATTTCAAAAAATAACTGTGCCTAATTTGCACTCTACTTTGCACAATTTACCTACATTGTCCAAATTTGTGTGCACAATTCATGCAGCATTTTCCCCTTGGCTGAAATGAATTTCTGTGTATTTTTTCTGATGTGCTTTTGAGCTAACTTCTTTTTAAGATATACACATTGACGTGTGTACACTTTATTTTTCATAAATGCCTTGTAAGTCTTACACATGTGTGAATGCTGAAAGGGGGCACACATTTTCTTGGGAGGTATGAGAATGGTATTCTACATTTGGTGAGATTGTTGATTCCCACAGCATTTCTTTCCACCTCTACTCACAAGTATGTATGCCTGGGATTGTAGCCACATAATTTCCCATACACCAGTCAATTTGAATGTATTAATCACTTTGCAAGTTGTCAAACAAATCACACACACAGTCTGTGCCATGCACAGCACTCCTGATATGAACAGCAAGCCATGTTCAAAAGGAATGAATTTATAGCACTTTTGGTTTGCCAATAAAACATAATTGGGCAACTGGCAGTCTGGATTTTTAAATTTAAATTTGAGCTCTGGATTGAGTTAGATCAGGTGATTCAGACTGAATCAAGCCCAGCTCCAAATCTCTAAAATGAGTTCTGAATCCCATTCAAGGGCTTGAACATGACCCTATGAAAAAGTAAAGACTAAAGGAGAAGATCACATGTGGCTTTTAAATCTCAATTAAAATTGGAAAACTGTGCCTTTGATGGTAGTTATTGTACAATGTCGCCTCTGACTTGCTGCTGCTGTGCCCCTGAAGTATAGCAACCTTTCATTGATGGGGAAAACCTGTCAATAAGCTCCCAATTGCACTGCAGTGCCATTGAGCCCTCAAGTGCAATAAATCTCATTGCCACAAGTGCTAAACTGCATTATAAATGAAAAACAAAATTACTAAGGAGGAGTGCAGAAGAGAATTCAAGGAACCATCAATGCCAGAAACAGCCTCAGTTGCACAATTGAAGGGACATGTGATAAGGAAAGCTCTCAAATCAGTATGTACAATATCCATTTTCTTTTATTAATGTGATTGTGGCAAGAAGAAGGCTCATGTGACAATGTTCTTTGTCACAAAGTCTGTCACATTTTGAGTCTCACCTTTAAAAATAGAAGAAGAGAAAAAGAAAAGATGCCTCTCTTGGGCCACCAAAAAAATCCTAAAGAGGTTTAATCGAACAAATTATGATCCCTGGGAAAGTCATTTTTGCCAACAGACAGATCAATCAACAGCTCTCCTCTGATGCCAAATTGCTGCTTCAAAGGTGCCAAAAAGCATTGGAGAATACACTGCAGGATATGAAGTGTTTTTCAGGTAAGTAATCCAAATAACAACAAACAGACATCTATTGAAATCCAATAGATGTTTAGGAGCTATCCTTTTTTTGCAGTGAGGGCATATCTACACTACACAATTTTATCAGTTTCATACACAGTTAACTATCATGACTCCATTTTGTGGAACCCTGGGATTTATAATTTGGTGATGTAGGGCCTTTGCAGATTGCCAGTAATAGTGCACATTAAATTGAGGCACTGCCCTGGCTCAGTGGTAGGGAATCATGGGAACTGTAATGTATTGTGGCACCAGAGCACAGAAATGTGTCTCAGAAAAAATACAATTCCCACGACTCCCTAGCACTGAGCCAGGGCAGTGCCTCAATTTAATGTGCACTATTTCTGGCAGTCTGCAAAGGCCCGTAGTTACCTGCCACAGGTAGAGAAATCTAAGTACTTCAGCAAAGTACAAATCCAAGGATTCCATATGATGCAACCACGCCAGTTAATTTGGGGTGAGCTCTGACCAAAGCAGAATAGAATTATACTATTACTTTGTTGCTACATAAGTTAGGCTTAGCTAGGGTTATTTGAGATCCAATGTGGTGTAGTGATTTGAACATTGGACTATGACTTTGGAGACCAAGGTTTGAATCCCCACTTAGTCATGGAAACTCACTGGGTGACCTTGGACAAGTTACACTGTCTCAATCTCATAGGAAAGCAAATGCAAACCCCTTCTGAACAAATCTTGCCAAGAAAACCCCATGACAGTATTACCTTAAGGTGACTATAAGTCAGAAATGACTTGAAAGCACACAACAACAAGAACAACAACAAAGCATTAGTCAGTTCCATGAAAAAGTGGAGATTTGAACCCTTTGGTTCTCTTGGTCTAAGACAGACACAGTCCACTACTATAGCAGCTGGATTAATTTCTTTAATAATTAATTTCCCACTTGTCCCAGGACAGACCAAATACTGCAGAGCACTAAACAGCAAGGCACCTCCCCCCCCCCACAAGTCTGAGCAAATCTCACTGCAAGAGAAAATTAGGTTTTATATTACATTGTATATTACTCACCAATGTAAGATCCAAATGTGTAGATGGCTTCTTTGGCCCTTTCCCATTTCCTCAGCTGACTTTCTAATCAAGCAGTGCCCATCAGATTGATGAGAGGCACCACTCTTGTCTAAGAAGGTTACTTAGGGTGATAGAATTTAGCTTTTTGCTTCCTGCACTGGTCTGATTTGATTTGCCATGACACCAAAACCCAGCTCCATTTGTCATACCTACAGCACTTCATGTCACAAATGCCACATCCAAAAGCAAATACAGACCCAGAGGTTAATTGGATTATGAAGACAAGTAGTACTTTTTGGTATTATCATTATTATTATTGACATAGCAGCAACAGTGGAACTCAGACTATAGGGATGACCCCAGAACTGTAGAGAAATCAGCAGTGAAGAAAAATTAATTCTGGGGCAAAAAAAGAACTGAGAATAGGCAGGAGAGTGAAAATGTTGTTGTAGTGTATTCTGCAGATCTCAAAACACTGGCTTTAGTTTCCATATTACATGGGCCAATTCAAGGGGGGAGGTGGGGATGGAAATTCTCTACCTTTTATCTTGATCCATTTCATCCAGGTTTCATCTGGTTTCAGACCTAGTCATGGGGCAGGTCATCTTGGATCTCACCCTATGCCAAAAGTGAACAGTGGGAATGTGTCCCTGTTGGTTCTGCTAGGTCTCTTGGATGTTTTCATACTATCAACCATGCTAGCCTTCTGGTTCACCTCACTGTGATGGGACCTGGAGGCATTTCTTCTTTCCTGCAGGGGTGCTCTCAGAAGGTGGTGCTGGGGAATTCCTTTTTGACTCTCTGATCATTGGCCTGTGGAGTCCATCAGGGTTCTGTCCTGTCTTCTATGCTATTTATCATATATATGAAACCTCTGGTACAGGTTGTCCAAAGGTGGGGCCCAGGTGTAACCAGCATTCTTATGATATCAATTTTTCTTACTCTTTCCACCTAATTCCAAGGAAGCTGTTCTTGTGCTAAACCAGTGCTGGCAGCTGTAATGGATTGAATGAGAGAGGTAACAAATTGAAGCTTAATCCTGACAAGACAGAGATGCTCCCAGTCAGCCAACTTGTGTTAGATGGGTTTCTACTTCCCCTGAAGATGCATGTTTGCAGTTTGGAGGTACTCCTGGATTTAGCTTTCAGCCTGGAGACGCCGCTGGAGTTCAGCCTCCGGACCGCGGCCCTCCTGCGGCGCATCTAAAAGGAGCACCAAATTGGCGCTCCTTTTAGATTTAAGGGAAAGTGCGCCCCAAAAGTGGCGGGCGCACTTTCCCTGGCTCAAACGGTGCAGCGCATGTGGGTGCTGCACCGTGAGGTCATCCCTGGTGCGCCGGCCGTGCGGACAGCCGGCGCTTGTGGGGGCGACCTCGGGGAGAGGAAGGGGCGCTGCTCGTGCGGCTGCCCCTCCTCTTCCCTGCCCGGAAGACGGCTCAATTAGCCGTCTGCCGAGGCAGTCAGGCTTCATTGGTGGCCAGGAGTGCATTTGCATAGGTAAAGCTAATGTGTCAACTGAATCTGTTCTTGGAGAAGTTGAATCTCATTAAGATAACACATACTTTGGTTACATTCTGTTTGAATTACTATAATGTGCTTTACATAGGATTGGCTTTGAAAAGTGCTCAGAAACATCAGTTGGCCCAAAGAGCTACAGCCAGATTGTTAAGTGGGGTTGGCTACAGGGAGCACACAACTCCTTTGTTGCAACAACTCCATTGGTTGCTGGTCCATTTCTGGGCACAATTCAAAGTGCTGGTAATGATCTATAAAGCTTAATTTTAAATGGGGCAGAATTGAAGGTCTCTCCTTCTCATATAAACAAAGAAGATTTAAGATTGATAATGTGGACAAAGCAAAGGAAATGGAACAAAAATTAAAAGAGGATTATAGATGAAGAAAGGATTATAGACAAAAAGAAGAAGAAGGAAGAAGAAATTGGGTGTGAAAGAATGGCAATCTAAGAGGTATAAAGAAAGAGATATAAAGAAAAACTGAGAAGGGACAAAAAGAGCAATTTGGAAGAGGAAAAATCAACAGAAGAGGAAGGGGAAGGGGAAGGAGAAGACCTGGAAGAGGAGGATGGATGAACAGAGAGGAAAGGTGATGAGCTAGAACAAGCAGAGAACAGTAACGAAGAAAAGAAAAAAGAAAAATAAACAAGACAAAAGAATAAGACATTATTAAATATATTTATTGAAACTTAATAAGGGGATGAAGGGGTGGCTATCTCCAATATATATATATATATATATATATATATATATATATATGTGTGTGTGTGTGTGTGTGTGTGTGTGTTTGAGTGAATATGAAATTTAATAAAAGAAGAATGGATTTAAAAATAACATCATGGAATGTGAAAGGAATAAATTCAAAATATAAACGAAGTATAGTCTTTCATCAATTAGAGAAATTTAAGAGTGATATAACATGCATTCAAGGGAAGAAAATAAATAAAAAAGAGATGAAATTCATTAGAAATCCTAAGTTAGGATATCACTATATGTCTGCAAATGACAAGAAAAAGAAAGGAGTGGCGATATATGTGAAAAAGAAATATAAATCTACAGAGATTTTTTGTGAGTACATAGCAATTGAAGTAATAACTGAGAATAAAAAGATCTTGGTGGTAGGAATATATGCCCCATCAGAAAATTGAGATAAATATTTTAAAACAATACACAATGAATTGAATAAGGTGGATTATAACAACATACTCTTATTAGGAGATTTTAATGTGGTTGTGGAACCCAAAATAGATAGAATTTCTTTGGAAAATAAAAAAATAGTGGTAATCAAGGGAAATTTCCAAAATCTTTCTTCAATATGATTAATGATTTGAATTTAAAAGATGAATGGAGATACAAATACAAAGAAGTTAGGGATTTACTTTTCACTCTCAGATTTACAATTCACTTTCAAGAATAGACATTTTTATAATTTCCAAATCTCTAACCCCGCTGATCTACTCGATGGAAATTTTGACTAAATGCATCTCGGGTCACAATCCAATAATGATGGGAATGCAAGAAAAGAAAAAAAAACACAATATCTCTGGAAATTGTATGAAGATACATTGAAAGATAAAAGCAATCTAGACAAAATAAAAGAGAGCTTGAGATATTATTTTAGGGAAAATAAAATGGAAAGAATGCAAGCTAAAACAATATGGGATGTGAGCAAAGCGGTGATTAGAGGGGTAATTACTAAATTGCAAATTGAGCAAAGGAAAAGAGAAACTGAGAAGGAAAATAAAAGAAATGTTAAAAAGGAAAGAAGAGAAATTGAAAAGTAAAGGAGATAAAAAACTGAAAGTTGAGATTGATAATTTACAGCATCAATTAAGAATCATGGCTATTGAAAATATAGAAAGGAAACTAAAAGCGGTGAAGCAAATACAGTTTGAAACAAGAAACAAAGCTGGGAGAGTATTAGCCAATAATCTGAGATGAGAAAGAACAAAAATGATAATTATGGAGATAAAATATAAAAATCAATTCTATACAGATTAGGGAAACATTAACCGGCTGTTTAAAGAATTTTATGAGGAGCTATATAGGAAAGATGAATCAGATAATCATAGAGATAATATTACAAGATATTTGAATGAACAAAAAATTGTCAAGCTAAATAAGGAACAGGAAGAACATTTAAACCATCCAATAACAGTGAGAGAAATATCAGAAGCAATTGGGAAATTGAAAATGAGGAAAGCTCCTGGGCCTGACGGTCTAATGGCAATATACTACAAAAAACTGCTAACTGAGTTATTGCAACCATTAGAAGAGGTAATGAACAATATTTATATCCAAGGAATACCTGATTCATGGAAGGAAGCTTATATATTTTTAATTCCAAAAGAAAACAAAGAAAAAATTAATATGAGTAACTATAGACCAATTTCTCTAACTAATATGGATTACAAAATATTTATGTCTATAATAACATCGAGGCTGAAGAAGATCATTAACTCAATTATCCATGAAGATCAGAATGGATTTATCCCAGGAGGCAGATCAAAAACAATTTCAGAATTGTGCTTAATGTTATTGAACACTATGAACATCATAATGAAAGGAAATTAACCATGATTTCATTAGATGCAGAAAAGGCTTTTGACAGAGTCAATTGATGCTTTTTGTTTTTCCATTTTCACCCTGCTATTTATAATAATACTGGAGGTTCTGAATAACAAAATTAGAGAAGATGATAAAATAAAAGGAGCAAAAATAAAGTAACACATTTTTAAACTGCAAGCTTTTGCAGATGATGTTATATGCTTTTTGGAAGAGCCAAAAGAAGGTATAGAAAAGCTTTTAAAAGTAATTCAGGAAAAAATTTAAATATTTGGGTATATACTTGACCAAAAGAAATATAGATCTGTTCAAAAATAATACCAAAGAATATGGGAGGAGAGCAAGAATGATTTGGAGAAATGGAGCAGACAATGTTTCTCCTTTTTAGGGAGAATAGAAATAGTTAAAATGAATATACTGCCAAAGTTTATTTATCTTTTTCAAAATATACCAATAATCTCAAGAGAAAAATACTTTGAAGAATGGCAGAGGGAGCTATCAAAATTTATATGGGTGGGGAGGAAACCCAGAATCAAATGGAAACTGCTTACAGAGGAGAAAAATAAAGGAGGATGCTGATTACCTAATCTAAAATTATACTTTTATGCAGCCTGTCTGACTTGGATAGAAGAATGAATGAAACTAAGCAATGAAAGACTACTTGACATGGAAAGCACCAAGCTAAGATATGGATTCCATGCATATTTGTGGTATGATAAGCTCAAAGATAACAAGGACTTTGAGCATCATATCACGAGGAAAGCTTTATTGAAAATTTGATCGAAAATTAGAGATCATTTTTATACCAAGTTGGGTATCAGCTCAGGAGGCATTCTTTGGCAGATCAAAAAATGAAGGAATACAATGGTTGAAATATAGAGATCTTCTGGAATGGAAAGGAAAAGAAGAGAATGAGATAATATATGAAGAACAACTAGACAGGATAATAAAGAAAAATTGGTTCCTATATAGACAAATCAAAGAATGATACAAAGTAGATAAGAGAAATCAGGGCATAACAGACGAGATGACTGACTTGGACAAAATTATGTTTAAGAAAGACAAGGATAAAGATAAGGTAAAAGGATATATTGCTAAATACTATAACATTTTGAAAGAAAGAGATTTAGAAAGTGAAGGAGTTAAATACATGATGATTAAATAGGCTCAGGATATAGGGAGAAGCATAGATTTAGAGGAATGGCTCATTTCCAATGAATATACACTTTGTCAAGATTATAAAGAAAATTACATTAAGATGTTATATCATTGGCATCTGTCGCCTGTGTTGATTAATAAAATATATAAATCCGGTAATGAGAAATGTTGGAAGTGTGATGAACAGAAAGACAGCAGGGAGCTGTGAAGACCAGAAGAC
>CM034701.1:346806994-346817891 GCA_020142125.1 Phrynosoma platyrhinos
AGCGGAGCTAGCATCTCCCAGCCAGGTCTCGGTGAAGCATGCCAGGTCAGCTTTCTCATCCATGATAAGATCGTGGATAATGTGGGTCTTATTTTTAACCGAACTGGCATTGCAAAGGAGCAGCGTAAGGGTCTGTGGAATGGCTGATGTGCTCTCCAAGTTATCCCGGGAAACAGAGTGAACTGAAGAAGGGATAGGTATTATGCATCTATCCCTTCTTCTTTTGTAACATTTGTTCACTCTGTTGCCGCCATATCTACCCTGCTCCCACACAACTTTGATGTCCGCCCCCAGATTATGCCCGGCATCAGTACGTGATGCTAAACGCTGTAAATCCAGCTAATAGGAGAGTGGAGCTGGAAAGGACTAGCCAGAAAAACTCAGTTCGGTCCTGACTTGTAGGGTTAGGCGGCTCCCAAAATATGTCACGGGAGAGATGGCAAAAGTCCCCAGAATGCTGGCACAGCCTCGTGTAAATGCCGGGGGAGAGGTGACAAGACTCCTCCCGGCTGAGACCGGCACAGCTGCAGGCGATCCAAGGCCGCCATGATCTTCTCCTGGCAGGGCTAGGCAGGGCTGGAGCAGTCCTCCCAGGCGGTCCCCAAAACGCCGGCGCAGCCACGTGTAAATGCCAGGGGAGAGGTGACAAGACTCCTCCCGGCTGAGACAGGCACAGCGGCGGGCGATCCAAGGCCACCATGATCTTCTCCTGGCAGGGCTAGGCAGGGCTGGAGCAGTCCTCCCAGGTGGTCCCCAAAACACTGGCGCAGCCGCGTGTAAATGCCGGGGGAGAGGTGACCACTGCTTTGCTGCAGTGGTGACTTCCTCCTCAAGAGAAGGCCACTTCCACGGTGAAGGAGAAGGGCAAGTGCAACCTTTTGGCCACTGCTGCCGCCCTGGCAGCCACCTCCGCACTGGGGGACACCAGGGTTGGGGCCGCTACTGCTAGCAACCTGACATACTAGTCAGGTTGTGTAGTTTTCTGGTTTTTGATATTAGCTGAGGAACTTAAAATTAGCCCCCCTACTGCATTTTCATTATTACAACCAGTTGCAGTCTTGTAAAGTTGTAGGCTTTCATGGCTGGCATCCATAGTTTTTTGTGGGGTTTTCGGGCTGTGTGACCATGTTCTAAAAGTTGCAGTCTTATTTATTTATTTATTTATTTTACCATTTTCTTACTTTCCTGAAGCTCCTGCTCCTTACTTTTGAAATGTTGGATGTTCTTTGTGGCATGTTATTTATGTTTATTCTTCACAATTTTGACTGTTTCATGGCCTTGTTGGATAATAAATTGTAACATAACACAAACTGTGGTAGTTGCTTGTCTTCTGGGTCTGTACACATTAAGCCAATGAACAAATATTCCTTGTTATAATGGTGACACTTTTAAAGATGACTGAAGAAGCTTCATGTTGCTTTGAACAAGCTGTACCCTCCTCAATATCATCAGTACTTTATGTTTCATATTCAGCTAGCAATCCATCCTGAGGCTCAGCCAAAATGTATTGCCATGAAATTCGCCATGATAACATTGAAAATTCACTTTACCTGAGCTTGTAGCATGGATAACCAAACACTTTTATTTGCTGAAATCACAGAAGAAACATAAACATTTTCAGTAATCCAAAGTTATCATTCCAAAGTCTGTCTGAACACTCACTCACTCACTCAGACTGACTGACTCTGATTCTATCTTCCTGCAAACATGGTCTTCCTTTTACACATAAATTTCTTTGAGAACATTCTCAACACAGCTACAGAATTCTGAGTTGCAACAGATATTCCAAGAATGTGATGGCACAACATGAACAACACTTGAAGTTGGTGCAACTATGAAGGCAGCTTTTGGCTATATGCATGGCAACAAGAAATGCCATGTGCTTTCTCTCAGTCACTCAGCATCATTCACTTGCATGTTCTCATCATGTCCAGAAATGGCAAATGGTGAGTGCATTTTTTGCTATCAGTTATTTTCAAAACCAATTTTTACTTTTGTTTATCTTTAATGGAGGTGTTAGGTTAGTACAATTAGTACAACTGACAGATCAAGCTGAAATGTGGCAAAAAATAATTTAACATCATGCCTGCATGCCTGCCTGGACAGACCACTGTGAAGACACTAATCCCTGGGCATCTGTGGACCACAGCTTAAGAACTTCTGCTATATAGTTCTCCATATGAGGGGCAGGATGATGCAATGCAAAGTAATTTAGCTGCTGTACTGGAAATCAAGTACTAATTAATTAGATATCAGATAGTACATTCCAGAATCAATCAGTCAATCAGTTTGTTCATTCATAGTGGAATATTTAACAACTGATATCTTCCTGGCTTTCATGGAGCATTTAAAAGTGAAATTTTGTTAACAATAAAGGAAAGGTTCATAAATGAAAAGGCCTCACAATTTTTCCCCAAGAGCTTCATCCCCAATTGATAAGACTCTAGTGCTTCACATTTACTCATATTTTCTCCAGACTTTCCTTTTATTTCAGAGCTAGAAATGGCATAGGAAATGGCAATTTCACCAAAATGTTCCTTCAAAAGCATGAGGAGCAATGTTCCATCACCTCCCATCTTTCCCAATTGTTTGACAATAAAAAAATAAAGCACTACAGCGAGCCTTGCCGTTACATTGTCATGTTTCCACTGGTGCTATCATCACACACTTCATAAATTATTGCAATAAAAAAGGAGCACTAAACTGTCTATGTGGAGAAGCTAAATTTCAATGAGTCACTCTCAGTTTCATCTCAATTAGCACCCATTCTGCTCGCTTATTTTTGCTGCCTTCCTAATAGACTGATTTACATCAGCTGCAAAAGAACAGAAACTTAGTTAATTGAGCCTTCCCTATCTAAATGGCACCTTGTTGTCCCAGCAAAAAAACCATGTGTTTATGAGAGTTTAAGTAAAATTGTTAAGGCCAGTGAAATAGCATCTAATGTAGCCTCATGCTGGGAAGCTTTTCTGCAGTTGAGAACACCTGCTGGAACACGTGTAGTTCACATTTGATTTCTGGAGGAAGAGGGAAACATTTGTGTCCTTTGCAGATCACTAGGAAATAAACATCTTACAAACAAACAAACAAAATCCTGCAACTGTCTTGAGCAATTTGTTGTTGTCATGAGTTTTCAAATCAGCTTCGACATCTAGTGATCCTAAAGCAAACCCATCATGGAATTTTCTTGGCAAGATATATGTTTTGCCATTGCCTTCTCATTAGGCTGAGAGAGTGTGATTTGCCCAAGGCCACTCAGTGAGTTTCCAATGCCAAGTGAGGATCTGAACCCTGGTCTCACAGAGTCCTAGTCCAACACTCAAAGCACTATATCATGCTGGCTCACATTCTCTCCCCCCCAATATATTTTATTTTCATATAATTAACAAACACCCAATAGAACAAACATACAGACAAACAAAACATACCAACATATTTATACACTACATGTATTCCTCATCTATTTTTGCATTCAGAACTCCCTGTCTACTCTATACCTTCCTTACCTCCTCCTTTCCCCACCTTCTCATCTCCTTCCCTTCTCTCTTCTCCCTTTCTCTTCCTTCTCCTCCTCCATCTTCCTCTCCCCATCGATCTTCCCCTTACTTTCTTTCTTCATCTTCGCTTCCCTTAACTGTTCTCCTTAATCTCCTCCTATACACTCTTGCCCTCTCCATCCTTCTACACCTACTCTTACCTTCTTCATCTATCTATTTCTCTCTTACCCCTTTCACCCCAATTAACCATCCACCCCTTATTTGACTATCTACTTCCCACAATCTTACCTAAAACTCCATTATTCATTCTCCACTTCTTTGACTTCGTTCGTCCGTACTATTTATCCATCTTTTTGTATCCCTTTTATTCACTTCTTTTACTTCTTTAACTACCGACTCTATTTCCCTCTTTAACTCTCTTATCATTTTACTCTCCTTTAACCTATCTATTCCTTTGTCCTTGCTACTTTTATCTAATCTTGTATAATTTTGCCAGTTTAAAATCTTGATATCCTTTCTAATCGATCAAAATCACACTTTCCCATTGCTCCTTCATATATTTCAAAATTAATTGCCAGTCCTTATCCACCTTGCTTATTGATCTGTTTCTTAGTATTTGCATCAATTTTTCCATTTCTATTATTCCCAATAATTTTATTACCCAATCTTCTTTTCCAGGAATATTTTTCACTTTCCACTTTTGTTCAAATAATATCCTTGCCACAGAGGTCATGTAAAATAGTATTTTTCCATGTTTCCTTTCTACCTCACCATCAAACATTCCTAGTAGAAAGCTTTCAGGCCTCATTTCTAATTTTATCTGTAATATTTCACAATTTGATAACCTAATCATTTCCCAATACTTTCTTGCCTTTTTACACATCCACCAACAATGTATAAATGTCCCTGCTGTCTCTCCACATTTCCAGCATTTATTATTCCTATTTTTGTAAATCTTTGCCAACTTGTCCAGTGTTAAATACCATCGAAAGAATATTTTATACCAATTTTCTCTTATGGATTGTGATGCTGTTACCCATAGTGCCCTTGATATCAAAAATATGAAAAGTCCATGATGACCTCCAGATGAACTCTGGCAGTGGACTTGGAGGCAAAAGGTCCTCCACACCCATGGCATGGGCCAACCACCCTTAATCCTCAATGCAAATACATAGGCCCCAGACAGTCTAGGAGAGTTGCAGATGGGATTATCTGATGAGATCATCCAAACCATCGGAAAGGTGCATTGTGCCCACCAGTCACACACTCCCCCAGACATCGAAGGTGTAATGTTTGTATTGTGCCACCCACTCTCACACACCCCCACCCATCGAAAGGTGCATTGTGCCACCTAGTCACACATTCCCCCAGGATATGGGCCCCTCGGATTAAGACCAGTAGATACAATGTAACCCTATACAGCCAGGTGTCATCATCGCAATCATTGCCTTTCACCTCAGGCCCTATTTGGTCCTATATAAACCCCAGATTTTGGCCAGTCGGTGTGCTATCTTCTTGGTCTAAATGACTCCACGTCACTCTGACCTTTGAAGCTAGTTACCGGCAAATCTGCTCAAACCCAGGCTGCGGAGCAAGACTTGTCCCCCACCATCCCGCATACCATTCGCTTCCTGGAGGAAGACTACATCTCGGTAAGCATCACCATTAGTAATGCCTGAAATCTGTTCCCAATCGCCAACCCTGATTTTCCTGAGCCTTGAGCGTATGTGTGAGTGTATGCTCCATGAGCGTGTTTCCCCTATTTCAATAAAGTAGACGTCTAGTTACCAACATCCATCTCAGCTTCATTCCTTGGAACCCCCTGGTCTCTTGGTATAAACATCGGGAGGGCGATCTCGTTGGACTCTTGTAGCCAGCCCCTCTTGCAAATAATAAATTCCCCTAAAAGGACCCTTGGCTACAATGCTGTATATTTTACCTCTTTAGCCCATTTTCCCCCCATTGGTTGAGTTGTATATTATATCCTATATATCTTGCCCACTTAATCATCATGTCCTTTATTATTTCCTCCTCCATTTCTAATTCTAGTAGCTTTTTATACAACTTTGCTATTATTTTTGTGTTTCCTTCACACAATATTATCTCCAATCTGACTTTTTCCCTCTGTCCCAAATTTTTTTTAGATCTATCATAGTCCTTTCGTAAATTTGTCTATATGCAAGCCATCCTAAATCGAATCCTATTTCCTGAAGTTCTTGCATTTTAATCTTGATTTCCCCCATATACTTTTTTTTGTTATTTCACTATAATTAAACCATTTCTTTTCTCTACACATTTCCTTTCTATACATAGCTTCTTGAGGTGATAACCACATTGGAAGTTTACACATTACTCTTTCCTTATATTTATTCCACACTGACAAAAGATTTTTCCTTATACAATGATTATTAACTCCTTGGTTTGTTTTCTCTTTGTCATATGCTAGAAATGCATGTAACCCAAATTTCAATCTTTCCCCCTTTAATCCTAAAAGCCTTCTGTCTTGCAAATGGATCCAGTCTCTAATCCACATAAGGCTACATGCTTCTGAATATAACTGTAAATTTGGAACTGCTAAACGTCCTCTTTCTTGTGCTTCTTGAAGTATTTTTAGTCTGATCTTGCCAAATATATTTTGCAATATCTCTATGCCAGATTTTATATGGTTTGTTAGAATTTATAATTGGAATAATTTGAAACAGGAAAAGAAACTTTGGCAAAATAGAAATTTTAATTGTGAAGTCGTAGGCTTTCATGGCTGGCATCCAAAGTTTTTTGTGGGGTTTTCTGGCCATGTTCTAGAAGAGTTTCTTCCTGATGTTTCAGAGAATCTTCTGAAGATGCCAGCTACAGATGCTGGCAAAATGTCAGAAATAAACTCTTCTAGAACATGGCCACACAGCCTGAAAAACCCACAAAAAACTATAGACATTTTAATTGTTGCTGTCCTCCCTAACCATAACAAATTGATATTTCTCCATCTCCCTAAATCTTTTTTTATCTCTTTCCATAGGTTCTGATAGTTGTTATCAAATAGTTCATTATTTTTTTTCGAAATCCATATTCCCAAAATATTTTACTTTCTTTTTAATTTCTATTCCCGCAATACCTTGTAGTTCCTTTTCTTCATCTGCTTTTAGGTTCTTTGTTATTATCGCTGATTTATTTTTGTTAATTTTACACCCTGTATAATACCCAAATTTCCCTAACAATGACATCAATATTCCTATATTTTGGTTTGGGTTTTCCAAATTGATCACCACATCATCCATATAAGCTCTTATCTTATAGGCAAATTGTTTAATTTTAGCTCCTTGCAAATTCTCATTCTCCATTATCTTTTTATCAGCAATTCTATTACTATCAAAAATAATACGGTGACAGTGGGCAACCCTGCCAGGTACCTTTATCAATCAATATCGGTTTGGTCAGTTCTCCATTAATATTAATCCTTGCCTTTAGATTATCATAAATTCGTTGTATCCAATTCCTAAAATTCTCCATGTTCATATTTTCTAAAATCTCAAATAAGGCATGCCAATTAATGGGATCAAATGCTGTTTCCATGTGCCTTTCATAATACTCTAAAATATTGAGGATATATCTCAGATTATCTTTCATGTGTCTTTTTGGAAGGAACCCTCTCTGATCCTCATCAATCAGTATTTCTAAACATTTTTTAAATCTTCTAGCAAATATTGTATAATCGTTGTTAAGTAGGGATATAGGTCTATAATTTGCTGGATCCATCAAATATTTATCTTCTTTTGGAATCAGGATAATTTCAGCTTCTTTTCATGTTTCTGGCATGTTCGCCTTTAATATATTGTTCATTACTAACTGCAACGGGCCACGTAATACCTCTTTGAACATTTTATAAAATTCTATAGGGAATCCACCTGGTCCTGGTGACTTACCATTTTTGCTACAACTTACAACCTCTTTTATTTCTTCTTTCATGATTTCGATTTCCAAATGTATCTTTTGTTCTTCATTTAATTTTGTCAATTTCTCTTTTTCCAGGAATTAAGAAGATTTCTCAATTTGGCCCACCTTCTGCTCAAACCCAAAAGATTGGATAAATCTTTATAATATTCATAAAAAATCTCTAGAACCTTTTCTTGCTGGGTAAAAACCTCTTCATTTTTCTTTACTTTATCTATCTGTCTCATTTCTTTCCTTCTCTTTAATCTGTATGATAGCCATTTACCCACCTTGTTAGAATTCTCAAAATTATATTGTTTTGCTATTCTTAACTTCTTCCCTAATTCACCTGCCATTTCTAATGATATTTGATCCTGCAGAAGTTTTTCTCTACTTAATTCTTTATTCTCTGGTTTAGTATTAAGCATGTCCTCTTTTTCTTTAATCATTTTATTTAACATATTTACTCTTTGATTCCATTTTCTCTTTAGTATTACACTTTGCTGGATTAATAATCCTCTTATTACTGCTTTCCCTGTATCCCATACTATATCTAAATCAGTTTCCTTATTCAAATTTTCTTTAAAAAATATTACTATAGCCAATTTGATTTTCTTGACCACTTCCAAATCTTTTTATAACTCCCATTTAATCTCCATTTGCATGATCTTCTTTTTCCTCTTGTATTTTCGAATTGGAGTAGCTCTGGGTTATGATCTGATAATATTCTGGGCAAGTTTTCCATACATTTCAAATCATTCCCTAATGTTTTTGAAACCAATATCAAATCAATCCTTGCCAATGATTTATATCTCTCTGAAAAGTAAGTGTGATTTTTAGCCTTCCCATATAAATATCTCCATAAGTCTATTAAATTTAAGTTTCCCATTAAATTGAAAAAAAAAATGGGTAATTTTCCCTGTTTTTCTTTTATTTTCTTCTTCGAAGTTCAATCTGCATCCAGTTCAATTACCCCATTTACATCTCCAAGTAGGATTATCTCTCCAAATTCCTGTTCCATTATCATTTTTGTACATTATCATAATATTTTGTTTTGTTTTCTTGTGGAGCATATAAACCTACCAATAAAATCTTTTCCCCATTTATTTTAATCTCTACTCCTAAAATGTGGCTCTTTTTATAATTATATATTTGCTTATTTACATAAATAAGCTGAGGCTTCTGGGAGCTGAAGTCCCTCGGCCCTTAAAGGGGAAAGGTTGCCTACCCCTGACATAAATAATAACCCATTTTGTTCTTTTTTTGGGGTGGATGATACAAATTCTTTACCTAATTTACTGTTCTTTATTAAACTTTCATCTCCTAACTTTATGTGTGATTCCTGTAAACATATTAACTCACATCTTTCTAAAAAAATGAAAAACTTTCTACCATTTTTGAGGAGTTAAGTCCATTCACATTCCAGCTCAAAAGCTTCATTTAATTTAGTCACACACTTATTTCTCCTCTCAGAGAGAACAACCAACAAATTCTACAAATGCTTATATTTATGAAATGAAATTAATATACAAAATTTACCAATTATTACTATTGTTATTCTTTAACTTTGTTATTTTTCTTCTCTCTCTTCTTCTAATTCTTCTTCCTCCTCCTCCTCTTCATTTTGATTTTCTCTCTTGTTCTCTCTTGCTCTTAAGCAACTTTCTTAAGCCTTTGTTGTCATAATTCCACATCTTTTTCTATATCTTCTCTCTGATTGGCCACCTTCTCTTTGTTTTTCTATTTCCTTTCTGTTCCTGCTCCAAAAATCCTTTGCCTTTTCAATTGAGTCTATTTTATATCTCCTTTGTTTCCAGGTCAATGTCAGTCCTTCAATTTCTTCTCATTGGAATGGAATGCCATAAATTTTGAGTTGGTCAGATAAAAAGCTATACTCTCTTCTCAATCTCAACAGTCTAGTTGGGATATCATTAAAAACTTGAATTATTCATCCATCTATATTAATATTAATATTAATATTAATAATAATAATAATAATAATAATAATAATAATAATAATATTTATTTATTTTTAGCCCGCCCCTCTGTGCACAATCGGGGCAGCTAACAACAATTACAAATACAAAAATACATAAAATACAAATCCGAAAGGACCAATACCTACCCCCCCTTAAAACAGTATTAAACCAAAAACTAATTAAAACATCTGAGATTAAAACATAAAATAAAACAAAACCAATAACCAACAAAAATTACTATCTACTATCAATTCTTTTTTAAAATTTTGTTGAATAATGAGATCTCTTGTTTGCTTACACATACAGTACACTACAATGTCTCTCGGGAGATTTCTTTGTCTACTTTTGAGCTGATACAATATATCATGTCTATCTCCCAGTGAAACTGTTCCACTGGTTTTTCAATATAATCAGCCAATATTGGTATTAGAAAGTTATATAGGTTTTCATTTTCTTGTTCAGAAATACCTCTCAACTTTATATAGTTCTCTCTCTGCCTAGTTTTGAGCTTTATCAATGCCTGCTGGTCTTCTTTCCTCTCATTATTTATTTTCACCAATTTTGTGTCCATTTGTTTTGCCTTGATTTCCATGTCTTTAACACTCTTTTCCAAATTCTCCACTTTTTCAGTTATTTTACCCATGTCTTTATTTATCTTCTTTAGAGATATCTTTAATTTTCCCATCTCATTTTTGATCTCTTGTCTGATCTCTTGTTTCAGTTTCACTCTTAGCCTTGCATTGTTATCCTTTAGTTCAGGGGTAGGCAACCTTTCCCCTTTAAGGGCCGAGGGACTTCAGCTCCCAGAAGCCTCAGCCATGTTGGCCAATATTCCCATGTTGGCCAATAGCTCCTGGGATTCTGGGAGCTGAAATTCCTCGGCCCTTAAAGGGGAAAGGTTGCCTACCCCTGCTTTAGTTCATCCTTCATTCTCCTTGTCTCCTCCAGCATTGACAGTTCACTTTGTTCTGCAATTCTTGTTGTTGGTTCCAACGAAGGTCTCCATTGCATTAGTGTTGTTACTTGGGATGTTATTTTTTTGCCTGTAGCCATTTCACAATTATCTCTTATCCAGTTTCAATCAAGTAAATAAATACCAAGTTTACTTTATTTTACCCCAATACACTTGTCACTCTGATATATAAGTTATTTCTTCATTACCTTGCAACACACCACAGTTAAATTGTCACTTTCTTATTCTCTATTTCCACCTGCAGATGGCACTCCTCACTCCAAAACTTAAAATACTGCTCCCTCTCTCCCTTTTTTCAAAGTGGTATGTGTATTTAAGAGAGAGTACAGACTCCACAACCACCAAGACCAAAAGAATTCTTCTCATCTTCCCTGGCTCTTATCTACAACAAACCAACTTAATAATGATAATAATAATGATAATAATAATAATAATAGGTTTTATTTCTAGCCCACCCCTCTGCTTGGCAACTGGGACAGGTTACAACATATTTAAAACAAAAACAGTTTAAAAACATTCCCTCA
>CM034701.1:346819100-346833020 GCA_020142125.1 Phrynosoma platyrhinos
TTAATAATCCACTTTGTTTGTTACTCTTCCATTAAATATCAATTTCTGTATTTTTACTTCTTTTATTTTCTCCTTTTGAATCTTATATTGAGCTTATTTCCTTTGTTTCTTTTGCCTGTTTTTTATATTTCTATATTCTCCATATATTATCTTTGACAACTTATTGCTTTACACTTTTTTTATAGTCTTATATAAACCAGTTCCCAGTTCAGTTCTGAATACCAATTCACAATTTGTTCTTTCTTTCCTAACATTCTGTTTCCTACCCTTCTTTTCTTATTTTCCCCCTAACATTGGGGTTTATATTCTTAGCTCATAGTTTATCAGCTTCACAATCCAAATATACTCCAATTCTGGTCAGATCAAATTCCAATCAAATCAGTTATATCACCAAAACAAAGTCCAATCTCTAGTGTTTTAATCTAATATTCTTCTTATTCTTTCATTTCATTATACTCTCCCTTATTCCTTCTTTTCTTTCTTCTTTCTCCTTTCTCTCTTATTCTCAAGTCTTTAAATCCTGTCTTTAGCAGTCATTAGCGGTCAGGATCTTTTTCTTTTCTCTCCCTCAGCTCTGATGAATAGTCTTCCAGTAGCTAAGGCCTAAGCAGGGACTTTATACAAGGAGGCTGCATTCAAAACTTTACTTGCTTTGTGAAGCTTTAAAACAGTGGTGGCTGCACTTATGCTGCTGCACTCAACATTAGGAGGAACTTCCTGACAGTAAGGGTGGTTTGACAGTGGAACACACTCCCTCGGAGAGTAGTGGAGTCTCCTTCCTTGGAGGTCTTTAAGCAGAGGCTGGATGGCCATCTGTTGGGGATGCTTTGATTGGGAGTTCCTACATGGCAGGGGGTTGGACTGGATGGCCCTTGTAGTCTCTTCCAACTCTATGATTCTATGACCTTGCCCAACATCCTTGAGCCCTCACTGGATTCAGCTCCCATCCACATTCCCTTTACCTTCTCGCTTTTCTTCAACTTATACTTGCAGGTCTGGCATGCTAGGAGGGATTCAGAGTGCAGATGCGGGCTCCTCTGTTTCTCCTTATTGGGGAGAATGTTAGATTCACTCCTATACTTTTTAAACAGAGCTAAGCCAAGCGGCAAGATGTCACCCTCTAGGAGCAGTTCTAGAGAGCGACCATTGAGCTAGCCATACTACCAGAAGTCCCCTGGCTCACATACTTGAGTGATAAGACTTCTTTAAAAAATCATTCACAAGAAATAAAAATGCAAATGACAGCTAATAGAGGGATTTAAAAACATAGTTTCTGCAAGACTCTCAACACAGCAATGATGTCAACTGTTAGATGTACTTAACCTAAATGAGACTAGGGACCCATCTACACTGATGGAAAAAAAATCAGCCTCACCTTGATTTTCTTTGGCCCACAGTGACCCCAGAGAGACCCCACTATTGCCACACACTCTCAGACAAAGAGAGGTGACATAGGAATAACTGGCCATACATTTTCCCCATGCAAATTCATTTTTCCCATCCTTCCAAGGATCAGGAAGTGGGGAGAGGGAATACACATGCTTTATTCACTAAACTATACAAAAGAGATGACAAAATGAAAGACACATGGAGTGAAGAGCCATATGAAGATGAACCCCAAATTCTAAAAACTGAGATGGAAGCTGCAATAAAAGAAATGGCAAAAAACAAGACTCTAGAAACAGATGATATACCAATAGAACTGTTGCAATCCACACTGACAGAGTCAACTCTAGTGTTAACCAACATATGTCAACAGATATGGAAAACAAAATGATGGCCAACAGACTGGAAGCAATCAATATACATCCCCATCTACAAAAAAGGAGACACAAGAAATTGCAGCAACTATAGGACATAGTACTAATCTCCCATGCAAGCAAAATTATGCTCAAATACTGCAACATAGGGCCTAAGCAGACTGCCAGAAATAGCGCACATTAAATTGAGGCACTGCCCTGGCTCAGTGCTAGGGAATCATGGGAATTTTATTTTTTTCTGAGACATTGAGCCTTCTCTGTCAGAGAGCTCTGGTGCCACAATAAATTACAGTTCCCATGATTCCTTAGCCCTGAGCCAGGGCAGTGCCTCAATTTAATGTGCACTATTTGTGGCAGTCTGCTTAGGCCCATAGACTCCAACCACAAATGGAGAGAGAAATCCCAGAGGTCCAAGCAGGGTTCAGGAAAGGAAGAGGCACCAGGGACTGTATTGCAAACATACAATGGCTAATGGAGTGCACCAGGGAATTCCAAAAGAAAATCAGCATGTGCCTTATAGACCATAGCATAGATCATGAAAAACTATGCAATGCCCTTAAAGACATGGGAGTGCCAATGCATCTGATAGTCCTGATGAGGAATCTGTACTCAGGACAAGAGGCTATTGTCAGAGCAGAACACGGAGAAACAGAATGGTTCCCAATTGGCAAAGGAGTCAAACAAAGCTGCATCCTATCACCCTACCTATTCAACTTATATGCAGAACATATTGTAAGGAACGCAGGATTGGACATGGAAGAGGGAGGGGGTGAAAATAGGAGGAAGAAATATCAACATTCTGAGATATGCTGATGACACCATAATACCAGCAGAAAACAGACCTGGAACAACTACTAAGGAAGATCAAAGAAGAAAGTGCAAAGGCAGGCTTACTGTTGAACATAAAGAAAACAAAAATAATGACCACAGAGAACTTACACACATTCAAACTAGACAATGAGGAAATAGAAATAGTTAAAGAGTTCTCATATCTGGGATCAAACATTGATCGGGACAGGGACTGCAGCTAGGAAATCAGGAGAAGATTAAGAATGGGGAGGGTGGCTATGAAAGAACAAGAAAAGATCCTAAAATGCAAGCACATACAACTCAGCACAAAAGTCAGAATCATTCAAGCCATCATATTCCCTATTACCATGTATGGTGTGAGAGCTGGACAGTCAAGAAAGGAGATAGGAGGAAAATCAACACATTTGAGATGTGGTGCTGTAGAAGAGTGCTGAGGATTCCCTGGACATCAAAAAAGACAAACAAGTGGGTCCTAGAACAGATCAAGCAAGAGATATCCCTAGAAGCCAAGATGACAAGACTGTCATACTTTGGGCACATCATGAGAATGCATGAATCATTGGAAAAGACAATAATGTTAGGAAAGGTGGAGGGAAGTAGAAAGAGAGGAAGGCCATATGCTAGCTAGATGGATGGACTTTATTAAAGATACCACGAATAAGAGTTTGCAGGAGCTGGGCAGAGCAGTAGAGGACAGAGGGAGCTTAAAATGTCTCACCCATAAGGTCACCATGGGTCGAAACTGATGAAAGGCAATTAACAACAAACTTACTGTTCACTGAAGTAAAAAACAAAGATGACACAACATTTATTAGATGGGGAGGATTAGATGGGGAGGATTGGAGGATTGTAATAAAAACATTACAAACATATGCAACACTTGGATGGGTGGGGGAGGAAAAGTGAGGGGTAGCCTGATCTAACCCCTCACTGCTGATACCATGGCTGCACATACATTAAAGTAGAAAAACTTGGGCTCATACACCAAGCTTACCAGATCCAACCATTCCTGCCTACCAAAAACCTGTCCCAACTCCAATTGACACCACTATGGAGTGCAATACACACACACACACACACACACACACACACACACACACACACACACACACACAAATGTCCAGATTTTCTTCTCAAATCTGGAGTAAAACCACACTTTCCTCTCTTCAGATTAAAGCCCTGAGATACTCGTAAAACCTGGATTCAGCCCAAATTGTAGCGTATGCTTTCTGGACTGCTTGCTGTGAAAGCAAGGCAAGATTGTTTTATTTGGACCATGTAGACATGCCTTGGAATGGAATACATTTTTAAAAGGAGACCTTTTAAAGGAGTAAATGAGAGCTTTAAAAGACCTTGTAGGGCAGTGCACTCTTTATTAAGGATGTTGTGAAGACTTTACCAGGGATGCTGTCAATCCACAACTCTTTAGTAACCTACACAAGCCATTTCTAGACAATCTCCATAAGTTATGAGACAGCAGTCTAGGAACCCTTTTACATGGCACAATTATAGCACTAGAATTCCATTTTAACTACCAAGGCAACATCATACGGAGTCCTGGGACTTGTAGTTTAGGGAGGGGTATTTAGTGCCTCTACAATCTCACTAAACTACAAATCCCAGGATTCCATTGGATGTAGCCATGGCAGTTAAAATGGAATCCTAGTGGTCTAATTGTGTATGATTTCACAAAATGAACCATAGATTATTCAGTCCTGATGACTTGACTCACATGCTATGACTGCTGTGACTACCAATGTGCCAGGTAAATTATTGTGGTACATCAGTGATATGAATCATGGGGCCCTCCAGATATTATTGAGCTGCAGCTCCCAACATTCTTCACATCGGTTCCCATCTCTGTGGTACATATTGTGATTCATGATGGATCTGGAAGAAGTTCTATTCCATCTTTAGGAGCTGCTGTTGCCTCCTCTTTCACTCTTCCTCATGTCCCCTTCTCTTGACCTATACTTTATTTCAGGAGTTGCAGGTCAGGATAGGAAGAACAGGGATGGTCCAAGACATTTTCTTTTTGATTGCTTCTGGATTATAGTCCAGTACAGTTGCTGCCAAGGGTGTTTCCAATGGTGAAGGTGACAAACTTTGCTTTCTGCCTATGTCCTTCTCACTGGTGACAAGAGGTTGTGCCATAAATAATGTCATTAGCAAACAAGGAGAAGCATCTTTTCCATACTGATATTTCTGAGCTCATTTAGTCATAACCCACATTGAATTTTTGCAAGTCTTTGTTGTGGTATTAAATCATCGTCTTGCTGACAGCTAGAATCAGTGCTGTGCACAGAATAAAACAGAGATGTTTCAAAAGTTTTTCTATTATCCTGACTTTTTTATTATTATTTTTCTCCTGTAGGGTAAGCAGTCCTTGTGATCTAAGTGGAAATGGATGGATAAAAACTCTACTGTGTACAATAAATAAATAAATAAATAAATAAATCTAAACTCAGAATGTTGTTTATGTTGTGTGGTGACAAAGCACTGGCAAGGAAACTGTGTCACTAAATGGAATGAGAAGAAGAATAAGCTTGTCAGAAGAAATAAACCTGTCTTTAATTTTTTATTATCTTTTACCATTGTTGTTTGGAAAGGTGGCTGCCATTTGGTAGGCACTTTAAAAAAGAAGAAATAGCTAAAATCCACCCCCATTCTGACTCTTTTCCTGAGAGAAATAGAGAATCAGTTCTTTGCAGGTACTCAAAAGTCCTTCCTGGACAATACTGATAACCAAGAGACCACAACATATTCAGTAAATATTAGATCTGCTATTATGTTTCTATTTCTTCAGAAGCTAATTTGTAAAGGTATTGATTAAAGTAGAAAAGGACTGGGGAAAACAGGGGTTTAACCTTCCCCTGCTACATTTCCCCTGTTCATTGTCAAATTCATTGTTGTCATCATCAACCTTTATTGTGGTTAACAAGCAAGTTCATTGTCAAGATGCAGAGTTGCTGAAGTGCAGAAGTAGTTTTGGATAATTTTGTGCATTTTTCCCTCTTAGAACTGCTTTGAAGGATGTGCATAAATGAACTTAACTGAATTTCCTTTAGGATCTCACTCATGACTCAGGGCTGAAAGACACAAGACACCTGCAGGAATGAAAGAAGAAACAAGATACCATCAGGCAAAGATTTTCCTGTTTGAACAGGCCTTTAGTTTTAATTGACTAGGATACAGGAATATACAGTTAGGTGTACTGGTTTTGATACACATTTTGTATGCTTTTGCTTTTTAAGTTAATGTATTTTGAGGATTTATATCCTGCCCTTCTCCCACAATTGGATTCAAGTTAATATCTTAAAAGTGGTGTTTTTATTTGATTAAAGGTTTATTGCTTTAATGTTTTCATGTTTCATATTATTTTAGCTGTTCTTTTAAAAATCTACATTGTATAGCAATAGAAAGTACATTTCTATACCGCTTATCAGTGCACTTAAGCACTCTCTAAGCGGTTTACAATGTGTACACTAATTGCCCCCAACAAGCTGGGTACTCATTTTAGTGACCTCAGAAGGATGCAAGCCTGAGTCAAGCCTGAGCCCTTTGGCTGGGACTGAACTTGCAACCTTAAGGTTTGTGAATGAGTGGCTGCAGTACAGGCATCTAACCACTGCACCACCAGGGCTTTTGTAAGGTGCTTTGAGTTCTGTTTGGAAGAAAGGTGGGATACTGCATAAATAAATACCTGAATTATTAGCTTTCAGGCAGCATGGCAATCTACCCTCATCCCCAAACTGAAGACGCACAGTATCCAAGGCTTACCAGTTTGTTTTTGTATCTGAGGCATAAAATCTCACAAGTATCTCTACTTAATAGTAAGGATACAATCATAATAAGGTAACAAATAAGTGCCAAAATCAAATATCTGTAATGACTGCTCCCTTTTGGCCAACACAAGATCTACTTCTAGCAGTGTGTCTCCTCTTTCTGTGAATGTGAACAAAATGAATGTGGTGGAGGCCTTATTACTCACAAATATCCATCTACTAATTGACAGTTTTTCATTGATTTATGTGGTCTTATATAAAAAGATGAGAACCAGTGTGGCATAGACTAGGATCCTGGAGAATGGGGTTTGATCCCTTGCTCAGCCATGGAAACCTGCTGGGTGAACTTGGGCAAGTCATACATGTTAGGAGTGTTGGGATATGTAGTCAAAAGTGGCAATGTACAGATGTGGGAAAATTTCTATTGGAAAGATTTTGGGCCTGCAGGTGCAAAGTGTAAACAAGCAAGGTCAGTGTTCTGGGAATAGACAGATAACACCTAAACAATTGGGAACCAAGATCACATGGCACATGACTCACAGCAAGAGACTGGGTTAGAGGCTGGGCTAGAAGCTATTCAGCAAATTGTCTATGGAGGTATTCACCCATGGGAGGAGTTTAGAGTTTGACAAACAGCCTTCTTTGTTCTTACAATTTATTGCACAGTCTTCTGTGTGTGTGTTCACATTTCTTCAAACCTGCACGATGGATATGTAAATAGTTTTCCTCTTTACTATGTAATTATAAATAAAAAAAATCATCTAATGAAGAAGTCTCTGCTCTGGGTCTGGGAATAATGGCAAACTGCCTGCAAACTACAAGGAGCCGCATACCAGAATGGTGAGGTCAGCTTGGCTAAGTTTCCAGAGTTGGAGGAGGCTGATGGATGGATGCCTGGCATTTTCGGCATGAAATCTCTTCTACGACAACACCACTATAAATAAATCAACAATACATACAGCCCCAGGACCCCTCCTCCCGATTGGTTTGTCTTAGGATTGTCATAAGTCAGAAATGACTTGAAGGCACACAACAACAACAACAACAACATTAGATAGATAGATAAATAGATAGATAGATAGGTATCTGACATCATATTATCACATGTTAGAAGAAAAAACTATTTTAAATTGTGTTCCCTTTAAAAAGTATTTGGTTTTGCTTTGTGCTAGCAGAATTTTTTTCAGCTAAACCTCAGGGTTTCTTTAGCCTCCTGAGCACATTCATCTTCTGATCAAAAGGAAGCATAATCATATCCTTTGCTATGTTCAGATGCTTTTTATTATCTGTGTTGTAATCCTTATGATGTGTTTTATGATAATGGATAGAATCATAGAATCTTAAAATCATAGAGTTGGAAGAGACCACAAGGGGCATCCAGTCCAACCCTCCTGCCATGCAGGAACTCAAAAACAAAGCATCCCCAACAGATGGCCATCCAGCCTCTCTTTAAAGACCTCCAAAGAAGGAGACTCCACCACACTCTGAGGGAGTGTGTTCCACTGTCAAACAGATAATCCAACTATTTATTACTGTTTATTTCTGTAAAACAGTTGATGAACTTGATCCTCTTATTAAAATTCCTTTTCTGCCTGTTTTCCTTCCCCTCCCTTCAAATACTACATATTTCAGTAAGAACCTATTGAACTATATGAGGTAAAAGGAATCTGAATTCTGTTTTGTGGTGTAGATTTCAGAGCATTGGGTATCAGGTTGATGCAAACGGCACACCATTAGTTTTTTTTAAAGGTTCTGTAGACTTCTTGAAGATTGTAATATGAGGTAGATCTAGACCTATGATGATAACAGTATATAAATACCAGGTGTCCTCTGAAGGTTGAGTGGAGTGTGTATTGGTGGAAGGGTTGCCTCACTCTGAAATAGCAGTGTGATGTGAACCTGACCCCACAGTTCAGATCATGAACTGCCAGTGAAAACAATGATATCACCTGCATAGGCTGCATCTGCATTGCAGAATTAATGCAGTTTTTAAAGACACCTCTTTAATTGCCATGACTCAGTACTATGGAATCCTAGGATTTGTAGTTTGATGTGGCAGTAGAGCTCTCTGACAGAGAAGGCTCAATATCTTGCAAAGCTACAAGTCACAGAATCCCATAGCATTGAGTCATGGCAGTTAAAGAGGTATCAAGCTGCATTAATTCTACAATGCAGATGCAGCCTTGGTTGTTTGATACTACTTTAATTGCTGTGATTTCTTCCTATAGAACACTGACATTTGTAATTTGATGGGGTACTTAGAATTCTCTGCCAGGGAGAGTTGTAAGGCATTTTCCTCAGCTATAACAGAGAAGTTGAAGTACCCCTGCCAAAGTACCAGGATTTCCCATAGGACAGAGCCATGACATTTAAACTGGTATCAAAGAACAGATACAGGGTAAAGTCTTGATCTACCAGTAGATCTACCATTGGGTGGTAGGAGTGAGTGAGAGTGTTTCAAAATTCTGATGTAATACAGAGTGAACTAATATGTTCAGAACAGATAAGGAGAGGTGAGGTGGCCCTAAGTCTTCAGTTGCTAATCTTTATCATGTTCCAGGGAGAATTCATGCTTTCTTCAAGAATAAGTAAATGTCATCATGTTTTTTTCTACCTCTGCTCATTATATCACTTATCATAAGCAATAATAGTCTGGGGTTCTCTAATGTGGTACAACATCTGAACCAGGTAGGACATTTTCTCTCATTCAGTTCTCTCATTATTAGCAGGGATGTTGTTATGTCTGCAAATAAGTGGATAGGCTGCATATAATACATCTCACCAGGGATGCAGCTATGGGAAAGGAGGAAAGAGATAAGGCCCCCCAGGTAAGAATTCAGCCTCACCATGAAATTTTCCTTCAATCCCCAAATTTTTAGCATTGAAGTAATTTACAACTTCTGTGGTGCATCTAGAAATACAATTTAGGTACCCAAAGAAAAGGATCAGGCAAAGTTAACAAGGGAATATGACTATAGAAAACAGAAGCATTCTAGGTGTGAATGATTTTCAGTCTTCAATGATAGCAATTTGAGGACTGAAGGAAAAATTAATGGGGGGGGGGCTAGAATTCTCATGAGGGGGTTGTAGCTATACCCCAACATTTCACTAGTCCTTATTCATATTTTTCCCTTTAAAAGTTTTTCTATGGTATTGTCTCCCAAGGATGTAATACATCACCATCTTTTATGCAGGTTAATGTGTTACATACTTGCTTCAGTGAATGTCTCCAGTTTGCACATATGTGGACTTCTGTATCTTTCAGAATCAGATTTCCATAATTCATAATTTCTCCTACTATCACAAACTGAAATAACATATTTCATTTCCTATTGCATTTTATATTCAGACATGAGAGCAAGATTAGAGTGGAGTGGTCCTTTAGAAGGCTCTCATTTCTACACATAAATATGGCCTTTTCAATCTGTTATATCTAATTTCATCAGTGCATCTTGCCCTCTTATCTTTTACATTAGATGGCTTAGCAGAGCCATCCCAAAGTGATTCCAAGTGAAAGATCCTCCTGATCATTCCTGAATGTAGTCCTAACTTCCTGACTAGACTACAATAATGCATTCTATGTACAGCTGTCCTAGATGACTACTTGGAAACTTCAGATAGTGCAAAATGCAGCAACTACATTGCTGATTGAAACAGCATATGGAAAACATATAATATCAGTTTTAAAGGAATTGCACTAGCTGCCAATATGCTTCCAATCTGAATTCAAAGCGCTGGTGATATTTTTAACCACAAATGGCTTGGGACCTTGATGCTTGAGGAAACGTCTCTCCCAGTACATTCTTGCCAATGAACAGAGATCTCTTAGAGGAGTTATTCACTTGGTCCATCACTGGGGAGATACATTGTTGAAGGACATGGGAGAGTCCATGGGAGAGTGATATAAATGAATATTCACATTCTTCCATGTGAAAGTGTAATAAGTGAACATTTATATCCCTAATCCAGATATTTTGGGAAGCAATATCCATGATCTGGGAAAGAGTTGGAGAGTACAGGAGTAGATCCAGGATATTTTTAGGTTGCCAAGTTAGAGAAGGCTGTAATAGAGAAAAGAAAGTCCTACAGGACAGTGTGTTTCTCTCACTATGTAAAGTTTTGTATCCAGATAAAGCTGTTGCCATATAAATAAGTGTGTGTGTGTGTGTGTGTGTGTGTTACAATGTTTGTATGTGAGGATAACATTGCATAAGTCATCCCCTAAATCATGTATTTTATTGAGCAGGCTGGCTGGATTAAGTTTCTGAAGTATAGTTTCCAATAATTGCCTGCTTTCCATGTAAAAGAAAGCTACAAATAATAAAAATGTTGTCTAAGTAGGCTGATGATGTGATTCATGATCACTTCACATTTGACTGAAATGCTGGAATTTCAAAAGCAAAAGTTGTCTTTCAGAATCTTTTGTATAAACATCTTTTAACACTGAAAATGGCTGTGAGATGACCTGAGAGTAAAAAAACAAACAAACATACAGGCTGGCCCAAATTATTTTACTGCTTCTGATAAAAGCCAAGATCGTGCCATGCCCCATTGCTTATATAGAAGTCAGATGTACTGGTAGCTGAACTTTAGCTCAACAGTGGTAACAAAACAGCATTCTTCATCGCATATGAAGACATCACACTAGTTCAGGGCATATTCAGCAAGCAGTATGACATATGCAATCCCCTCCTCTATTTAGCATCTCACAGCTATTTCCTTTCTCCAGCAGCTGCCTAAAATGACTGTCTCAATCAGCAAAATGGTAGGGCTGGTCTTTTCACCTTGAAGACATATTAGATCAAAGGTCTGTCTCATCTAGGATTCCAGTGTGGCCAGGAAAATGCCTAGAGAAAGCCCATAGATTGACTATAACTCAAAAGCTCTTTTTTGCTCTTTTTTTCCAACCTCCAGTAGCTATTATTTGGTGGAATACTGTTTCTGAACATGAAGATTCCATATAGACATCATTAGACTTTGATAGGCATGTGATACACCAAGTGTATCAGTCCTACTCATGCCTTATGTGGTTTGGTTTCACTGGATGTGGCTCTGGTTTTCCATTTCTTTCTCTGTGTGTTTGCATGTGGAAATCTACATAAGCTTCTCTGATTTTTTACTAGGTTATGTTTCAGTGTATTTTACTACAGGGAGGAGGAGGAGGAAGAGCAGGAGGGGGAGGAGGCAGCCAAAAAAGCAGATTATTACAGTGACCCCTATCCCCTTGGCACTCATACTGCCACTACTACTAAGATAGATAAAATTGTGTTGTTTTACAGATGGTGCTCTGAGACTAAAAAGCCCCTTACTTTGAATGGATTTTTCTTTGAGTCAAATCTAGAGACGGCCAAAACATATGAGAAGGATCAGCTTCAAAATGTGTATACAGTCCTTGAATACAGCTATGGAACACCCAAAGCAATAAATAACATGATGACATTTGAGCATATATGAAATGCTGTAGACTCATCACCCATATTAGTTTCACCTCACTAAGGATGTAAACCATTGACTATTTTATTTTCACATGTGAGGATGAATATGTGTTGTAGTTTTTACCCACCACAGGAGCAAAACCTGAATATTCCTCTGCAGTATTCTCCTATTATTCAAATATCCCAAAGCAGTACAGATAGATTATTCTGAAGGGACAGACACATCAGTTTTTTTTTCAATAAAAACCATTGTTTCTGTATAAGAAACTAATTTCCTGTGCAGAAAACAGGGCATTTTTGGTGCAACCTCCTCTGCAGAATAATTGCTCCACAATACTTTGAACATTTGAATACTAGGAAAAATGCACAAAATTCTTGCTGGTGTATTATTTTTCCTAATGGGGGTTTCCAACTGCCAGGAACTCATTTTTTAGATATCAAAATTAATAATTAAGAATATTTTTTCCTCCCTTAAATCCCACAAATGGGAATTCAAATACTGGTGGTATATTAATCAAATAATACATTTTTCAAAATCATTGAAGCCCAAAACCTTGATAGAAAAAAAATGAAGTCATGGCTATTAGTCAATCCTAATATCATGGACCTTAGATTTCTTACCCAACTTAATCTTGACTAAATAGCCAGAATTATTAAGAAGCCAGCCACTGATTAATGTTCTATTGTATAAGGAGCAAGGAATGAATGCAAGCACTAAAGAGCAGAATGTCAGAAGGCCCAAAAATAGATTCACAAGTTCCAGCTCTCTCAGAGATAGGAAGATGGGTAATGTGAACAGATAAACAAATAGTTGCTATAACACCAGTCTGAGTGAGCACAAAGCATTCATAAATATTCATCAGGTTTTCCAATACCACCTGCTAGGAAAAAAAGAGCACAAGCTTTCTACTAAACCAATGACCCAGAGGTAACAGGGGGATGCTAGGAAAGATGTGGATAAATTGCAATTTCTCATGTCAGCAGCTAGCATTGCCCTTCTCCCTGGCATTTCATAGCAACAGATGGAGAAAGTGATACTGTGAAATCATGTGAAAAGCAAGAAATGAAGGGGGATTATTTTTGACTTTCCTCTCTTTCAATCAAATTAACACTCATTGGCTGTATTCTTTTTTTCAGTTAGGGATACATTGGTTCAGCTCCACAGACTCATCAACTGTATCCAGGTACATTGGGGCAGACTGAGGCTTCCAGATGTTGCTGAAATGGTTTTTGTATTGTAGAGAAAACAAGAACATAGCTGTGACATCACTGGATACAGATTTCCAATCTCTGTATTGGACAGAAGGGCAGGTTGGGGGCATGGTGAGGAAACACATTGGGGGCAGGAGCTCTCCTTCATCTTTTAAGAATTCTTGGGAAGGGAAAAAATCCTTTTCACAAGCGTTTTCGATTCTTATCCAGAGAAGATCTGTAAAGCAAAACATTTGTTATAGAGGCATAGAACTTCCTGACAATAAGAGCTGTTCAACAGTGGAACACGCTGCCTTGAAGTGTGGTGGGGTTTCTTTCTTTGGAGGTTTTTAAAGAGAGGCTGGATGGCCATCTATTGGGGATGCTTTGACTGTGTATTCCTCTATGGCAGGGAGTTGAATTGGATGGCTCTTCTGGTCTCTTACAACTCTGTAATTCTAACATTATATAATTCTAAACCATTTCCTACATTATTTGCGTACATTACTTGCAATGTTACAACCACTCCCACCCCCACACAAAGAAAGGTTAAAGACAAAGGCCAAGAATATAAAGATCTGTCAGCATATTTGCACAGGGAGTTCTGGGAGGGTGATGGCAGCAAGTTGAGCAATAGCATGAGGGGCACTATCAGCACATTCCCAGCCAATTGGCGGCCTTCCTAGTCAGAAGGGCAGAATTGTTCCCTAGTGCTGTTGGATTGCCATTGTACATCCTCAAAGAAACTGTTACAAATGGAAGCACTGGATGCTTGCTTGCACAACATTAAAAACAACAACACCTCATGCTGGCTATGTGACTCCAACATCATCGTCTTTCCACCTCTTTCTGCTTGATTTTAACACATTTGTCTGATAATAATAATTATTATTATTTATATCCCGCCTCTCTGTAAAATACAACTGAGGCAGCTTACAA
>CM034701.1:346952899-346965290 GCA_020142125.1 Phrynosoma platyrhinos
CCCCCCCCCCCCCGGGCCCCCAGCAACAAAGGTTGCTGACCCCTGGTATAAAGGATCAGTCCTTATGAAAATGTAACATCTTGCTATATACTGTAATGTAATTAATGTATGATGCCTTCCATGCAGTGTAACATAATGTGAGGTAATGTGCCTAGATGCTGACATGTCTATGTTTCTTGCTAAAGGGAGTTTGTATGTTTGTATATCTATGGCTGCATATAATAAACAGCCTAACTGACTAACAGATAACCTGCTCATTTTCCTATATAAACATCCTGAGATTCCAATACTTCAAAATTAAATGGGGAGTTGATGTGAACCCTGCCTATCTGGATTTTGTGCTGGTCACAAGTTGTCAGGAAGAAGTTGAAAAAAGGGACCAAAGAAAGATACAGATTAGCTGACAAATGGCAAAAGACCCTCAGTCTCTCAGTCTAAAGAGACAGGAGTGGGGAACCACACCTGTTTTACGGGGTGCTGCTGGAGACCTTCTCCCAGCTGTTATTTCAGGCAGTCATCTATCTGGCAATGGGGAGAAAATTATGAAGAATTCATTTTCCCTTGTGGGAAGAATAAATTAACACAGTACATTCCTATAGGATATATACCAATAACATGGTATATATTGGACTGCAACTTCCTTTTTTCTGAGATACTACAGTCATTGATGAAGGATAATGAGAGGTACAGTCCAAAAACATTTGAAGGCCCACATATTATTATTATTATATTCTCTTTTCCTTCTTTATGGAGTATCACAATAAACACCCAGAGGTCTTCCTAGCTAACATCAGGTACTCAGACCAGTGGTTCATTGGATGATTTGATCCAGCTTTATTCTAAGTTTTCCCCCTTGCTGCTCAAGCAACAAGAGAGCTAGTATCAAGGAGACTATAGCATGTCTGTTGTGTATAGCCACACAATGAGAACCCACTGCTCTGATTATAATGGTGAGTTCTGAATAGTATACTCAGGATAATAAGAGACAATGGGCCTCTATAGATTGGCCCAAAGGGCTGGCCTGGAGGCAGGAATGGGGAGGGGCAGCCGCACGCTGGGCACCCCAACCCCACACTGATGGTGTCCTGACGTCGTGCACCATTATGCAGGATGTCCAGAAGGACCACTAAAGAGCCGCACACCAGCTCTTAGGGCACCCTTTTGCTGGCCCTGAAAGGAGCAGCATTTTGCCATTCTTTTCCAGGCCGGCAAAAGGGAGGATCGGGGCCGAGGCATCTGGCAGCCTCAGCCCTGATCCTCCACTTCCTGGGGTGGCCCAAGGCACCCATCTGCATCCCCCCAATCTCCTCAAGACTGAATATCCATAAGCACTGACATTATGGTATGATGGAACTGTGGGTTCAATGATAATTATTTTAAAATGTATTGGTTTAAGTGATTACAAAATCTGGTGATGAAGAGCACGAATTTCTATGTGTTAGGGAACTCTGTGATTAAGTTACAAAAGGAGTGCTGGACGCAGCTGATGTTGCCTGTAGCAGCCCTGCTAGATCCAAAGCAGCTTGCTGCATTGTCATGCCTGTATCATCCTTGGCCACTGATATGGCAGTTCAGTAGTTAGCCCAAGTAACACATCATTAATTTAAGGTTTTGAATTAATTTAAATTGCAGTGCCACCACTCTCACGGGCACGTTTGATGAGAACCTGGGAGAGAGTCTTCTTTTGCTCCCAAGCTGCGGAACTCCCTTCTATGGCAAGTCCAATTGGCTCCCTCCCTCTTGTCTTTCCACTGGCATGTGAAGATGTTTTTATTTAGTCAGGCTTTAAAATTTTAAGTATGGAGTTACAGTGTGTGAAGTGCCATTCTGTATGGAGAGCCAGTGTGGTATAGTGGTTTGAACCTCAGACCATGACCATGGAGACAAGAGTTGGAATCCTCGCTCAGCCTCATTGTATGACCTTGGACAAGACACAGTCTCAGTCCCAGAAAACCCTGTGATCGGGTCAGCATAAGTCAGAAACAACAACAATATATATACAGTGGAGCCTCTGTATCCGCAGACTTGCCATCTGCAGATTTCAGCATCTGTGGATGGCAAACCCGCATTGTCTCTAATAGTGGTGCATGTATGTGGCTGTGCTGACAGGCACATGTGCATCACACTATCATTAGGGAAAATGGGACTTGAGATTCCATATTTTTGGTATCCCCGGAGGTGTCTGGAGCAGACTCCCCATGGATACCAAAGTGTGACTCTGTATGTGTGTGTATGTTTATGTGTATTATTGAAACTGTATTTTAATTGTTTCAAGTGTTTTAGTCATATTAATCATGTTTTTTTAAAATGAAGATGTTAATTCTCTTTTAACTTTTGTAAACTGATGTTTTATTTGGATCTTTTTAAAAATTGTAAGCTGCCTTGGAGCCCATTTTTTTTGAGAATGACAGGATATAAGTGCAATGAATGAATTAATGAATGTTGTGAAGAATGAAAGATAATAGTAATCATTTTGATCTTCCATTATGTTGTTTCCCCCTCAATTGTTTTAAGAAATAACTCTGTTCCTTATGAAAACCCATAGTAAGAAAAACTTATTTCCTACTGCACATTTTATTTTACTTCTGACATAGGGCCTTAGCAGACTGCTAGAAATAGTGCAAATTGAGTCCACTTTAAGGGTTAGGGTTAGGGAATCATGGGAAATGTATTTTATTGTGGCACCAGAGCTCTTTGACAGAGAAGGCTCAATGTCTCAGAAAAAAATCCCATGATTCCCTAGCACTAACCCTAACCCATAAAGTGGACTCAATTTGCACTATTTCTCTAGCAGTCTGCAAAAGCCCAAAATGTGGTCAGCTGCCCCTTAGAATAATGCCTGGATTTGATCATACCATACTTAGCAGGGGCAGGGAGATTTTTTTAAATTTTTTATTTTGTATGGAAGAAGGCATTTATTGGGAGAGTCTCAGCCCAGATCATTTAGGCCACTTATTAATCTTTGGATGGAAGCACATAGTACATGAGCCTAGAGATCTTCAAAGCAAGGAGATGTTGAAAATCTGAGGAAGATATCAAAAGAAACTGGCATGAAACATGTTCCCTTGCAATAAATGGTAAAATAATCCAGATTGGCATTTAAAATGATATTGTTACTGCTGCCCTTCAATCTTTCATAATTCTTTGTAATATTAACTCATAAGTTTTAAATGCAGACCCTGAAAATTGACAGTATTGAGAGGAAATTGCAAGGATGAAATGAAACTAAATGAAAAAAGGATACATGGCTGTAGATAGCCCAGCTGAGATCAGTGCAATATTTTTATTGTCAGGCTTCCAAATTGCTCACATTAAAACAGTAGATTAATTTTTGAAAAACATCATCAAATTTAGGTGAGTGTAAGGCAACGCATGATGAATATCCCAGTTTATTGCGGTGGCAAAAGACTACAGATCAACAGATTGAACTTCTAAACCATTGATATTATCAGAATAATAGGATAATCAAATTACTCTGAGATATACGGTACTGCTCAACATCTGTCCTACCCTAGCCCAGGAGCACAAAATGGAGAGACAAAATGGGCACAGATCCATGTTACAGTTTCCAGTACCTGGCCAATGTTGTGATGTTATAGAGATGCTTCAGCACTGACATGTTGACATTATATAGATACCATGGAAATGATGTAGCTGTTTGCTAGTTACAACTAAATATAGGCTAGAATAATCTATGGCAGTTACAAATGTGTAACCTAGAGTTATACACTTGTGACTGTTACATATTCACAATCCCTATGTACCTTCTAATTTAGGGTCTAGGTAGGGACCAATCCCCACTTACTAGGAAGCAGAGGTTTGTCCTTCTGTCAATCAGTCCCAGTCCCCTTGCAGGAGTTATCTTTGGTGCAATTGTGACACCAGTCCTGTTTCTGCTTAGCACACTGAAGATTGCCCAGAGAGAGAGTGTGGAAATGGCAGTCAACTGCTTTTTGAATGACAGGGGGCCAGAGCCACATTGATCTCAGCTGCTAGTACCTTGCAACTGGGGCTTGGGGTGGTCAGGGCAGGATTCCCTACATAGCACCATAACTACAGTGCTTACAAATATGTAAATCCCATATAGGGTTTTGGCCATAGTAAGCATAAATTCACTCACTGTTATTTCCCTATTAGGTTCTTCAACACACCCAGGACACACATCCTAGCAGACAGAATTGCATTGTATGTACCTATTGCATTCTAGGTTACTGGGGCACAAGCATGAAGACAGTACGGACCAGTGAGCCTCAGACATTCCTATACACCAAAGGTAGGCAGATGCAGAGGTGGCTCAGTTAGCATCTACATAGCCTTCTAGCTGGTTTTACAAGAGCATCTAAGCCCCCAGACCTTTTTTTTTTTTAAGGAGAAATCCAAGCAATTTATTATTCTTATTATTATTGTTCAAAACACTCCCAAAGGCTCAAAACTGCTGCAGAACACCGCAGTTTCTCTCCCTCACCCAAAACCTCTGGGAAGGCAAAACAATTGGTTGAAAATGATCCAAAATAAAAGGCAAAAGTGAGCAATGTCAATTCCAGTTTCACTTTCACACTATTTTTGGCCAATTTGACTGATTTTTTTTCAGGCGATATGTGTGGCTAAGTGGACAAAAGTGCTGGTTGTTGCAGAGACTTTTGAGGCTCGAGGGGGGGGGCTTGGGACAAAAATTACTCAGTACTTTGTGGGGGACTTCATGGGCTACATTTTGGAGGCCTAAGGGTTGTATATGGCACATGGGATGTTCTTTGCTCACCCTTGCTGTATAGTGAGGTGCTCATCCCTGAATGGGGGGCAACTCAAAACTGTGGAGACTGTGGGCCTAAGCAGACTGCCAGAAATAGTGCACATTAAATTGAGGCACTGCCCTGGCTCAGTGCTAGGGAATCATGGGAACTGCAATTTATTGTGGCACCAGAGCTCTCTGACAGAGAAGGCTCAATGTCTCAGAAAAAAATACAATTCCCATGATTCCCTAGCACTGAGCCAGGGCAGTGCCTCAATTTAATGTGCACTGTTTCTGGCAGTCTGCTTAGGCCTTGAATTGCCCTCCCTGGTCTGCACCCCCCTCCAATTTTTTAAACCTGCAAAATGCTTCCAATAGAGTTAGGAGGCAATTTCAACATATGTTTGGCCGTCTCAGACATTTTACACCAGGATAGGCTGTGCATCCAACAGGAAATGACCCAAAGACTGATGTCTGGCTTACTTGCTATTTAAAAAGGAATCCCCAGGGCCTAAAATGGCTTGGGGATACAAACTATAGCAAAATTTTCCCTTGACAACACCTCCTAGGACCTTATCCCACGGGGCCAAAAGCAGCAAGAATCCACATGGAATCAGGCGCTATAGCGCTATAGTTTTCCGGGTGATCCCACGACGTCACTCGGAATCCGCTAAGAATCAGGCGCTATAGCGCTATAGTTTTCCGGGTGATCCCACGACGTCGCTCGGAATCCGCTGAGAATCAGGCGCTATAGCGCTATAGTTTTCCGGGTGATCCCATGACGTCGCTCAGAATACAACAAGAAACCGCTCGGAATGCAGCATCATTCGGGTTCTTTTGTATGCCTGTTTTCATCGGGCATTGCAATATCGCTACCTTATCCATAGCGCTATTATAGCGCTAGTGCCATATTATACTAGCGCTATAGTACTGCAATGATGCTCATATCGGTTTCTTGCCACTTTTGAGAGCAGCGTGGGATAAGGTCCCTAGAGGATTTTGGGACATTCTCCTTCCCCTATTCCAACAAAATTGGCGGTGTTGAAAACCTTGTGTGCCACAAAACTAGTCCCAGAGGTCCATGTAGCCTCAGGGCCATACCTTCTCTATCCCTGCTTTATAGAGTTCACACATTTTTAATGCTGACATAAACAGGGAAGGAAGGAAAGAAAGCCCTAGTGTATATACAGAAAGAACTCAGATGGAGGGCAGCCTACACAGTCTTTAGCAAGAATCCAAGAAGAGAAATTGAAGTAATAAAGGAAGCTACAACTGTACCATACCATACAACTGTCCCAGTTAGGTAGGGACATTCTCAATTATCCATTTGCCATCCCACTTTTTCAGCTGCTTTCAAAATGTCCCAGTTTCTCTTTTCTACTGCCACTTCTCCCTTTATCCTCAGCTTACTTCAATTGCTGCAAACTGAGTTCTAGTTGCAAAAGTAGTTTGTTCTCAATACACTGGAGTAGGGTGTGGGATCTTGCCCTTCCCAATAGGCCCAGGCAAAAGTAAGGTGCTGCAGCCTTTTTTAACTTGTCTATTGTTCCTTGTGAATTACCTTTGCCATCTTGACCATATTTTGATATTGCTTGGCCATATATTTCCCTCTTTTGAGCTGTGAAATGGGGGAGGGTATCCTGTGCTGTTGCACAAGTCACTTCCATTAGCCCACTGAATGGGATCAGGAAAAGGGATGTGAAAAGCTCTCCATCTTAATCTCACTGAATAGCTCCATATCTAGCTTGTATCTTGTTCATATGAAGTTGTCACATTTTCTTTTTAATTTTGGCATAAACATTTGGATGCAATTCATTTCTTTACATCTCTTACTGAAGGCTACTTAAATGTGCACATTTTTGAGGCAATATAAACTTTAACTTGTAACATGTCTTGGGAGGTGAGAAACTAGCAATGTCAGTGAGAATCTTAAACTAAAATCCTTTCCTATCTCTGCTTAGGAAGCTTGTGCTCGTGCTAAGGATAGAAAAAGATTTTTGTTCACACTTCCCTTGAAAATATCAATTTCACTCAGATCAAGAGTGGCAAGAGGATAACACACTCTTTCCATTTTGTAAATCTGCACATTTCAGAGGTTTGCAATGCATTCAATAAGGAAAAAGAAAAGAATGTGCACAAAATCGTTTCCTAGTCGAGAAAACACATTAAAAATTAGCTCATTTGAAACATATATATCAAAAATATGCATCATTTCTTCTGCCTGAAGGGGAGAAAATGTCTTACAACCAGATATATTAAACTTAGGTTCAAAACACACTGCAGAAATAATCACCTCAGGTCCTGAAGATCAGTACCGAAGCATAAGGGAGATATCATTAATCATAAGTGCTCATGGCTTGTCATTCAAAAACAGAGAAACATAGAGAACAGATTTTCTGATTTGAAAATTAAGGCAGAATCTTAGCTAAAGTAGTTTCAAGATCAAGCCAAAATTACTTACTTAGGCAGATGGGATAAGGAATATGTAATGTGGCCAATTTACTTCTAGCCTGCAGGTGGAGGGTGAGCCCTGGTTTCACCATGGCGAGGAAGAGAATCCCCAGAGAATCTCTGCAAGTTGCAGCAACAAATCAATTAAACAAACAATCATATTTTTTAAATATTTTAAAAGACCATTAAAATATAATAATAATTTACTGTGTTACATGTTCTGTTGTGTGTGGTATCTGTTCAGCTGCATGTAAGGATATCATCATCTGTTGTGCCACTGTTTCGCACAGGACTTTCAAGAGCTGTAGAATCCTGTCAGACACAAGGCTGGCAATCCCACAGAGGAGCAGTGGAAATGAGCTATCCACTGTTGATGGTCATGTTGTGGGCTTCCTTCATGATCCATATAGGATTGGGTATGAACTAGGTATGGATGAAGACATTGCCCCCTGCACCTGTTGGAGAACAAAGAGGATAACCAGGAGAATGGTAAGCAGTAGTCAGTAACTGGAACAGATGGTTTCTGGACCTGGATGCACAACAGTTCCTTATGAGGAAGAGTGAATGAGGACAATGGAATATTCTGAAGAGGATATGCCTCACCACATTCACTGTAGAAGAGTATTATAGAACTTTGTATTTTCAAATAGTTTGTTTCAGTTCAGATGTTCAAGCTGTCACCTTGCATATCAAAAGTGATCACTAGCATTTATCCTTAATACCACTGGTTGGAATGGAGCTGAAAACATTTTCTAGGGGAAAGTTTATTGAACTAATGGGATATCAAAGTCTGATAAAGGCATATGAATAATGTATGAATCACCAGACAACCTTACTGCTGTCTAGATAAATTACAGTGTTGTTGTTGTGGTTGTTGTTGTTTGTAAATGGTATATAAAATCATGCCTGGTAAGGAAAAAGTGAGAGCCAGTGTGGTGTAGTAGTCTGAGTTTTGGAGTAGACTTGCACTAGGTTCAAATCCCTGCTTGGCCATGGAAACCCAGGGGGGTGACCTTAGACTAGTGTTATAAGAATTGCTTTAATATAAACCCCCCTTTGTGTGTCTCCTGTCATGGCCCTAGTCTGGAAAATCCCAACCTCCATGGATCCAAGGCGAGGACCTCACGTAGGCACCTGAAAGGTCACATCTGCATCTACAACAATTTACAGATCAAAAAGCCGGGCTAGGAGCTGCAAAGCAGGATATTTGCACTTAGAGATTTATGAGTACCAGCCAGAATGTGTCCGACTGAAGATGAGATAGCATTAATCTCCCATCTCCTCTCTTTGGAAATTGTCTACTTCAAAGAATATCAGTCTGTAATCCTGTAATATACAATAGCAAATCTTCGCCTCTGGCTAAGTTTAAGGGTATAAAAGTGTTGGGATATGGATGGGTTATATACAGTCAAAGGTGAAATGTAGAGATGTATGTGTGTAAAATTTCCTCATGGGAACAACATTTAGAGAAACAAAGAGAACTCAGTCCAGATGGCCAAGAAGTCAATTATAGTCAATTATACAATTATAGTCTTAGCTGACTATAGTCAGTGTATCAACATCTGAGATCATGAGAAAAGCAGTCACATGGGGGATGATAGACAGCAAGAGGCTGGGTTAATACACATCATACAGGCATTATCCAATTAACATAAGGTTAACACCCAGAAAGTGTAGTATGGGAAGGGCCAAGAGAATCCTTTGTTTAAGCTTGTTTATAAGCACTGTGAGTGTGTGTGTGCTCGGCAGTGGTTTTAAACCATGTAGCTTTTGGCTTGTAGTTTTTGAGTATGTTTCTATTGTTTTTATAATGTAACTCCTAGATCTGGAAACATGAATCTGTTCTTTCGTCTTAACTTTTAACAACAACAAGTTGGGATCCTATGCTTTTGGGATTGCTAAAAATGTAATCTCTCATGGCTGAACTGGAGAAGTTCATCACAATGGATTTTACTTAGTTATCTTGTTTTTCTTTTATATGCATTAATAAAAGTATACTTTTAGACTTTACTATGTGTCTTCTTGACCGAGAAAGACTGGATTCCTGGAGAAAAGAAGCTGAGCTAGTTGATGGTAAGAGATATAAAGTGGCTGTGCATCACAGCAGCCAGCTTGTCCTGCAGATTCTGCTGGGTGTCAAAGAGCATCACTGCAACACCCATCATTCACACACTGACAAAAATTATGGGCCCAGAAAAGGCTGGTCTGCCAGATAAGGCTTGTCTGCCAGAAAAGGCTTGTCTGCCAGAGGACAAAGAGGCCAAATGTCCAGAAGGAAAGGAGCCCAGGAGACCGGATGGCAAGTCTGTAAGGTGACCAGGAGGCTAGACTGCCTATCTATGACTTCAGCTGTGCCAGGACAAGAGAACCATGCTTCAACATTTGCTGGGAAAAGCAGAGGTGGCTTCAAATCTTCTTCAGATGTAAGTAAAACAGTTATGTTTACTGCAAAGCTGTTTTTGCCTGAAGGAAGAGTGCAAAACTCTTTAAAGATGGTTGTCTGAAAAATCTACACTCTACAAACAGTAGGAAGCAGGGGAACAGCCTGGGGAGGCTGGGAAATGCTGCAAGATAAATGCAGTGGAATTTACAAAGCTGCAAGTGACTCTGGGCCTCGGCAGATGACTAATAGAGTCATCTCCAAGGCCTGGAAGAGGAGGGGCAGCCGCATGAGCGGTGCCTCTTCCTCTTCCTGAGGTTGCCCTCAGAGCTGCCAGCCCTCCGCATGGCTGGCGCGCTGAGGGCAACCTCCCACCACAGCGACTGCACGTATTGTGGCGGAAAAGTCAGGGAAAGTGCGCCCTACGCGTTTAGGGCGCACTTTCCCTGACTTCTAAAAGGAGCGCCAATAATGTTTCAAGGCAAATGCATCCGGAAAGGCAGCTGATGCATGGGAGAAATGATGCTTTTACTGCAGCAGAGCAGGATATTTAAAAATGACAATGCAGGAAGTTTGCAGCTGACAACAATCAACAACCCAGAGACTTTGGGGAAAACAAAGGAACTGCAACTTTTACACAGAGCTGTGACAGTGTGACTCTAAGGACACAATAGATTCAACATTCTGGGACAACCAGGCATATGATAAATAATGCAGATTTGCTGAAAAATAAGAAATCCTCCAGTCTCAAAAATGTTGATCTAGCTGATGGAGGTTTAAGATAGGTCAAAGAAATGGAGAATGTCTACATACAAAGTTTTGGTAAAACCTTTAAAAATATTTTATGTGTACCTGATTTATAAAACTGTTTAGTTAGTGTGTCAGGATATACACTGAGTTTTATGGGAGATAAATGTGAAATCACCCTGGATGGGGAGGGGTATACAAAAGCTATAAAAAGGGAGAATATGTATTTTATACAAAGTGAGAAAAATGCTAAATATGCAGTTGTGGGAAATGAATCATTGCATTCTGGTTATGTACATCAGTAATAGAATCTTGGTAGATTGTTTAAGCTGAGGGGATATAGGTCCTGAATTTTAAAATGTCTCATTGTACAAATCATTTGGGAGGTATTTGGTTTGCCACAGAGAAAAAAGTCAAGGCTTTTCCTGTGACAAAACTGGAGCAAGAGAATTGCAAAAATGACCTGTTGAGGTTGGCCCATGCTGATAAGCAAAAGGACAAATTTGTGTCACTAGGTGGCAACAAATATTTCTTAGTGATTGTGGATAGATTTTCTAGATTTTTCATATGTCAGAGTTTTGAAACAGAAAAGTGATACAATTGAAAGTTTTAAACAATGGGTAAACATGAATGAAAGAAAATTTGATTACAAAATAGGGTCTGTGATTACAGACCAGAAAGGAGAATTCTTGTCTCACAGTTTAAGAAACTGGATGAGAAAGAAAAAACCCAACACCATTTCATACGTTATGTGGGAAACCACTAAATCTAAAATATCTATCAGTTTTTGGACAATATGCAGATATATATGTGCTAGCATTTTTTTTAAAAAAAAAATGAACCCAAGAGCCATAGACTGATGTTTGTGGGATATTCAAAAACAGTTAAAGATTTCATCTTGGTGGTGGGGAAAATTTTAATGTCCAAGAATAACAATTTTGATAAACATTCAGGTTGAGAAAGGATACATTCAAACAAAAAGTTTTATTGAAGATGAGACAGTTAAACACAAGTGCCAGAAACAGAGGGGCAGACAAATTACAAACATTAATCAATGTCCTCTGGAAGTGAAGGAAACACTTCAGATCAATCAATGCAGACGAGGCCAAAAATGACAGAAAACAAAGGACACACAAGTTCAGACACAAAAGATGAGAGAGGGAAAAAAAACAATAAATGTTATATCAAAGAGAATTCATAGAGTGTGAAAACACCAGACAAATTTATTATACAAGAAACAAGAGTTTGTACAATAGTGGCTGGTGAGCCAGGGAGTTTTAGAGATTTTAAAAGTTTTTTTTCCTGTTGAGGAAAGTAAAAATGGTATTCTACAGTGTCGCAAGAGTTAAAGTGTTTAGAAGACAAAGAGGTGTTTAATGTGGTTGATAGACCTAAAAATCACAAGGTGATTGGATATAAATAGATATACAAAAAAAGATAGATGCCTGATGGCAAACAGTTACAAAGCTAGGTTAATAGCAAAAAGGAATTGCTCAACAAAGGTTTAAAAAACATTGATAAAAAACATTTAGTCCAAGGCCAAGAGCTTGTGACTGGTATAGACTTTAACAGCAAGGAGGGGCCAGTAGGTGCAACATTTTGTTTTTTGAGATTGCTTATTTAAATACTGATATGTGTGTTTACACAAAAAGAGATGGCATTTTGGTTATTTATATTCAATAGGTTCAGAAAGAAAGAAAGAATTATTTAGAGAGATTTGTTATTAAAGATTTTGATTTTTTGAGATCTTATTTTGGAGTTGAGATACAATAGACTGCTGATGGAAAATGTTTATTGAGTTAAAAAGAAAGATTAAAAACAGTGTGGTTTGCAACGTGCATAGGTAGTGACAGGTTTAAAGCCAATAGGTTTTGTCTGAAGTAAAATAACAAGGGGTTTTGAATACCCAGATATATACAAAAAACTTTGTTGGAAGTTTGATGTTTATTGTTAAAAATAATAGACTAGACATTGTGTTTGCAATAGGATTTCATAGGATTGAGCCATGACAGCTTAAATGGAACAATAGCACTAGACTGGATCTGATCCTAACTAACAGGGAAGACCTAGTTAATGGGGTGCAA
>CM034701.1:346986011-347009169 GCA_020142125.1 Phrynosoma platyrhinos
ACTCAATTTGCACTATTTCTAGCAGTCTGCAAAGGCCCTTAGAAGCACACAGCAACAAGAGAAAAGGAAAGACACCTGGTGTCACAAAACAAAAAACATAAATACCATCATATTTTACATCATGCCTACAAAAGCCAAATTTATAACCACACCTTGTACAGCTGTTTACTGAATACCAAGTCATCTTTGCTTTGGTTTTCCATTGTTTTTCTGAACATGATGTTCTTTTTACATTAGCCATTGGACTCATGCAGCCTTCTGGATGTTGCTGTACTGAAACTTCCAGAATATTAGTTATGCTGTCAGGGCTTCTGGGAATTGCAGTCCAACAACATCTGGGAGGCTGCATCATTCCCATCCCTGTTTCACAATTATGTGTAACACATGCAACTTCATGCCTACAGTGGCTATGAAAAGATATAGATTGACTGATGCTCCCTGCTCTTATCTTCAATGAAAGATTTCTCCACATGCCCTTGATGTTTACAGATCTTCAAATTATTCATTTCCCAACTGAGAAAATCATTTTTCAGACACTCAAGAACCCCCTACAGAGAAGAATAATATAACAGCAATTTATCTGTGCAATCTTGTCCTAGTATATGCACACTCCAAACTGGTCCTGGAGAATTATTCTGTACAGAAATATGTGATTTTTCTGTGAAGAGAAAATTTTGTTTTTGCACACAAACATATTTTTTTCATGCAAAACACCATAGGGGGAAAAGGGTGGAAATTATTCATACTGGAAGGTGAGGATGAAATTCCAAGGATCTTGTTTTATTTTAGTAATTGTGTTACAAATGTGTTTTAACTGTTTTAGCCATAATTATTTAATGATATTGTTATTAATACTTAAACTTATGTCTGTGTGAATTAAAAATGGGCAATTCTATAATGTTTGTATCCAGTAAGGGGCTATTGTGATGTTACTACATGGGAGGGAGAGGTAAGATGACTGACATGCAGTGTGACTCTCGTCAGTATCTTGTTATGTTGTTAAGAGCAGTGCACTAATTTTACTGTCATGTGTGTGTGTTTGTGTGTATGTGAAACTCTTTCAGGAACTGTCTGCAGGACTTTACAGAATGAAGGTTTTAAAAATGGATAATTAAACAGAGTGACTCCAAGTGAGAATGATGTAGAAGGACAAACTGATTTTGCAGTAAAAATATTTATTTAAAAGACAGAAAGAGATAGCAACAAAAGTCAGCAGAACTTTGTATCTTAAAGTTAAAAAAAGGACAAAATAGCATGGGACTTAAAAATGAACCACTCCTAACCAATCTGAGGAGGGTTAGAAGGCATAGCTAAGATTAAAGGGATTACAAAATAAAACACTTATATGGATTTTTTCACCTTCTGACATGAAGAAAATGACTAGATATTGGAGCAGCAGAAGGCAGGTCTCAGAGAGACTGTGTGTGTGTGTGTGTGTGTGTCTGTCTGTCTGTCTGTCTGTCTGACTGTAGTTAACCTCTTCCTAACTTGGGAGGTTGTCTCCTAAAAGAGAAGGAAACACCTCTGGGTGGGGCAAAATATGACTTTGATGTTGTTCTTAAAAAAACAAAAACATTTGATTGCAAAGGGCAGAGGTGAATGTGCCCTTCAGGTTCTGAAAATGACTTTTAAATGGTCTAAGCAGTTAAGACAGTGGATTAAGTACAACAGACAAAGCCAATCAAATATAGATCCTTATCCTGTTTCAAATCCAAATTAATTTCTCAACCTCTCTGGAAATTGCACAATACCTTACAATGGCAGAGGTTTGGGTGGATGTACCAAGTCTTAGCCAGTTTGGCAGGTCTCCATTCAGTGGATGTAGACAAGAGAGTTAAGCACTGATTGCTTTCATCAATGGAACTATTTCCTTGTCGGTGGGAGGAGGAAAATAAGTGGATTTCCAGTTTGCACCATAGAATACGACTTGACTTCCCCCTGCCCCAAGAAAGACAAAGATTCAGGCCACCATCAGCCTTTCCTGTCCAATATGCTTTCTTAACAATTTGTGTAGACTTTGACAACAGACACCTTTACAGTCTTTTGCATTAAATTCTAATATTCATATTTATTAAGCATAACTAGTAACAACACCTCTTTGAAATTAATTAACAGGATGTCTCAGCACCTCTCTTACACAGATAAATATATGTAAAGTTATGCATTGAAGATCATGATAGAGAATTCAGACCATCATCTCTACACGTCTAGATTGACATTAACTTTATGTAAACTACTTTTTAAATGTAGTGTGCCTTTAGAGATTGGATACAGATCTTTTTTTAAAAACTTGTGGGACTGTAAAGTTTCATGGGCCCTACTAGGCTGTTTAGTCTAACCACCTACTTGATAACATCCAAACAATGATACCTTTATTGGGCCAACCAAAATGTACAATTACATGTTGCAAGCTTTCAAAGTCACACTGGCTTCTTCATTAGGCAAACAGGAGAGAAAAATTGAAGATGTTAGTCTTGAGCCTGTATTTCCTATTTCTGATCTCAGTTTAGATGTCAGGGGAGGGCTATCTGCAGGCTGGCTCCTCCCCCCTTGGACAGGCAGTCACTGGAAAATTTTGCACGCCAAGGAAATTTAATGTCCATTTGTAATTCAAAGAAGATGTTTCCTTGGAATCCAGCATAACTCTTTCCTTTGTGAAGCCTCAGGCCCCTATAAAGGTAGAGAACACTGGATTTCTCAAGAAGTCTTCATGTTTTGCATCAAGAAAACTTTTGGTGATGTAGGGCAAAAGCTTGCCAATCAATCCCAATATTAGAAAATTGCTTTACCTTTGTTGCAGGCAGAAGCCTCAGCAAGGTTCCAGTGTGCTGGCTGTCTCTTTAGGATTCCCCTGTGACGGTTAACATGCAGTATCTTGAAATCCAAAAAACATCTAGGGATAGCCGTGTTGGCCTTATAGAAAATCCAATAACATCCAAACAATGATACCTTTATTTGGCTTCTTTGGATTGCAAATAGACATTAAATTTACTTGGCTTGTAAAATTTTCCAGTGACTGCCTATCCAAAGGGGGAGGAGCCAGTCTGCAGATAGCCCTCCCCTAACATCTGAACTGGGATCAGAAACAGAAAATGCAGGCCCAAGACTAACATCTTCATTTTTTCTCCTGTTTGCCTGATGAAGAAGCCAATGTGAATTCGAAAGCTTGCAACATGTAATTGTGCATTTTGGTTGGCCCAATAAAGATATCATTGTTCACCTGCTTAATAGTAGAACTAGAGGATCTCCAAATGATGATGCAGAAAAATGGTGAAGTTTATTGATGATTCCATCAAATTAAAGACTTTAAGAGGGTTTTTAAGCTAGCTGTTCCAATTCCTTACTGGGTGGAGAAGTTAAAGCTTTTAGAATAAGTGGCAGACCAGCCTGTGCTGAAAGACCATCTACTTCCAGATGATTCTGTTCTCCACACTCTCAGTGGAATCCCAACCATTTTTTTCTCCTCACATAGGACTTTGATGAGGTATATTTTGTGCCTTCCCCCAGGACAGCAACAGATAGATTTTATTTGTTGGCATGGCAATGCTATTCAGTTTGGCAGTCAGAACCCTTAGCTTCCACTGAGCTATCACAGTGTTCTTTGTTCTACTTGTTCCCCATTTTTCTAACATGAAAATCTTGATTTTGGTGGAGAGTTGCCAAATACCGATTATTATTTTTTTTGGAAGAGTTGAAGAAGTCATTGTGTTCTTGATTGCTCTGAATCCCTACAGTGGCGTGGATCTGTGTGTGATGGAGTGAAAGCCGGCATTAAAGGACTCAGTTCTCACTGTACCTAATTAAACATCTGATTTGTTTGGCAGCATGATGAGCATTTGAGGCAGGCTAGGTAAGTGTAAATGAGACTGGACTCAGATAAAGCTTCTTGAACACCTATGTCAGGGCATAGTGCCAAGTTGGCACAGCTGCCATTCCATGCTTTGAGAGTGAAGTTTGCTCTCAAGTGGCAGAGAAAATATGGCCTTCAAATTAAGCTTATAAATTTGTTCATCTCTGTTTGTCCTGCGGTGACCCTAAAAGGAGCGCCAAATTGGCATTCCTTTTAGAAATCAGGGAAAGTGTGCCCTAAGTGCGTAGGGCGCACTTTCCCTGACTTTTCTGCCACAGCGTGTGCGGTCGCTGCGGCGGGAGGTTGCCCTGGGAGCGCCGGCCGTGCGGAGGGCCGGCAGCTCCAAGGGCAACCTCGGGAAGATGAAGGGGCACCGCTCGTGCGGCTGCCCCTCCTCTTCCGTGCCTCCAAGACGACCCAATTAGTCATCTGCCGAGGCCCAAAGTCTCTTAGGAATGGAAAGAAATCCTAACAGACTTCATAGTCCTGCATGAAAGTAGTGTTTTTACTTCCCCCAAGACTTGTGAGAAAGTGTGCGCAAAAGCTTTGAGCATTCATCCACTGGTGAGGCTTCCAGGATGTTTCCAAGAAATAACATATGCTCAAAACAAGTGTATATTTTAAAATGTAACCAGCTATTATGCACAGAAAATGTAGAGAAACACTTTTCTGTGAAGGTGGGAAAGTGGAATAAATTTCTGTATTCCTACATGGCAGGAAGTTGGACTATGCTCTTGAGGTCCCTTCCTACTCTAGGAATCTATAAAATTAGGTAAACTGTGCAACTAAATGCACAGATTGAGGTAAACTGCATGACTTTCCTTGCAGGTTTATGGGAAAGCCTTCAGCTGCTAAACAAGTATGGGCAGAAAATGTTGGTGGGATTCAGAGAAGCTCTATGCAATTGAGATGGAGAGGTTTTCTTACCTCTATTATCCCTCTACCAGAATGAAGACATGAGGCAAATCTCTGGTAAAACTTTGTTAATGAATTTTAAGGGCCTGTGACAGAGAATAAACATATGGATATGTTTAGCCCCAAGAGGTCTTTGGTTATGTCCCACTGTCTGCAACTGAGCAATTCCTCCCAGGTCTGAAGTATCAAATTAGAAAAGTACTAATATAGGCAATTCCTCACATAACCTACATGAAGACAGATGGTAGGGGGAGTTGGTCAGACTATCTTTTCTAGTCAATGTTCACTGGATTAGAAGCCCACAAAGCCCAAGAGTGGATCTCTTCCTCCATCTTCTTAAGCAATCCAGAAATAAGCAGTATAATGAATCAGGAACTCCTAAGTACCTAAATTACTTGGCATGGTTGCCTATTTACTTCATTGGTGGATACCCTACCTTCCATGGTATGAAATCATCTTAAATGAGTTTACTGTTGAATAATGCAGGCCCAACTACAGATCTCTAAGAAGAAACAAGTTGCAACTCTTTGAGGAGATATATTCTTATGGTATATAGAATTGGGAGAATGTTCCTTACCTTTGTGGAGAAGATAAGCTCCACCCCCAATAAATCCCTTGGTTTACCCAGCCTTAATATTTATACCAGTGTAGTTTAAGTATCTGGGATCACACTGTAGCTTCAGAGAGGGAGTGAATTGCAAAGACATTGCACTAGGACAGGTAGTATATAAATGAAGCTGCTATTGCTATTGCTATTGTTTTAAACATGTACATATTTTTGTTTGCACTTTTTCAAAACTGCACATTTGGCTGATATTTTCACCAGACTACTAAAGGGTTTCTACTGCACTACAAGACATTGGAAAATGACACCTGCAGTGCTCTTCCAGTGTGGGGAGTGTCAAGAACAGGTAGCTGGAGAGACCCCCCCCCAGTGTCCTGCCACAATTACTTGTGTCAGTGTGTCCTGAAACTGGAGGAGTGCTGCAGCTGTTATTTCCCAGCACTCCAACTTGCAGCATATGTTAGACTAACTAAAAGAGAGAGAAACAGAATAAATTCATAGACTGTATGTTTTTTCAGTAGAAAGAATTGTTATGGTTGTGTGCTTTCAAGTCATTTCTGATTAATGGCAGCCTAAGGCAACCCTATCACAGAGTTTTCTTGGCAAGATTTGTTCAGGGGGTTGCCTTGGCCTTCCTGTGCAGCTGAGACAGTGTGACTTGCCAAAGGTTACCCAGAGGGGATTTGAACCCTGCCCTCCAGAGTCACACTCCAATGCTCAAACCACTATGCCATGCTGGTTCTACAGAAAGAATATGACACCCAAAACATAAGATTTTCCAATAAGAAGGGGAAAAGGGAAAAACACAAAGGTTTGAGGTTGGGTAGTAATTGGTATTGTAACCAAGTAAGCCATAATGCTTTGTTTTCTACTGTGCACTAGGCATAAGACTGTTAAGGTTGTCATAGATGCAGTTGCTATGTGGAGTCTGAAAATGGTTGTGGAAATAAGCTTTTTCAATGAAGATACCAAATAGACTGTAAATGAACTGTAGATTGATGGACTGATCAAAACATGTCACTTATTGGTCAATAAAAGAAGATCAGTAGGCATGAGCTTTGACAAAGATTAAAAACATGATTGGGCAGAAGCACTTGTGAGGAGATTCTATTTTTCAAAAGTTTGATTGAACAGAGACCAGTTACTGGTAGACTGCTTGTTTGGGCTGAAATGGATCCTGAAAGCCAAAACTGATGGTTGAACCCCACTAGGAAAAGGCTGTGAGGTTGTGGTTAAGTTTCAAAAAGGCAGCAGACTCAATTGCAGAAAGCTTTGATCAGACAATTTCAACCAATAGTCAAACAAACATTTCATTAATCCTAGAGGTCAGAAGCAGCAGGAGGAACTAGAGGTAGAGAAATGTGGCCACACTGCTATAGTATCTCATGGTACATTATTGTCTCGTATGAAAGTAAAAGAAATTTTGTTGGAGGGGAAAGCAGCTGAGAACTGATTTATCTGGAAAAAGTGCATTAGGAACTGTAACTAAGCATACTTAACTGTATAGTCACAAAACTGCAGCATAGATCTGGAAAATCAACACTTCAATTCATAATATTTATAATTGTCTTCCTCTTATTTTTGTTCTCCTCAGCTTATCTGTAGTGGCAGTTCCATGCCAATGTCATAGTGCAGTGACCCTCAACAGATGGGGAAAGATCACTGGTTCAATTTCAGATCCCAGAAGCTCCAGCCACCATGGCAAATGGTCAGAGGTTTGGGATTTTAGGAGGTGAAATTGGAGAATATATGGACCCCCACTATTTTTTAAAAGAATACTTATTTTATTTTGCTGTGTTTATCATGGAAAATGTTAAATTAACATATCATTTAAGAATAGTAGAACGGTATCTGAAGAACAAGAAGAATAACCAAAGAAGTAACCAGGGAAGATGACAGTAAAGATAGGTCAAAGACAATAAAACTATAATATCTTGACATAGGTGTTATGTTGAGTCATTTTGAGATTATCAAAAGGGATTTTTCCAATATTTAAATTGTGAAGATGGTGGGGAGTGTGGGTATGTTTCTGCATAAGCAAATAAAATAAATGGCCACCAAATTGTCTTAAATTTGTCCTTTACTATAAGGAACGTGTTTGCCCTTGTGGAGAGGGTTCTATAGAGTCTCTAACTCATATCCTATTTTTCTGTATCTTTTACAAGAATGAGAGATTGAGATTAATTTCACCTTTACTAATTAATTTCCCAGGCAAATCTTTCAATTGGTACCTAGTGCATGTACTAGGGCAGGGGTAGGCAACCTTTTTGAGCCGGGGGCCGGGTTGCTGTCCCTCAGACAATTGGGGGGCCAAAGCACCAAAAATGAATGAATAAACAAATAAATAAAAATAAAAATATATTTTTTAATTTTAAAAAAAATAAATAAAAAATATGCATGCACACACTTTCAGCCCCAGAAAAGCCATGGCAAAACCCCTGTGGAGATTTTGCCAAGAAAAACCCAAGAACAAGTAATAGCAACAATAATCAATATAATCATGGCGGCGGTGGCAGGACCAGCCTGGGACTGGTCCAAAGGCCTTGGGGGGCTGCATCCGGCCCCCGGGACTTAGGTTGCCTACCCCTGTACTAGGGTATTCTACAAAAAGCACAATGGTGGCAGTGGCTAAGTTCTTCTTCACTGCAAAAAGCCATGCGACTATGATGGTTGCACATTATAACAACTAGTTCTGCCCATTGGCCATTAACATATTGGTTATTTTTATAGCTGCTAATTAGTACTTTTATACTTAATATTGTGCATGATTTTGGCTGGTGTGACAATAATAAAGGTAACATTAATCCAGGGGTTGGCAACCTATGGCCCGCTGGCCGGGTCTGGCCTGCTGAGGCCTTTGGACTAGCCCAGGGGTTGGCAACCTATGGCCTGCGGGCCGGGTCTGGCCCACTGAGGCCTTTGGACTAGCCCGTGGCCGGTCCTGCCTCTGCTGCCGCTGCCGCTGCACCCCACATGAGCGCGGGTGCCATTTTAGTGTCCATAATGGTGCCTACATTTGTGCACGTATGCGCATGTATGCGCACGGCGGAAGGCGCCATTTTGGAATGACGCATACATGCACGCAATGCAGAGCACCATTTTGGAAGACCCAACAGTGCTGGCGCCGTGCGAATGCACACAACGCCAGTGCCATTGGGCCTACCAAAATGGCACCCTGCATCACGCATGCATACACCCAATGTGGGGTGCCATTTTGGAATGCCAACAACGCTGGAGCTGTGCGAATGCGCACAACACCGGCACCATAGGGCCTTCCAAAATGGCATCCTGCGTTGCATGCATTTGCATGGCGATGGCAGCATTGGGCCTTCCAAAATGGTGCCCCATGTCATGCACATGAAATGGTGCTCTACGTCATGCACATTCGCATGGTGCCAGCACTGTTGGGCCTTCCAAAATGTCACCCTGCATAGTGTACATGCACGCATGATGCAGAGCATTATTTTGGAATGCCCAACAGCACCGATGCCATGCGCATGCGCACAGTGCTGGCGCCAGTGGGTGTTCCAAAATGGCACCCCTCCATGTGCTCACACATGTGCACGACAGTGGGTGTTGTGCGCATGCGTGTGCAAGTGCATGCGCACTGGCCCCCAGCACTATTCTCCCCCCGGCCTATGGCAAAACAAAGTTGCCGATCCCTGCATTAATCTATTCTATTCTAATCTATCTATCAAACTCATACAAATATCTATCCTTGATTTTATTATCATGCTGTTTGGTACAATTAATATATTTGTAAATGGTATTATATGTTTTAAATCATATGTTTTACACCGTTATTTTAAAATGTCTATGTAATTAATTTTTTGCCTAGTGGTCTGTTTTAGTTTATCTGTATGGCAATAAAGGCTGTTGTTGTATATGCCCACATGCTTTTTGGATTGTAAATACCAGTTTTTCTAAAAGTGCCAAGGACCACACTCTGTCCATCCATCTCTTGATAGTTAAATCATTTCAGATCTTTCCAACACCAGTGATAAAGATCCTAATAGCAGTAGTATAAAGGTCTTGTATTATAAATGTTCATTTTGACTGTCAAAAATTGACAGTAACAAGAATTGGGTTTGAATTATGGATAGCTTGGTTAGATGTTTGACTTAGAACCTTAGGATTTCATTCCAAAATTCTGCAACCAGTTGAGCCACTTTGTCCTCACAACTACACCAACATTTTGGAGCAAATTCTTAATTTGTTTTGTTTAATTCTGTTGGGCAAAAATCCACTTAGAAACAATTTTTAATACACTTTCTTTGTATTGTACAAAAGTAGATCAGTAAATTGGTAAATTCCATATTCTCTTCCATTGTCCTTCAGTAAAATATTTTACAAGTTCATGTTCCTATGCTGGTTTGAAACCAATAATTTGTTCATATTGTGGTTGACTAGAATTGTGTACACTTGTGATACTTGTTTTTTTGACTGGGTTGAAGAAAGTTATAAACCTCCCTGGTTGCCACTGCTGGATACCCTTTTTTAGTACCTTCAATATGTATTCTTATTAAAGTTTGCCAAAAGGTATGTTTCTTTGAATTACGGTAGTAAATCAACTGATTAAATTCAATTATTCAAATAAAACTTTAAAAAATCTTTTAATTTGTCATCATTCAGACATAGCCATTTTTATTTTACCTGTTCAGGTCCAGAAAATATATTGGCTGGAGCCTTGTCTAAAATTAAGCCTTGTGCAACAAAACTTATAATAAAGAGGAAGACATAATTGCATTTTAATCATTAGTGATGCAGTAGTACACCCATATCCACATGCTTAAAGTACTAATCATGTTGGCATGTGCTATTATCCAGAAAGATATTTGGAACCATTTATCCTAATCAAATTAGCATTAGCCACAAGTCACTGCATTCCTGAAATGAGACCAAGCTTGTAGCATGATAAAACAAATTGAACTCCATACCAGTCTGATGACATGATAGAGAATTTCAGCTCTTGCTCTGGCAACATGGACTGAAGATAGATAACTTATCTTAGTTGGCATCGCCAGGTTTAGAAAAACAACTCATCCAGTCACTGTAGTGCTGTTTTAATTTGCATGGGCCAAAAGGCTTGTTTCCACCACAGCCTGGCATCGTCCTGTTTAGATGATGTAGGCTGACAATCCCAGGCCATCATTGGGCAGACCAAATGATGATCTGGTGGATCTGACCTGACCCTGGCCCAACAGGCCCCTATCCTAGTCTAAAAAAGCTGGCAGTTTGTGATGGAGTTTCTCAGAAACCCCACTGTGACAGTCAGTAGAACAGATGGCTGCACAGCCCCTTACCTGTCACTGCCACCACCATTCTCTGTGAAGGTCCTAATCATGGGCTGTGACATCTCAAAGAGGTACCTGGCCATGTGGGTGAAGCAAAATGCTCTGTTTCCACCCTTATGGGTTGCAGCAGGGACTTTCACAGATGATGGCAGTGGCAGTGGCAGTGACAGTTGAGGTGTTGGCTGTGGTAGTGACTCCACAACACGGAGGGCAGCTGGGTGTCTGAACACCTGCCCAGAGCCATGCCAGTCCAGGTAAGTGCCAGTGCTGGAAATGGACTAGATTTGTGGACAGGATGCCACAGAATTGGCCCATGGTATCCTGCTCATGTATTCAGCAATTGCTTGGTATAGTTTATGCTACCAACTTCTTTATTTCTCTCAGTCTCAAAGGTGCTACAGTACCTGGTATTGGATGTTTGAGCCTGGATTTCAAGATTTCCATGAATTTATGAAGTACCATGTCATGGATCCAAAGTGGTTGATAGAGTAAAGGGTAAATTTATCAAGTGTGAAAGAAGGACTTTATGGAGACAGGATAGGACTCATTGGTAGAACACATTTTTATCATGTAGAGGTATTTCCAGATCAAGAACATCAGGCAACATTGCTTGGACAGGGACACTTACAAGTAGAGGAGAATTGCCTGATTACCACCCCTGTTTTATTCAGTGAATTGAAAAGTTAAATTTGATTTTCACAACTCTTTGTTTCAGGCTTGCCAGAATAAGCCTGAGAAATAATTTATGCTAGATTTTGTTGAATTACTTTCCCTCTATAATAATTATATCATGTATGTGTGCGTATGTGTGTATGCACCTGTTGATGTATGGTGGACCCCATGAATTTCACAGGGTTTTCTTAGGCAAATAATACTCAGAGGTTGGTTTTGCCAATTCCTTTCTCTTAAATATACCATATACTTCACAACTATTGATACATCAGAATTATTTGGTACTAGCACTTTCACTAGAAGGCTCAAAAGTGAATGAGCATAGAGATGAACAGCAGTCTATGGGCTATGAACAACCTTTTTTGTATGGCCACCAGGATTACTTTTTCAAACTCTCTCTCTCTCATTCTCTCTCTCTCTCTCTCTCTTTTTAACTAAAATTGTCATTTTTGACCCTTCTTGACATTCTCTTTATTTCCTTGTTGAGAAGATCTCTCTTCTTGGCTTAAAGTTGCGGAACTTCCTTCCCTGGGAGGTCCATTGGTCTCCACCCTGCTGTCTTTCTGCTGACAAGTAAAGACTTTTTTTTTTTAATTTAAAGAGGCATTTGGTTCTTAAATTGTTGTGGCAGATATAGCTTTTCTTGATGGGGTGTAATGCTTTTATTTTGCTTTAAATGTCTTTTTAATGCTGTTTTTTAAATGTGTGTTATTTAAATCAAAGTTTAGTTTAATTCTGTTTTAACATTTATACTATAAGCTTTTTTTAAAACTGTATTGTGTTTTTAAAACAGTGTATGACACCTTGAATACCATGCTTGGAGGAAGGTAGGCTATACATTTCATGAATGAATGAATGAATTGAACCCAAAGAGGCTCCCAAACATACCAGAATTGTCCCACATGGTCCCTAGGGATGACAAGGGGTGTAGACAGTCACCCATCCCTGTTATACAGGATTAACTACCTTTTGATCCTTTGGGTTTCAGAAGAATTAACAGAGAACTATTTGCTTTCTCCATCCCAAAAGATAATTCTTGTGCTTAAATTCATATTTGAGGTTTTTGAACTACTATCCTTACCCAGCTTCTTCCTATCCTTATAACCCAACTCTGTAGTGTATGTTTGATGGCACATACTGACACAATGTGGAAATTTGTAATATGCCCTTTTGTTTTATAATTGGGAAAATATCCCTCAAATAGCATTTCCTTCTTGTTCAATGCATTTGCTTTGCCCTCAACACTGAATATTATTCTTTCGGAATTCTGTCTTAATCAGGAAAATATCTGTTACTTTTCAGAATGGGAGCATTCCAATTAGACACAATGCTGAGTTTCTTTAGTTCATTTTGTCTCTTCGTTAAATTATAGAAGTGTTCATACCTATGAAAAAATAAATTTAAAAACCCTACCTTGTACATATGATAGTAACACCGTTTTGACTGTATTATGTGCAGGGTGTTTTCTGAGGTACCTATGTGCTCTTGCACATTGGTAAAACAGTATACAAAATTAATGACTTCATTTGCAGAGACAAGGCAAAAATTCAGGGAGAGACAATTCTAGAGTCCAGTTCTAGCTCAGTTACATTGTCAGAATGCAAAGGGAAGAGTTAATAAGCAGACATTTCTATATATTCACAATGCCCCGTTCTGAATAAATATAGGAAAAAGCTAAATGTATGCACTGATAATTGTCAAAATTTTGTCCTGGGAAAAGGGGGAGGATGCACACGGCCTTGCATATAATGCAGAATTTGAACTGGGTGGGCATTTTGGAAATTGTAGCCCAAAAGGTCAAGTTATCCAGACTCTGATATAACCATGGCTGCATCTGCACTACAGAAATAATGTAGTTTTACATGGTTTTATTCTGAGATTTTTCATTTGTTGTGGCATCAGAGCTCTCTGACAGAGAAGGCTAAATAACTCACAAAACTACACATCCCAGGATTCCAAAGCAATGAGCCATGGCAGTTAAAGTGGTGTCAAACTGCATTATTTCTGCAGTGCAGATGCAGTCCACATTGCTTGTTATTTTCACATGCTCTATCCCAGTGGTGCTGAACCTATGGCGCACATGCCAGAGGTGACACTCAGAGCCCTCTCTGGGCATGTGTGTTGTCACCCCAGAACAGAGTTCACCAGAGTTATTTGCTAGAAAGCCAGAGGGATGTGACACGTTGTGATAAATAAGTGGGTTCTAAGTTGCAGTTTGAGCACTCGGTCTCTAAAAGGTTCACCATCACTGCTCTATCCTATCTATTTGAAATATGGGATGCCCAGTTGCCCAGTTACAGAGACTCCAAGGGCCTAAAATGAGGTAAGAGAAAGTGAAAATTACTTCCCACTAGAGATGGGCAAATCTGTCAGTTTCACTTTCTTCTAAATCTCTAATTTTACTAATTTTGGCGGGTTCTGGTCAAAACTAGATTTAAATGAAATTCTCTCTATCACATACTATTCATGGGAAACTTGATCAGTTTCTAGGTTTGCAACGTCAGGATTATACAAGACCTGAGATTTCAGAACCGAGACCTGGGAACTAGGAAAAATCCCCTTCGGTGTCATAGCAGGCATGCCCTAGTGAAGTTCCAAGCAGCATCCCTGGTGATGTCATTAACTATGATTCATTAAGCATCAAATGCAGTTGCACGGAGTATGCCATTGAAATAATTAACATCGAGTCTAGCAAATGAGGAATACATGCACGCATACACACTCTCACACACAGGCATACACTTTGTAAGATAGCACTCTAATCCTGAGATTCCTATCCTTGCCCTGAGAACTGGAGAAGAGGGTCCAGGCCCAGAGTCCTTGAAACCTGGGAACTCTATTAATTTCATTCCCCGAATTCAAATTTTATGAATGTTGGTACATTCTGATGAAAAATAAATTGAAATCCTAGTTCCTCCCTATTTCCCATACTTCCCACAATCCCTAAAGCAGCCTCATACAAGACTTGTACATGGATACGTCTTCCATGCCACTGTCCAATAACCCTCAAAGTAGTTTATTTGCACTAGCCCTCAGCTTGCACGAGTTGCAAAATTGTACTGACTTAACTTGCTTCCTGTTTTATTATTATTATTATTATTATTATTATTATTATTATTATTATTATTATTATTATTATGCTCTATCCCATCCCTCTACCGAAGTAATGGGGGCGGCTAACAACAATAAAATCACACAATAATCCTCCCAGAGTCCATCCTGTTGAGTCAACACAAGGAGCCATTGGGTGAGATAGCTCTGATTCTAAGACCTACTGAACAAAAGGATTACTTCACCTGATATAAAGGTTTCAAGGGTTTCAACAACATGATTTAAAGCATCTATATCCTCAGTTTTAAAATTTCTTCATAAGGAATTTTGACAGCAAAATTCTTGGTGTTCTTTCTCGTTTTTTCAGTCAATATTCAACAATATCCCACTTGTCTTTATTTCCTCATTTCTTGGTGCCTTTTCTCTAGGAAATCACTCTCTGTTTTTATCATTGTTTTGCATTTTGGGCAGATTTGGGGAATGCCTTTAAGAAATCGTTAGTGCATACTCCTGATGTCATCCTTGGAGTTTCAGATTTGTTCCTCAAATCTCTGAAAATGAATTCTCTAAGTGCTTCTGAGGATGCATCCTGATTCTAGCATGCATGCACCAGAACCTGCACATAAACATTAAAGAACAATTGAGGGCACATCTGGGCTATGCTATGGATGATGAGGGTTTTTTTTTACATAGTTGAGTGAAGAGCTCTAACATATTATTGGATAACTATTTATTCTTTTGCCAAGGGGATGGATTCCCCCCCCCCCCCCCCGTGTAAGTCACATAATAATACTCACAAACAATACCACTGACAAAACAAAACAAAACAAAACAAACAAACCAAAAAACAAACAAACCAAAAACCCTGAAGACAAACAAGAGTGTTGTTAAAGACACCTGTAAAATATTGGAAGGGTGTAGCAGCATACATAGGTTTTCTCTGCCTCGTCATGCTTACAAGTGGACTGGGTTACATAAGTGTATGAAGAAGGTCTATCTAAATGCAATACAATGCTCTTGCTTTTTTGAACATTACTGATTTGAGAAACACATGAGTCATTCCCTGAACATGTCCCTCCATTAATAAGAGTGGTTGTCTCCCAATATGTTCATTCATTTGCAGAAATTGTCAGACTTAGGGCCTGTAGAGACTGCCAGAAATAATGCAGCTTGAGGCCACTTTAACTGTCCTGGCTCAGTGCTAGGGAATCATGGGAATTTTATTTTTTTTTGAGACATTGAGCCTTCTCTGTCAGGGAGCTCTGGTGCCACAATAAACTACAGTTCCCATGATTCCTTAGCACTGAACCAGGACAGTTAAAGTGGCCTCAAGCATTATTTCTGGCAGTCTGTAAAGGCCCAAAGTAACTCACTGATGAAGTGAACCAGCTTGCTTTGTATTCTCTATAACTCTCTTGCTGGAATAGCTGGGTGTTAAGGAACAGTGTTAAGAGGCCTAAAGTATTTTTGGCAGAAGTCGAAATATAAAACAAAGCATGAACAACAAAAAGTTCCACATTAAATGTCACTGCATACATTGTTCTCCGCAGTTGGCTGTCAAGGGGAATAAAGCATGTGGAAGATTGTGTACTGTGCTAAGGCTACACAGCTTGACTCAGCTAATAAAGGTTGATTGTGTGGGATTAGGAGCAATACAAAACATATTTTAATGAATAATATTTCCAAATAACACAAGACAGAACTATTACCAGGGTTATCTATTTGCATCAGCAATCTGCTGTGTTTGTAAAACTAGCTTATTCCTTTTTGGGTTTAAATTATTTTTATGCAAGGGATCTATGAAGTAGCTTTTTACTGCACCATTTCAAATGCCTTTCATAAAATCTGAATGGAGCATAGACCTGTTTATCATGGTTTCACAGATCATTTCTGTCAATAAAACCATAGCCAGAACTGCAAACTGGAGAATCCAAAGCAGAGATGGATGGAATCTGAACTATCCAGGTATGTTTAGGTTTGCCAGATGTTCCTTGCAGTATTTCTCTAATCCACAGGTGAAAGGTTACAAGCACTTTTATTATTGTTGTTGTTGTTATATCCTACCTTTTTCCCAGGTTGGAATTCAAGGTGTTTTATAACAGTTAAAAGAAACCTAGGCCTGTACAGACCAGCCACAAGGGCAGGCCTGGGGGTGCAGCTGGGGCGGGGTGACCCTTTTTGGAGTGGCAAACTGCTGGATTGGGGTCATGGCATGTGGTTGCTGCAGCCCCAATCTGGAGCTCCCAGGGGTGGCATGGAGATGCCCCTTAGTTAAAAATTCACAGCATACAAAAGTTGAAAATAATAATAATAATAATAATAATAATAATAATAATAATAATAATAATAATAATAATAAATTATTTATTTATAGGCCACTCAATCAAAAGGAATCCAGGTGAGTTACAGCAATAAAAATACACAGAATACAATAACATTCAAAAATTAGTTCCTTCCCAACCCCCCAACCCAATGCTAAAATTACAATTAAACAAACATAATTTAAAAACAAAATTACAAAAAAATTAAAAAGGGAGATAATTGGTGGACAGAGCAACATAGATCTCCTTGTGCGAGGAGAGGAGTTATGTTGGGAAGGCCTGCCGGAAGAGCTCCATCTTAAGAATCTTTTTTAAAGGCTGTAAGAGTAGAGATGTGATGGATCTCCTTCGGTAGGTCATTCCACAACTTTGGAGCAGTGATGGAAAAGGTCCTCTGGCTAACCAATGTTAGCCAAGATTTTTTTTGGCTGTAGTAAGTTCTTCCCTGAGAACCTTAGTGTGTGAGACGGTTAATAAGGAAGAAGGAGATCCTTTAAGTATTCTGGTCCCAAACCATGTAGGGCTTTAAAGATAATAACCAATACCTTGTAGCTTGCCCGGAAACTAATTAGCAGCCAGTGAAGGGACTTCAGGACCAATGTTATATGGTCATTACAGGAAGTACCCATAATCAACCTGGCTGCCATATTTTGTACAAGCTGAAGTTTCCGAACTTGGCACAAGGGTAGCCCCATGTAGAGCACATTACAGAAGTCTAATCAAGAGGTTACCAGTGCATGTACTAATGTTTCAAGGTTTCCCTGCTCCAGGAAGGGGTGCAGCTGGCACATCAGCCAAAGCTGATAACAGGAGCTCCTGACTGTCGCATCCACCTGAGCTGTCAAGTGAAGTGAAGAGTCAAGGAGCACTTCCAAGCTGCGGACATAGTCCTTCAAGGGAAATGTGACCCCATCCATAACTGGCTTCATAGCTCCATTCTCAGGTTTGGGTTTCCCATGACAAGTACCTCTGTGTTACCTGGATTCAGCTTGATTTGTTTTTCCCTTATCCAGTCCATTACTGCTCCAAGACAGGCATTCAGGGGAGAGATGCCATCCCAAGTCATTGAATCAGTCCGAGACATAGAGAAATAGGGAGGGATGGTTTCAAGGTCTCCCTGCTCCAGGAAGGGGTGCAGCTGGCGTATCAGCCAAAGCTGATAACAGGAGCTCCTAACTGTTGCATCCACCTGAGCTGTCAAGTGAAGTGAAGAGTCAAGGAGCACCCCCAAGCTGCAGACATAGTCCTTCAAGGGAAATGTGACCCCATCCATAACTGTCTGACATAACTTCATTCCTGGGTTTGGGTTTCCCATGACAAGTACCTCCGTGTTACCTGGATTCACCTTGAGTTGGTTTTCCCTTACCACCCAAAGACATGCATTCAGAGAAGAGATGCCATCCTGAGTCACTGCATCAGTCCGAGACATAAAGAAATAATGAGGGATGGTGGCCTTCAGTGCAACCTAAACCAGGAAATGATCCGTACATGACAATACGGAGATGCTAATTGACTCCACCCATGGATATGCCTGATCTGTGCAGAAGACCACATTAAGGGCATGACCTGCACAATGTGTGGGATCAAAGACTATCTGGGAGAGGCCCATGTTTTTCATGGAAACCATGAACTCCTGAGCTGCACCAGTAAGATTAGTCAAACCAGCCTTGAGGGGCATGTTGAGGTCACCCTGAACTAATAACCTAGGAGACTCCAACACCAGCTCTGAAATTAGTTGTGTCAGCTCGGCTAGGGACTCTATTAAGTTATGGGGTGGACGGTAAACCAACAGAATGCTCAGTCTCTTCTTGGTCTTCAAGCTAAGGTAAATGCACTCAATGTGGTCTAATGCACGGATAGGTACACTGGTTAAGGCAAGGTTGTTTTTATGGACCATAGCTACAACCCCCCCCACCCACTTTCCCCTACCTGCTTATTGACAGAGTACCCAGCTGGAAGGGCCTGAGCCCAGCTAACAGTGTTATCTACTCCTAGCCAGTTCTCCGTGATGCATGCCAGATCAGCACTGTGATCTATCAATAAGTCATAGATAATGCATGACTTAGGAGCTAAGCAGACGGGGCGGCCATGGGCTGCCCTGGGAAGCTGCGCTGCCGGACCGAGGCATCCCCATGCCTCGATCCTGCAGTGCAGCTTCGCCGCCCCTGAAAGGAGCACTAAATTAGTGCTCCTTTCACAAGTCAGCGAAAGTGTGCTGCAAAAGGCTGTGGCGCACTTTTGTCAACTTTTCCGCCGCAGCGCATGGAAAGGGTGCAGAGGGCCGGCTGCTCCGAGGACAACCTTGGGAGGGGATTGGGGTGCCGAGCGTGCAGCTGCCCCTCCCCTTCCCTGCCCCCAAGACAATCCTTTAAGCTGTCTGCTTAGGGGGCATTTTTTCACTGACTTGGCGTTATAACGCCGCTCCGATTGCCTAGCAGAGGGGCGGGATATAAATAAAAATTATTATTATTATTATATAAGAACAGAGAAAGGTTCAGCGGCTGGTTAGGTATGCTCACCAGATCTTTTAGGGCAGGGGTAGGCAACCTTTTCCCTTTAAGGGCCGATGGACTTCAGCTCTCAGAATCCCAGGAGCTATTGGCCAACATGGGGCTATTGGCCAACATGGCTGAGGCTTCTGGGAGCTGAAGTCCCTTGGCCCTTAAAGGGAAAAGGTTGCCTACCCCAGTTTTAGGATAACAGGGCAAATGGAAGGTGAAATGGATATCAAGCATCCATCACGTCTTCTTCTGTAATGACCTTTCACCCTGCTAACACCATATCTTCCATTGCCCCGCACAACTTAAATTGCTGCTCCTATGAAAACATGTAACCTCTTCCCAGAACCATCGATTGATGGACATATTTCCTGATAAAACTCAAGACCCTCCATCCCACCAATACCTTATAGTCCCCTTAAATGGGCGAAGGACAATCTACCAAGACTCCTTAAATAGTAGCCAAAATATAGGTCAAAGTTGGTGAGAAAAGGCCCAGACAGCCTCACAGTTTGGCTTGGAGCTGGATGATGGTACAGAGGACACAGCCAAAATAAAGCCTCAGGACTTAGCGCCACCCTTTGTCCACATCCCTTGCCTCAGCTGTTGCCTTGGTGGAAGAAAGGCACATGCAGCCTCGGAGCTGAAAAGCAATTAAACCATCATAAAATTAAAACCAGTTATAAACACAAACCATTAAACAACAAAGACAAATAAAAGCCCTGCATGTTATACTAGGCCTGCATTAATAATACGAATACTTTTACCTGGATGTAATTAAACTCCATGGGATCTACTTATGACTAGAAATATTCTAAAAGTGTAATTCTAGAAGATTACTGGCTGTAGAGGTTTAAGAATAGGTACAAATCTATTTTACCATCCAAAAGACAACTTCATGGCAGAAATGTTCTCTCTGCCTTCCAGGAAGCTAAGGGTTACTGTCATAGTATAATTCCCAAGCATAAATCCATAAATATTTTATATTGCTTTTTCTGGTATTTCATTTTTAAGAAACCTAGATTAAACAAATTGTTTGTTATGTGCAGATATGAATGAATGGCTCATAGCTTAGTCAAGTTTGCTTTTATTTAAAGTTTATATGTCAAAACCAAAGGTCAGAACAAAATAATATCCTTTACATCAGACTCCTCCCAGCATAAATCTCCCACAAAAAGACAAACAGCTTTCCCACACTGTCATTTTTTGTGTGAGAGAAAAATTGTCGCTTCTGGAAATTTCTTGGAGTTGCAGTCTACCTTTCAAAAGGTTGAAGGGCCTAACTCTTGCCATTACTAACATTTGAAAAAATCATCCCCCTACCCACCCACCCCAGAAATGAACTTTGAAGCCACAGAGGATCCCAGGGCAGAATTGGCTCCTGGACCTGCCCACAATCACCCATACCTATGTTAGGCCAATTACCCTTTTCAAAACATAATATTTTGCATTTTCAAGCTCTTTATATAGTCTTTGTTTATTAAGCAATGGAATAGGTAGTACAGCAGAACTTCCATGTGCCATGTGCTCTTCATCAGAAATGCAGCATTTTGGATCACTGGAGACTTGACTTATTTATAGGTGTGGGAAACATCTTGCCTTCTGGATGATGCAGGACGATAAATCCCAACAGATGTAGTCAGTATAGCCAGTGGTGAGGAATGCTCGGAATTATAGTCCAGCAGTGATTCCCTTCTCTACTTTAGTGAATATCCAACACTACTATAGACATCAAGTGGAACCACTGGAAAATCAGAGTACTCCTGGTGAACTACAACATGATCCAATAAATAAGGTTCATGTTTATGGGGAAATATAAACACATAAAACCATAGGGTGACCTTGACACCAATTAACCTGAATACATCAGAGTTTATGACAGGGCCGGCAACCTACGGCCCCCGGGCTGGTCCTGGCCCAGGTTGCCGGACTTACTGGCCCAGGCAGACCCCTGCTGCCGGCGCTGCCATGGCACGCCACTGCAGCGGTGCATTTTTCCCTCCATGCGGCTGTGACATGCGCGGCTGTGGCAGTGTGTGCGGGGGTGGGCACGCGCGTGCGCCGCCATCCCCCCCCGGCCCAGTGGAAAGGAGGACTTTGGGGGACTGGCTCAGAGCTTAAAAAGGTTGCCTACCCCTGCTTTATGAAATCATATTCATAAAGCGGGGAATGCAATCAGATGAAAGGGGATGAGCATAGAAAGTGAATGTAGGGCATTTGCATACTGCTAGAAATAGTGCAAACTGAGTCCACTTTAACTGCCCTGGCTCAGTGCTAGGGAATCATGGGAATTGTATTTTTTTCTGAGACTTTGAGCCTTCTCTGTCAGAGAGCTTTGGTGAAACAATAAACTACAGTTCCCATGATTCCCTAGCACTGAGTTAGGGCAGTTAAAGTGGACTCAATGTGCACTATTTCTGGCAGTCTGCAAAGGCCCGTAGATATGCAAATCTTCACAAAAGTGAATGAGGCAGTAGTTCCTCCCCATTATTTACTTGCTCACCCCATTTCATTTGATGGCTTTATCCACTCCCCCCATCTGATTGCTTTCTCCATTCCATTTGATCATTATCCCCACTCATTGATGGAGGAGGAGAGGAAGAGACAGGTGGTTGCCCAATCTATCCCCTCAGCACCAATCTCATGGCTGAACATAAAAATTTTAAATCAGACTAAGGTGGGATAAAAGCCCCACCTGAGACCATCTCTCCCCCCAGCGACATGCGGCAGTGGTGGTGGCGACAGGGGCCGCCAGGACTGGGTGGGGCCAGAACTATTACTACCAGATCCACTATTAATTCGAGGGTGACATATGTACCTTTTTATTAGCCTTTGCACAATGTTAATAGTGGGAATTGTTATAACTGGGAAGGAGTTACTATTTGAGAGACCCTCTAAGCCCCTTTTCTCCAGTTTACAAGAGTCTGCCCACCTACCAGGGGGACAGGAGTTAACTGGATTATCTACTATTACCACCTCATAATGGAGCCAGGAATAGTCTGGGAGCGAGTATTGAGGTTGTGTGGGGGCAGGGAAGATATGGCGGCAACAGAGTGAAGAAATATTACAAAAGAAGAAGGGATCGATGCATAATATCTATCCCTTCTTCAGTTTACTCTGTTTCCCAGGATAATTTGGAAAGTGCATCAGCCATTCCTCAGACCCTTACTCTGCTCCTTTGCAACGCCAGGTCGGTCAAATATAAGACACATATTATCCATGATCTTCTACTGGATGAGGCTGCCAACCTGGCATGCTTTATTGAGACCTGGCTGGGAGATGCCAGCGCTGCATGGGTGCAGGCTCTCCCAGCTGGATACACGGTTAATGAGCAGATAAGGGAAAGTGGGGGGGGGGTGTGGCCTTGGTCCATAGAAACAACTTAACCTTGTCGAGGAAGCCTATCCGGAAAACAGCCTACATTGAGTGCATGTACCTTAGCCTGAGAACCAGGGATAGTTTAGGGATTCTGTTGGTATACTGGCCACCCCGTTGCCTAACAGACTTCCTGACCGAGCTGACCCAACTGGTCTCTGAGTTGCTACTGGAGTTGCCCAGACTTTTGGTTTTGGGCAACTTCAACATCCCACTCGAGACCAGTTTGTCAAATCTAACTGGTGTGGCTCGGGAATTCATGGAGACCATGACAAACATGGGCCTATCCCAACTGGTTGTTGGGTCCCCACATTGTGCTGGTCATACCCTCGATGCAATCTTTAGTATGGAACAGGAATATCCGTGGGCAGATATTATAAAAACTTTCGCATTGTCATGGACGGATCATTTCCCGGTCAAGATGGAACTAAGAGCCACCATTTGTCCCCGGGGGTGGCAGACCTATTAGAATGGTCCACCCTCAAAAGCTAATGGAACCATTCGGTTTCCAGAAAGCCTTAGAGGGTTTAATGGTTGGTGACGCCAGTGATTCTGTCGAAGTCTTGGTGAATACCTGGAACACCGATCTTGCCAAGGCTATCGACACAATTGCTCCC
>CM034701.1:347014592-347030986 GCA_020142125.1 Phrynosoma platyrhinos
CCTAATTGTAACCCTATGCATGTGCCCTAGCAACTGTTCTCTATTATGGCAATAAATGCATTCTGCCGCATGTACGCTTGCTGTCAGCATGCACAGTAGTTTGTATGAAAGAGGCTTTTGTGACCTCTTCTGTGCAGGGGTGCAAGTGTGTATAAGACCTGCACACCACTTCCTGGCATGTTTGGGGGAGGGACTCATGGAGTAATGTTTGTGTGTCCTGTTGACCATATCCCTTGCATGATCACCAGCTTCTTGTATCAAATCTGTCCACAGAAACCTCCCTTGCATGTACCTCTCCAGTCCTCCCTGATCTGTGTGAGATATGTTTTGTGGAGGAAGATGGAGTGTCTTTTCAGTTGGCAAACTCATTCCTTCGCCCCAAGGGTGGCACAATCAGACAGTGGCACCTGTCTACTACACCCACTCCTTGGGGGCAGCCGAGGTCAGTGAATCCTTGCATGATATGTGGGTGTATGACAGGTTCTGCACAGGTGCGCAAGCATGCCGAAAATCAGTCACCTTTGTGCAGACAAAGGGCCTAAGCAGACGGTGCAAAGCGCTGTCTTCAGGACAAGGAAGGGGAGGGGCAGCCACATGCTGGGTGCCCCAACCCCTTCCCGAAGACGTCATCGGAGCAGCTAGCCCTCCGCACGGCCGGTGCTCCAAGGATGCCTTTCTGCTGTAGCGTCTGCACACGCTGCAGTGGAAGAGGTGCCGAAGGTGCGCCGGCAGCCTTTGGTGGCACACCTTCAGCAATTTGTGGAAGGAGCGCTATTTTAGTGCTCCTTCCTGGGGCAGCGAAGCTGCACCATGGGGCCGAGGAATGTGAATGCCTCAGCCCCAATCCACAGCTTCCTGAGGTGGCTCCATGCCACCCGTCTGCTTCCCCCCTAAATCACAGACTGTATGCCACCCTATGATGTGTTCTGTGCAGGTGTGTAGGTTTGCCAGAATGTGCTCCTGCACACGTGTGCATGTGTCTGAGAGAACAAAACAAAACAAAAATTAAAGCAGCTGCTGCTGGTCCATGCCGTTACTCCATCTCCCTTCCTGTCATCCTAGGGGCCAGTGGTGCAGTTGGTGGGGCTTCAATATGACTTCAGGAAAGCTCCATTGACTGTTCCCCCCCCCCCCCCCCCCCCCGTGGGATTGCTCCATCCCCATTTAGGGCATCTTCAGGCAGGCAGTGCGATTGCTGTAGCTTAGAGAAAAGGCAACTTCTGGTCACCTTTTCCTTCCTGTCTGCATCGGCCCTAAGATTGGATTCAGGCCAATGGCAGGGATTGGCATTTATGTATGGTATTGCAAGTTTTATTGATTTTATTTATTCAACAGCTGAGAAATCCAATAGTGAAGAATGCTGGAAACTGCATCCAACAACTGGTGGGCTGTAATACTGTGGGGGGTTGCAGACTGTCAGAAATAGTGTGAATTGAGTCCACTTTTAGGGTTAGGGTTAGAGTTAGGGAATCATGGGAACTGTATTTTATTGTGGCATCAGAGCTCTCTGACAGAGAAGGCTCAATGTCTCAGAAAAATAACAGTTCCCATGATTCCCTAGCACTAACCCTAACCCTAAAAGTGGACTCAATTCACACTATTTCTGGCAGTCTGCAACCCCCCTGAATTCCTTCTTCTCAACTACAGTTTTATCTTTTAGTAAAACATCAGGGAGTGATTAGCTCCCAGCCTGTTCTCTGTACCTGAGTTTATAACACATTCCTAAATTTAGGTTAAACAAGAGAGTATCAAAAAGAAAAAGAAAAAAGAATCAAATGCAGGTATCAAAAATCCTTCACTAATTTTTTTTTAACTATAGGGCCAGTATTTTCTTCTTTCCATCCTATAAGGAGTGGTCCAATTCAATTTGTTAAAAAGATATCCATTTAGTAACTTTTAGCATGTATTAATTTTATCATTAACTTTAATCCTTATTTAAGTACACTTGAAATATTTCATTAATCCATTAGCATGCTTAAAACCCATTTTCTCTTGAACACACTGAGCCTTTTCTTCCATATCCCAAATGCCTGTGGTTTCCTTTCTGCATTTGTAAAGGAGCCAGGGGGCCAGCATGTCTGATTGAACACTTTACATTCAAACCCAAACAAACTCCCCCTGAGTCCCTTATAAGGTATTTTCCATGTGGAGCATTCCTTTTGTTGGAGCCTACATTAGAGATGGAATCTTTTCAAATTCATCGGGGGGGGGGGGGGGGGGGAGAGAATACACAAAATAAAACCAACTCAATAAAAACTAGGCATTTTTAGCAGGAAAAAAATGGTTATGCTCCACTTAATTACTTGAAATGGAGAACCATGTGCTTCCTGCCACAATTAATTAGTCTGCTAGCTGTTTCCATAGCTTGAATTTTAATTATGTGGGCTGACATTCCTGCCATGAAACATTAGTATCCAAACCAGGAAATATGCTTATATTGCCATGGCCCCTGACTGCTGGACCAGCTGAAGCAGATTGTAAAATGGAACTGGAGAAGACTTCCTAAGCCACTGTGACTCAATCTGAATATTCAGAATTTCTTAGGATTTAACTATGCTGGTGCCTTTGTATGCATTAATAAAGAGGTGGGAAACATTAAGCACTCCAACTGTTTTGGCCTACCACCCTCAACAGCCACATTCAGCATAATCAATTGTAATAGACTGAGAAAGATGTCATCCAAAGCATCAAAGGACCAGTATTTTCCCAGCCATGAATTAACGGCTCATCAGCACATTTATTAGAAGTGTGGAATTAGTGACCCAGAATGCTAAACACAACTCCCCAACACTGAGCAGACCAACTTTTTTTCTCTGCTTCTCTCAGACTTAAAAAAAAAAAAAAACAAGATGTTTCACGCTCCTAAGAAACTATGGAGGGATGAGGATGTGCAGCCATGGCCTGCCCTGAGAAGCAGCGGATTGGGGCTGAGGCTGCCCTATGCCTTGGCCCCAATCCTCCCTTTCACCGCCTGGGAAAGGAGCACTAAAATAGGGCTCCTTCTGCAAGCCGTGAAAGGGGTGCCCAAAGAGCCGCCATGCAGCTCTTCTGTGCCTCTTCTGGCTCAGTGTGTCCGGACGCTGAGCCGGAAGGACATAATCGGAGCGCCCGCCATGTGGAAGGGCAGGCACTCTGATTACGTCCTCAGGAAGGGGTTGGGGCACCCAGCATGAGGCTGCCCCTCTCCTTCCTTGCCTCCAAGATGGCGCAAAGCGCCATCTGCAAAAGGGGTTTGATAAAAGCTTAGTGATGGGTTGCCTTCTCTCCCAGGATTTCAAAACTGGACTTGGAGTTCTACAATCCTTTTCAACTCCATCCCACTTCTGTTATCAGATTAGGCATGGACCTTGCAATTATGAGACATGATAATGCAATTCACATCAGCTTGCTGCATATCTAGTCATAGGTATCTGTTGCCAAATGCATTTTAATTTTTTTGTGTAGTAAGTGCAAATGTTACTTTTGAATACTGGAGATTTTATGGAAAACATTTGATCTTAAATTAAATGGTTGTACATTCCAAATGTACAGCCAGCTAGTATGTGTACCTGTTACCACATCCCCTAAGCTTTACTAAACCAAGATACTTTTTGTAAACCAAGAGCCTTTAACATTCAGGAATAGACAATTCATATGATCTTTGCAGAGATTTATTTCTTGTATCTGGAAATACAATGTATTTTACCCACCAAAGCCCACCAAAGCCACTTTTTTTTCATGCAAAAGTTAGATGAACTGTGTAATATACTAATAATGACAAAGTAAAGACCTTATCACATGGGGTAAAAAAGCCAGCTTACATTTCCCAAATTGAATTCTAATTCAGGCTGCATCTGAGTACTGTCATATATAAATCATTACCAAATCTGCTGACAGAATACAGCCTAGATTTAGCCCAGGTCCCAGGTGTGCTCAATTAGTCTTTTTTCAAAGGGCCGGTGAAGTGCCCAGAAGACCCGGACTGCATCCGAGCTGTATTTGGCCAGTAGATTTGGTGGTGATTTACATATGATAGTACCTGGATGCAGCCCAAATTAGGATTTAATTTGGGGAAAGTAATTTGGCTTTTTTACCCCATGCAATAAGGTCCTAAGTATCTTTTGTTCATTGGAAAAAATGCCTTTCTCTCCATGGTGAGCACTCATAACCATCCTGTTGCCACAAGCATGAGATTAAGAATATAGTCATATTCAGACTGCATACTGTTGCTGGATACATACTTTGGCAACTCTCATTCTAGAAATTAAATGTTACATATTGCTAGTAAATTGGTAGCCCTGGTATGCAAGCATAATGCTTAACAGTATAGACATTTATTATGCATAAAGTTATTAGCATGTATTTGTAGAGAAATATATTAAAATCCAGTGGAAAATGCCCTTTAAATGGAGATTTATGAAGAATATAAGATTAATAACTTATTAGTAAGATATGTATGCCCTTGAATAGCTTCTCCTGTCATACAGATTTTTTTTTTTTAAAAAAGTATAGCATTATTGATGAATTGATTATGGATATGTATTTGAAAATTTGAGAGCCAGTCTGGTGTAGTGGTTTGAGTGTTAAGACTATGGAGATTATCTCATGGAGAAATACTCCCAATATAGATTTGGGATTTAAAAGTCAAAATTGCATGTTATTACATATGCTGGTGGCCCAGCGAGTGCAACTTAGGTGCAGCCCAGACCCCAGCTGCACTAATCCAGTATTTTTTTAAAAAAATGGGAGCTTGCAGTTTTTTAAAAATTGCTGGATAAGTGTGGCTGGGGTCAGGGCTGCATCTGGGTTGCACTCATCCAGGCGTCAGCATGTGCAATAACATCCAATTTAAAGGGGGATGTTGACAAGCTGGAAAGTGTCCAGAGGAGATGACAAAAATGCCCTATGAGGAGCAATTAAGGGAGCTAGGGATGTTTACCTTGGAGAAGAAAAGGTTAAGGGGCAACATGATAACCATCCTAAAATACTTAAAGGGATGCCATATTGAGGATGGAGCAAGTTTGTTTTCTGCAGCTCCAGAGTCTGGGACATAGAGCAATGGATTCATACTATAGGAAAAGAAATTCTACCTTTCTGATGGTAAGAACAATTTGATAGTGGAATATGGTGCCTCTAGTATGGTGGAGTCTCCTTCTTTGAAAGCTTCTAAACAGAGATTGGCTAGCCATCTGCCGGCAGTGCTTTGATTGTATATTCCTGCATGACAGTGGGTTTGACTGGTGACCCTTATGATCTCTATCTCTTCCACCTTAAAATTCTATGATTCTATGAAAGAATGAAAGAAATGAATTCAGGAAAAAATATAAATGAAAAGAAGACAATTAAATATACATAAGGGATATTGTTCTAGCATAGCAATGTTTGTCTCACATAGCAAATTCTGATAGGAAATCCACTAGGAAGTCTCATTTGGTGAATTATGTTTCAATTAAATTTGTTTGGTTTATTTTTCAATATGTTATACATGTTATACATACATAAAGACTGAAAATTCCATGACATTCATGGCTGATTTATGTTCATAAATAATATGGGGGGGGGGGGAGCATAATGAAGAACTTATCTTTGAGAAAGATTTATAGTTCAGAAACAGAGAGGATTATATCTTGGAAGATCCCAGGTTCAGTTCTGAACATCTATAGATAGCAAACAGAAAAGCATCTGTCCTGAATCTCTAGAATGCTGCTGGTGGTCAATTGACTATAGTGGGTTAAATGAACCAAAAGTCTGACTCAATATAAGGCACCTTTTGACTATGGGCCTCGGCAGACGACTAATAGAGTCGTCTCCGAGCCCAGGAAGAGGAGGAGCAGCCGCACGCGCGGCGCTCCTTCCTCTTCCTGAGGTCGCCCTGGGAGCTGCCGGCCCTCCGCACGGCCGGCGCTCCCAGGGCAACCTCCCGCCGCAGCGACCGCATGCGCTGCGGCGGAAAAGACAGCAAAAGTGCGCCCTACGCATTTAGGGCGCACTTTCGCTGTCTTGAGGAAGGAGCGCTGATTTAGCGCTCCTTCCAGGGACGCCGCCGGTGCACCGAGGTGCGGAGGCTGCGGCCCCGCGGCGCGCCGGCCCAGGGCGTCCTGGACGCCCTCGTCTGCTTCCCCCCTATATTTCATTTGCAGTATTCCTACTTCACTGATGTATCCATTTATTTCCTTTGAAGAGTTTACCATCCTCTTCTAAAATACATCAAATATAATATTGAATCTCTGGCTCAAACTAGATGACATGAAGCTATGCAGCCTCAGCTAAAAATATCTATGCTCAGGAAGATGGAAGCATAAGAGGAAAATGATTGAAATCTTCCTTTATTTCCAGACAGGTAAAAACAACTTCAACAGAATGCTGTAAGACGTTTCTCAAGGTCCTGGCAATATACTCTCCTGGTACCCACTGCACTCTTTATGCACAGTATTCCAAACCCTGTTAGACTTTCTGTATATAGATCATTGCTGGATCACAAAATAATAATAAAAAAATCTTTGATAGGTCATCTGCTCTGAGCCTCCTTTGTCTGTACTTCATCCCACCTTTTCTAACCTGCTGATGAATGTCTGCAGCAGTAGAATCTCTTAGTGAATATCATCTGCTGCACCTTTGCTCTGTCTGTAAGAACCTTTCTCTAATATCTTAGCTAAACTTTCCCTTCTTTCATTTCAGACAGCTTCTTTCTGACCTGCCTCCTTCAAGACAGTGTCTTAATTCATCCCTTCATTTATACTGTTACCTTGAAGATATTACACTGTGATCCTGTTCCTCATGGGTCTTTGCCTTCTTAGGCTGCCCCTAGTTTCTTCCTCTGTGATGCTTTATTGGTTTCTTTTTTATTTTCACTTCTAATTTTAATGCTTTATTATTATTAATATTATTATTAGTTTATTTATATATCACTATAGATTTACACAGCGCTGTACATACAGTCAATAAAATAGATAAAAATAATCTTATCTTCATTTTATTGGTACAGAGGGTTATTAAGCAAAGAGAATTTGGTAGGATGGTTTGTCTTCAGGGACTCAGTTAATATAAGCTCATTTCCCTGTTCTTCCATAAGCACCCTTTGGGACTTTGCCTAAGTCATACATTACTTTCAGTACCTCAGTTCCTGACCTACAAAATGGTGGCATCACAACTTTGTACCCCACCGGGAAATGCTGTGCAAATGCTGAACAGAAAGGGCCTCAAGCTACAGATCCCTCCATAACCAAGTTATAACTGCTCTGATATTGCACTGGAATTAAGAGGAATGGGATTTTGCTGGTCAGTGTCACTAAGAGAATAGTGTAGGAATGGGCTGTCCCTTCAGCTTCTTTGTTTTAAAACAATAAAATACAAAATGCAATGGGAAGTCTCATAACAATGAACTAAAAATGGGGAAATATTCTTAATGTTCCTTCCCTCCAGCAAATTACTTCAAAGGCTATGAAAATGCTTATGAGAACATGCTATCCACCCATTGACATTTTGTGATTCCTTGAAAATATTTTATACTTGACTGAACTTTCAGCCTGAAAATTTCATTGGTGAAATACAGTGTAGTGCCTCTGAGAAAGATTCTTCACATCTGTCCTATTATTTGTTAGCTAGTGAGTATCATGAAAACTATAGAATAGTACAAAGAGTCCATTAAAATGTTTGTGCCATGTTATATTTCACTGTGGCCTGCAGCAGCATAATGTGAGGTTGGCGAATTCTGTACCTTCAGGAACCACTATATTTTTCAGACAGGAGTCCAGAAGCCAGAGCAATCCAGTTTCCTTAGGCTGGCATTACACAGCAGGTTACAGACATTTTGCTACCTGAGGCAGTCAGTTCCTCCCCACTGAAAGCTGCATTGTAGCAAAAACTGCTCAAGTTATTTTGGCACCTGGAACAGAAAATCCTACAAGAACCCCTCTTCCTCCCTGGAAGGAAAAATATAATAATAAACTGAACATCTAACAATGTGCTGCCCTTTCATGATGAAATCATCTGTATGAGGGAGACATCTCATTGCGTCTAGTGATTGGACTGGCTCAGTTACACAGTATGAAGAATTTCTCAGCTATAGAACACATATTTTCAAACAGTGTGAGGTTATCAGTTAAAGCTAAGTTGAGGAATGTATGTGCTTCCTGAAAGATAGTTGCAACAAGAGACAGAACATCAGTGTTTCCTTGCCTTTTGACCCTTTTTAAGGCTGGAAGCACCCAGGTGAGCACATCTACAGTCAACAGGAACTGGAGGGTTAAACCAAACTAGTCCCAGGACTTATACAGGGTTATAAGTAGAAACATGGGACAGATAATCCAGGGTTCAAAGTGAACAAGCAGCCCTGAGCAGAGTCCAAAGCCACAAAGGAAGTTGCCAGAAAGTTTAGCCTTAGAAGTCTATAAGACCTGAGGTATCAAACAGGGTTGCATTGAAGTTCTGAAACTGTTTGTGTTGGATGGATGACACCACCATCCCTGCATTCCCAGAATTACCTCCCCAAAGAAGAAGTGCACCACAGACAATAAGAGCCTAGGTTGACCAAAGGAGAATCTGGTAAGTAGCCAGGGTATACTCTGGGTGCAACAGTGCAAGAATGCAGGTGCTGAAATGGTGGTGGGATGCAGGGCTATAGGAGGCAGTGGGAACCTGATAGGCAAGGAAGAACAGCCAGTGGAGGAGGAGGAAGAAAGAAGGAAAGATGAGGCAAACAAGGACTGAAGGATGTAAATTCAGAGGAGATGAATGCAAGATGGACATGATGAGAAAGGGAGGATTCAATAGGAATAAGATTTGGGAACCAGATGCAGAAAGGGAAAGGGCAGGAGAGCTGGAGAAGTTACCAAAGCATAAGTTACCAAAGATGGCTGAGACTGGGAGAAGTTGGTGGGAACAAAGGCGAAGGATGCAACAGGACCTGGTAGTCATACAGGCACAAGTCTAGAGGAAATGAAAAGTTTGAATGGGAAGAGATGAAGGAAGGTAAATAGAAGTAAAGAAGAAGAAGAAGAATTTTTGAGAAGGACCAGGAATGCAGAGGAGGCAAGGCAATGGGGATTTTTTTTTTTTTTTTGGTCTCTCCTCTTATGAACATTTGTGCATTTGTTAGTAGATTGTCCATGGTCTGAATTCACTCTCACTCCCTGTGTGTTGAACTTCTTGTGTTGGATGCTTTCTTTTGTGGTGTCTGTCTGCATGCTAAATTGCCTACCAAGAAATATAATAATAAACCTGGCAGAAGTCTAACTCTTGTGACTGGTGTGTGCGTCTAAACTCAATGGATCCTCAGCAGACCCTTCCCCAGTGATTCTCTATGATTCTAATTTATAACCAGCTTTTAATCAGCACATGCAACATTATTAGTTCAGCATATCATATTTAATGTGGATAACCTGACATTTTGCTCCCAAAAAATTAATTTATGACACAGAACAGTGAAATTCTTCTGGCTCCTGATATGCAGCTGACATTTGTGTGAGCTTGGCTCTGCTCTGCCTCTGCCAGTGCCATGATAGGACTGCAAGCTTCATCTGCCTCCAACTGGAGCCAGCCATCTTTGCACTCCTCCTCTCATTCTTTGTATGAAAAGGCATCATCCAGGTTGGATATCATCATCATCAATCTCACCTTTCTCCCAATATAGGGGCTCAAGGCACCTAACAACAAATTTAAAACAATAGAAATTAAACACAATACACATTAAAATATAAATTTAAAGCTTAAAATGCATTTACTGTATATACTCAACTATAAGTTGATCTCATGTATAAGTTGAGGGTAGGTTTTCAGGCCAAAATTGTGGATTAGTCAGGGTGAAACATAGGGACATGTAAGAAAGGATGTAAAGGATGAAGCAAAGGAGAACAATGCTAAAGAGTTTACAAAGTTCCAGCAGGCATAACTGTTTGTGCTCACACTAAAGCCTGGATGGGTGAGATAGCAGAAGGGAGTCAGTGCTTCCAGGACAGGTTACACTCTTGCCTTTTACCAGGGAATAGTCCCATTTTTTAAAAAAATAAGAATTAAAATTCAGTACTTACATTGACTCATGGATAAATCGACTCAGCTTTTTTGATTCAGTTAGCACTTTGACATTTGCCATGAAACAAACTGACAGCCAATGGAACTGTAGCAACAAGGGAGTTGTGTGCTCCCTATAGCCAGCTCCAGTCAAAAACCTGGCTGCAGCTCTTTTAGCTGACTGAAGTTTCTGAGCACTTTTCAAAGGCAGCCCCATGTAAAGGACATTACAGTAATCCACGTAGGATGCAATCAAGGCATGTACAGTTGACCCTCTGTATCCACGGGTACTTTATCCACAGATTCAAGCATTCACAACTTGAAAATATCTATCTTTGTCTCTATCATTATCTATACCTATACCTCTTGATCAATAGATAGACAGACAGACAGACAGACAGACAGATAGATAGATAGATAGATGGATGATAGAGATATTCCAAAAAACAAACCTTGATTTTGCTATTTTATATAAGGGACACCAATTTACTATCCATTGTATTTAATGGAACTTGAATGTCTATGGAAATCCTAGAACTGAACTCCAGTGGATACCAAGGGCCCACCGGTTTGTTTGCCCTCTTCTAGTCCATTACAGTTGCCAGGTGCTGGTTTAGCACAGGAACAGCTTAATTGGGATTAGGTGGAAAGGAATGAAAGAACTAGATATCACCAGCATACCAGTGGCACCTGACTCCCAAACTCCAGACAACCTCTCCCAGAAGTTTCAAGTAGATATTAAAAAACATAGGGATCAAGACTGAGCCCTGAGGAACCCCACAGGCCAAAGGCTAGGGAGTCAAGCAAGAATCCCCCAACACCACCATCTGAGAACATTCCTCCAAAAAGCACAGAGCCATGTAGAACAGTATCCCCAGACCCTATCCCATACAGGTAACTCAGAAGGATACCATGGTTGATGGTACTGAAAGCTACTGATAGGTTCAGCAGAACCAATACAGATATATCCCCTCCCCATCTAGTTCTCTGTTTAGATCATCCACCAAGGTGACCAATGCTGTCTCTGTCCCCTAGCTAGGTCTGAAAACAGACTGAAATGGTTCTACATAATATATTTCATTCAGGAACTCCTAGAGTTGAAAAGCCACCACATAACTTGCCCCAGTTGGATACTGGCTTATAGGGCCTTTGTTATTTAGTATAGCAAGATCCAGATAAAGTTTTGGTCAGCAGAGGTCTTACTACAGCCTTCTTCAGGCATGTTGGGACCCTGCTTTGTTGTAAAAGAGCACATACCACTTCCTTATCCTCTCAACAAGTCTTCATCTGGCCTGTTTAATTAGCCAAGAAGGGCTAATTACATATTTGATACCTTTCCAGGTTGCACACAAGAGGGGATATATAAAATAAAAAAGTGCATGAAATAAACATGGTGATTCATTGCTTCCCTCTTTCTTTTATAAGTGAAACTGTAACATATTTTAACCACACCTTGATGTTCCTACACTCCACAGTTACAGCAATATGATACCATTGTAATTGCTATAGCTTCCTTCTATGAAACACTGAGATTTCCAGTTTGATGAAGCAGTGAGGATTCTCAGACAGATAGTTCAAGCATTGCAACCCACTAGACATCCCAGAATTGTATAGGGTTGAGCTGTGCCAGTTAAATGTGTTGTAAAATTGCCATAATTGTATATTGTGGATACACGAAGGTATAGTTAAGATATGTTTGTAGTTTCATTTATTAAAGGAAGGGGGAAGAAATGAATCACCATTTTTCTTTCATATGTTTTATGTTTTTATTTATTTAACTCAGCTTTGCTATCATTCCATATAAAATAGTAAAGTAACAAACTTTGGGATTATTCTCAAGACCACTCCACCACTTCAGTTAGCTAGGGTGAAATTAAGATATGTTAAGGCCTTTAGCTATGTCATGTTGAGAAACACCTATCACATTCCTACAGAATGGGCATTATTCTAAAAATTATGTATAACTTTATGTTTGGTTAAAAAATAATGTAGTTCAAAGTAGCACTTCATCTGGGGCCCTAAACTGCTGCATACATATTTTGCTGATAAGTCTAACTCTACTGTTAGGGGAAAATGTCAACACCACATTTGCAACCAAAGGAAAAGCTGAATGAGTATACATGAAGGTTTTATCATGTACTGTGGGGATGCTGTAATCAAAGATGTGTTTTTGTTGTTGTTCCTATTCCACCTCAGCATGTAAACCACAGTGGGTGACCCTGGGCAAGTCACACTCTTTCAGCCTCAGAGGATGGCAATGGCAACCCCCCTCTGAAGAAACTTGCCAAGAAAACCCCTTAGGGTCATCATAAGTTAGGAATGACTTGAAGGCTCATAACAACAACAACACAACAGCAAATAGCCAGCACATGCTAAGTGATGAAATCACTGCTGTTATTCTACATTTGTTGCAAAATTGAGGCTCAAGGTGGTAGCAAATTTTGCCACTCAGGGTGGCAAAATGACCTGCAAATGTGGTGAAATGTCTTCACATAGTAAATGGCAGATGATGATAATTTCTAGTTATTAATGCTGTTGAATTTGGGTTAGTTGGTTGATTATTTAATGCCCAATATTAGATTTGGCAAGTTGCTACCTACCATTGCTGCTTGATAATTCATCAGCAAGACTAAACTGTTTAGAAAGGATTGCTTGATGTAAAAATTTAAACAAAAATCATCTGAAGAGGGCAACCCAAATTGTCAAAGGCAGAGTAACTCCACTATAAGAAAAGGTTACCACATTTGATGCTACTGAGGGAACTAAGGAGGGAAGTACACAACAGAGAGAATTATAAATTATGTGTGATAATTAGAAAGCCTATAGAACTTTTCCTTCTTCTCTCATAAGGCTGGAATGCAGTGTCATCTAATGAAGATGTGAGTGATGAATAGTTCAGAAGAGATGAATAGAAGCAATTCTCACTTTGCTTACCTAAACTATGGTGCTCACTACTACAAGACAATGATTGCTACTAACCAGGCTTGGAAAGTTTTATCAGGCTGACATCCTTGCATTCATCCACTGATGCCTGCACTCTTTCATATGTAAACGTTCCTACCAAAAACAACCATACCACAACACCTTATCTATAATGATGATGTCAGTGTGCTACAGACTTCTCAGTTAAGCAGAAGTAGAGGTCCATCACTGATGTCCAATTCTCTGCCCCTCTCCATAACAAAACCTTAACATCTCTTCTGTTAGACAGATGTAGGAACAGCCTGTAGATCTACCTGCTCATTACTGCTAGGGTATTAGACAAAAGCAGTGGTAGGAGAAGGCGTCTACTAGTACCTCTGACTCTAACTGATATACTTCAACATAAGCTTGCAATTGAAGAAGTGGAGTGGACTCCACAACATTTTATCCAGATATCAGCTAACCTAAGAGATGCTGCTAGACCTCTTTCCTTTTTATGCTGAAACAGACTAAGGGGCTCTGCAGACCAGTCCAAAGGGCTGACCTGGAGGTAGAGTTGGGGCAGGGCAGCCACACATTGGCTACCCCAACCCCACACTGATGCTTTCCTGACACAGCATGGCATTGTGCATGGTGCATGGCATCAGAAAGTCCTCCCAGCGCAGTGAAGAAGAGCCATATGTCAGCTCTTAGGGCAGCCTTTTGCTGCACGTGAAAGGAGTGGTACTTTGCCGCTCTTTTTAAGGTGACAAAAGGGAAGATCGGGGCCATGGCATGAGGTTGTCGCAGCCCTGATCCACCACTTCTCATGGTGGCTTTCCCAGGGTGGCCCAGAGCCGACCATCTGCAGAGGTCCTAACATACCTATCTCCTTGGAAAAGATATGAGACACCATCCATGAAAATGGATTTGCTATGTAACTCTGTGATGTTTCTTCCCTCAGACTTTTTTGCAAGCACTAAGAGAAGAATCAGAAGTTACCAGAGAACACTCTGGCAAAGGAGGCTCCTTCTCCTTTTGCATGTGATGACAGATGACTCTAGCAAGTTACCTCCAGAATTACATAGAAGTGTGAATGTCTTGACAGAACAACACAGAGCTGGCAGTCAGCCTCACTACTGCATCATTCTGAAAGTAACTTGAGAAGTCATACATCTGGGCTGTGAGGCAGTCACAGCCATAACTTCTTTTGAAAAAGATATGTGTGCATTATTTCATTGAGTGTAAACAGGAGTGACTCAATGGAATCAGCTCATGCTTTTAAAAAATACATTATAAAGAGAAACTATGGGGCCATACAGACAGCCTGTAAGGGGCAGCTTCATGCTGCCCTTGGGAGCGCCAGATCAGGGCCACAGCAAATGCACACCATGGCCCTCATCCAGCACTTTAGCATTCCTAAAAGAGCTGACAAATGTCCCTCCTTTTTGGAGCAGTAAAAAGCTGCCCTTACTGCCACGGCAGTGGCTCTTCTACGCTCCTTTGATGCAGCGTGTCTAAACGCTGCACCAAGGGAGTGCCCTGACACTGTGTGCTATGCGATGGGGCATGTGACATGATGGCAACAGCACTGCCTTGAAATGTTTGTGCGTGTTTGTAATGTTGTTGTATTGGTTTGGGGGACTCTCCCTTGTCTTGGCTGTCAGCCCATCCGCTGGCTTTCCAGGACATAGAAGATGTTGAGCTCCTCAAGGGGAATCGTCTGTTCACAAGGGATGAATATCTTCCAGTCTGGCAGGATATTAGAGAACATTGTTGGGTGATTGGAAAAGCTTCTATAGCTTGGGAAAAACTTGAATGATGACCAGTGGAAAGGCTTCTCAACTAAGGGACAGTTAAGAGTGAAGACAACTTCTTTGTGTTATTGGATACTCTTTAACTGTGCTAGAACAGTTAATTCCCCATTTTTGTTTGTTTGGAAGACAAATAATAAAACACTTGGTTTATTTAGCAGTATAACTTGTGAAAGAACAGATTTTTGTTGTTTACAAGTGTGGAAACTGCATGGCATGTAGGAGAGATGCAAGGGGTCACTAGAGGCAGGGCCACAGAATGCAAAGAATACTTATTAACAATTGAATCAGCAAGAAAATAATGTTTCAACTCTGGAGATATCTGGCTAAAGAACAGAAGAAAAACCATAGGATTCTTCACAACTTAAAGACTGGGGGGCATTTTGTATAAAAAATGCCCAAGGTTTTTCTGTGTATACAACATGCTTTGGAGCACAAAATGTGAATTTTGTGTTCAATAAAATATTAAATTAAATTAAATTAAAAATTAAAAAGGGTTTTTTGCATGGAAAGCACATGCAGGAGAACTACACATGATTTTTCTGTGAAAAGATCCATGTATGAATACACCTTTTGCATGCATGCTTGGGCTCTTGCAAAGAAAAACCATGTGCAGTTTTCTCATATATTTTTGGTGAAAAAAATATTTTTGCACAGGCTGTATTTTATGTGCAGGAAAACCATTTATTATTTTGTGCAAATGAATTTTCAACAATGAAGTCCCAAAGTATGATTACTACTCAAAAATGAATATAAAATTTCATATTCTTGCAGGATGGGGAGAAAACTGTTGAAATTATTCATTCTTCCATGGAGGAATGAACTAAGCAAAGATTTATAACCCTAGCAAGTAGCACAGGTGATTTCCCAAGGTGCCCTCACCCACAATATCTGGCTCTAACAAAAGATTTGGAGCGAGGTTGATTTAAGTTTCCCTTTGAGATTGCTTGTTTATTTACTTCTTTTATAAAGCATCTCTGTGATAATGCACTCATAGATATTTATAATTGAAAACATGAACAACAGTCTCTTGGAGAAATTACAGGGAAGGCACAGTAAATTATCACTTCTGTCCCAATATACATGTTTATGCAGCAGTAAGTCTAATTGAGCTCAATTGGATTTACACCGCAATAAGTGAATATAGAATTGTAGGCTATAGAATTGTTACATAAAAACTTCCCTTATATTGTGGCAGTTCATCTACTGCATGTGTGGACAAAGTGCAGCCCTGCGATGCAGCCTTTTTCATTGTCTCCATAGTACCCCAGGGATTGGCCATTTAAAAAAAAAATTCAAATTTTTGCCCTCGAATGCCTTCTAGGAGATGTGGGGGGGGGGCATTTTTCTACCCCGAGACCATTTTTTGGCCCAGGAAAGGCCCTTTTTTAAAAATGAAAGTGTATAGAACTTTTCAGTTCCAGTTTCTTCTCCTTGCATTTCCTTGGCCTAAAATGGCCTGAGAGAGCCCCATTATATGGTAAAAATGCCTCCACAACCCCTAGAGGGCATTGAGGACAATTTACCTTTTTGCAGGGATGTGGTGAAGATGTGTACCCTCCCAAGGTCTCTTAGGTCCACAACACACTGCAGAAACCATCTAGTTTGAGACCACTTTAACTGTCCTGGCCCAGTGCTAGGGATTCCTAGGAATTGTTGTTTATTGTGGCACCAGAGCTCTCTGACAGAGAA
>CM034701.1:347054764-347067961 GCA_020142125.1 Phrynosoma platyrhinos
GGCTACAAATAAAATTTATTATTATTATTATTATTATTTAAGTAAGGAGTTCACTGTTCACTGGAGAAAAATAAACAATTCCATCATGACTAAATCAAGAGGAGAGAACCTTGTGTATATTATGTAAAAATAACTTAATTTTTTCATAAACATTTCTTCTTCCAAATGGCAGTTCCACACATTTATTTCTATATATAGCATATTGGCATCCGCTTTGCGTAAGACACATATCTGGATATTTAATAAATTTTTCTAGAAGTTAATGCATCAATGGTTTAAAGGTAAAGGTATTCCCCATTGACAAGGTTGTCAAGTTGGTTTGACTGTAGGGGGTGGTGCTCATCTCTGTTAGTAAGCCAAAGAGTAGTCAGAGACTACTCTGTGATCATGTGACCAGCATGATTGCACAGAATGCTGTTTACCTTCCCATCAAAGTGGTACCTATTTATCTACTTGCATTTGCATGCTTTCAAACTGCTAGTTTGGCAGAAGCTGGGATTAGTGACAAAAGCTCATGCCATCATGCAGCACCCGGGCCTTGAACTGCCAATCTGCTGATCTTGCAATCAGCAGAGTCAGTATCTTAACCACTTGAGCCACTGCAATGGTTTAACACTAAAATATTTTCAGTTTACTATCTGCTGGCTTATTTTTTTTTAATAATAGTTTAATAGCTTGATTTCTTTTTTATTCTTTTTTTATTTTTTCCCTCTTTTTTTTTTTTTTTTTGTACAACAACAAAAAAATTGGAAAAGGATAATTTTCTCTATAGCATTTGTTATGAGGATTGTCCATGTCTCTTATACAGTAAAATCTGGAGACTTGGGCTGATTTTCAAATAATTGTATGTAAGGAGTCCCAAAAAAACTGAATTTGGTATTTACAGGCAGACCTTACATACACTGTCTCCCCATCACCATCACACCACTGATCATCTCATCTGATTTAACCCCTGTGTTCTCCTTCTCCAGTGATTCTCAGATAGAGCTGTAAATCCTAACTTATTTTGTTCTCACTCAGTAAATGACAAGTCTTGATTTATGTTAGGCTTGCAATGTAAAATGAGATTGTTCCTGGAGTCACAATGTAAATTGAGACTGATGTAAATGGGAGGAATCAGTTCTATAGGGAATTACTGGAGACCAGGGGGATGTGTTCCAATGGAGTTGAAGCAGACATAAAGTTAGCAATTTTACTCAACCCACTGCTGCTTTGAAAGACATTTAAAGCATAAACATCGGAATTTACCTTGTTCAGATTAGAGAAATGTGCAGAAGCTCTCCAGAGGGACCAGAAGAGGAAGCAACTGCTGATTCCATAGGGGCTAGGCTCAGGTGATCTGTCTTGCTTGAAAGGATGATAGTTCCCTTTCAGAAGAGCACATAGACAGAGAGAAACTGGTAAGAACTGTGTTCTTCTGGTGTGCCTACCCTAGCAGCCTTTCCAGGTTGAGAAAGCACATCAGGAGAGAAAGAGGCAGCAGATCTCCTATTGTGCCTTCTGCAGCAGCTGTGGAAGGTATAACACAGGGGTAGGCAACCTTTCCCCTTTAAGGGCCGAGGGACTTCAGCTCCCAGAATCCCAGGAGCTATTGGCCAACATGGGACTATTGGCCAGCATAGCTGAGGCTTCTGGGAGCTGAAGTCCCTCGGCCCTTAAAGGGGAAAGGTTGCCTATCCCTGGTATAACAGGAAGAGAGAGGCAGCACATCTTCAGAGGACTCAAGACAGGCAACATGTGTTGATCCCACAGCAGATTTTTTGGATAAGTAGAAGGCACATCATGTGAAGAGTGTTTACTGTGGAAGGGATCCAGACTTACAGCAACTCACATCCAGATGAATGGCAGAGCCAATGGAGAGATACCCTTCATGAATGAGGCCAGAGAATTTTAATAATAAGCATGGCCCAACGAGCCAAGCTTAGGCACGTGATTGGAGGGCAGAGTTCAGGTATATTAACCCAAACTGCCCCCATCCTGCCTCTTTTCTTTGAAGGCAGTGACAGTGACATTGTGGGACACGAGAGGAGACCACCTGTGGCTAAGTTGACCTCTTTTAGCTTGAGATTCCCCCTTACTTAGGTGGTACACTGGCCACCTCTCTGCCTTGGCTGCAGCTTGTGATGCTAAACCTTTTCTTCCACTGGTGCACCCAGACTGACATCCTTTTTCTGGCCTCTTTGGGTCCCGTTTGTTCCTTGCTGTGGCATAATATTAATTGGGAGCCTATTAGTTGCTTTATTCCAAACTTCCCACAGCCAAGCCTGTGACCAATCAACATAAGAAGCCTGTGGCATGGAATAAACTGGAGGCAAACAGTAACTCTTGGTACAGGTATGCCTCCAGTTTATTCCATGCCACAGGCTTCTTATGTTGATTGGTCACAGGCTTAGCTGTGGGAAGTTTGGAACACTTGAGTCAGGCCTTCTTCCTCTTATTGTGCCTCGCTTTGCTCTGTGGTTGCTGGCAAGCACACTGGGCCTTCTCTGGCTTGGCTGACCTCCCGGTGGCATGTGGTGGTACTGGGCTTTGCCTTGGCCCCCTGCTTGCTCTTGTGGCAGCATGCATGCACCAGGCCTTCCCCAGCCTCCTCCTTGCCCCTGGCAGTGGCACCAGGCCTTGCATCGGCCCCCTGTCTCCTTTTGTGGCAGTGCGTGTGCACCAGGCCTTCACCAGCCTCCTCCTCACTTCCAGCAGCTGCATTGAATCTTGCCTTGCCCCCCCACCTGCTCTCATGGTGGCGCTCATGCGCTGGGCCTTTTCTTAACTCCTTGCCTGTCATCCTTAGCTTTCAGAGGGTGCACTGGGTCACCTACAGCCTCAGCCACTCTCCCAATGGGGTGTGGTCATGCCAGTCCCTTACTACACACACACCGGGCCTTATTGAGGTCCTCGCCTTTTCCACAGTGATGGGCAGATCTTTTTGGTGCCAATTTTCTTCCCTGTTTGGGTGTCATTTTTTCCTCCTGGGTCTGGGTGCCATTTTGTTTCTTATCCTTGGTCACAATATTGTTTTTTACATAAGCACTCCAGTTGCCATTTTGTTGGGTCACACTGTTTCAGCCTCTTGTGATTTCAGATAGATAGATAGATAGGTAGATAGATAGATAGATAGATAGATAAAAATCCTGTTTAACAAGCTCCCTTATCATAAGGGCCTATAAAGGATTAGAATCATTGCCTTCATTTGGTTTTTTCACTAGTTAGATTCTGAGCTGTTTTATGTTATGGTTCTAGTTTATATATTTGGCCAAATTACACACACATAATTGCTGATAGCAGTGACATCAAATTATCCCAGCTTATTAATACCCAAGTCACATTACACCCTGGTTAAAGGTTATAAGCTGTTTATAAAGATAAGTAATTTCCATTTTCATATTGGTGTTCCTGGTCACAGTGCCTTCAAAAAAGGGAAATGGAAGGACAAAAGGAAAGACATCTGTCAAAAGGGCAGCTCAAGAGCAGCCATCTCCCATTCACTCTGACACAATTGGAGACGAGAGCGATATCGTCACCAGGGCAGCAATATTATCCAAATTGGATCGGCTTGAAAAGCTTCACGCTGACAGCCTAAAGACTAAACCACATGAGCCTAAAAGAGCTTCAAATGAACCATTTAATGCTATGGTTTAGTCTCATTTAGAGGCTCCTGACAGAGCTTATCAGGAGCAGTGTTGCGAGGTAGGTGTCGAGGATGAGGTCCCTCAGTCAACATCGGATCCAGCACCTTCATCGGATCCAGCACCTTCATTGCAAACAGTGATTCTTGGTACAGGTATGCCTCCAGTTTATTCCATGCCACAGGCTTCTTACATTGATTGGTCACAGGCTTGGCTGTGGGAAGTTTGGAATATAGGCTCCCAATTAATATCATGTTGGTTAATGAGACTACACACACATCAAATTTTCAACAGAGTTCTACACCTCTTCAAGGGTTGCCAGTGAGTGGGGTTCCCTATGTTGGTTCAGCCTACCAAACTCCCTCCCTTGCATCTACTTACACTTATCCTACACCTCCTGTCATGTTGCCTATGCACAAAGTTGCACCAGTCAGTCAGGCTGCATTGCAGCCAACACCAACCGGCAGTTCCTTATTCATCCATACCAGATGGAGACCTAGATTCCCTATTAGGTGAACATTTGACACCTGCTATAGTGGGAAAAATTCTTAAAGGAGAATTTATTAGCGTATTTTCACTTTTATACCAGGAAGTGGAGAAAAAAGATTGGGAGAGTATGGATGAGAAGTAGAGTAACATGTTACGCAAGAGAAAGGTAGATAGAAATTCATGAAACTGGCTATCTGGTATGTTCTGTGCAGGAGTCATAGCCAGGCTACAGCTGGCCAGAGCCTATATGGAAATAATTCATACGGCCTATGTGGACTTTGCTGGCTTTGCATGGCCTCACTACAACAAGACCTTCAGAATGAAAGTGACTAGGACCCCAACACTGAGGTGGGATCAAGTCCACTCTCAACCAGGGATGCAGTTGATGACCCTGGCACAACCCATGCAAGGTGAACATGGTCATAGTGGTTATATGGTCCAAAAATCCCAGACTAGTTCTTCAGCTAGGAGTCCATTGGCCCCTATGGACTCTTCTGAGATATGTTGGGACTTTGGAATACAAGGTTCCTGTAATGGACGTCCTTGCAGGTTTCAACAAGAATGTTCCATTTGCAAAGGGTCTCATTCCTTTTGACAATGTCCCAAGGCCAGAGCTTCATCAGGTTTCAAAGGCACCTCAAACAAAAAGTTCCCACTCCACCACATCACTCTTCAAGATCCTTGGATTTTCAGTGTGGTAAATTAACAGTGGTGTCAATTTACAATTGCCTTCAGTGTCACCTCCTAGGAGGAAAGTGAAGTGGTTTTTATCTAGATATAGTCTTCTCTTCCAGACAAATGTAGGCATAGTCAGTCACCTTATCCCCCCTCCCCCATGCCAGTATCATCAATACTGAAAAAGTGTTTGGCTGAAAAATCTCAATGTAAAACCATCTCTTGCACCATGGAAACAAAACTTCCTCACACCGCTTAATCAGCTGATGTAGCCTCACCAAAGGTTTTTATATTGTTAAATCCAATCAACACTTGGATTGTTGTAGCCATCCATGGCTAGCAGTAAAGTATTTAAATCCATTTTCTTCAGATACCTTCAGGTATTTGTACAGGTTATGAGCATTAGCCCACACAATGGCGTGGCTCAATGAATTATTTCTCCTAGCTTGTTCTTCCAGACAATTTGCTAACATATTTTGGGCCTTTACAGACTGCCAGAAATAATGCAGCTTGAGGCCACTTTAACTGTCCTGGCTCAGTGCTAGGGAATCATGGGGACTGTAATTTATTGTGGCACCAGAGCACTCTGACAGAGAAGGCTCAATGTCCCAGAAAAAATATACAATTCCCATGATTCCCTAGCACTGAACCAGGACAATTAAAGTGGCCTCAAGCTGCATTATTTCTGGCAGTCTGTAAAGGCCCTTTCTCTCCTGCCTATGACACTAGGAAGCATACTGGAATGAAAGGGTGGAGGTTCTTTTATGCTAGGAATCTAGAGGCCAAACAACAGTCCTTGCAGTGATGGCACTCAGGTTCTCCATGGCCAAAGAATTTCAAGATTTAGCCAGAAAGGTTGTGGGGACCATCTTTGGGACAAGGAAGGTATTATGATAACTGACTGTCTTCAGAAGGGCCAAAAAGTTAATGCAGTTAATGCAGAATACTTGCTCTGCCAGTTAAAGGAGACATTGAAGGCAAAACAATGAGGGAAGTGACAGAAAGGTGTTCTCTTTTTGCAGGACATTGCACCTGGCAAGACATTGGATGTTTTGAAGAACCTGGGTTTGAGTGCACAGACCATTCACCCTACTCACCAGATCTTGCCCCATCTGACTATTTCCTGTTTTCAAACCTTTAAAAGAGTTTGAAGGGAAGGGATTTTTTAAATTATTATTATTATTATTATTATTATTATTATTATTATTATTATTATTATTATTATTATTATTATTTCTATCACACCCCTCTGCCGAAGCAATCAAGACGGCTTACAAGAATATAATACAACAGTCCATAATCCCCAAAAAACCCACCCACCCCTTAAAATCAAACATCAAACATTTTAAAACAGTAAAAAAAACAACACAAAAAACCAGTCAACCATGGCTATTACAAAATCATGATAGCAGACAGGCAGCAGTTATAATGTGGCAGAGGATAGGGATAGGGTGGGCTCACTCCGGCAGGCCATTCCATATTCTGGGAGCAGTTGCTGAGAAGGCCTTCTGGGAGGTTGCAGATAGCCTAGTTTTAACAGGCTAAAGCATAATCCTCCCAGAGGACCAAAGTGTGAAGGTTGGGATATATGGAAGGAGGCAGTCCCGAAGATAGGATGGACCCAAGCAATTTGGGGCTTTAAAGGTAATAACCAACACCTTGTACTGAGCCTGGAAACTGATTGGCAGCCAGTGGGGTCTTTTCAATACAGGTGATATATGGTCTCTCCTAGATGTACCAGAGACCAGTCTGGCTGCCATATTCTGTACTAATTGAAGTTTCCAGACTAAGCACGAGGGTAGCCCCATGTAGAACACATTGCAGAAATCAAGACAAGAGGATTTTTTTAAGAATTGAAAAAACTTGAGAAACAATGTGTCCTGTCTTGGAAGTCAGCCAGGAGCAACATACCAAGCAAAGTTTGTCAGAGATGAGAAAGTAGCAGCCTCAGTGGTGTACAGAAGCTTACCAGCCAATTACAGTTCTCAGAGTTCAGGCAGTCCAAGTCAGTAGAGTACAGGAAGACAACCAAGACCTCTGTCCAAGGGAGCATCTGGTATCATGATCAACTAATGATGCAGAGTCCAAGGCTCTTCAGAAACATTAGCCAGGAATCAAGAGATGAGAGTGTTGCTTCCTCTCAAGTGTCCCGAGGGACACTTCCCGAGGGAGTTGAAGGATTATTTATGGTATGGCAGCCTCTCACAGATGATTAATGAGCATTCCCTATATAAATGCTCTGAGCATTGCAAACCCTCCCTCTTTCATCTATGTTCTACTGTGGTAGGTATTGCTGAGTCCATGTCTCTCTGTTGTGGCTATCAGGGAATGTCATTGTCTGTCCGAAGCACTAGCATGTCTCCCTGTCATTCTGTTTCCCTTTCTGTATCATGGTCTGCATAAAGTACATCCCTTTGTTATTCTGCTTAACTGTGGGAGAGTCTAAAACTTGGTCCAGGGAACAAGGCATGACATGTGTGCAAAATGTCAAAGTTGGGGTGAATATGTGGAATAGTATGTAAGTTTCATGTAGGAATGTGAAATGACAGTGTAATTCTTTTCATGCCTGAAGGATGGTAGGAAATAAAATTGCTGCTCTCCCCACATGAGAATTGTGAGATAATTACAATGTCTCATCCCTCACAATGGGCAGACCTCACCCATTCCAATCAGGGGTGGGAAATTTCTTTTGAAATCTGTTTGGGAAGTTTTATTGTTTATTGTTTTATTGCATCACTGCAATAAACCAGCAGGGGTACAAGAGCCTGCACATTTTCACATAGGAAAAAATCTGGCAAGTGAAAAGGAAGCTGTCTTCCCAATGAGGTGTTGAATTGTGTGTTGTTTTGCAATGACTGGATTTAAATTTGTCAAAGCTAAAACAAGGGAGGGGGAACGGGAGGGGGGATAGCTTGGTATAGTTTATGAGGAAGAAAGAATGGAGAAGACAAGCTGGGATCAGTTTGACTACAAGTCCTATAGCTGGAAGGGGGGTTCTGGGAGATATATCCAAACTTTCTCCAAGCTAATTCTCTTTTTCTCTACACTGCTCTCTTCAGTGTATACTATAATGCACTGAACTCAGTGGAGTTATTGAGTCCATCTATTGTTGGGCTGCAAGTTTGATCAGCTTTAAGATGCCTTAAAATGATGTAGTTAGACTGCATTCTTCTAGGTGTTCTGAAGGTTCTGGGTTACATAGAATCATAGAATTGGAAGGGGCATCATGGACTGTCTAGTCCAATCCCCTGCATCTCCAGTTAAAACATCCCCAGTAGGTAGCCAGTCAGCTTCTTTCTGAAGAAAGCTGAAGGAGGAGACCCCATCACTTCTCCAGGCTATTGATTCCATTGCCAAACCTCTTACTGTCAAAAAGATCCTTCTAATGTTCAATCAAAATCTGCTCTTCTACTATAAAATCTAGTTCTGCCATCTGGAGTAGCAGACAACAGGCCTGTCGCCTTCTCCCTAACAGCTTTTTGGTATGTAAAGAGTGCTATCATGCCATCCGTAAGTCTTCTCTTCACCATGCCTAGCTTCTTAAACCTTTCCTCATATGTTTTGTTTTCCATACATCCTTTTTGCTCTTTTCTGAACCTGTTCCAACTTGTCTATATCCTTTTTAAAATGAGGAGCCCAGAACAGAATGAGGCTTTGCCAGTGCAGAATATAGTGGGGCTATTACTTTCCTTGACATGGAAATATATGCTTTGATTAATTCAGGCTAAAATAGCATTCCCCTGCCAGGATCACACAACAAGCTCATGTTAAGCTTATAATCAATAGTAAACCCAAGGTCCTTTTCACATGTGGTACTGGTGAGACATTCTATACTTATGCATTTATTCTTTGGTGGCCTAAATGTAGAATTTTGCATTTGTTATGATTCAATGTGAAGTCGTAGGCTTTCATGGCCGGCATCCATAGTTTTTTGTGGGTTTTTCGGGCTGTGTGGCCATGTTCCAGAAGAGCTTCAGTTTCTAGAACTGAAACTGTTATGATTCAGTTTTATTTGATTAATTTCTACCCAATCTTCTAGTTTCTCTAAGTCTTTTTGAATTCTGTTCCTATCCTCCAATGAGTTAGCCAGCCCTTCCAGCTTTGTGTAATCCTGAGACAATGAGACACATACAATGGGTGATTCCCCATTTTGAGAAAAACTAAATATAGGCTTATTTTTAGTGGATCTCCTAATGGACCACAGGTGGGCCACATGTACATAGATACATGTATTAACCTAATATCTTGTCCACTTGTGGTCCATTAAAACATCCACAAATAGCAGAGTTTACAACGAGCCACTGTGTAAAATATGATTCTATTGAACATGTTGAAGACTGAATTTAATCAGAGGAAAGCTTACTCACCATCCCCATCTACCATGGGGGCTTACATATCAGGGTGACATGGCATCCTGGAAGTCGCAAAGGCACCAGATCCAATCCTTGCCTAGAACTGAGAATCATGTACTCCGCCAGATGTTGTTGGATTCCAAAACCTAGGAGATTTGATTGTAGTTACCCCTCCAATCCTTTTCATCCTCTCTGTTACTGTTTTCAACATAGTTCAGTGACCACTCACCATGGACATAGCAAAGTCAGTCAACATTCATAGCCTGTCATTCTACAGCTTTAAATGAGCTGGTGATGGACCTTGTGTAGAAAACATCTGTGGGAAAGTTAATGTGTGGCTCTCCATCTGGGGCTTTAAAAATGTTTCTCTGTTCCTTCTAAAACAGTGGCAGTTGGTGGCTCCCATATCAGTGGTATTGTGAATTTACTCTAGGTTTTATTTTGAATATTAAAGGGGTTATCCAAGGTGCTGGATTCTATATCCAATATTGGTTTGGCACCTTGAACAAGCACTTTAAATTACTAATTCCCAGAGTAGATTCATCATTCCACTGAAAATGGAGCAGCAAGCCACCATGGTTCTAGAAACTGCTGGAATAATGGCTTCCTCTTTGCACTTAGTATGAAGACAAGGGGCAAAAATGAGAATATCCATGTTGCTCCCTACTTATCTTATGACTACTATACACAGTACTATACACCATAAAGAGTTCCTTTTGGTCCCCAGTTATTCTTACATAATGGTGTGAGCAAAATGTCATGATATCTTGTGAACAGTGTCTACACATATCTTTTATGTTCACATTTCTCCTCTTTAGTTTGTCCACTAAAATGCAGATACGAAGGGTGAGGAGTCATTATGGGCTGCGGGGAGGCTCTCCTTATCAGATCTAGTCTTAAGACAACTTATGAATTAGGTCCAAACTATTTAACAATCTGTATTTTCCAATATGAGCCTGCTTGGACCTTGAGATCCGGAGAAGAGGCCTGTCTCCCAGTCCCACTACCATCCCAGGTACAGCTAATGGTAACAAAAGAAAGGACCTTCTCAGTGGCTGCCCCTGTACTTTGGAACTCATCTCTATGGAGGCAAGAATGGCACCCTCCTTATTGTCCTTCTGTTGGCAAGGAAAGAGTTGGTTTTTTATTATTATTCAGACATGCTTTTAGAAATGAAGGTTTATAACAAAGTGCTGCATTGTTTTAAAGTGTATTGTGTAATATTAAGTTCTTTTTAGAGTGTATGTTTTCAATACGGTTCATAGTTTAATTTGGTTTTGATGTTCAGTTTTTGTATGTTTTTAACTGTAATTTTATGAAAATGTAAGTTCCAGCCTTGGTGAAAAAGTGGGATAACAAGAACAACAACAAGTATTAGTAAAACATCTCAGTCCCCTGGAAGCCTTCAGCTTTGAAGAAATGTTCAAATTTGTTTTGAATTTCTTTTTGGGAAGAAACATTAGTGGTAATTTTAGATGTACATTGCTGGTTTAGTGACTAACAGATGGTTTCAGATCTATGATTCCAGGTGGATATTGCTTCCTGGAATATTCTTAGCTTTTCTAATGGCCAAATATCAAACAAGCTAGAGGAAAAGTAGCACTAATCAGGCCAGGTTATGATAATGGATATATGTTATTCAAACTATCAGTTTCAGTCTCCAGAACACATAGTATAACACATGGGCCATGTGGCCATATTCCTGAACATGAACATAAACATTCACATTTGTTGTTGCTTTTTCTTTTTATATCTTATATGTTTTCATTGAGTTTATTGACAGTTAAACTAATAATACAAATCTCTTGCCATTCTCTCTTCCACATGTTTTATTTCTCTTGTCTTGGTTTCATTGCAAATGTATATGATCTGACTATGCATTGACTGTATTCTCTAATCGGTATCTGTTTCACATTTTGTTTATTTCCTTTGGCTATGCCTTCTTTTATGAGTGATCATTCACTGGTTCATTGCAGTTCTTTCAACCATCTAATTTGGTTAATGTTTATAGGAATGTTTATTTGTGCAACTCACAAAACATGAGAGGACTTCATACATAGATTAAAATACATATTGAGATGATACAGATACAAATCTAGACAGATGGTAGTTCTGACATCTCAGCCAATTTAAAGGATTCAACACTTCCTTTCACAGCAATGGGGGAAAAACCCTTTTCATTTTGCCAAGATTCTAAATTAGATTACATTTGGAACAGTTTTATCATCATCACATTCATTGGAAAAGAAGAAGAAGAAAAAAGCAACAACCACTTTCCTTTCCTTTACTCAAATTTCAAGTCATTTGTCTTTTGAAGGACAATACACTGTAACTGCTGAGTTTAATAGCTGGCAAAGTGGCTGCCTTGTTTGCTAAATGTAAAAGGATAAATTTGCATATTAATATGAAGTATTTCCTGCCTTTTGATTTGCAACCAAGATAGCTTATTTGATGTAACCTGGCTTGTATTGTCAAACATGTCTGACCAAATAGTCAATTCAATAGAGACACATAATAAAAAGGAAGGGAGAAAAAAGCTAAATAATTTAAACTCATTATTCCACTAATCCTTCCATTCTCTCAGGGTCCCTGGAGGTGTATTCGAAGGTAATTGAAAACACTTTAATACACTGAAAAGACATTCTAGACTAATATAGTTAGACATAGCAAGTTGCACTCAATTTTTCATTCTGTTATTTAACAACAAAGGGGAAAAGTTCACTTGGACGAAAAAAAGCACACAGATAATTATAGGCATGCTTTATAAATAAATGAACTGACACTGTAATCTCTTTTTCAATATACTGGGAATTAAAAAGAGCTGTGGGTACCTGTAAGGATGCCGAGTCAATTTGGTTACAAGACTAAAGCTATAGACTAGGACTGTGTTGATTTTTTTTTTAAATAAAAAAATTGGTATCCACTTTGAGGGTGATGCAGTCAATGCAGGCAAAAATATTCCTAAGAAAATGCACACCTTGTACAACATTAATGTTGTTTCAAATCAATGCAATTTAAGATTGTCACATGTTTGTTCCTTTGGTTGAGGCTTTCTATTGGTGTTCTCCTTCCTTCATTTATTCACACTTCCACTCACTGCAATTGTTGTGGTGACTTATGTACTTATGAGTGTCTCTGATGCCATCATGTCAGATGCGACTTCATGACATCAAGTTTGGAATCAACCATGCGTTGTATAGTCTGAAGGATTAATGAGCCATCTAAACAGGAAGGAAGGAAGGAAGGAAGGAAGGAAGGAAGGAAGGAAGGCAGAAAGGGAAAGGAGAAGAGAGACAATGGCTCCTCAAAAGGCTCTCTTGAATCGAGGCTACAACAAAGAGTCCCCAAGGAATGCTGAAAATGGGAGTTATCCTTTAACCATCATGAAAAGCAGGGGTAGGCAACCTTTCCCCTTTAAGGACCGAGGGACTTCATGTTGGCCAATAGTCCCATGTTGGCCAATAGCTCCTGGGATTCTGGGAGCTGAAGTCCCTCGGCCCTTAAAGGGGAAAGGTTGCCTACCCCTGATGAAAAGGAACATAAACCTAGATTAACTAAATCATTTGAACTCACCCCTTTGAAAAAAGGTTCATGATTTCCTCCTTATCATTGGTTTCCCAAATCTACACATATGCAAGCATTTGGCCTTTACAAAATATATCTGGTTGAGGGGAAGGAGAGCTTCCAACACTATCAAGCAGGGGTAGGCAGCCTTTCCCCTTTAAGGGCCGAGGGACTTCAGCTCCCAGAATCCCAGGAGCTATTGGCCAACATGGGACTATTGGCCATCATGGCTGATGCTTCTGGGAGCTGAAGTCCCTCGGCCCTTAAAGGGGAAAGGTTGCCTACCCCTGTTATCAAGTGTGTGGACATCTTTTCTTGTTTAACTCTGAATTCTATGTGGAGTATGAATGTGTGAAAGGCACTTATTACCTCCCAATAAGGACGTTATCACACTGGCCCTAAAGCAGAAAGAATTCAGCATCATTCTGGATCTTTTTTCCGTGTGGTCACACAACGTCGCTGCAAACCCCGCCCATCCCTGCATCATTCCGGCA
>CM034701.1:347068061-347079300 GCA_020142125.1 Phrynosoma platyrhinos
GAATGATTCCATCCCACTTTCTTGCCGCCAGTGTGATAACGTCCTAAGACTTTGCTGTTTTGCACACAAACAGCTGCATAAAAGCCAGAACATAGAGATGTTGTGGAGAAGGCCTTCAGTGCATGACAGTTCATTCATCACAGTTTTAACTTTTTCTGGATATTCATTTGGCCCTTTTTACTTCATATTGCCTCAAAGAATGATAGGTGAAAAAGAACAAACTGGGACAAGGAATTTCTCTTTTGATCACTAATATGAACATCAAGAATAGAGACAGTGGGGCAAGACATTCTCCACAGTGGAGCTTTTGGAACTCCCATCTTAGCAAAGCATTTTTAAAAAGATACTGGGAGAAGCTTTCAATGGAAGTCTGGAGCACAAGGGCCTCATGCCATATTTTATTGTATGCCGGGCAATGAAATATCAAAAGCTGGATGGCTGAATTACTGTAATTATTTGAAATGGTTTGGTGTCTGGCTTCTGTGAGAAAAGCAAAGGCTATTCTTTTGGTGAAATTAAAATTTTACACAAGGACAGTTGGAAGAAGAGTTTCCTGAAGGTTCAGGGGAACCTGGAGATGTCTCTCATAAACTTCAGATGCCCCTGAAAATGTAAACAAGTTTGTCATGAGAACATTTTTTTTTTAAAAAAGAAGTTATATAATATTTATGGTGAAGTGAGCTTTTCCTGCTGTGATGAATACGTAACTCAAAAGAGACAGGCACTCCTTAGTCCATAAATTAGCTCTCAAGGTTAAACTTCAGTTGCCATGTCTCATGCTGCAAGGTTGACATTTGAGTTTCAACATCCTGTTTGTTGTTAAAACAGTGAAATATAAGTCAATAAAGCTTTCACAGGCATTAGAAAGGTCTGAAGGCAAATACCAAGTTGCTTATGAAACTGATAATGGATTAGAGATAAGCTCATCTCTAGGTCATATTTGCAGCCTTGGATTCAAATTTTGTTTCTTTTTAAGGTGATGTCAAAGCATTATCAACACTGGGTGTCTGCAGAAAGAAAGGGGAAGCTTTATCTAAGGACTACCGTAATTGTGTCTATACCATCCCATGTCACAGGACCAATGCTAGCTAATGCAGGTTAGAGAAAAAAACATGTGCTAAAATTAGGAATGTGAGTAATGCCCATAAATTCTATTGGCATTAATAAGACCAAATTTCAACTATCACAAAATATTTTTTTCACATTTCAGGAATTTTCATGAAAAATTAGTTTGCACCAAAAAGATAATAATCTTGTTTTGTATACAAAGTTGTGCATAGAATCTTGGTGGTGGTGGTGGTGGTGGTGGTGGTGGTGGTGGGGTGTTGCCCAAAATATTTTTTTCAAAGTGAATTTTTTCACAAAAAGACTTCAAATCATTAAAAAATATTTTTCAAAATGCACTGAAACATTCATAACTTCTTCCAGAAGGGAGAAAACTTTATCAGCTATTTGTTCTTCTGCATGAGAATGGACTAAGTGAAGATTTATATCCCTAAGTAAAAATGAAAAAGGATCTTTTTAAAAGCTGTAGAAAATTCAATATGACTGAAGTACCACTTAAACTCACAAAGCACCAGTTTCCAGGAATGAAAATGCCATTTGAAGCATGAGGCAAAACATTTTGCAGCACTTTTAGGAGATACATGGGAAGGATCTACATGGCTTTAAGGGGGGGGGGGGGGGGACTCAGCAATTTTCCTCCAGAGATTGATTTCTTAATTATTTTATTCCTGCTCCAAGACTGTATAAAGATGTACAGAGAGGCACTGTGGATAACTGTCCAACAGCTGTTGAGTTCTAGCTACTTCATTATTCATTAATGAGCATATCTGAGCATGTATGAGAGCCAGCACGGTGCGTTCTGAGTGTTGGACTACAACTCTTGAGACTAGGATTTGGATCCTAGTTATGGAAACCCACTTACAGTGACTAATAATGCTCAGTTGTTATTGTGTGCCTTCAAGTTATTTCTGACTTATGACTTATGATACTAAGGCAAATACTTCAAGAAAACCTCATGTAAGATTTGCCTGAAAAACTCAATTGTCAAGGCAGTAACATCCAAAATCCACAAAGCTGAAATACTTCTATTGGATCAATCAAAAGAAAATGCACAAAATGTCATGCAAGACTTTGAAGCTACATTAGCTTTTTTTATCAGTTAAAATCATATAGAAGAAGTAAAAAAATGATAATAGTGAGTCATACCCCTACATTTTTTGTCAAGATATGTTTTTGTTGTTGTCAGTTTAGATTGATTGGAGGGAAAGGTTTATTTCCCTAACTCTCAAGCATAGTTTGTTTTTACTTTTCTCCCACAGTGTTGCACATCACAGAATGTAAATATATGTAATAAAGGGGAAAAATGTAAGTGGAATTTGGGCTGTCTGCAATCCTTCCAGCTAAGTAGCCTCAGTTTACAGGCTCTTTTGTCCACAGATAAATAGCTCAGCTAATAAAGACAGACAGACAGATATGCAGCCCCTATTTTTAAAAAATAATCAAAAGCATCAAAAGGATGTGCAATTAAACACAGTATTAGAGCATAATAAAAGAATAAAGTAACAATGACAAAACAGTGACAATAAATATACCTTTAAACCTAGAAAAAGCTAGTGAAAATCTAACAATAGTGCCAATGGTTATAATAAAAACTCTAAAAAGTAGCAACCCATTACCAAAAACCTGATGAAGCAGGCAAGTTGTATCCAGATAATGAAAATTCAAAAAATGACAGAGATGTGAGGGCCTGGAGAAGGCATTCCAAAATATTGGTGCCATGACCTCAAAGGCCATGTCTTTTGTGGCCAATTAATATTTTTCAGCTGGAGGGGAAAACATGGAACAGGGCTTCAGATGTTGAGCAGAGTGCATGGAGGGAATAAATGCAAGATAAAAATTCTAGATAATTTAAGGTTCTAGAGCCAAGAAGTGGCACATTAAAATGAACCCAGAAATGAATAGCAGCCATTGTCTCTGCCATTCTGTTTGTCCTCTTAATACTCTGGCAGAGATACTTTGGGTTTTGCATAATTTACAGACACTTTTAAGGGTAGTCCTGTGTAGAATATAATAATGTTGCCCAGTATAGAACTTATATAAGGGAACTAATGACACAACCAAGCTGAAAGGCAGATTAGTTGTTGACATGCCTAGGTGCAAAAATAAAGTCTAAAGCTGCACATCTCATATTATAGGAACATGGAATGTGAGAAGCATGTATCAGGGGAAGCTAGATATAGTAAAACAAGAAAAGGAACATATAAATCCTGCAATACTACAGGTTAAGAGATTGTTTGGAAGACAAAGCTCGGCTAAATTTGTTTTCTGAAGAACTTTTAGTCTATGAAGCAAAAGGAATAATGACTCACAACTAACAGACTTGAAGATTCCACTCATTGTTTCAACAGACCTTGAGTGTAGTTCCTATTATTTACTCTTTTATGTGTGGCTTTAAATTCTGGTTCTAACAAACATATTTTGGTTTGTGCGATGTTGCAGATATTATGCAGAGCAAAATATTACAGTCACAAGCATTCTGTATAGACCAAAAATGCCAGGAAAAGATGGAATGCAATGCACAATTCATTTGAGCTAGATGCTTTTGTCTCCATCCCCCAGCTTTCCTGTTCCCTCTCCCCATCTTTGACATCTACTACATACATGCAATGAGACATCTTGCAACCACTGTCTTGAGTTTCTCCATCAAACATGAATAAATCCACATTCTTCTTCAGTAACAAGCCAAACCTGCTTTTGAAGAACCTGGACACTACTCTTTGTGAACAATGGATAATTTCAGTCTGGTTTGGTGAATAAAATTAGCATTCGGTGAATCATCTGGCCACTGGCATGACTTTTATCATATTCTGAATATGCCTTCTCCTTGCTCTGCAGACTTCTGCCCTTATGATGTGACATTATTTTATTCAAAGAAAGCCAAAAAAGTTGTAGAATCAGGGAAAATACAGCAGAAGGGCGAGTGCAATTTCAAACAGTCAAATTCATATGGGATTCGATGGTTATAAACAAAAACTACAGTTTGCCTGAAAATTGTAAACCTATCAATTGCAGCCAGCAATCTGTCAGGACAATAGAATTGTCATGTTAAGACAAACAATGTATGAAATTATTTATTTTCCAAAGAAGACTGACAGTCTTATAAGACTGTCAAGATATCCATAATAAATTAAAATAATCAAATGACAAACATGAATTTGATTTTATGTTATATTCATCGTCCTTCATGAATGATAAATCCAACACTTCTTTCAACTACAAGGTCAGTCCAATACCATTTTGGATCTTGCCTGTTTGATTAATTTTTATGTAATAACAAGACTTAAGCTCAGAGTAGATGGTACTGTAGCTGACAAAAAAGGCATTTCCATCTTTTGTCACTGTTATATAGTTGTATATCTGTTGGAACTTAAGAAGCTGACTTACACTGAATAAAATTATATAGATCTATCGACTTCAGTACACTCTAAGATTTCAAACAACAACCTTTCCTAGTCTGGAGATGTTGGGGGTTGAACTTTGGGGATTCTGTGCATAAATCAGGTGCTCTACCATTGCAGGACATCACTTCACCCACAATATTTTGCCATTGTCATCCACCAAGCTAGAAAGTTTCTATAATCCTTTAACTCTCCTGTTGAAGCCAGACACACCTCCTTTTACCCATTCCCTCCATGGCCATATCATCTTTCCTCTTATGCATGTCTATGTTCCTTCAGGTCATCTGACAACCTATGGTGACCCCATGAATTCCATAGGATTTTCTTAGACAAAGAGAGGTGGTTTTGCCAGTTCCCTCCTCTGAAACATAGCCCACAGCATCTGGTATTTATTGGTGGTCTCCCATTGAAGTACTAACCAAAGATGACCCTGCTTAGCTTCCATGATCAGTTGTTAGATGGTGCCTTAAGGTATTTAGCCAACTCACCTGCTGTATAGCATACCTATAATCCTGTTTCCATAGCAAGTGAGAGTGGAGTAGAAATACAATATAGAACTGCAGGAAAAATTGACATGGGGTATTACTGTTACCTTGTTGCTCCATCATCCAGAAAATTTATAGTGCTATGTTTGGTTGTGAGGATGCAATTCTTGGAATGGTTGTAACTCAGGCAGAAGGACTTCACTAAATTTCTTCTTAGAGTGATGGAATCATAGAAGACAGATTTAGTTGCACACCTGCTATTTAACTGCTCAACTTACATAAAGTATGGAAGCAATAAAGTCAGGGGTAGGCAACCTTTCCCCTTTAAGGGCCGAGGGACTTCAGCTCCCAGAAGCCTCAGCCATGTTGGCCAATAGTCCCATGTTGGCCAATAGCTCCTGGGATTCTGGGAGCTGAAGTCCCTCGGCCCTTAAAGGGGAAAGGTTGCCTACCCCTGAATAAAGCAATTAAAAACAAACAGAACATTGAATTACTAATAGAGGTTTCTACTCAGTTAATTCATTTGGGATTGGAATGGGTGAGTTCTGCTCTATGTGGGAGAAAAGATAATTTAATTATCTCACACGTCACATGTAAGGAGATGAGATGAATTATGAGAGCAAGTTACATCACTAGTTTGGTGTGTCACTGATACCTACATGAATAAGGAGAATTATTATTAATTTTATTTTCTTATATCCTGCCTTTCTCCTATGATATGGACTCAAAGCAGCTGACAGCAAATTAGGAATTGTCATCTGTGTTCTTGATAGGTTTTGGCAAATTTTGCCTGTTATTTTCAAATGTTGAAACTATGAGATGTCAGAAAGCGAGGCATCAAAAGATGGGGGAAGCCTTTCTTTTTGTATATTCTTTCTATTCCTATCTGAAGGATAGATACATCTGAGAGATATCCCTGAGATAGCAACACCAACCTAGTAGGGCCTTTGCAGACTGCCAGAAATAGTGCTAATTGAGTCCACTTTAAGGGTTAGGGTTAGGGAATTGTGGGAACTGTATTGTGGCACCAGAGTTCTCTGACAGAGAAGGCTCAATGTCTCCCATGATTCCCTATCACTAACCCTAACCCTTAAAGTGGACTCAATTTGCACTATTTCTGGCAGTCTGCAAAGGCCCGTAGTTTGCCATCAGTGTGTGCCAGTAGACTTCTGAGCCTTATCATATGAATGGAAGAAATATTCTCTGTTATGCATTATTTTAAATCATTTTAACCAGTTTTAAAATGTCAAGTTTTTAATTGACAATCTATTTAATGTATTTTAAAACTCTTTTTAAAATTATTGTTACTATTTATTGTTTTAAATTGACCCTCCTATCTTTGGATATAGGGCAGGATATAAATATCTTAATAGAATAAGCAAATATTATTAATTTCCTGGCCAAAGAAAAAAGGGTTTCCTAACAGTCAAGAAACCCTATCAGGCAGAATTATACAGCAGCAAGGCTATCATACAATATTCTTTCAGAATTCAAATGTCTTGAAGTGTTCTGAATGATTTTTCAGTACAGAAAGGCATGTTTTTGTTGTTGGGCAACACAATTTTCTACACATTGTGTAGGAAGTAGAAGGAAAGCAGTTTCTGGGCAGCCATTTTGAGTGGGGTTTTGAGGGGTTTGTTTTTTTTTTGTTTGTTTTGTTTTGTTTTGTTTTTGATCAGAGGAAAAGAGTCAGAGACTTGCCGCTAGAATAAGTTAGAATCCAGGAGCCCTCTGTAGAGTTAAAAACCCAGTTGATTGAGCTCTCTGACAGAGCCTGGTGAAAAGGCCAAGAGAACAGGGGCCCTTTACATGGGTCTTTACCAGGGTACTTTTTGAGGGAGAAGCCACAGTCCTGTTTCAGTGCTTACTTAAAACTTCTCAATATGGACACTGAGGGAGTTGCTGCAGTCACCTGCAACACTTGTGGGATGTTTGTCTTCTTGCCAAGAGATGTGGGGAACTTCACCTGCACCAAGTGCAGGTTGGTAGACCTCCTGGAAGAGAAAGTACAGCAGCTGGAGGCCCAGGTAGTTACACTTCAGTATGTTTGGGAGCATGAGGTTTTCCTGAACAAAGCAGAATGAATGTTCTTGGATGGGGACCACACAGAAAAAGTTGTTGAGGAGGAGGTCACTTCATGCACACAGGAAGTGGACAGCTGGAGAAGAAGTAGGGAAACCAAGGATTGTTCTGGGAGCTTGCAGCTACAGAATCGATTTGAAGCTCTCTCCCTTAGCAAGGATGAAGAGGAAGAGCAGCAGGGACAGTCCTCAGGGACAGTACAGGAGACCCTAAGAGTACCACTGCAGGGAACAGCCACTGCTAAGCCTCAGAAGAGGCATGTGGTGGTGGTTGTGGACTCCTTGTTGAGGGGTACAGAAGCAGTGGTTTGTGGGCTTGATAAGATGTCCCGGGAGGTGTGTTGTCTCCCTGAAGCAAAAATCTGTGATGTGACAGCGAGGCTGACAAGATTTGTCAAGCCTACTGACCATTACCCCTTCCTCTTGGTCCATGTGGGAACCAATGATACTACAAGCCATAGTCTTCAGAATATCAGAAGGGATTATGAGGCTTTGGGTAGGAAGATGAAAGAGCTGGATGCACAGGTTGTTATCTCATATCTTCTCCCAGTTGAAGGGCATGGTCCAGGAAGGGAGAGGAAGATAGCAGACATGAATAACTGGCTCTGTAGATGGTGCTACCAAGAAGGATTTGGATTCCTAGATCACAGGCTGCGGTTCCATGAGGGTGGACTTCTAGCAAGAGATGGGCTGCATCTCACACCAGTTGGCAGAAGCGTATTTGCCAATAGTCTCAAACATTTGATCAGGAGGGCTTTAAACTAAGTCATGTGAGGGAGAGAGACAGTATCTTGGAAGGTATCTTGGAAGGCAGGAGTACATCATGGGCTGGAGATAAAAATCAAAGTGTTATAGAGAGAACAAGGCAGATGATGCAAGGGCCCAACAGTGGGAGGCAAAAAACCTCACACAGGCAGCAAGTGGGAGGACACATGGTCTTAGATGTCTCTACACTAATGCACAGAGCATAGGAAATAAACAAGATGAACTTGAACTCCTAGCACAACAAAGTAAATACGATATAACAGGCATCACTGAAACCTGGTAGGATTAGTCTCATAATTGGAATGTAGGAATAAAGAGGTATAACCTTTTTAAGAGAAATAGGACAAAGAAGAAAGGAGGAGGAATAGCATTATATGTCAGGGATGTTTACACCTGTGAAGAGATCCAGGACTTAAATCCTGGAAATCAGGTGGAGAGCATCTGGATAAAAATTAAAGGGGAAGGAAACAACAGGGATGTTATGGTAGGAGTCTATTACAGACCCCCAAGTCAGACTGAGGAATTGGATGATGCCTTTCTAGAACAGATGACCACACACTCAGAAAAGAGAGATGTAGTAGTGATGAGTGACTTCAACTATTAGAATATTTGCTGGAAGTCAAACTCAGCCAATACTTCAAGGTCTAGCAAATTCCTCACTTGCCTCAAAGACATTTTCTTTCTACAAAAGGTGGAAGAGGCTACAAGGGGATCAGCTATTTTAGATCTGATCCTAACCAACAGGGATGACCTGGTAAATGGGGTACAAGTGATGGGATCCTTACGTGGCGGTGATTATGTTCTCCTGGAGTTTCTTATACAGTGGAAAGGAGAAGCAAGGCATAGTCAAACACTCATTCTAGACTTTAGGAGAGCTGATTTCAGCAAACTTAGGGAAACACTGGAAGTGATCCTGTGGTCAGGAATACTAAAGGAGAAGGGAGTTCAAGAGGGGTGGAAGTTTCTCAACAGGGAGAAACTGAAGGGACAATCTCAAACTGTTCCAATGAGAAAGAAAAATGGGAGGAGTCTCAAGAACCCTGGTTGGATGACTAAAGAATTTTCAACTGAACTAAGGGCCTTTACAGACTCCCAGAAATAATGCAGATTGAGGCCACTTTAACTGTTCCGGCTCAGTGCATAAGGAATCATGGAAATTGTAGTTTATTGTGGCACCAGAGCTCTTTGACAGAGAAGGCTCAATGTCCCAGAAAAAAATACAGTTCCCATGATTCCCTAGCACTGAGCCAGGACAGTTAAAGTGGCCTCAATCTACATTATTTCTGGCAGTCTGTAAGGGCCCTACATTTTAAATGGGAGATGTATAAGAAATGGAAAGGGGGCAAAATCACTAAAGAGGAATTCAAACAAATAGCTAGCACATGTAGGAAGTCAGGACAGCCAAAGCACAGATTGAGCTTAGGCTTGCTAGAGGGGTTAAGGATAATAAAAAGGGCTTTTTTGGATATGTCCATAGCAAAATAAAGAAGAAGGAAATGGTAGGGCCACTGCACAGAGAAGATGGAAAAATTCTAACAGGGGACAGAGAAAAGGCAGAACTACTCAACACCTTATTTGCCTCAGTCTTCTCACAAAAGGAAAAGGGTGTTCAAGTGCAGTAAGTTACCACACTTAGGGCAAAAAATTGAAATGCATAGATATAGTATGGACAACCCCTGGCTTAACGAGACTATGTGTGAAAGGGATCTAGGAGTCCTAGTAGACCACAAGTTGAACATGAGCCAAAAGTGTAATGCTGCAGCTAAAAAAGCCAATGCAATTTTAGGCTGCATTAATAAGAGTATAGTATCTAGATCAAGGGACGTAATAGTGTCACTGTATTCTGTGTTGGTCAGGCCCCACCTGGAATACTGTGCCCAGTTCTGGGCATCACAATTCAAAAAGAATGTTGAAAAACTGGAGCATGTCCAGAAGAGGGCAACTAAAGCAGCTTCATTTAAGCAAAGCAGCTTCATTTATATACCGCTTCATATTGCACTATGGGATGTCTAAGTGGTTTACAACTGTAAGCTCATTGCCCCCCAACAGTTGGGTACTCATTTTAGCAACCTTGGAAGGATGCAGGCCTGAGTCTAGCCTGAGCCCTGGCTAGTATTGAACTCACAACCTTGTGGTCTATGAGTACAGGCATTTAACCACTGCACCACCAGGGCTCTAAAATGGTGAAGAGTCTAGAAGACATGCCCTATGAGGAACGACTTAGGGAACTGGGTCTGTTTAGCCTGGAGAAGAGACGGTTAAGAGGGGATATGATAGCCCTCTTTAAATATTTGAAGGGATGTTATACTGAGGAGGGTGCTAGCTTGTTTTTTGCTGCTCTAGAGAATAGGACTTGAAACAACAGATGCAAGCTACAGGAAAAGAGATTCCACCTCAACATTAGGAGGCACTTCCTGACAGTGGGATATGTTAGAGAATGGAACACACAGCCTTGGAGTGTGGGGGAGCCTCCTCCTTTGGAGGTCTTTAAACAGAGGCTGGATGGCCATCTGTCAGGGATAGTTTGATTTTGAGTTCCTGCATGGCAGGGGATTGGACTGGATGACCTTTGTGGTCTCTTCCAACTCTATGATTCTATGATTATCACCTCAGGAGCCCTTATAGGCTCAGAAGTGAAACAGAAAAACTTTAATTAAACACAATAAATTAATAATAAATGCACAAAAATGTGCATTTGCATACAATAAAAATGATATATGTCTTTCTGTGAAGAAAAATCCCTTCAAGAAAGCTGAATAAGGAGAGAAGACCAGACAGAAATATTCATACCAGGGAGAAAACTTTTCCTCGCATGTTAGTCAAAGATTTACATTCCTTCCTCACAGAAGCTCTCTGACCTCTAAGGCCACTAGGGGACAAATCCTACACCCCTGTTCTAGCCAGCCACAATCCAGTAATAGCAGTGGTCAAGGACTAGACTCAGTAATGAGGTGAGTTGAAATATGAACATGCATCCCTACATAGAGATGGGCTTATTTACACAGGTTAAAGGGGAACAGGAGAGAATAATAGAGAAAACAGGAGCAAAAGTATAAATACAAGGTATATGAATACAGGCATAAAACCAAAATAAAATGCAAAGCTAACAAAGCCATACACACCAATAGCATGGCCCTGATAATTCTTATGATCCTTTACTAATCATAATCCAGACAGTTCCAATCGCAAAGTGAACAAGTTTGAACCTTCCAATGTTTGGTATGCATGCTGCCTTTTACCGCAACCCACTAGGAACCAGTTAACTCAAATCAGAAAAAGGGACAATTTCTTGCCTTTAAAATTGCTTGCTACTGTTAAAACAGGTACTTAATCTCATCCTATTAGCAACAGAAGCTTTTGGAAGCAAAAGTAGCTAGAAACCTCTACAATAGGTTTCTATTTGCTGCAGCCTCAAAAATCTAGGCTTGCGGCGACCTCCCAGAGG
>CM034701.1:347142758-347154998 GCA_020142125.1 Phrynosoma platyrhinos
TCTATGATTCTATGATTCTATGATGGCTAATGGAGTGCACCAAAAAATTCTAAAAAAGAATCACATGTATTTCATAGACTACATCAAAGTATTTGATTGTATAGATCAGGGGTAGGCAACCTTTCCCCTTTAAGGGCCAAGTGACTTCAGCTTCCAGAAGTCTTAGCCATGTTGGCCAATAGTCCCATGTTGGCCAATAGCTCCTGGGATTCTGGGAGCTGAAGTCCCTCGGCCCTTAAAGGGGAAAGGTTGCATACCCCTGGTATAGATCATGAAAAGCTATGGAACATACTCAAAGACATGGGGCTGTCACTACTTCTGATAGTCCTAACGAGAAATCTGTACCAAGAAAAGAAAGCCACTGTCAGGGCAGAATTCAGGGAAACAGAGTAGTTCTCAATTGGGAAAGGGGTCAGGCAAGGCTGCATCCTATCACCCTTCTTGTTTAACTTATATGCTGAAAACATCATAAGAAAAGCAGAATTAGAATCAGAAATAATAGAAATCTCTTTATTGAATAAGTCTCCAGACCATTTCAAATATATACAAAAATGTTAAAAGTAATAAAATAATAATAAAATAATGTTAAAAGAAAATATTTGAATACAAGGTTTAAATCAAATCAAATTACTACGATGGGCAAAAGAGGTAGGCAGAGAAATTAACCAAAATAGTTGGTAAAATGCAATGGTAATACAGAAGTTAATTAATTCCATTAACCAAAAACAGGGTAGGATTAAATACATCAAAAATAACCACACAATACAAATGTTATTACAGAAAGTACAGATACCCAACAATCTATTTGAAGTCTTTGTCTATCACTTGCCTCCGTAAAGTAGCAGCTTTCATTGCAAACAAGGCAACCCTAAGAGTTATTAAAGGCTCAACTCCTTGCAATAATGACAACTTGCTTTCATCATCCCTATCCCTCAAATTTCTGAGGATGGGAACCAGGTATTTTTCTCTAATAACATTATATAATTGGCAATGCAATAGATAATGTGCAAGGTCTTCAATGTTTGGTGCCCCACATATACAAAGTTTTTCAGAAAAAGGGATACCCTGATATCTACCCTGAACCACATTTGTTTCCATTTGCTCAAAATGAAGGCTAACAAAAGCTTTCCAATGTTTTCTTTTTATGGAAAAAAACAGATATTTCTCTTCTTGAAATGAAGTTTTAGCCCTTGATAGCCATTTCAAGAATTTTACTGAAGCCAGATCCACTAGATCTGATTGAGCCCTTATATCAAGCACCCTTTGTTTAAACAAGTTGCTAACATTTGTATTTGTTTTTTTGAATGCCATTACACTGAAACCCACACTAGAGAGCCTTTTTGAAAAGTTGGAATACCAGAAGTTTAGAGAAGGATTATTCTCCTGTTCAATTAAGCATAACTTAGGGCCTTTGCAGACTGCCAGAAATAGTGCACATTAAATTGAGGCACTGCCCTGGCTCAGTGCTAGGGAATCATGGGAACTGTAATTTATTGTGGCACCAGAGCTCTCTGACAGAGAAGGCTCAATGTCTCAGAAAAAAATACAATTCCCATGATTCCCTAGCACTGAGCCAGGGCAGTGCCTCAATTTAATGTGCACTATTTCTGGCAGTCTGCAAAGGCCCTAAGGTAGCCTATCGTCACACATTTGAGATAATTTAATCCAATAATTGAATATTCGAAATGAACAAAGGTCAGAGATAGCTGCCATACCGAATTCTGCCCTAGTTGCTTGTGCTGGGGTGCTTCTACACACCCCCAATAACCATCTTAAAAATTTATTCTGAATTTTTTCAATTTTCAAATTAGTTTTGATTCCCCAGATTTCTACACCATACATCAGTATGGGCAGAACTTTAGCCTGATATACCTTCAGAATAGGATAAAATATACAGGGATACTTAGAATTCAATAGCCTATTTAAAGCAAGAATACAGGTGGAAGCATCAATTCATTCTTTTTTATCTGTGGAGTCCAAGAACCTCTGGACGCAAATGATATGCCCAGGTAGTTATAAACTTCTACTTGTTCAATTTCTTTAGTATCTATGCACCATTTATGAATTTTCCTTTTTTTTAACCAAATATGATGACTTTAGACTTGCTGTTATTAATTGCTAAATCATTGGATTGACAGTAGGTACTAAACTTACTTAATAGTCTACGCATACCTATTACAGTATAAGAAAATAGAATCTATCATTTGTGTATAAAAGAACATTAACAGCTCTTTCCAACACATTAGGCATATGAAAATCCACATTACACAACTCTGCAACAACGTCATTAATGTAAAAATTAAAAAGAAATGGGGCCAAAATGAAGTCCTGCTGAACACCTTTATAGGTAGGAATTTTATTAGTTAGGGCCAGATTTGCCCCCGTTGTAACTTGAAGACTGGTATCTGTATAAAGCTCCTTTATTAAGAAAAGAAGTCTCCTATCAATGTTGATCTTTAGAAATTTTTGCCACAAAATATTCCTATTGATTGAATCGAAGGCCGCTCTTAGATCAATGAAGGCTGTGTATAAGCCTCCATCTCTTATAGAATATTTTGAAATCAGATGTAACAGGGTGAAACAATTATCCACAGTACTTCTTCCCTGCCTGAAACCTGCCTGTTTTTCTGCTAGAATCATATTTTGCTCAGCCCAATCCTCCAATTTCAGCAATAAGAATTTTGCATAGATTTTAGCTGCTACATCTAATAAGCTGATTGGCCTATAATTTTGGGGGTCTCTTCTATCTCCTTTTTAATACAGGGGAATAACTATACCTGCTTTCCAGCCATTTGGGAAACATCCGGTGTTATTTATGTGTGTGAATAGACCTGCAAACAAAGTAGCCCACCAGTCTTTTTTGCTTTTAAACAAATCAGGAGGCATACAATCCTTACCCTGAGCTTTATTATTCTTTAGTGATTCAATAAGGCTTTTGATTTCCTGTATAGTTATTATTTGGGGAAATAATTTATAAGCCCAAAAGAATCCTCAATTGTTGATGTTTTATCTAGCTTTGGCAACTCTTTGAACATATTAAGGAAGTAGCCTTCCCAGGTTGATGCAGCAATTTGAATATCCAAGTTGTGTCTCAGATCACCCAGCCTCCTGGCAATTAATTGCCAGAACTGGGTTGGGTTCTTATTTGATACTTCTTTTTCCAATTCAGTCCAACAATTTGCCAAATAACAGCATTTTTTTATTTTTGACTAATCTTTTGTAATTCTTTAAAATATTAAGCATAACTGAATATACATTACTGTCAAGAGATGAGTGTACCAATCTCATTTGTTTTCTTAAGAGACCCCTCATCCTACGACATTCTGCATCACACTATGGATGATTTTTATCATTTGAACCCCTTTTCCTATATTGAGTTATTAACAGTGGTCTTATATAGGAAGAGATACCAAAATAAGCCTCTAATACTATGTTAACACTGTCACAACAAACCAAGAAGCTGGGTGTGCTGCCTAATTCTGACTTGTAAAAAGTTTAACTTCTTCACATTCACCTGCTGCCATCTCAATCTTTTTTCTCTCACTACATCCATGCAGTGAGTTATCTGCCTTTGTGCCTGCAAAACTTTTCTCAAATCAGAAAAAAAGCATAATTTGCATAGAAATTGGTTGCTTATCACTATCTTCTCTGATATTCACAGTAATCCCCCCAAAAAATTATCTTTTATGTCTTGAAACATATATGAAATCGATAACACTTCCAGAATTAAGGGTAAAATATGTAAACGGGTATGACAAACTAGAATTACAAGGGCCCAGAATTTGCAAGTCAAAGGAGAGCAACAACCCCAAAAGTTTGGTCTCAGATTGATCCCATCCTAAATCTTCTTTAACAGCTAACAGTAACCTCCCAGATGCTCGGCCCTTATTATTGGATTTATAAGCTGGCTCGCTCCAAATTTTGTATTCTGTTAGATCATTCCTATTCCCATCTATGAGCCATGTTTCCTGTAAGACTATCAAGTCAAATCCTTAAAGAAATATGTAAAGATCTACACCCTTAAAAGTGGCCTTCCACCCAGCAATGTTCCATAAAACCAATTTAATTAGAGTGGGATTACTTTCACCTGTCTCAAAGGAATAACTTGTGGAAATGGGAGCATCTGATACCTGTTGCTCATACAATCTATAGTCCTGGTTCTGAGTCAGTTGCTCCTCAGGGGGGAAGCAGACGGTGCAAAGGGCCATTTTGGGGGCAAGGAAGGGGAGGGGCAGCCACACGGTGGGCACTCCAACCCCTTCCTGAAGGCATCGTCGGAGCACCGGCCCCTCCGCATGGCTGGCATTCTGCACAGCCGGTGCTCCTACGATGCCTTCCCACCACAGTGTCCGCACATGCTGCAGTGGAAGAGTCGCCGAAGGTTTTATTTTATTCTATTTTATTCTATTTTAGCACTCCTTCCAGGGACGGCGAAGCTGCGCCATCGGGCCAAGGTGTGGGGATGCCTCGGCCCCACAGCGCAGCTTCCCGGGGCGGCCCAGGGCCGCCCGTCTGCTTCCCCCCTCAGTAGTTCAAATTGGGTTGCTTAGTCTAACTGGCTGAACAGGTAACTAGCTTATCTCACACTCTAGACAAACCAGTTCGTCCTTAGAGGAGCTTACCGTGCAAACATTTGATCTCATTGTCTTAGAAACTTCCAAATCAGGATTTCTTAATATCCTAAATTCAGAGACATCTCCCAACTCCAATTAATCCAATTGTCAACATTTGATGAATTCATCTTCTTCTGGTTGGCTGAAACAAAATCAAAAACCACTCCCTCTTCTGGATTTGTGTCAAAGGACTGGGCCAAAGGATTTATCTCTACCTGGACAACCTGAGTTGATATCAGAAAACCAGAAAAAGGAGGAGTTAAGATAGGAGAAAGCAACATTAACAACCTAAGATATGTGGATGACACCCTATTATTAACAGATGACATTCAGGAATTGGAACAGTTAATAAGGAATGTCAAAAATGAAAGTGCAATGGCAGGTCTGATGCCAAACATAAAGAAAACAAAAATAATGAAGAAGAAATACACAAATTCAATCTAGACAAAAGGAAATTGAAATAGTTAAAGAATTCCTATATCTAGGATCAAACATTGACCAGAATGGAGGCTGCAGTCAAGAAATAAGAAGAAGACTAGGAATGGGAAGGGCTGGACAAGATACTGAAGAGCAACGACATACAACTGAGCACTAAAGTAGAATCGTTCAGGTCATTGTATTCCCAATTACCATGTATGGATTTCAGAGCTGGACAGTGAGGGAAGCAGATGGAAAGGAAATCAACTCATTCAAAATGTGCTGCTGGAGAAGAGTTCTTAGGATACCATAGACAGCCAAGAAGAAAAAGAAATGGATTCTTGAACAGATCAGGCCAGAGCTCTCCTTGGAAGCTAAGGGTGAAAGCAGACTGGAAGTAAGATCCAGCTGTGGGGATGTGACAGCCACACACCACACACCTTGAAGCTGGAGTCATGCCACCCACCTGTCCAGATGGTGAGCAGCATGGGAATGCTCCTGCGGCACAACAATTAGACGCCGCACACTGCAGGAGTGGAGAAGAGCCGCAGTGGTGGTGAAAGGGGTGACTTTTTTCTGGCACAAAAAGAAGTGGCATTTTACAGCTTCTTTTTGCACCTGAAAAATGCCAGAACAGGGTCATGGTGTGCAGTTGCCATGGCCCCAATCCGGCGCTCAAAGGGGCAGCATTAAGGGGCAGCTCAAAGGGGCAGCCCTTTATGGCTATCTGTTTAGCCCCTAAGATGATCAAGTTGAGACTACCGTATTTTGGCCACATAATGAGAAGGCACAGATCACTAGAAAAAACAATAATGCTAGGAAAGATAGAGAGTAGAAGAAAAAGAGGAAGACCATAAACCAGATGAATAGACTTGATCGGGGGGGGGGTATGGGCAAGGGCTTGCAGGATCTGGGCAAGGCAGTGGAAGATAGGGATTCTTGGAGAAGTCTCATTCACAGAGTCTCCATGAGTCAGAACTGACTCGGGGGCCACTAACAACAACAAAAGAAAGGAAGGAATATTCACAAACAAGAAAAGTGCAAAACAATGCAAGTATTACCTTGAAACTAGATTTTTTTTAAAAAACCCAAAAACCTAAGATGAATATGTCAAGAAGAAACTGTAAGAGAGAGTATATTATCTTTAAATTTTATAAACTGAGATAGTGTTGGGATATGAATACGAAATAGATTGTACAAGAAAATGTCCTCTGAGGGATGATTTTTCTTAGTTTTTCTGTAGTTTGCCTATGTGCTAGTAGAGACCATGCAGGATGTAAAACAGGCCTTTGTTACCTGGCCATTAAGTGGGACCTAGAAAGTTTTCACTAACTTCTGCTAGCTGCTATTGCTATAATGGGACTGAAACAGAGAAAGTGTGGACTATGCAACATGAAGTATAAATGGTCTTCCTCTTCATTTATTGTGAGAAAAAGGTGAATAAAGACTCTTCCATTCTACCTGCAGAAAAATCTATAGCAATTAAAAGAATCTGCTGAAGAAAGAAAACAGGGCTATAGAGAGAGTTAGGATCTTTCTACCCAGCCACCCACATTTGTGTCCCACTTAAAAATTCAAAAGGCATCAAATATTAGTTCCAGTCTTTTACTAAAAAGATTTAATGGTCCACAATTCAATTTGAAGTGAAAGTATCCCCCAAATGACTCTTTATAAAGTCTTCCGGAGACTAAAATCAATATCTATGGTACAACTGAGATGCAGCTATTGATTACCTGTCTATGCCAATGAGCATTAAAACCCAAGGAGATTCAGGAGTACATCTCAGTAGTACAAAACCTTGCACCTAATAAAATTGGCATATATTGACTGGTCAGGAAAGAAAAGCTCAGAGTATAAGTAATATATGTCACCATCCTTCTGCTGAGACCTAATTGAAGTTTCCTAAGCTTCAGTAGCCTCTAAACCAGAGGTAGGCAACCTTTATCCTTTAAAGGCCAAGGGACTTCAGCTCTCAGAAGCCTCAGCCATGTTGGCCAATAGTTTCATGTTGGCCAATAGCTCCTGGGATTCTGGGAGCTAAAGTCCCTCAGTCCTTAAAGGGGAAAGGTTGCCTACCCCTGCTCTAAACTAACAACAGGTGATTCGGGGTAGTTGTACTGGCCATACAGCAAAATAAAACAAAATCCATATTCCTCAAAAGATTGATACCTTTACATGCCAGCCAAAATGCACAAAACACATAATGCAAGCTTTTGAAGGTCCACTGGCTTCTTCATCAGGCAAAAGATGTTTAAAACCCATACAGGAGGAAGAAAGAGGCCTACATTTTGTATAGATGTCTCTGCTATAGTTCAGTTGGTTTGGAGGGATCTCAGTGCAGGTTGAGGCCACACTTCTCTTGGCTATGTGGGGATTAAGACAAAGGACAGTGGAATTTAAATTATCTTAGAGATTGAATGCTGTTGGGTCTTGATTTGTAGAGAGGCTTTTCAAAAGTCAAGGCTGCATTTTCTGTAGATGCCAGTCATGAAAATGCCAGGCAGAAGAAGACATTTTGTTCATTAATATTCTGGTCTTCTCCTGCCTTGACTTGTAATGATACCATCATATGGATTTCTACATCTCCTTTCATCTTGCAGGGCTTCAGCAAATGACAGGCAGCAGCATCTGCACACAAAGAGGACCTGTTTTATTGGTCCTTTAAAGTACAGCCACCTCAGGCAATGATTTTGTTCCTCTCATGGGTGCCACAGCTGTAGAAGCAGCACAGTTTAAGATGGAAAGTGAAGGAGAACAGAGACTCTGATTGAAGTGCCACAAGTAATGTGGAATGCAGAATGTAACAGGCTAAGATTGCAGCAATGACACAGAAATGACCCCTGTTCTGTTTTTTAAAGAAAACATCAGTACCAACTATTTTAATAACCCTATCTGCTTTTGATTTGCATCTTGTTAAGTCAGGATCCACCATATTAAAATAGAAGAAAATAAGAAGGGGTTAAGAAATCATGTCTGTTTCCTGCGTCTTTTTGTAGGATCCATTTTCTACCAGTGAAGTCCATTTTTTAAACAACCAGGGCTCATTTAATGATCTCGAAGGAACCAAAGATCACATAATGTTCTGGATGCACTTCTGCTGTCTCTTGCTTTTGAGAGTCTTTGTGTGAACTCATCTGTAGACTCCATTTTCTATTAACCATGAGTCACATAGTGCTCTTGAAACAATCAAAGGTCACCTACTATACTGAAGACACCTGTGTGAAAGTTTGTGTGTGTGTGTGTGTGTGTGTTTGAATGCCATTTTCTAACAACCAGTGCTCATATAATGTTCTCAGAACAATTAAAGATCTCATAATGTTCTGAAACACCTCTTGTTTTGGGCTTCTCATCTGGTACATATGATGGGAACATGGGAAAGATTTTTTTTTTTTTAGTGGCTGCTTCCAGGCTCTGGGACCACCTTCTTAGAGATATTAGGCTGCCACACTCCCTACTATCCTTTGATAGGTAGATGAAAACTTTTTTGTTTTGGTTTGACAGCTTTTTGTGGCTGATTGCTTCAGGGTAAAAGGCATCTTTTTTCTTTTTAATGGTCTTGCCTTTATCTGCCTTTTATTTTATTGTTCATTTAATTATATCTTTAATGTTTGTATAATATGAATTTTAAAGCTATATCTCATCCAAATGGACAAGGATTGAATAGCGTTATGTACAAAATCTTGAATTTTTCTCTCGTAAGTATGGGAAGGAAAAATGGGGGAGGGCAGTTCATCAAATTTCTCTAGTGTGGACTGCCCAATAGTTTCACATGGAAGGGACCTTCTATTAGTAGTAGATTGTCTCCCCTCCTTTACTACAGTGGTGGTATTACTTTTCATTACCATTATTGCTGCTGAAATTAGAGACAGAATGTCATTAGATCCAGATACTGAGGCAAACATGCCCACTCAAGGTCCTATTTTCAACTGTAAGTCAGATTGTTCAAGGAAACCTAATAGGAGGGTATGAATGTGAACTCTTTTTTCGGCTGCTCTCTCCCAATTAATATACAGACATACTACATTGGTACAAGGAAACTGTTTAGTTGTCATGGCTAACAGTCCATGATAAAGTGTATGAAAGACTTGTCCTTTATGAATTAGTCTAATCTCCTTTTAAAGGTATTTACAGCAATCATCACTATACTTTATGGCACTGAATTCTAAAATGTAAAACTGACTGTATATGAAGAACAACTCCATATTTTATGACTCTATGATTTAATTGTGTGACCTGGGTTCTAATGTGATGAAAAAGAGAAAACTTTTCTCAGCTTTCTTTAGAACCATTTTTCTCTCTTTTCAGTTATCTTTTCTATATCATTTAAAAATCCTAAATCCTTCAATACTTTGATAAATTTGATTCTTCCTTTCTGAACCTTTTCCAATTCTAGAATGTTTTATTTGCACTAGAGTGACCAGAACTATACTTTATATTTCAAATGCAGCTTCACCATTGATTTTAATTTTAAAACATTATGATCTTGGCTAATTATCTTCAGTTCTTTTCCTAACAATTATTAACATTGCCCCCATTTTCTAAAGGATCTTGTAGAACCTGAGAGAAAGATGACGAGATGAAGTTGGTAGCATAAGCTTTCATAGATTTACATCTGCTTTATTAGATGCAGGGAGTGAAGTGCCTAGGAACAGACCTAGGTTGTATGAGCAGATTGTATAAGTGAACAGCAGTAGAGATGTAAACCTCACAAAAGCAGGAGGAAAGATATTACCTAAAGCCTGAGTGAGTTGATAACCTTATGAACGGTGAAGGGAATTATTGGAATGTAGTATGATTGTGGCTGGTATCCAGAAAGATAAACTAATCAAAAGAGCACACATGAGATGTTTGCTAGTGTTTAAATATGTATAGTGTGTCAGGAAACCATTGTTTCTGTTCAAACCACTGCTGATGATCTAAAAGACTCAAAGGTGCAACAGGATGCCTTTGAAATTGATAATGAACATCATTACTCCAATAATTTTTCCTGAATAATTTTATCCACTTTGCCACCCCTCATGGATATCAATATGTAGCTGCTCAAGTCCTATTATATACAATGGCATAGCATAATAGTATCCCTTAAACAGAATGGCAAAATCGAGCTTTGCTTTTTGGATTCTTTCAGAGGGGGAATATTTTCAAGTCATGAATGGTTGAATCTGTGGATGTAAACTCCATGGATACAGAGGGCTGGTTGTATGTTTACAGTATTACAGTATACCTTTAAAAAGTTTCAACTCAGTATGCAACTTCATTTTTTACATCTTTACATTGAAACTTAGATGCCATTTTGGTTCCCATCATCCAGTTTGGAAATATCTTTAGGTCCCCCAGGGTACTGGATATTTTGGTTCCAATTTTGCTCTGATATGGCTGTCTCACTCTAGACTGCTGTCTCACTCCAAACAGTAGCACCTGTTTGTGCATATACAAATTCATACAGGATCCCTCCATTATGAAAAAAAATTTCCATTTATTTCTAGTCTGTGTCTCTTCTTCTGTAGCCAGTCACTGGCCCACAAGAGCATATGTGCTCTTACCCCAAAATAGCTAAGGATATTCTGGATGAGCTTTTATCAACTGATTTTTGACACTTCAAATATTCAGTGCCCACTTGATCACCTAGTACAAAATCCTGTTGATGACTTAAACTGGAAGTTATGTTAGCATAAGTACTTTGTGGGGCATTGTGCAAGAAGGTAAGCAGTACCTTTTGCCATGACTCCTTTATCAAAGTTGCACAACCACAGCTATCTGACTCCCTATCAGTTCCATTCACCAACCACTGGTTGGCCACAGGGAAGCATTCAGATGTTATCCAGATGCCACTGTGCAGTAGGGACAGAATTCTTTACTCATTTTCTTTTCAAATGAATCAATAACTAATTTGAGCAAGATTCTCCTTATTGTGAGAAAGGTTTTGAAAACCACTTCATTTTTGAAGCCTATTTGCAGTTCAGGACTTATTCCACACAAAATGCAGAAACTGCATTTCCTATGCAGAAAACCACATTTCCGGCACATCAAATAATATTTCTGTTTTTTTGTACAAATGCTATTTTTTTGAACAAAATAACATGTTGAATTTTGCAGAGAGTAAGTCCTGAACAACAAAGTTTATCATCATTCAACAGAAACCACCCTGGCTGCCATGTTTTGTACTAACTGCAGTTTCCGGACCAAGCACGAGGGCAGCCCCATGTAGAGTGCATTACAGAAATCCAGACAAGAGGTTACCAATGCTTGCACCACAGTCTCGAAATCCCTTACTTCCAGGAAAGGGCACAGCTGGTGTATCAGCCGAAGCTGATAACAGGTGCTCTTGACTGTCGCATTTACCTGGTTAGTCATCAAGAGCGACGAATACAAGGGCACCCCCAGACTATGAACACAGTCCTTCATGGAGAGTGTGACCCTGTCCAGGACTGGAGGTTGTAACCCAATTCCTAGTTTTGGGGCTACTACTGTGAGCACCTCTGTTTTGTCTGGATTCAATTTCCATCTGTTTTTCCTCATCCAATCCATTACTGCCTTAAGACAGTCATTGAGAGGAGAGACGTCATCTGGAGCCACGGCCGACGATCGAGACATGGAGAAATAGATCTGGGTGTCATCAGCATACTGGCAACACCCAGCCCCATGTCTCTAAATGATCTCACCCAGTGGCTTCATGTATATATTAAACAACATCAGAGACAGAATGGTGCCATGCAGAATGCCACAACTAAGATTTTTTTGCAGAACAACTGTCCCCAAGCAGCACCCTCTGGGATCTACCTGAGAGGAAGGAATGGAACCATTGTAACACAGTGCCTTTGACTCCTAGCCCACTGAGACGATCCAAGAAGATGCTATGATCTATCATACTGAAAGCCACTGAGACATCTAGAAGCACCAACAGGGTCACACTACCCCTGTCGATGGTCGTCAGTCAAGGCAACTGTGGCAGTCTCAACTCCAAATCCCATTCTAAAGCCCGTTTAAAATGGATCAAGATAATCAGTTTCATCCAACACCACTTGGAGTTGAAGAGCAACCGCCCTCTTGATCACTTTGTTCAAAAAAGATAACATGGATACCGGCCTATAGTTGTTCATATCCAGGGGGTCCAGGGGAGGCTTTTTCAGAAGCAGCCTGACCACTGCTTCCTTTAAACAAGGTGGAACATAACCTTCCCTGAGGGATGCACTGATGATGTCCACAAGGA
>CM034701.1:347179861-347195812 GCA_020142125.1 Phrynosoma platyrhinos
AAGTCTAACCATTTGGTGTGGAGTCTTTGGGCCTCAGCAGATGACTAATAGAGTTGTCTCCAAGGCAGGGAAGAGGAGGGGCAGTCACACGATTGGCACCCCTTCCTCCTCCCGAGGTTGCCCTCGGAGCTGCCAGCCCTCCACATGGCCAGCGCTCTGAGGGCAACCTCCTGCCGCAGCGTCCACACACGCTGCAGCGGATAAGTCTGGGAAAATGCGCCCTACGCTTTTAGGGAGCACTTTCACTGACTCCTGAAAGGAGCGCTGTTTTAGCGCTCCTTTCAGAGGCGCCGATGGTGCGCCGTGGTGCAGATGCCGCGGTCCCGCGGCGCACCATTCCGTGCCGTCTCAGACGCCCTCGTGTGCTTCCCCCCTTTCTCTCCTTCTACTGCCCTCTACCTTTCAAAGAATCATTGTCTTTTCAAATGTTTTATATCTTACCATGATGTGACCAAAGTACAACATTATAAATTTAGTCATCCTGCCTTCCAGGAAGAATTCTGGCATGATCTGTTCTAGGACCCATTTGTTTGTGTTTTGAGCTGTCCATGGTATCTTCAACACTCTTCTTCAGCACCACATCCCAAATGAGTTGATTTTCCTTCTATTGTTTTTCTTCACTGTCCAGCTCTCACATCCATATACTGTGATGGGAAATACAATACAATGGCTTGGACTATACTCACTTTAGTGTTCAGAGTTATAAACAGATAGGGTGATAAAATGCAACCTCTGACCATCTTACCAACTGGAAACCACTCTGTTTCTCCGTATTCTCTTCAGGTACATGGTTTTAAACTAGTTTAAATTGATAAATGTTTAAAGACTATTTTTTCTGATTGTTTTAAATTGCTTTTATTGATTATATTTGTTAATCACCTTGAGATAACATGATTCCATATATACCTTTAAAAACAAGTCTATCTTTGACTTTCGGTTGGGTATGGCAGACTGATAAGATGGGCCTGAAATCTGGGTATCTTGCTCGGGAAGGTGAAAGACTATTGTGGATAAATATTTCCCTGGTAAGGGAAGTTCAGAGGGGTTTAGCAAGAGACTCTCCTGGTCCTTGGAAAAAAACATGAAAGGATCTGAGATGAAGACAGAATGACAGCAAGTAAGAGAACTATAAGAGAAAGCTACCACTACCTTGCCAGAGGCTACCATCTTAGGATGGTCAGGAATGCCACCAAAGTTTAAAAGCTTTTTTCTTTTTGCTAAATGTCAGCCTATAAGTTTATGGGATAAACATGGAAAGCAGAGTTGGGTATTATGGTCAAGAGCATGCACATTCCTTGGACTTCTGATGAAAAAGTCATTTGAAAAGGAAGAGTGAAAGTTAAGAGGCTCCCAAGGTAATGACTGCATTTACAGTGGAGCAATATAGTGTCAGATGCTAAGGATGCTAAAGTAAAAGGATTTAAGTTTCCCTCTATGTTGGACTCTCTAAAGTATTGGGAAAATAAATCAGAATAGCATTAAAAATACTTACAATTTAGTGTCTGTTGAAGAGAAGGATCCACATCAGGGTAAATGGAGTGTAAAACCCATGTGGAGTCAATGAGTAGCATAGAGATATAAATAAACTATCCACTTAAGAGGTAGGTGCACGGGCTTCTGGGTATTGTAGTTTGCGACTAGATGTGGATGATGACACTTAATATATTGAAAATTTTGCTTTGCTTAATACCTCTTTGTTATTTTATAATCTTCATTTCCATTGGTCTAAGAGGAAATAAATTTCAAAAAAGGATATAATTTTTGAGTTGAAGAAAATGGCATAATATTGCAGGACATGGACAAACAAACAAACAAACAAAAAATGAAAGGCAGAAGGAAGAAAACCTGCTTGGTGTGTTGTTTCTGACTGAGAAGAAGGCTTATATTTGAAAAGACTTCATGTAGGACAAGAAAATAAGCAATATTATGATGACAAGTAGAAAGAATAAAGATTAAAGAAGATTACTGAAAAACATGGAAGAAGAGAGGGAGTGGAAAGATTTCAGTTTGATTGAGAAATATTGACCCATTGACTCTGCTCCATTCACTTAGAATATTGGAATATCAGATCAAGTGGTAAATATAATGACTCTATACTGTTGCAAATAAAATTTGAATTGTAAATTTGTGAGAGCTTGACTCTATGAAATTTTAATATTGTGAAGTGAAAATACTTGATTTGAAAATCTGTAACTCTGTATATATAACTGACTGATTGACATCTATTGTTTAATATTCATATATGATACTGGAAAATATAAGTGTAATTTAGATGAAACAGGGGACAAAGAATCTATTTTGAAAAAAATATGTGGTATAAGTAATTGAGCATCTGAACATAATAGGGTACATATAGTTTTAGATATTGCACCAGACTAAATAAGTACAACGTAGATGAAATAGAGAACAAAAATTATTCTCTAATAAAGAAACATATGGTTACAGAAAGCCACAAGGAATTACCATGAAAATTTGGGTAGGATATAACTGCGAAAATAATTAGGAAACTGAGGGAATTGAATAGAGAAAACAAGATTAGATGAATCAGTATTTATAATAACTACTTATTTTAATTGAGAGACATGAGTGTACGATACAACTAATAAGATATTGTTTGAATACTTGACTAAGAACTGAGTTTTTATGGGCAGATAATTGAAAGATTACTTTAAGGAAATTACTTAAAATTTTTATTTCATTAAAAAATGACTATGAATTTGAGGAGCCAATCTGTAAAGATGCAAGCTTCACAATCAGTGGATCCATATTCAATACTACTAGAGGAGATTAAAATGATAAGAACTGATTTAAATAAAGAGATACAAGATTTGAGACAAGATATGACAGATTTAAAACCTGAAATTAAGCAAGAATTAAGATCAGAAATGTATCACATACAATAGACAAAATCTTGGTAGGATTTAATAAAGTGAAAACAAGGATAGAAAAATTAGGAGATAGACATGTGAAATTTGAAGAAAAAGTTGAAGGAATGCAAAATTCATGAAATAATTTTGAAGAAGAGAAAGTTAAATGGGATGCTAGAAAAAGGGAAAGATCAATAAAATTAAGAGCCCTTCCAGAGCAAGATGGGGAAAATCTAATGGACATTTTAATACCAATTCTAGCAAATTATTTAGGTAAAGAAGAGCAACTTTTTGATATAGAATTATATAAAGTGTTTAGATTAAATTAATAAATTGCTCAGCATAGAAATTCCAATAAATTTTGTTAGAAAATGCACAAGAGATAAAATATTATATTTGCAAAATGAGGTTCCTCTTATGGTAAATGATATTGAAGTGCAGATATTTAAAGATATATCACCTAGTGTCTTGAAAAAAGAAGAAGAGAATACTCCTTTCTAATAAGTCAGTTGAAAAAATTCCAAACAACTTATAGATAGGTAATACCAGAGGGTTTAACATTTTGATTTAGAAAAAATAAAATTGAATTGAAATCTTCACAAAAAAGCAAGAGAATTTTGGGGAAAGTATAGAGGGTGATTTACAGTAGATAAAAGGTTTGAGAGTGAAAGATGACAGAGAGAAGAAAAAAAAATTGGAGACAGAAGGAAAGAATTAAGTAAACAGTGAGAAGAAGAAAAAGTAGGAGAGGAAATAGGAGAATTAAGTAGAGAAACGAAAATAATAGAACATTGGAAGGAGAAAAGAGGTTGGTACAAGACAGACAAATAGGGCAGAACAAAGTGGATGCTTATTAACACTAATTACTGTGTTCTGTTTCACTATCAGGATTTTTTTTTTTAAAAAAAATAATCTGTTAGGCTTTGTTTTTCATCAAGGCCAAGCCACATATTTGGGAGCCAATTCACATCTCAGGTTAGGTTGCTGCCATGCAGCTGCAAAATGGCAGGAAACAAAATAGATGAGAGCAAGGTACATGATCCTCCTTCTGTCCCAAGGATGGGAAACTGGCAGTCCTCCAGATTTTGTCACAATGCAGCTCCCATAATTCTCACTACTCATTATCTGACTATTCAAAAATTGCTGGGTATTTTAAAAATATTGATAAAGAAAAAGGTGGACGAATGAGAATGTTTGCAGTTGGGACATATTCTGTAGAAATTTGTATATAGGGTTTGTTTTGCTTTGTTTTGTTTTCTGCTCAGAAAGCAACATTTTATGTAGAAAATGCCGCAGGCAGAGAACTTTTCTGCACAAAATCCACAATTTTGGGGCCTTTGCAGACTGCCAGAAATAGTGCAAATTGAGTCCACTTTAACTGCTCTGGCTCAGTGCTAGGGAATCATGGGAACTGTAGTTTATTGTGGCACCAGAGCTCTCTGACAGAGAAGGCTCAATGTCTCAGAAAAAAATACAGTTGCCATAATTCCCTAGCACTGAACCAGGACAGTTAAAGTGGACTCAATTTGCACTATTTCTAGTAGTCTGCAAAGGCCCTTTGTGTATGAAGAAAATAGCAGTATAAAAATGTGCAAACTTTGCACAGAACAAGTCCCAAACTGCAATATATTCTGTACAGGAAGCAGCATTTTCTGCACAAAACCTATGTGTAACATTTATGCAGAATAACTGATCAAAAATAGTCTTCAAATCTTCAGAATTTTCAATGCCCTCCTTTCAATGGGAAGAAAATTATTAAAACTATTTGTTGCCTCCTTCAAGAATGGAATTAGTAAAGAATCAAGCACCAGGCACCAATATTCAGCTTCTGCAGGTCTGTTTGCAATAGTCAGTGTTGAAAATCCTGAAGTATTCTCATGATTCTCTGTGCAAGAGCAAATAAAAATTGTATAAGAGATACAAGTTTACTTGCAGCTAGTGATGAAAAAGAAATTGCTTGGTCTGCATATCTGAGTTAACCTTATTCACACCTCCTAGATGAGTAAACAGATAGGAACACAATTATCTTTGAATATTGTGCACGTATTTAATACTGTTCTTGAATTTAAAAATGTACAAAATTATATATTTGTATGTGTGTGAGAGGAGGGAGGGACTGCGTACCAAAATGCAGATTGTATTGGAAAAGACTTATAATAGATTTTGAGGAAAAATGAATACAGTTCAAATGTGACTTTTCATGCATCAAAAAAATCATGAAAACAGTGACAAAACAGTGTTATGCTTGAGCACCTGTGAGAGTGACACAGACCAAAAACAGACTGATCTGTTCATCACATATAATCATATAGAAGCAGTTTTATAATTTATTGGCTTTATTACAACATTTTAATTCAAAGTAAATTACAATCCCATGCATCAATGGAGTTTCATCCAATGTTTAATAGCATTCATGAAACAGTCTTCCACAAAATCTTGTGAAATTTATTGCACTGACAATGAAATACTTTTCATGAAAGTTTAAAAAAAAACAAAAACCTCAATTTTGATCATTCTCTTTTCCCACTAACCCTGCAATGGTCACTATGGCAGGACTTTCTTTCCTGTGGGATACTTTTACACCTATGCTTTAAACTGAGCTGACAAGTGATAACTCCGTATTGTCTGGTACCCAAGTGTCAAAAGAGCCATTTATTTATAACTCCATTATGTGGTTTAGTCTATGAGAGATTATGCATAAAGTTAAAGTTTGCATCCAAAGTCAAGCTTATTTCCAGAACTAAAGTGTTTAACCCAGGGGTAGGCAACCTTTCCCCTTTAAGGGCTGAGGGACTTCAGCTCCCAGAAGCCTCAGCCATGTTGGCCAATAGTCCCATGTTGGCCAACAGCTGCTGGGATTCTGGGAGCTGAAGTCCCTCGGCCCTTAAAAGGGAAAGGTTGCCTACCCCTGGTTTAACCTGTGAAATTTGGCTTCTTTCTAAATCTGACTAGATTTAATCCAGCTCTTTCTCCTTATCTGGTAACAAAAAATAACCTCATAGTTAACATAAGTCTGAGAGACATTAGCAACATGATCTATGAAAGGATTAGGCACCCTCAGGCAGCCATCAGTGTTTTAGCCTTCTCTGTCAGAGAGCTAGCAAGACTTCTCAGTGACACCGTATCTGAGACCACACTGAGATACTGTAGAGAACTGATTTTGGAGAAGGTCTAATATGTTTCTTCATGTGAGGACACCATAAACCAAGTTCTGGCCATATGCATAGTATATTATAGAGCAGTGTTACCCAAACTAGTGATCTCTGAACTAGTGTCAGTCCCTGAGCTATTGGTTGTCCTTGCTGAGTTTCTAGGGAAGAAAAAAAGCAATCATAGCCAATGACACAAAAATGGTACCAGTCCCTTGAACACCAGACCACCTCCCACAAAAAAATACATATTTCCAAATCAATCAATCAATCAAACCATTGATTGATTGTCCCCCCACATCAGATAACCTTAAAAGTTCTGTTACAGGTAAATGAGGTTTGCAGTATCTCTACAGACAACAACCAGGACATTAGGATTCAGGAGATGATGGGAGAGGAATGTGGAATAGTTGCCAAGGAAAACTATTCTTTGGGAGTTTTTAGTTATTGGAATCTATCCTAGTGTATAGTCCTGGTGCATGAATTCTGGTCTTGATGTAGGAGTTCTAATCTAGTTCTTGAAGATGGCTTTTTGGTTTGTGACTCACCCTTTCAGAAGGCAACAATACTGATCTTTATGTCCTGTGTTCCTTCCCAACACAACCCTCATTATCTGTCAGGAGTTGCATATGTTTCCCCCCCCCAAACATTTTGGGTTATATAGTGATGGGATATATATTAGAAATAGATTGATTTACAAGGATGAGCTCAGCTGGGGGAGGAGCCACAAGTGATGGTGTTAGGAGCTGAGATCATATTCTCATGAAAGTCAAAGCTTAATAAACAAAAGAATTTCTTCTAAATGGAAAAAAAGACTGAGTAATTACAAATAGACAAATTGGGATGTGAGGAGAAAAGAATGAAACTACTTAATTAAAGAGTTATTGAGAAGAAAGATAAATAAATGGCATTTTTGTTTTTGGCAATTGTCTGCTGGTTGTTTGCTAAGCTGATCAGAAGTTAAGATTTATAAAACAAAAGCAAAGTAAAACAATTTAAAATAAATGTATCAGATTGTATGGGATTTGAAGAATTGAAATATTAAAGAACAAATTGAGAGAAAAAATATAATAAACTGTATGTCAGCAATTTGAGAAACAACATTGGTTAGAAGTTAACAGATGTCCAAAAGTCAAAAAAGAGAACTGAAACAAACAGTTTTAAGTTGGAAGAGACAAATTATATATCCATCAGACAAAGCATATGCTCATTTAAGAAGAGTAAAAAATTATAAGACAATTTTGAGGCTGATAATAAAGAAATGCAAAAGGCTAAATTTGGTTCCAATGTAAAAAGCCAGAGCTAAGCCTAAATTTCCAGGCACCAAGCCAGAGAGTGAAGATAGCAAAGGGGATGAAATGAAAACATGGTTCTTGCAGGTGCTAACAGAAAATCAAGTCAAAAGCAATGAGGCTTTTAAAGAGACAATTATTAAAAAGAATGGAACTCTATCAGATACAATAACTAATAAAATTATGGATGAAATGAATAAATCTATACAGATTAAAAAAGAAATTGAATTAGTGGGGGGAAGTAAACTCAATACAAGAAGAACAAAAAGCTCAGCAAAAAATAACTTTGGAACATTCATCCAGACTGGACTAATTAGAATGAAAAATCAATGACCTGCAGGACCACAACAGAAGAAATAACCTTCCTATCCATGGTTTTTCTGAGCTGGCAAATGAAACACCAAGGACACTGAAGAAGGAAATTCTCAAATGGCTACAAAGTATTGTTCCTCATATCACTTGGGAAGAACAGGAGGTGGAATGTCTACACAAAGCAACAACTTTAAAAAGAGGCCTGGTTCCCAGAAATGTAATCTTGAGAGTAATAAGCTTTTATAAAAAAAGGCCTTTTAATGAAAGAAATCAGGAAACTCTCAAGATCACTGAAATATGGGGATACCACAATTGAAATTTATAACCATCTTTGCCCAGAGACTATCAACTGAAGAAGAGGAGTCAAACCATGCATTGCAGTACTGCAAAAGAATAGAATAAGATACTATTGGGGTTACCCTATTTTCCTGAAATTTCAATGTAAAGGAAAGGAGCATCTATTCCCTGGAACAAGGAATGGATCTGTTGAAGTAATTAAATCTGGAGTGGCAAGAAGAAAACATTGGCAAGGGTGGAACTGGTGGAGCCAAGGAACCATAGAATATAAGGAGAAAGACAATTAAAAAAAAAACTAGAAAAAATTATATATCAGGCAAGACAATTAATAAACAATCAGAAGGAGAAAAAATGATCGCATACTGAGAATAGTGTCTTTCTCTCCCTCCCCCCTCTCTGGAGAGCTAGTAAAAGCTATGAGCAAGATTGGATACCTTGGGGAAGAAGGGGGTTAGAAATGTATATTTAGGCAGGGGGAAGGGAAGGGAGGGGTTGGAGGGTGAAAAAGGGAAGGAAGGGGGAAAGGATGGATATAGGTGTAGGGTAGCCAATTTAGACAATTTAGAGAAGTAATATGTTTAATAAAGTAAGATTAGCAATGATTGACACGATTGGGGTCTGTAATCAAAAGAAAGAGGATAGAATCATTGTCGAGGAAAGAGAAAACAGATTTTTTTCTACAGGAAACATATCAAGCAAAACAAAGGAAAAATGAATTTAAACTGAATTGGGTTGCTACTTATGAAAAAATTATATGATACTTCAAAAGCAAGATGGGTAGCAACCATAATATCTAAAATATGTGGTTTTAATGTGTTAAAAGTTAAGAAAGATAAAAAAGGAAGATTTGTGCTCATGCAAGGAACAATGGGGGAGAAAAGTATTTGTTGGTCAATGTGTATGCTCCAAATGAAAAACAAAAAGAATTTTATATAAAAAAAAGTATTTAATGAAATGGAAGATATGCAGGGAGATAATACAATTATGGCAGGAGTTTTTAATATGGTTATTGATAAGTCTAAAGATAAATCAGATCCAACAACATCTTGCATCCTACTGCATCCTACTGTTATCTCTTGCATCCTACTGTAATAATTATTTTCTATGTTGTTATATTGTAACCTTATCTTTCTTTTTCCTTTTTCCTTTTTTTTTCTTCTGTTCATTTATATATTTTAGTTTATTCTAACAAATTTGTGGTTGCTAGTTCTCCCCATTGTTTCTTCAAAAACTTAATTACCAATTCCCAATCTTCATTAAATTTCTCCAATGCCTTATTTTTCAGCAATTGTGTCAGCTTATCTGCTTCCATTACATCATATAATTTTCATATCCAGCCCTCTTTTGTAGGCACTTCCTTCTTTTTACAACTCTGAGCAAAGGTAATTCTGGCCATGGTAATTAAATAAAATAGATTTTCCCATATTTCTTTTCCGTTTTCTCCTCCATCATTTCCAACAGATAGATTTTGGGTTTCATTTCCATTTTTATTCCTAACATTTCATTAATCGTTTTACGAATCATTTTCCAATATTTTGTTGCTGCTCTGCACTTCCACCAACAATGGAAGAAGGTTCCAACTTTATCATTACATTTCCAGCAGTGTTTGTTTATCTTTTTATACATTTTTGATAATTTCTCTGACAATAAATACATTTTATACCAATTTTCTCTTAATCTCTGTGATACCGTATATTTCAGCCCTATATTCCACATTCTTTCCCACTGTTCCAATTGTATGGGATGTCCCACATCATTTGCCCATTTTAACATCATGTCCTTCACTATCTCTTCTTTCATTTGGTTTTGCAATAGTTTTTTATATATCATTACTATCATATTTTTATTTTTTCCAAATAAGATTTCCTCCAACTCTGTTTTCTCTCTGCTACTCCTTGAGTTCTAATATCTAATCTGGCCCTTTCGTAAATCTGTCTATATTGAAACCCGCCAAGATTGAATCCTTTACTCTCCAAAATTTCCTGTTTTACTATTTTAGTCACCCATTCTTGCTTTTCTATTATGTCCTTATATGTACACCATTTATCATCTCTGTCCATTTCTTTCCTATAAAAGTCCTCCTGTGGAGATAAACACATAGGGATTTTGTTCATTAACCTATTTTTGTATTTTTTAATATTTTCAACAAGGACTTTCTTACACAATGATTATTAAATGCTTGATTTGTTCTTTCTTTATCATATGCAAGGTAGGCATGTAATCCAAATTTTATCCCCTCTCCTTTTAATTCTAAAAGTCTTTTATCTTCTAACCTTAGCCAGTCCTTAATCCATTCTAGCCCACATAATTAGAAATACAATCTTAGATCTGGAAGTGCCAATTTTCCTCTTTTCCAAGCATCTTGAAGAGTTTTAAATATTATCCTAGGTTTTTTCCCCTTCCCAAATAAATCTTGAAATATCTCTACACCAATTCATAAAAGGTTCTTTATTATTTATAATTGGTAACAGTTGGAATAATAACAACATTTTGGGTAGAACTGTCATTTTAATTGGGGAATTCTTCCTAGAAGGGAAAGCTTCAGCCTATTCCATTTTATTAAATCTTTTTTTTTTATTTCCTTCCATAGCTGTATATAATTATTTTTAAATAACTCATTTTTTTTTCTAATTTGAATTCCTAAGTACTTCACTTTTTTAAAAAAATTCCATTCCTGATTTTTACTGTAATCTTTTTTCTTCCTTCAAATCTATATTTTTGGTCATAATCACCAATTTTGTTTTATTTATCTTACATCCTGTCACCTCTCCAAATTCTTTCATCATTTACAATAATATCTCAATATTTTTAGTTGGGTTATCCAGGTTAACTACCAAATCATCAGCATATCCTCTGATTTTATATTTATATTTCTTGATTTTAATCTCTTGTAATTTTTCCTCCTTTTTGAATTTTCTTATCAGTGGGTCAATTATCATAAAAAAAATTAACAGTGACAAGGAGCAACCCTGCCTTATTCCCCTACATATTTGTGCAGCTTTGGTTTAGAAGGAAAAGAATTGGAGATTAAACGAGGAACAGCTAAATTACCCAGATATAGTAGAGAAGGCAAGAGAAGCAATTGTAAATTTGTTTGTCTGGGATGCCTTTAAGGCAGTATTAAGAGAATTTTTTATACAACACAATGCTAGATTACAAAAGAAAAAGAAAATGGAGATGTTAAATGTATTAATAAAAGCCAAGGAGGAAGCATTAAGGAAGAGCCCAAATGATAGGAGTGTGTTGAAGGATATAAAGATATTACAAAAACAAATTTCCTTGGAAATGGTTGGGGAAAAAGAAGGAAAATTAAAGGAAGTAAAACAATATAATTTTGAATATTCAATAAAGTGGGCTAATGGTTGTCTTTGAAATTAAGAAAAGAAAAGGAGAAAAAAACAGATAGTTAAAATCAAAGAGGGAGACGAAACATATACACAACATGAGAAAATCAAAGATGTTTTTTACAATTATTATACAAGGCTATATAAGGAAGATATAATAGACAAGCCAAAATTAGAAGACTATCTGGATTGCGAGGAGATACCAATTTTGAATGTTACACAAAAGGAATACTTGAATACTGAAATTACAAGAAAGGAAATAATAGAAGCTATATCACAAAGTAAGGAAGGCATAACTCCTGGCCCAAATGGTTTGACAGTAATATTTTACAAAACATTTAAGAATGAACTAAGTAACCCTATGCAATTTTTATTAAGGAAAATTAAAGACGAAGGAATACCAGATATATGGAGGGAAGCGAATATAACTTTGATTCTTAAAGATAATAAGAGTACAGAGGACCCAGCAAACTATTGTCCAATATCCTTACTCAATGTAGATTATAAGATTTTTGCAGCAGTTCTAGCAAAGAGATTAAAAAGTTGTCTAAATATGATAATAAATTATGATCAAAGAGGGTTTCTACCTGGTAGGTATATGAAAGATAATTTAAGATATATTTTGAATATTACTGAATATTATGAATAACACTGTGATAAAAAAAATTGGGATTGATATTTTTTTATTTAGAAAAAGCATCTGATTCGATCAATTGAGTTACACTATTGGAGATTGCAAAGAAAATTAATATAGGTTACCAAACATGGATTATGGATATATATAAAGAACAGAGAGCATATATAATAATTAATGGAGATAAAACCAAAGCTTTGCTGCATAAATTTTGAGCATTACTTTGCTTTCATGGGAAATTACTGCAATGATCCTGCAATCCTTGGTGTCCTTTTTCTGTAATGTATTTTTAACATTTCCAATCTGTGGGCCATTGTTTTGATTTTCCATATTTGTTGACAAGTTTAGTTATCACTAAAATGGAGTCTGTCTCTATAGCTTGAAGCAGCTCTATTAGTATGGCATTTGTTCTTTTTGATTTATATCTCCTAAGCACTCTGAGTACCGCTTCTATGTCACTTTCTAAAATTATAGGTCCATCTCCAAATGGCTCTTCCTTGAATGAATCAGTCATCCTTTCATCTCTTTTATATAGTTCTTTAGTGCATTATTTTCATCCTTTTTGAAAATTTCTGTTTGGTCATATAATGTGTTCCCCTGCTGGTTGTTGAGCATTCACATTATTGGTTTAAATTTCCCTTTGATTTTTCAGATCTTATGGAAGGGGGTCTCTTGTTCTTCCTTTTTGTTGCCACCATAATAACAAATTCATATAATGTAAACTGAATCTAATCCCAGCCTAAATTTTTAGGATAGTTTAGGCAATGCTTATACCTGAAGATCACAGTAAACTTTCCACAGTCTAAAAAGTGCTTACAGGTAGTTTCCACAAAAATTCTTTGACAAAAAATAAATATAATGACGTGCTGAAGTGATTCACAAATGAGGAGTGGAAGGATGATGGAACCAAGAGTATCAACCTACCAGTACTTAGTAACAGCATGTCATTATATTCTTTCTTCTAAAAAAGTTTTTGATAACAAACATTCTTAAACTTGGTGTGTGTGAGAAGTATTGTCAGTCCAGTCCTTCTCTTAGCATATCACTTCTTTCTTCTTCTAGAATAAACAAAAAAAAATATTGTTTCATTCATCCATAAATATAGGAGAGAATTTTGACTAAGCCCAAATTCACTTCACAGATTGTCACTAAGACTCAACCCTCTTTCTTCTCCCTTCTCTCCAAAGTGTGATATACCCACACCCACAGTAGCAAGATTTTAGAGGCAATTTTATCATGCTAATACCTTGGCTAGCTTGTAGGTAAGAGGAACTTTTCATTCTTGCTAAGCGAGGGACATATGTCATATTTAACATTCTCCTGAGTCCACTATTCCCGGCTGAGGGAAATCCCTTTGAAAATTCACTCTTTTAAGTGAGCAGCAGCAGTTATCTCAGAAAATTCAGAACAAACTAGTCCCTTCAAGTTGTACAATCTGTAGATCAAGGAGGTTATTCTGATTCTTTGGAATCATTGCTTTAAAGCTTCACTTTAACAAAGAGTAGTTTTTCATGTCCTGCCATCAATTAGGTGGCATCATGTAGACACATCTAATTTCTAGTCTTGATTCACAGCAATAGTGACTCAGATGATCAAAATATGACATATTCAAAGTTAGTTTGATAGCTGTGCTGAAAATTTTAATTCCTCCCCCCCCCCCCCCCCGGTTGTTGAGTAGCACAAGAGATGTATAGCTGGGAGGACCGTAGTGCTGGGCATTTTTTTTAACCTGGAGTGATGGTGTCAATTGGTGTGACATACTTCCCAATGTCTTATGAGCTCAGTTCTGAATGTTATAATAGCAAGCAGGATATTTCCCAGCAACAACATATTATGTGACCTATCTAGATGAAATGTAAGTTATTTTGTAATGGCTTGGCCTCAGATGGTCAATGGAGATTCATTAGATTTACAAAAGTCCTGATGTTGTTGAAAACTGCCAGAATTGGTGGCGCAGTGGTTAAATGCCTGTACTGCAGCCACTCACTCATAGACCACAAGGTTGTAAGTTCAATATTAGCCAGGGCTCAGGCTAGACTCAGGCCTGCATCCTTCCGAGGTCGCTAAAATGAGTACCCAACTGTTGGGGGGCAATGAGCTTACAGTTGTAAACCACTTAGACACCCCATAGCATGGTATGAAGCGGTATATAAATGAAGCTGCTTTGCTTTGCTTGATATGGCCCAACATAGCAGAATACTTTTTTTGTAGGCCTAGCTATGAGGACTGTGATAAGGATCAGCTGTACATCAGAATTTAACATTTAGGGGGGATGCAGATGGCCAAAAATGTTGTCTTCAATCCCAGGAAGGGGAGGGGCAGCCAGACGCTGGGCGCCCCATCCCCTTCCTGAGGACGTCATCGGAATGAAGGCCCATTCACATGATGGGTGCTCTGATTACATCCTTCCGGCTCAGCATCTGGACATGCTAAACCAGAAGAGACACCTAAGAGGTGTGCCACGCCTCTTGCGGTGCCCCTTTCATGGCTTGCGGAAGGAGCACTATTTTAGCGCTTCTTTCACAGGCAGTAAAAGGGAGGATCAAGGCTGAGATGTCCGGCAGCCTCAGCCTTGATCCTACACTTTCGGGGGCAGCCCAGGGCCGCCCATCTGCTTCCCCCCTTAGCTACTGCTGATCAAACTAAGTCCTGCTGAGCTTCAACAGGCCATTGTATGCCTTCATATCACTGACATGATACCAATTTTAAAATAACCCTTTTAAAATGCTTGATATTTTTATTTCAAAAATACCCCACAGGGAAGCACAATTTTAATGTCAGCAACAGTCCATCATGCCTGACTTAAACTTTAGCATAATGTTGGTTTTAGGCATTCCTATGTGGCGTAAACTATGGTTAGACTTCTATATCACTTACTTAACTCTTTAGCTATCTTGGTTATGTAATTAAGTGGTGTCTATCAGATTGACCCCACCCCACCCCAAATCCTCAATTCCTGGACAACAGCTACTGTGAGTGGCTAAGGTCTGTTCTCCTGCTGATCGTAAAGCAGCTGATTGATGTTTGCACCTTCTTCTCTGAATGGTCTTTAGTGTTACAATCAGAAGCAGGATTCGTGTTGCATTTCTCCCTCACTGGAGATCACTCAAAAGAGGGGTGGGTGGAAACATCTGTCAGCCGCTTCTTGATCAATAGGGCAACTGATCTCTGTTGCTTGCAACAGCTGCTGCCAGAAGAGTGAGGACCAGAGGATTTTATGGTCCATGCATATTCCTTAAAGAAATGAATACATAAGGATCATGAACACAAACCATTCAAAAAGACCCCCCCGACATGTTGGGAGGGGCTCTATATTGTGCCGGCCAAATTTAGAAGGCCGACGCTGTGATTGGTTGAGAGGGAAGGGAGTCCCGCCCTCTCTTCACATCCTAACCAATCAGGGGGATCTTGTGAGATTCCCCAGCAGCCCGTACAATCTCACGAGACTGAACAGTCTTGCATGATTTCGGGTGGGATTTGGAGATTATTTAATCCCCACTGCCATGTGGAGGCAGCCATTCTGAGTGTCGGCAGCAGAGAGAGAGGATCGGCTGCCGAGCTTTCCTGAGATAGCGGGTGTCTTCGGGCCTGGTCTCCTTCAGGGTGAGGCCAGTGCCAGCAAATGTCCCTCTGTGGGGACGCAAGAGCACCTGTGGGGGCTTGCCTTTGCAGAGGAAAATTTTCTCTCCAGCTGGTAGCCCACAGGGGGAGTTTCTTGCCCCTGGTTGGGGCTGTTATGCCTTTGGTGCATAGTGGGCGACCCGTGGTGGGTCCTTTGTCCCTGCTTGGGACTTGGTGCTATCTTATTGTCCCTGCTTGGGACTGGTCAAGGCCATTGGGGCCTGCTGGGTGACCCATGGAGGGTCCTTTGTCCCTGCTAGGGACCTGGTGGTGGCTTCTCATCCCTGCATGGGACTGGTCAAGGCCATTGGGGCCTGCTGAGTGACCCATGGAGGGTCCATTGTCCCTGCTTGGGACTTGATAATGGTTTTTTCGTCCCTGCTTGGGTAAGGTCATTGGGGCCTTCTGAGTGGCGAGGTTTTTCCCCTCGTCAGG
>CM034701.1:347195912-347211479 GCA_020142125.1 Phrynosoma platyrhinos
TAAATCAGTGCTCCTTTCACAAGTCAGTGAAAGTGCGCCCCAAAACATTGCGGTGCACTTTCTGACTCTTCTGTCGCAGCGTGTCCAGATGCTGCGGCAGGAGGTTGTCCTTGGAGCGCCGGCTGTGTGGAGGGCCGGCGGCTCTGAGGATGACCTCAGGAGGGGGAGGAGGTGCCGAGCATGCAGCTGCCCCTCCCCTTCCCTGCCTCCAAGATGGCTCTATTAGCCATCTGCCGAGGCCCGAAGGCCCATTGTTTCGGGCTGCTTATTCATTGGCCTTTTTCACAGCTACAAGAATTAGTGAACTAGCTCTCGCTCTGATAGGTCCCTAGCTCTCGCTCTGATAGGTCAGGCAGGGCGCTTTTCTTATCTGATGTTCAATTTTTGAAACAGGGCCTACATTTGTGTTTTAGGCATTCAAAGACCGATCAGTTGGCTAGGGGTCAAACCATAGTTTTGTCCAAGGCACCCAATGGCCAGATTTGCCCAGTGCCTTATCAGATTACCTCAGATTGCATCCACCATCCCCTGGTTATTTGTTTTTACATGTCTCGGACCTTCAGTTGATGCAGTTTCAATTTCGAGTGGTGTTACGGGAGTCACTGAAGCATGCGGGTTTGCCAGTGGCCCAATTCTCTTCTCATTCTTTTCAGATTGGAGCTGTGATGACTGCAGGCGCTCATGGCCTAAGTGATGCTGCGATTCGGCGTATTAGGCAATGGTGCTCTCGAGCATTTAGATCTTACATTCGCCCTTAGTATAGGCTAGGTGTGGGCTTGTTACCAAGAGCCTGATGAGATTCTGTATTCATGTTATAATGTGTGTGCGTTTTCTTTCTTTCTTTCTTTCTTTCTTTCTTTCTTTCTTTCTTTCTTTCTTTTTTTGAGCAAGGCAAGAACAGGGTGACATCTGGATTGTCAGTCACAGCTTGGTCTTTTGGGCCAAACAGCATGCTATTCATGCATATCTGGATTCCATTGCCTCACATATTAAACGTGTCCTTCGGGTGGGGGGAGGAGATGTCAAGATAGGCTAGCCACTTCCTATGGTGGGCAGGGAACCCCCCAGGGGATAATTGGATATATGGATTTATAATATTTGGTCAGTTAAGAGGGATGAAGGGTTACATCATTAGCTGAAATAATTCTCTTACATCATCACTCTTAAAGATGATGTCAAAATTTGAATGGGGGAGGGGATAATTTGTTTATTTGCTTAACAACTTGAGAGATAACCTTCTTGACGTATGCTTTGTGGCAGGCATGACTTATCCCTGATGGCTTAGTTTGATTAAGATGAGGATTGCATCGGGTGTTATGGCATGTGCACATACACATGTGTCAAGAAGGGACTTATAATCAAAGTGAAGAATTTTTGATGAAAAATTATTGTTTCAAACCCTGTACAGATGAATAAAGTTGTGGCCAATTTGTTATCCATAAAATGGTGTTCTGACTTATTTGTACAGGTGTAAATGCATAATTTTGGGTCAGTGATGGCAAACCTTTTAGGGGCCGAGTGCCCAAACTAAAAGGTCTTCCTCCTTACACTGCACTATCTCCAGCCTCTAGCTTTCTCCAGAGAGGCAGCTGGAGGCCAGGGAGGTTCAGGAAGGAGGAGGAAGAGGCACACACCTATTCCTTTTCTCCCTGCCCTCTGCATGCCAGGGGAAATAGTGTCATGTGCCATCTCTGGAACATATGCCATGGGTTTGCCATCACGTTCCTAGATTATGCATTTGTCAGTGCATTAATTAATTCCAGCATAGATCCTTTATCTTTGCTTCTTCCATCTATGCAGCATGAGACCTCTCTGTGACCAAAGCAAACAGATGTAATAATTAGGATTTGGATGAGTATTTGCCATTTGCCTTACTGTAGAGTTATTTCACCCAAAAGAATCCTCCCTAATATATTCATCTGCACACTTCACACATGGCATCCTCCCACCCCTCCTGCCAGATATGACTTTCTGTGAATGTGACTGGGAATTGATTTTCCTTTGATTTACTGACTATAAGAAGCTTGGCCCTCTTAATGCTACCACTTCTCATAGGAGACTTTTCACGTTTCACTGATTCCTGCACCATGCATGTTGTTCCTTTCCTTCTAATTTAATTTAGGGGCTTGTTTTTCTAGGTCCAATTATCTTTAATAACTCTATTTTAAGGATTTTTCTTCATTTGTTCATTTTATGGAAGTGCTTTATGGAGTTTTTCCATACTGTTTGATCTCCCATGTGCAGTTTTACAGCTGTGCATGTTTAGCTTGTACACAGATTATGGAAGCAATTCTAAAGAAGCAAAGGTTTTGATGTATGGGTGATGCATGAAATGCACTGACAGGAGGGAGGGCTGTTCAGCTGAGAATGTTTATGGGTAACAATGAACGATTGTGGATCTAAACTTGTGTTCATGAAGCCCTCTAAAATCAAGTTTGTGTGAAAGATAGCAGATTTAAATGCAAATAGCTTTGGGTTTCTTTGTCTTTAGTGCTGCAAATGTTTAAGGCACCATTTACCATTTACTATACGTTTTCTTCTTAAAAATGTGTCTGGTAAAAAAGTAATTCTTTGGAAAAGATGGGTATTTTCTGATTGTGTGTGTGTGTGTGTGTGTCTGTGTGTGTGTGTGGTTCAGGTCACATATTGACTTATGGTGAGCCCATTAACTTTAACTAGGGTTTTCTTAGGCAAGAGATACTCAGAGGTGGTTTCACCAGTTCCTTCCTCTGAAAAATAGCCCACAACACCTGCTATCTGTTGGTGCTCTCCTATCCAAGTGCTAACCAGCTTAGCTTCCAAGATCATATGGGATGTGGTGCCTTTAGGGTATTTACTGTATATTATTAGTTTGATGCATTCCACAGTTCATGTTATGTAGTCAAACAAATTATTCTTAGGGAATTATTCTGAGAATATTATTATTTTTAAAAACCTTTAAAAGTGCAAAAAAATAGTCTTGAGCTATTAGAAGTAGGTGAGAAATGCTTTGTGATTGTAGATGAGAAGGGCTGAGTTAGATTTGCAACACTGAAGAAATAAATGGCTCTCACTGCTCTACTTCATAGTTCTTTTCATGACAAACAGGAACAGAATGAATTTTTCTTCATTTATAAATAGAGAAGATGCATGCAAAGTCATAAGCATTTACTTGTTGCAGCATTTTGGCCACAGATGAGAGACAGTTGTATATTATATGTCCTTAAAGACTCATAGTTGTGAAGAACCAGAGGTTCACTGAGGGGGGATGCAGATGGTCAAAAACACTGTCTTCAATCTCAGGAAGGGGAGGAGCAGCCGGACGCTGGGCACCCCATCCCCTTCCTGAGGATGTCATCGGAGCGACAGCCCATCCGCAAGACGGGCGCTCCAATGACATCCTTCTGGCTCAGCATCCAGACATGCTGAGCTGGAAGAGATACCGAAAAGGTGCACCACACCTCTTGCAGTGCCCCTTTCGTGGCTTGCGGAAGGAGCGCTATTTTAGTGCTTCTTTCACAGGCAGCAAAAGAGAGGATTGAGGCCAAGGTGTCCAGCAGCCTTGGCCTTGATCCTCTGCTTTTGGGGGTTGCCCAGGGCTGCCCGTCTCCTTCCCCCCAAGTGAAACCACTTCTTCTCTTTCACATATACCTGAACAATTCAACAGTCATGATATAGTGGAGCTGTGTTCTCAGAATTGAAACACTGCAGTTATTTTGCTCATTAAGAGGGACAATGATGCCAACTGACCCTCTCAGTCCACCCTATTCCTGATTAACATAGCTGTGAGAGCTATGTGTGGTGTAGTGGTTTGAGCACTGGATTATGACTCTGGAGACTAGGGGTTAAATTCTTCTCTCAGCCATGGAAACATAATGGTTGACCCTGGGCAAGTGTTATAATGTTCCGTAAGCACAGAACCAAATGCTGCTATGCTGTTATGGCTCTTTGCACACAGCAACCACCATTGAAGGTCCTCTGGGTCCTCCGTCATGCTGATGTTGAGGCATAAATGTGATTTTCAATATCTCTGTCAGACCTTGAGATACCATTAGAAATCAGGAAGTGGAAGCAGACAGCTCACATTGAAGGAATTTATTTACAGATGATCAGGAAGACTATTTATATATGCAGAAACAGAACAGAGTTCCAAGATGGAAGCAGTACACTCTCTCTTCTTCCTCGGCAGTTCAACAGCAACAGAAGTATAGAGAACTCTCTAATATATTTCCTATACAACACCAAATGCACTGACTCTCCTTGAAACCACAACTACAATGACCCACATATGTTTACAATTAAGAGGGATATATATATCCTTGTCTGATGCAACCTCAGTGCAGGGTTGCTCATACATTCCACAACTGTACATTACATCATTATGCTTTGTCTCTCAAACACAGGTGTATCCCAATACACAATTAAGTGTCTGGCCTCTTCAAGGACATTAATTTCCAGATGTCCTGTCACACAAACCACACACACTTCATGACAGTACAGTTCTATTGATCTAATTTCACATAATATCATTGTGAGACCCCCTTCCACTCCTGCTGAGCTGAATGGGACCCCTTGTGACCACCTTTCCAAATAGTTGTCACCACCTGGTGAATTACCCTCCCCCCCTTAGCAACTTTGCTAAGTAATTCCACAGATACTTTCCCTTTTCAACTTAAGAAAGAACTAGCCACTCTAAGGGCCTCGGCAGACGACTAATAGAGTCGTCTCCGAGGCAAGGAAGAGGAGGGGCAGCCACACGATAGATGCCCCTTCCTCCTCCCGAGGTTGCCCTCGGAGCTGCCGGCCCTCTGCACAGCCGGCACTCCGAGGGCAACCTCCTGCCACAGCGTCCGCACACGCTGCGGTGGAAAAGTCAGTGAAAGTGTGCCCTACTCTTTTAGGGTGCACTTTCACTGACTTGTGAAAGGAGCGCTGATTTAGCGCTCCTTTCAGAGTCGCTGATGGTGCACCTCGGTGCAGATGCTGCGGTCCCACGGCGCTCTGTCCCAGGGCGTCCCGGATGCCCTCGTCTGCTTCCCCCCTAAAACATGTGAAAAAGGAGTGCGAGAAAGGCAGGGTACTTTAAATATTGTTATTTAAAGAAAAGCTTTATTCTCACTAAGGAGTTCTAGAGCAAAGAACATCATTACATGTAGGGGCACCTTTTCCTACAGGCACAAAGAGAAATGCAAGTTACAGAAAACAGTCATTTCAGCCAAGCCAGTAAATAAACCAAAACTTTAACACCACTAACTAGTACAGGCTCCTAACTTTACTTACAGCTCAGATGGGATTTGTAGTCTTGATGTTTCTGGACAGCTGGGACTCTGGACTTCATTGCCCAGCTCTATCAGCTTCCTCATGGTCTTGGGCAGATAGAGCCCAAAACAGACAAAAGGCAGACTCAAGCCTCATGTTGCAAGGAGGCTTTTTAAAACCTCTCTCTTAGAAGCATCTCAAAGATTTGCACTTTTCTCCCATCTCCCCAATCTCATTGGTCAGTCACCATCTCATCAGCTATGATGTAAACCCTCAAGAAATTTTCCTGACGGAATGGGAAAAAAATTGGAAAAAAAGAATAAAATGTTCTGTAAATGTTGATTTGAAAGAAAATTTGTATAAGTCCATGTTTAGATGGTATATGACCCCCCTCAAATTATCAAAAATGTGTAAAGGTTTAAATCCCGCCTGCTGGAAATGTGAATTTGAAATTGGGTCCTATTGGTATATATGGTGGAAATGTAAAACAGCTAAAAAATTCTGGGACCAGATAAATTTGGAAATTGGTAAACTACTGAATGACCAACTACATGTCAACCCAAAGGTATATCTGTTAAATATTGTTACGGAAGAGATTGAAAGGAAATATGGAAAATTAATGTTTGTTTTGTTATCGGCTGCTAGAATTCTCTACGCCAGATATTGGCGGAAAAAAGAGGTGCCAACATTGGAAGAATGGAAAATGAAAATATTTGAAATCTATGAAATGGAGAAGTTAACTCACTTAATAAGCAATAAACCAATGTCAGAATTTGATAAAAACTGGGCCCCATAGCACAGATATATGAAGAAGACAACAGATAACTGACATTAATTATAATTATAACAAGGTATTTTCTTTGATAGTAACACAGGAAGTTGTGAAAGACTGATATAAAGTTTAAGACCACAGGTCTGGTAGCTCTGCTTGTAACAAGGTTATAATCTTTTGTAATGATGATGTAACCATCCAGTACTATTTATTGTCTTTATATCCAAATGTCTTAGAAAAGTAGTTATAAAATTTATATAGTTGGAGGACATATACATATATAAACATATATATAGAGGGAGAGAGATAAATAATTTATAGGATTAATCTTAAAAACAGAATACTGGTCTGGGGTATTAGATTGGGAATAGGTTTTAGAATTTGGAATTTTTATTATATGGATATATAGTGGTACAACACAATTAGTCGTTAGAATAATCTTCCCGAATTCTGGCTATATAGAGGAATTAATTGTAATAATCGCCTTGTCCAATTGGACTTGGGTGTCTGTGATGTTTAGTTATATGTGGATGATAAGTAGTTATGAAAATAACTTGTGTGACATCTATTTATACTGTTCTAGGAAGTTATTATGTTTTGTTGTTTTATGTATGTATCTGTGTAGGTTTGTGTTAGAAGTTTATGTTGTAGATTTGTTGTTGTATATGTTTTATTTTGTGTCTATGTTGTACATGTTTTGTTTTTTGTTTTTGTTTTTATTAGCAATATTTTTTTTAAAAAAAATGTACCTCCCCCAACATTTAACCCTTTGTTATCAGGGAAGGAAGCTCTGATAAATGGAGTGGCTCCCATTTATCACAGCAAGTCACACTTGGCCATAAAAGAAGGCAAAGGCAAACCTCCTCTGAGCAAATCTCTCCCCCCCCCAAAAAAAACAAACCTACATTACAGGTTTGCTTGAATGTCACCATAAATTGGAAACAACTTGAGGGCACACAACAACAACAGCTGTGATCAATGCAATAGATGGGGGACATGGCTTTTCCTGCAACCATATATTGTTGTGAACTATGCCAATTGTAATGCAACATTTTGGGTGAGTGGCTTGCTCTTGTGTGAGCAATTAAGATTCTTTAGCTTTACAAAAGACCTACTCCCAGTGGAGATGAATGTCACACTGGTGTTGAGGTGTGAATGTGATTTTCTCTGTCTCTGTCAGACCTCAAGATATTATTTGAAATCAGGAAGTGGAAGTGGACAGCTCAAGGTGAAGGGTTTATTTACAGAGGATAAGAAATCACTATTTACAGATGCAGAACAGAGTTCCAGGATGGAAGCAAACACTCTCTTCCTCCTAAGCATCTCACAACAAAAGAGAGCTATACAAGAACTCTCTAGGATACTCAATAACAAACACCAACTGCACTGACTCTCCATAACTACAATGATCCACACTTGTTTACATTAGGTTCAGCCTTGTATAGACTTGGCTGATGCATCCTTCCAGTACATGGCATTAGGCATTACATCATAAAGAGTCACAGATGCAATCCAATACACAATTTAGTGTCTGGCCTTTTCAAAGACATTTATCACCAGATGTCCTGGACTTGTCACACAATCCATACACACATCATGACTGCAGTTCTGTAGATCTAATTTCACCTCATATTATGGTGACAATGAATGCTGATAGAACTGGCTTATTAAGATGGATTGAAAGAACTGCCTCAATTTTTGAACTTTCCCTTGTGGGTCATGTTGTCAGATTGTCATGGTGAATGTCTGCACTAAAAAAATTATCAGTACCTTGCTGCCAGACCCAGAACACCATAAACTGGGTCAGTTCTTTAATGGCAATGCCTGCATGACAAGTCATTTCAAACAAATCTCATTGCTGCAAGAAGAGAAATTCTGTCATGTGGTTGTGAATCAATTTATATAACATATATATGAGAAGTATTTGTAGGTAAGAGCAGTAGTTACAGAGTATGGAAATATTACTCTTTGGACTTCAGCTCCCCAAATACCACTGGCCACACTCACTTTGGGATTCTAAGAGTTATATTCCACATAAGTGCCATGCAGACTTCTATGCAGACAGAGACTACTTCACAATGACAAAGTAAATGGGAGAAAAATTTGGAGCATAGCTGAAAAGGAGGATCTGTCTCTCCCCAACCCCAATTCACTATGCCAGTGATATTCAAAGTGTTGGTCTATGGACTTCCAGCGGCGACGGCAAGGCGACTGGTCCTGTGTGAAGAGCTCTCTGCAGGACTGCCATTTCAGGTTAGAGGGATCAGAGAATCCCTTTCCATCCTCACCTCAGGAGAGGTGGAGAGTATACGGGCTCGAAGGAGACCCTTATCTGACTTTGATTGGTAACCTCAGAGAGGATTCCAATTCAGAGGAGGAAGGGTTGTAGAGCAGCCAACCCTGAAATGGCTGCCTTTTTGGCACTGAGCCTTGCCTGCCATTTTTTTTTTTTAAATTTCCAGTAACAGCACTTTGAAATAAAATGGAGAAAATAAATATTGCAACTCTTTCTTCTATGGCAAGCTCTTGGAACAAGTAATAAGGTTTGCTACATTTGGTGATTGAAATCACAACAGATTAGTAATGATAATAATGATAATAATAATAATAATAATAATAATAATAATAATAATAATAATAATAATAATAATGTTTATTTTTTAGCCTGCCTCTCTGCGTAGCAATTGGGGCGGGGAACAGCAGTACATAAAAAAGAACAAAGCGCTGTTTGAGTCTGGAGGAACATCAAAGACTGGGCATGAATTGACCTAATTGGAGTTATTTGGAGATGGAACTGGATTTAAAAGAAGACTAGTAAGTAATTGATTGAGAGAGATAAGACTTGATGCAATTTGATTTAATAAGAAAACACAAGGAAATAGACTTAAAAATAATAAGACAGACTGGGGAAAAAGGGTATGAGAAGTTACAAGAAAATTGCAATGGTTTACTTAACTAGACAAGGCAAAGTACAATGGAAGGGAGATGGAGGGAGGGGCAATGGAGAATTAACTGGTGAATGCAAGAAGTGGCAGGATTAAAAGATAGAATTAATTAATTGATGAGGAAAAGGAATGACGAGGTTTGATTTGAATGATAGAATTAATTGGTCAAGGAAAGGAATGGTTGAAAGAAGACAGGAGGACAAGGTAAAAGGCTTAGATTAAAAGGTGGAATTAATTGTAGAGAGGAAGGAAGAAAGAAGACAGGATAGAGGATGGGGGACAGGGCAATGAGGCTTCAATTAAAATACAGAACTAGTTGATGAGAGAAAGAGAAAGGAGTGGCAAAAAGAGGAAAGGAGGACAGGGCAACGAAGCGTGGACCATAGAAAGGTGCAGTGGAAAAAGAGCAGGAGGATGGGACATCGAGGTCTGGATTAAAGCTAGAATTAAGTAGCTAGCGAGAGAAGCGGTGGATAGAGGGCAAAAGGACAGGAAAGAAGCCTAGATTAAAGAAAGGTGTCGTGGAAAGAGGATTGGAGGATGGAACAACAAGGTCTGGATTTAAAGCTTGAGTTGGGTTGTTAAAGAGAGAAGCGGCAGATAGAGGACAGAGACGGGAACGAAGCCTGGATTAAGGAAAGGTGCAGTGGAAGAGTACAGAAGGATGGGACAACGAGGTCTGGATTCAAAGCCAGAACTAACTGACTAGAGAAAGAAGGGGTGGATAGAGGACAGGAGTAAAGAAAGGCACGGAGGAAAGAGGACAGGAGGACAGGGCAGTGAGATTTGGAACAGAGACTAGATTAACTGTGGAGTGAGAGGAGTAAGAATGAAAAAGTGACAAGAAAGGACAGTGAAACATTAAGAAACTAGAAAAGAGAGGCCTGGGTATTAATAAATAAAAAGTGAGGGGGAAGAAGCTCTAAAAGACAGAAAAGGGAAGGAGTGGAAAAGGGAAAGTGAAGACTTGGGGAGTGGCTCAAGACCAAGTTAATACTGATTAATACTAATAGGATTGGAAGCACTGGGAAAATAATTGGTTGAATTAATTTAAGAGATTGAAAACTTAAAGATTTGAGTCGATTTGTATTCTGATTTACACTATATTGCCACATGAATTAACTGGTTGAATTCTTAATTGACTTATTGATTAACTCTAATTATTGTAAAGCCAAAACTAGATTTTGATTGTTGACTGATAAATATTTTAAGACTTAATTTAAAATTGAATGCATTATATAAGGGTACATTTAAATTGATTTACAATTTGATTTATAATATATTAATTATATGAATTAATTGGTTGAATTTTTAAGTGACTCATTGATTGATTTACATTATTTTTAGCCAAAACTGGACCTTGCTTGTCTATTAACAATTTTTTTATCTCAAATATTTTTTTATCTCAAAGTAATTATAATATTGTAACAGAGGTAATAAAAGATTTGAATTTAGATGATTTAAAGATCTTGTCAGATAACAAATAATAATAAGAAAATTAAGAACATTGAGAAACTTCAAAAGTAAGAACTTATGAAGCCCCATGGACTTAGAATTTGTTAAGATGGTGACTGGAATCAAGAAACTGACTTCTATCTGTGGAACATCTCAAAGAAGAGGATCAACTGATACAGCAGCTAAAACAGCAGATCCTACACAAACACTTTTAGAGGAATTTCAGAAGCTTAGGTATGAGATGCATCTAGAAATGAAGAATGAATTAAAACAGTCTAGAAAGGAAGCAAGAGAGGACTCAGAAAGCAACAAATCCTTATCTAGAATTGATATGTTTTTGGCCTCTGCTGAATTAGTACCCAAGATTAAAGATATGGAAATACTGCCCAAAATTATGTTGGACCGCAATCCAATCCTGTTACAAATAGAAATTATGAGAAAGAAGATTTTCTGGAAATTAAATGACCACTTATTGAATAACAATGACATTAAAAACAAATTAAAAACAGCATTGAAGCATTATTTTTCAGAAAACACTATGGATTTGGTTAAAGCAAAAACAGTATGGGATGCTAGTAAGGCCGTAATGCACAGTATACTGATACAAAGGGGAGCTGAGGTGAAAAGACAACATGCTATGACTATGAATAAACTTGAAATTGACATACAAAAAGCTGAACTAGAATTATCAAAGGATCCTACCAGCGATAAGAAGAATAAACACCTGCAATTGTTAAGGAAACAAGCTAATAAAATTTTAGCCGATGAATTAGTGAGGAAAATGAAATTTATTAAACAAATTTGGAGGAATTTCAGAAGCTTAGGTATGATGCCGACTTCACAGAAAATGAAATAATGCAAGCAATTGGGAAACTGAAAAGGGAAAAAGGCACCTGGACCCGATAGATTCACTGTGTCATACTATAAAACATTTGTAGATGAATTAAAAGTTCCTTTTTAAAAACTCTCAATAATATCACTAAAGATGGGATACCAGAATCATGGAAGAAGGCAAATATTACATTGATATTAAAAAAAAAAAGGGAAAGATGACAAGGAAGATGGGAATTATTGACCCATATCCTTGCTTAACACAGATTATAAAATAATGACATTAATATTGGCTGACAGATTAAAACAAATTTTATCCAGTATGATTCATGGAATAGAAAAATATAGAAGGATGGTGGGCTTTAAAATAAATCGAAAGAAAACAGTGATAATGACAAAAAATATGACTAGAAAAGAAGAAAATTATTTGTAAGTGTACAGTTCAAAATAAAATATTTAGGGATTTGGCTTACCAAAAAAAATGTTGATTTATTTGACAACAATTATAAAACAAAATGGAAAGAAATTAAGAGCAACCTATTAAAATGGAATAAACTTAACCTTACATTAACGGGAAGAGTAGAAGACATAAAAATAATAGTACTTCCCAAAATGAACTTTTTATTTCAATGTATTCCAATCATTCATAATACAAAACCATTTAAAAATGGCATAAAGATTTGAGAGAATTTATTTGGAAATCAGGAAGACCAAGAATTAACTGGACAATGATGATGAGACACAAGAATGATGGAGGAAGAGGAGTACCAGATTTGGAACTATATCATGAAGCCAATGCACTCAATTGGTTGTTGGATTGGATACTACTTAAAAACATGAAGATTTTAAAAATTGAAGGATTCAACAATTGTTTTGGGTGGCAAGACTATCTATGGTATGGAAAATCAACCGTACACAAAGAATTCAAATACCACGTTGTAAGATCACTTTTGAATGTTTGGAAGAGAATTAAAGAAGGAGTATATAGGAAAATCCCATTATGGGTATCGCCCCATAAAGCCTTCTTTGGTAAATGGACAGTGTTAGAAACATAGTTGAGGTATAACAGTATACTGAAAAAATCTGAAGAAAATAAATGGGAATTAAAAACAATGGAAGAATTAGAGCAACTAGACCCCAAGGGGCATTGGTTGTTATACAGTCAACTAAGAGAAAGATTTAAAATGGACTTGAAATTAAAAAAAAAATGAAGACAAACATTTAGAATTTGATAAGATTTTCATAAAACCAGAAAAAAAGAGATTTTATAAGATGCTTATGAACAAAAAACAAGAAGGTGAGGTGATTTCAGATAACATGACCAAATGGGCAATGGATATAGGGAGAAGAATTGATTTGGAGAGTTGGGAGTACGCTAGAAAAAAGAAAGGGAAATTTACCAAGTCACAGGATCTGAAAGAAAACTTTTGGAAGATGGAACAAAAATGGCATTTGACCCCTGTGAAGATTGCAAGAATTTATAATACCAAATCAAATAAATGCTGGAAATGTAAACAAAATATTAGGTCGTGGTTTCACGTTTGGTGGAGATGTCAAAAAATTAAAAATTACTGGAAAAAGGACATGACTCAATACAAGAAATTTTGAAGATTAGATATGAATTAAGACTGGAAATTTATTTATTGAACATGTTAAATAAATTAGATCCTGTTATAGAAAGGAAATATTGGAGGATCATTTTATATATGATTACATCAGCAAAGTTGCTTATAGCTCAGAAATGGAAAAATCAAGATTTACCAACTATGGATGACTGGCTGATGAAATTAATAGAGATGAAAGATATGGACAAATTAAATGCCTTATAAAATCAAAAAGAAATAGAGAAAGTCGACATGGATTAGTCCCCAATTGAAGATTATTTGAAATTATGATGGTGTTAAGATAGCAAATTATACATGATATAAATGTACGAAACCATATTATAGAGATTATTGAATAAGAATGATGACTTGATCTTTATTTTGAGAACAAGAGAGACATTACTTTTCTGATGTATAGAAAGACTTAAGAATTACAAATACAAATAATAAGTATTTATTGTCAATAAACTTATGGAAGTATAAATTTATAGGTTGTGAAATGAGATGACAACCAATAATTACCCTACTTTTTGTTTATTTTATATTTTATTGTAAGTTGTTTAATTGTAAATAAAATTATTTTTAAAATAGTGTTGGTCTATGAACCGGTAATGGTCCATGAGCCACTGGATGCCAGCCCATGGAAAATTTCCAGGAAAGAAAGAAACAGCTCTAGGATAGGGAAACAAATGTGATACTGATCCCTGGCACACTAGGGAAAAGATGCCAGTCTCCCAAATTAGATAGCCTGAGAAGCACTGTGCTATGCTACCTTCTATTTAAAAATAATAGGCAAGTTGCTTCTGGGAGCCCTAAATTTCTTGGGTAAAGTTAATGGTTTATGTTTAATTTTATAGTGAACACAGCTTTGGTGCAACAGTGATAGGGAAAAGAAGTGCTGCATTTTTTTTAAACTAGGCATGTATATTTTATTGATATAGACATTTGTATCAAGATGTCTTAGTCCTGTCCTTCATGCTGTTGCTGCAAATCTAAGTTCAGTGGTGGCTCATGGCTTCCATATTAGTGGAGAAGTTAATTGACTCCAGGTTGTAGTTTAAATGGTAAAGGACCATTCATAATTTTTAAACATTTTTAGAGAGTAGAGTTGAACATCTTGGACAGCTTATTTCAAATTTGGACTAAATTAAATGGATTCACTGCAGAATGGATTCACTGCCCTCTTTAACATAACTTCCACTGTCTTAACTTCTACAGGCCAATGGAGGGAGAGGGTGGACTGTAAACAACCATATATATGTGGCACTTAATGCATCTTAAAACATATCCATTATTTTCCTCAAAGGCAGCACTTGGATAAAATTGAGAAACTGTTCAACTAGACACACTGAACCAAAACAATTAGACAATACACATTATTTTGGAAAATTAAGAAAAGAAAAGATTGAAGGGGAACACCAACATGACTTCACATGTGCTAACCTCAAAAATGTTTGCATCTCTATTTCTTATGTGTTCTGGTGCTAGGGAAATTCTTCCAAAAGAACAAACTAAAATTACATGGCATATTTTGTTCTTTACCAAGAATCTGGGGGATAGATTATGTAGCAAGGGCTGTGGCATGGTTGTTTACCTTCCAGGAGGCAGTACATGACCAACTGATTCCTACATGACTTCTATTAAACTTGTTCACTTTAAGGAATTTTCCCAGCCCATGCACTCTGGAGTAGTGACTTGGCAACCTTGGTAAAGTATATTAGAATGTAAGAGCTCAGGGTTCCCATTCTTTTTGGTTTATAGTTTGTCTGGGTTGGAGACAGAAATACATTTCTTTTTCAAAATAAAGTTGGATCCTTGATTCACAAGCATAACCTGCTAATCTTTCCTGGTGTGGCTGGGAGAAGTAATTCCACTTCAAGATTATTCAAGTTTCAGAAATATATTGGAGTATTAAAACTATGGAGGCATATAGAATCTCAGCAAATCTTGCCATTTACTCTCCATTGCTTCATTGGCAGTGCCTTTAAGGATGACTATTTTCTACCACAGCAGGTAGTAAATAGTTTGGATGGACCAGTTACTGCAGGAAATGGAAGCATTAGGAGATGGAGGGTTGCCTGTTGGGAACTGTACAGCTGGGTGACATTCCATTGACACAAGAGCCTGTGAATACCTCTGTTGCTGCTGGAGGTGCTTCCTGTTGGGGAAAATAATAATCACCTAGATGTTTCTGACAAAGTGTATTAGTGGGAAACCATTCAGAATTTTGCAGATCAATGACTTGCCTCCAGTTGTGCTTTATTTACATCAGACTAGGGAATGGTCATTAGGTCAAGAGGCTCTGAATGATGGGAAACTAATTTGCAATGAAGTTGCTTGCCTGAACATTCCAAGATGTTACCCTTTCATGAATGTCCTCAGGGACCTGCAGTCATGTGTTCTTCATTCCAGTTCATGACAGAAAATAATAACATTATTTTCAAATGATAAGTATTTTGATCTGAACATCTTACTGTGTTTTATAAGCAATAGTGAATGCAGCCATTCAACCTAAGGATTTTTACAGATGGAGAAACTGATTTGTCAGTCCAATTTCAAAAAAGCAAAACAATATTTACTAATGTGTAGCACTAGCCAAGCATGCCTTGCTAGTGCCTAAGAAAGGATAAGATTATATTGATCTTTCAATACAAAAATCTTAGACCTAGGACGTTATCACACGTGGACCAGAAACTGAAAATAAAGTGGAAATGAGGCATCC
>CM034701.1:347219529-347236105 GCA_020142125.1 Phrynosoma platyrhinos
TGTTGTGTAATTTGTAACTTATATGTATGTTATGTGGAGTGATTATATATTTTTTAACTCAATAAAAAAAAGAAAACAAGCAGCTCAGTTCATATTAAAACACTTTCTTTTCAGAAACGTCTCCTTTTATATGCCTCTGAAGAACTCTCTCCTCAGTGCCTTAGGCTTCTCTAACACTATGTGTTCCTTTTTCCTTGAGAGGAGCTAGACTGGTACAGCTGGGGAAGAGAAGAGCCACATACACCACCTTGAACTCACTGGATGAAAGGTTGTTATTTGTGATCAAGTCAACTTTGACTAATGATGACTCTGTGAGTGAGAGATCTCCATGTCCCCTGTTATTAACAGCCCTGCTCAGGTCTTCCAAACTCAGGACTTTGGCCTCCTTGATTGAATCAATCCATTGTAACATGGTCTTTGTAACATTATTTTTTACTGCCTTCCAGTTTTCCAAGAGTGATTGTCTTTTCCAAGAGTGATTGTCTTTTCTGATGCGTCACGCCATCTCATGTTATGGCCAATGTATGACAGGCAGTTTAGCTAAAGAGAGGATATAAGTGTAAATCAGTGATTCTTAACCTGTGGTCTACAGCAAGGGTAGGCAACCTTTCCCCTTTAAGGGTTGAGGGACTTCAGCTCCCAGAATCCCAGGAGCTATTGGCCAACATGGGACTATTGGCCAACATGGCTGAGGCTTTTGGAAGCTGAAGTCCCTCGGCCCTTAAAGGGGAAAGGTTGCCTACCCCTGGTCTACAGACTCCCAGGAGTCCACAATGCCTTGAGAGACAGTCTATGAAAAAATTGAAGATTGCTCAACTCATCTCCTCCCTGCAGCAGACCGGCCACGTTACAGGAGCCAAAGTGAATGGACCTGTGCATCACTGTTCAGCCTGGTCCAGGCACCAACTGGCAAAAGAAGCAGGAGAAAAGTCTTCTCCCCCCACCCCCAGAACCTCTGAGGGAAAGTTGCTGTAACAGATTATATAATTGTTAATCATTAAATGTTCAACTATTGTTGGTAGTGGTTTTAAATCTTGAATTAACTCTTACGTTTTGGGGGAGGGGGTGGTCAGTGGCAACAGAAGATATTTAAAAAGGGTCCCTGATAAAGAAAAGGTTAAGAACCACTTACTGTAAATAATAAAATTAATTAATATGGCCAACTATGATTTCAGTAATCTCATAAAAGCCCTAGACAATTCAAATAGTCAACTTAGGGGGGTTGCAGACTGCCAGAAATAGTGCAAATTGAGTCCAGTTTTAGGGTTAGGGTTAGTGCTAGGGAATCATGGGAATTGTTTTTTTCTGGGACATTGAGCCTTCTCTGTCAGAGAGCTCTGGTGCCACAATAAAATACAGTTCCCATGATTCCCTAACCCTAACGCTAACCCTAAAAGTGGACTCAATTTGCACTATTTCTGGCAGTCTGCAACCCCCCTTAGTTTTGCCTATTTTTGGAGCCCCTTTTAAAAGAAGAAGATACAAGTTTCCAGTCTGTATGTCAATGCAGTATGTCTTGACAAAAATTTCTTAATTTTTAAGAAATATTATAATAAACACTGAACCATTTTTCCATGATTATTTCTTTCCTTCCAGTACTTGTTTGTGGTGATTTTTCAGTTGAATATATATATATGGAAATGCAATATATTAAAGCTGTAGTGCTTAGTATATGGTATAGCTACTCTGTCATTTACAGGAGAATAGCCAGTGGTGTGTGGTGGGAATGGGTCAACTACCATCCCACCTCCATTTTTCCAATATTTTGTGCTGTCATACCTGATTGCTATTACACCTGACATTGCCCTACAGCGACATATGAAGGATGTACTTGCAATATAAAATTAAAACATCTCAAAACAGCTGTAGTTCATGCAACTCTTAAGGAACCAATAGCATTCTAGTTTGTGGTGTTGTTATAAGACCTCTGCACTTCTGCATAGTTTCTTGCAAAATTAATGTTTTTGTTGCATCCAATAAAAGGTGTGCTAACATTTCTCTGCACAGGTCTGGCTCTTTTTAATGTATATCAATGATGTCACAGGAGGTTTGTCTCCACCCAAAGATCCCAAACTTATTGTATGTAGCTGAGAACCAGGACATTACATCTCAGGCAAATGCAGTACATGTTCTGAGACAGTTGATGTCCATTTGGGGAGACCCATCAATTCCACAGATGTGGAACTGATGTGGAACCTATCTTTGGATCCCATTCCAGGGAGAAAGGCAGGATATAAATTCAATAGATAAAATAAGTTGTTCTAGCATTTTTGGAATATAACTATGGTACCAAGCTTCCAATGAGATAGTGCTTCCCATTTGCTGATGATGCATAAAAATGGGATACAAACAGTTGTTTGCCACTACTTCAAAGAGCAGTCATAATGCAGAGAATCACTTGGCTAGTTTTCTGGGTTCTGTGATCATTCCTATTAAAACTATTGTTTTAAAATCTTTTTATCTGTTTCACACACAGATTTTTTTTTTGAAAATAAGATTCTTTTAATGTGACATTCATGAAATATTAAATGCAGCTCAATGAGATGGAACTAAGAAATAAAGGATAAGGAAGCACATTAATAATACTGAAAAGATCAAGTTAAATGATAACTGGAGGATTTTCTTTTAACCCTTAGATATAGTGATTGTGGATATGCAACTTTCTTCTAATCCTTAATTGTTCAGCAGTTATGGGTGGAGGTGGAACAGAGAACATAAGAGGAATATTGCAAGCTCTTTGTCCTATGACATCACAAGGAACTCACTCTCTGTGACTTAGGGGGGTTGCAGACTGCCAGAAATAGTACAAATTGAGTCCACTTTTAGGGTTAGGGTTAGGGTTAGGAAATCATGAGAACTGTACTTTATTGTGGCACCAGAGCTCTCTGACAGAGAAGGCTCAATGTCTCAGAAAAAAAACAACAACAATTCCCATGATTTCCTAGCACTAGCCCTAACCCTAAAAGTGGACTCAATTTGCACTATTTCTGGCAGTCTGCAACCCCCCCCCCCCATAAGGCATACCCTGAGGCCTCAGGCTCTGGAGGGATTCTACCCTGAAAACCCTTTGCAGCAAGAAGGGGTATTACTGCTGAATGTCTTTAAACTTTTACAAGAAGCAATGGAAAGAAATGCAGCATTTTATTTCCCATGACTGCTTTGTACTGGAATACAGATTAAAACAAAACACACTCCACTGCCTTCAAGGTGTGATATAAAATGTGAGAAATGAGTTTTGTGCATTTTTCTTAGCTACTTCAATCATCACCTCCAAAATCACACATTATAATTATTTTGGTTTTTTCCCTTGTCATTTGTAAAACTGCACATTTGGGTTTTCTTTTTCCAGTTCTGTAAAATGTGTCCATTGCTGTTTATCTCAGTTCATCATGAACAAGAAAAAATGGTATAAATATTTATTTTTAGCACTAAAAATTACAGTAAACAGTCTGCATTCTGCATATGAAAGCTGTAAATGGAGCTGTAAGGCAGATTTTGGACTGTAGTTTTAAGGAGCTCAAAGGCCTCTTTGCCCGCCCACCGAAGGAATAATGAGACAAGACATAGAAAGTGGGTTTAAACAGGGCCATTTATATTTATTAATTTCTTAATGGAATTGCAAACCAGGTGGGAAAGTAGCTAAGGATGTGAGTAGCTGCAGCTGGTGGTCTATCTCCGAGACCAACTCTGCAGACTCCCCTGGGTGATAGCACCTGAGCTCCAAGGGTAATCCAAAAGCTGGGTTATCCCCTGGCTGGCCCACATCAGGAAGACGAACCTGAAAGACCCTCTCCCAATGCCCAAGAATCAAAGAGAGGGGTTTAACCTCCAGACAGCCCCAAGGGGTGTCCCTTTCTCCACCTCCCAGATCCCAAGGTCCAAAGAGGTGGTTCCCTAGACCTCCCTTCCACCCAAATGGTGTCCTAGGCACTCACTGAAATCCAAATTTCTTTCAACACACACACCAAAATATGGGGCAAGTATTTCCTTAGCCCCTATCTCTCACTAAGGTGTTCAAAACACCTCAGTGCCCTGTTGCAGGTCTGTTAAGAAAATAGAGTTGCCTAGTTCAGATAAGTGAACTCTATCCACTCGACAGAGCTCAAGTCTTTGAAATATGATTTGAGGATGTGATAAGAAGTGGCCCAACCCCCTTTCCAGAGTATGGAGAATTTCAGTATTAGTCTGTCTTTGGGCTTTAAAATGCTGTCAAGACAGATCTCTTCTGGCAGGCCTTTCCAGATAAATAATAATAATAATAATAATAATAATAATAATAATAATAATAATAAATTTTCTTTATAACCCATCTCTCTGCATTGCAATCGAGGTGGGGAACAGCAATAATAAAAACATACATTTTTAAAACATTCCATATCCCAAATCCAACCCTCCCACCCCTTAAAACTGGATTAAACTATTGAAGAATTAAAAACAAAGTAGAATTCAATAACAAAACAATAAGCAAACATATAGTAGCAGCTTCATGGAGGGACAGATAAAACCATCCCTTCGAGCCAGGGCGTTATTCCGGGAAGGCCTGCCGGAAGAGATCGGTCTTTACTGCTTTTTTAAAAGCAGCAAGAGTGGTAATTAGACGGATCTCGTCCGGCAGGCCATTCCAAAGTCTGGGAGCGGTTGCGGAAAAGGCCCTCTGGGAGGTCTGAGACAGCCTAGTTTTTATTGGCTGTAACAGATTCCTCCCAGAGGACCAAAGGGCGTGGGGGGGATCATATGGGGAGAGATTAATTATCCCGGCCTCGGGTATTCCCACCTGCAGTGTTCTTTGCGTGGCCCCATCTACAGATGGAGGGAGAACATTGCTATAGGCCAATGTGTCATTTTGTGGTGTGTTTTAATTGTTTTAATTTTTAATTGTTTAAATTTGTAATTTTAATTGTTATCTGATTTAATACTGTTTTAAGGGGGGTGGGATTGTTGTTGGGATATTTCATGTGATTTTATTGTTGTAAGCTGCCCAGATTGGGTCCCCAAGGGGCAGGATATAAATAAATTTTATCATCATCATCATCATCATCATCATCATCATACAGCAAATGAGGGTTGCCCTTGCCCCTCCATACTTGACAGGGCATCATTGCAGACCACACCAGCTCAACTTAGGGCTACTGCTGCTTGATCATTTTAAATCTTGCTTTGCTTGTAAGACCAAAGCAATCCTTTTTAGCAGACCAAGATATTTACTCCCTAAATGAATAACCACAACCTGGGGAGGAGGCCCACAGTACTCCTTAAATAACACCGGCAACAGGCTGTGCCAGTGAAGCCCCTGCCTGCTGAGCCAAGCAATATCAGTTAATCCAAGATGGGATCTGAAGTGGCTCAACTTGGCCTGGCGGGCTGCCCAATGAATCATGCTGTGGCCATACATCAACACTCAATGTCTCCTCAGCCACAGGATGTGATCTAAAAAAAGAAGAAAAGACATGTCATCAATGAAACTTCTGAGTATATTTATGATAAGCTGAGGACATCCAATGGCCAATCCACTTGATAGCTTGAGAGTGAAATCCAAGGGCAGTAGCAGTTGAAGCTGCACCTATGTGAAAAGAGTGTTGTGCCAAACCACAGGTTTGTGAGACCAAGTGCAGCTAGCACCCTAGACGTAATATTCTAGAATTGATATTTAGCTAGTGGTGAAGCATCTTGATGAATAAACAAAGGACCTGAACTGTGTTCCCTCACCTGTATGTAGTTGCAGAGTGTTTGAACTAGGCAAATGTGAGGGTCCAAGGCTAGTTTCAGTGAAATGGTTGAACCCTTGCTTTGTTGGTCAGTTTTGGAAGAAAGAATTAACAGTATAATAGACTAGTGTATAACATGGAGATTGGCAAAATATAAAGCCTTTTGAGATATGTCTTGCTTGGAAGACAGAATCAATTAAATGATTCTTAATGCAAAAAAAAAAAAAAGCTGTCAAGGTGACGGCATGGAACAGCAAAGCTTCAGATGGCGATATGCAAATATAAGACCATATTTGATATAAGCCCCTCAAGATATCTGGAGATGTAGGAATTCTACCATCAACTACTCTGCCCCTCTCCCTAGTTAAGCCTTCAAGAACTTAACTGATACAAAAATCAGCAGTTGTGTCACAAGCCCCTTGCAACCTCAACAAAAATGCAATAGCTGAATTTATTATTATTATTATTATTATTATTATTATTATTATTATTATTATTATTTCTTACCTGCCTCTTCGTGGCTCGAGGTGTGTTATAGCATAGTTAAAAAAACACAATTTGAAGTCGTAGGCTTTCATGGCCAGCATCCATAAATTTTTGTAGGTTTTTGGGGCTGTGTGGCCATGTTCTAGAAGAATTTCTTTCTGACGTTTTGCCAGCATCTGTGGCTGGCATCTTCAGAGAAATTTGCTAACCCCCCCAACCCCCCCCCACAAAAACTATAAAAAACACAATTGTTACATACAATACACATATTAAAATGCATCTCTACACAATATTTATATTAAAATATATAAAACAATGATATTTATATTAAAATATAATAATAATAATAATAATAATAATAATAATAATAATAATAATAATAATAATAATTTATATTTCCCGCCTCTCCCTATGGATTGAGGCGGGAGTACAAGAATAATTTAACAATTATTAAATATAAAATTCATGTTTAAAATTCATGATTAAAACTGCCTGGGTGAGAAGAGAAGGAGGAGTTAATCCTCTGTCATCAACAAACATGCAATAGTGTAACAACTGTGGCACAGAGGGAAGTAAGATGTTAAATTCTGCCTAGACCTAAACTGAAAAAAATCCTCTAAAGCTCTCAGATCTTGTAGATGGTGCAATGGACAAACTCAATGCTCTTGCTACCTTGTACTGCCAAGGCTCCACAGATGCTCTGCCATCATTCCCGCATCAGTGCTGCTTCTGGTGCCAGTGCCCTGAAGCACTCCATATGTTTATGGGAAAGAGCATATGTAATAGCATTATCAATACCTGGAACATGTCATGCTGTAAATAAAATGTTAAAGTGTAGACACTGTAAAGTGAAAGCCTGGACAAGGCACATAACCTTCTGAGATTTGGATGTTAGTGAGTTAATAAGTTAAAAACAGTGACAAGGTTGTCATACCAAAAATGGACAGAAGTTTGACAACTCTTCAACCCATATTGGCTTGCACATGGTGTAAACATTCAAGAATCTCAAAATGCTTAATCTTGCTTGGGAGTTTGACCAAGGAGTGAGATTTTCTGATGTACAGCCTGTAGAGCATTACAGAAAGAGACTTGACCTTGGACCTGGTATCAACATGGATCCTGGAGGAAGTCCAGAGGTGTTATTTTGAGGCTAGGCTGCAGAGCCACTCCAATCATCCATAAAGTAAGGATGTCTCCCACTGCATCTGAAGGTAAGAGAGTTGAAGTCTGCAGAGAAAGATGCTATTATAACTGCAGGAAGATGGGACATCTCTGGAGGGAGTGTTGGATGTCTTCTACAACATGAAAGGTAATGTCAGATTGCTGGAAGAAGAAGTCTCAGGAAAGCAGGGGCATTGCTTTGCAAGCAGAGGGGAGTGTTGCAGTTGCCTACCAGGCAAGCATTCCAGACAGTGGGGCCACTGCTGGACAGTGGGGCCACTCATCACATGGTGAATAGTCCAAAACTCCTGAAGGAGTTAAGATCAGCTCCAGTGTCATCTGTGTGTTTGGCAGATGGAGCTCTTAGCAAGGTTAAGCAATTGGGAACTATAGTTTTTTGTGGGTTTTTCGGGCTGTGTGACCATGTTCTAGAAGAGTTTCTTTCTAGAAAGAAAGAAACAAACAAACTCTTCTAGAACATGGCCACACAGCCTGAAAAACCCATTAAAAAAAACTATGGATGCCAGCCATGAAAGCCTACGACTTTACAATTGGGAACTGCTTTTATTCCCAGTTTTAGAAAGACATTTAATAATGTACTGTGTGCAAACAATCTTGAAAATTGTTTAGTGAGTGTATCCACATTAACATCTGATGTTTATCAAGTGTCATTTGAAGGGGATGGTTGCACAATATCCACAAATGGGTTTGTCTGTGCCAGAGTGGTAAAAAGGAATAAGCTTTATCACATGGTGGAAAAAGGAAAGTGTGGTAATGTATCTAATGTCCCTTTACATTTGAAATCAGGAGATTCTCTTGTGTGGGAAAAAGAAGATTGGCAAGATTGTGGAGAAGTGTGGATTGAGCAATACAAAGATAGTCAGAAGTCCCATGACACCTGATTTTGTCTGTTTAGAGCAGGGGTAGGCAACCTTTCCCCTTTAAGGGCTGAGGGACTTCAGCTCCCAGAATCCCAGGAGCTATTGGCCAACATGGGACTATTGGCCAACATGGCTGAGGCTTCTGGGAGCTGAAGTCCCTCAGCCCTTAAAGGGGAAAGGTTGCCTACCCCTGGTTTAGAGTCTGAAAAAATGTTTGAGCATCCTGAATTGTTCCATTCAGTGCTTGGAAGTCTTTTTTACATTGCCAATAACACTAGGCCTGACATCAATTTTGCAGTGGGGTTGTTGAGTAGGAGACCCTCAAAACCCAGGTTAGTGGATTGGACTGCTTTGAAACATGTGGTGTGATACCTCAAGGGAACAAGGGACAGATGTCTGGTAATGGCTGGAGGCATGTGTCAGCTAGAGTGTTATGCAGACAGCTCCTTTAACCAGAGATAGCAGACAAGAAGTCAGTTTCTGATTTGGTCATCAGATTTGCTGACAGCCCTGTTGTGTGGAGGTCCAGAATGCAAAGTTGTGTAGCTTTGAGCACCACAAAAGCTGTATGTGCTGCACTTTCAGAAATGGCTAGCGGAGTTCAGTGGGTCAGGCAGCTATTGGAAGATCTTGCTGAACCATGCCCTACACCAATAGTAATCAATGAGGACTCACAAGCCTGCATCACAATGGCAGAAGCAGAAAGCTTGAAAAGCAGGATGAACTACATTGGGGTAAGGTACCAGAATGTGCATGAGTTAATACAGGATGGAATCCTAACACTGAAATACTGTGTTTCTGATTAAAACTTTGCAGATTTACTCACAAATGCTTTACCTGTAAAAAGTCATGAGAGACTAACAGGTAGGCTGGGATAAAAGAATTGTACTCAAGGAAAACAACTGGGACTGTATGAGTAAAAATGGATTCTGATGTAGTTTGTTTATCATGCATGGCAACTATACATTTTGGAGGAGATTGTCAGTGAGAATTTGCCTCAGACTGTAAAATGTCTCAGTTGCATGCAATGGATTAAAGAGGAAATGATGACTCAGAGGAAGCTGATGCAACTTGAGCATGGAGATGAGTTATAGCAGGTCCAAACCACTGTCACTGTGGACACATAACAGGAAGCTGATGAAACACTAGCAAAGGGTTGGATCAGAATCCTAGCTGTGTTTGTGTATATAAGGATGAATGCTCCAGTACACAGTGTGGTGGTGTGGATGTCGTTTGATAGTGGAGCATTATGTCAGTTTGTTTAAATATTGCTATATCGTGCTTGTAAATACTTTGCTGCAACTAAAATTAAAAAGCCTTTTCAGAAGAACCCAGCAGTCATGACTGACTTTCCAGACGTAGCAGTAGTGTCTCTTTCCTAGCTGGCAGCCTTTAGCATATAGACTCAATTTCCCCTCTGTACTAAGACACTTTACCTAAGCCAGTGGGTCTACTGGCCATTTTGGGGCCTGTATTACTGGTGGTACAGTTGTCCCTTCCTTTGGTACTGAGTAATTTTGATGATGCAAATAGCCCAGTATCCCCCATGGCCATGAATATCCTGGAATAGGAGTACTATATAGAGTTCTTGATTCACCTAATGGAGGTGGGACCATGGTTGGTAGAGGTGTGACCTCTGTGTTCAGTTGTGGTATAGCTTCTGGCCCCAAGAATGTTGACACCATCCCAGCAAGCTGAACACGCGCCTGTTCCAAAACAGTAATGCGAGATTTCATTTCGTTAAACATCTGTTTGTATCTAACATGCTTAGAAGCAGCCTTAGGGGGTTGAGAATATTGAGAAGGACCACTAGAAGACCTCCACGAATCTCCTCCAGCACTTGAATCCTAGGAAACATCTCTTCAACTGGCAAATCATCTGAATCATTGTTAGATGAATAAGGTTCAACTAATAGATGTTTAGGAACCTTAAGTGCTGGACTTTTGCCCTTGTTGCCCCTTTTTCCTTTTTTAGACAGCACAGCCAAACTAGATAAAACTCACAGGGTATGTCATAATGGTAAGTGTAGTCCTTTAATAATAATAACAATAATGCTAAGGATAGCAATGCCAAGAATAAGAACTACCACTAATAAGCCAATTAGATATCAATATAAGTCTATGAATAATGATACATGTAGCATTCTGTGGTAGCTCAACTCCTAGCAGATATCACAGAAATGGTTCATGAAATAACAGGCCAGCAAAAATTGCCACCGAGGCTGAAATAGCAAGGTACAAACAGGCAAAATCCTCTGAATATAGCCTATAACAATGGGTACCAGCCACACAGGCAGCAACAATTAAGGAAATACAGCCTATAGCACCTGATATTTATTGGTGGTCTCCCATCCAAGCACTAACCAGAGCTGACCTTCTTTGGCTTCCAAGATCAGATGGTGATCTAGTGCCTTTATGCTCAACAAATAAATAACAATAAGCCAAAAGGGGTAACCAGGAAGCATAGGTAGAACTACAACTAGGTAGCTCTGTTATTGAGTTAGTATAACCAGGAGGAGGGGGAGGAGTGAAGTGGCAATGAAGTTCTAAAGCCATATGCTCTAAATACACAGAAATTGGCAACTGCCTAGCACCAAGCACAGCTGAAATCTTTCCAACCCCAGGGCCAGTCAGCTCCCAATATGCCTGAAGAAAAAGGCAGCCCAGGAAGCCAAATGGCTGGGAAAGAAGAGGAGGTACACTCAGAAACCAGGAAATCCTTCCCGGGCTGGAGCAACTCATCCTGCCTGACTCCAGGAAGCCAGCTGGTAACAGTCTCCTGGGCTCTAGGACAAAGCCAGGCAGATGCAGACACACCTGAGAAGAGGCAGAGCCAAGAACCCCAGCAAAGCTTTGACAAACTGGGCATCAACTGAGGGGAGGGAGAGTACCCTGACTGAATAAGAAGGGAGTGAGGGAGAGCACAAACAGCTTCTCTAATCCAAAACAAGAACAAATGACAGCAAAACAAGCAGGGACCAAACCAAAGCCCAGCAGCTAGGAGTCCAAGGAAGCCCCATCCCTCAAAATGCTGGGGACCCCCCCCCCCAAGCCTGTGAAGTGAGTGATAAAGACAGATATGGTAAGTCACCAAAGTCCCCACTCCCCCTAAAGGGAAAAAGAGAGCCAAAACAAAAAGATGTAGCCAAGCCTAAGAAATGCCATCCGTTCTCCTCAATTGCAAAATCAAACTGGAGAGGCTGGGGGTGGCAGACTACAAGTTGGCTCTGGCCATGGCCCCAACATCTTCCTGCCTCAGCATAACTACGAAGGCATCATTTAAATCTTGTCTCTCCTGTGGGCATGAGCAAACTATGCATCCCATCCCAACAACTTTAGTATGGGAGTGGGATGCAAATTGGCAGAAAATGAGGGGTGCTTACTTTTCTGGAAAATTCTGCTTTTCAGAGGTGTTTATTTTTCTGTAAACCCCTCTCTATTAATCATTCCAGTTGCATTAATGAGACTTAGGGCCTCTGCAGACCGAGCCAAAGGGCCGGCCTGGAGGCAGAGATGGGGTGGCGCAGCCACACACCAGCCACCCCAACCCCACCCTGATGCCATCCTGATGCCACATGCAGTTACGCACAGCACGCAGGGCATTTTGGTGCTCTTTGAGGGGTGGCAAAAGGGAGGATTGTGCGGTTGCCACAGTCCTGGTCCACAGCTAGCAGGGGTGGCCCAGAGCCTCCCATCTACATGGCCCCATAGTTGGTAAATATATATTTTACTTATTTCTGCTTCAGAAAATACTACATAGAACTGGTTGAATTTCAGAATGTCTGAAAACTAAACTAAACTAAACTTTTCCTTTCAGTGATAGTTCACTATAGTTTCAAGTTTAGCCTTGTGTGACAGCAGTCCATGTGCCTGCCTTGGGCACCAAGCTGAAGAAGGAAAAGATTAAGCTGAACATGGTGCTTGGGGCTTATTTACAGTGAATTATAGGTTTTTTTATCCACCAGAAGCATTCCCCCCCCCCCACTCCTTGCAGGTTCTATAGGTTATTTAGGTAAAAACCTCAAAAAGTAATGTCTGTCAGTGAGGTATATATTTCCTTTTAAATTTCCTTTATGGTAGCATTTATTCTTGGGGAAAAAACATTTTTTAACCTTTAGTTAAAATTATCAAGTTCTGTAAGCATTTTAAATGCAAGAAACATATTTCTTTTTCCAAACATATTTCCAAATATATTTCTGTGCCAATTAAAATCAAAACAAGAAATTGGTGTCTATTAAAGTTAATAATATTGTCTTGCAGGACAACTGTTGTCCTGCTATTATATGGTGTTGTTTCAGATGGGAGTATTTAAAACTAGGAGAAAGAAAATTCCTTGGCTCATATAAGAACAAAATAAATCAAGAAAAGAGATGCAAGAAAATTCCACATACTGTACCGGGGAACCTATTGGTTCTAAGAGACAGCCCAACCTGCTTCCCTGATTCTGCAGCAGTTATTGTTTATTTGTCTATTTATATTATTGTTATAAGTGTGTTTTTAAATTGTTATTGTTTAATAGTATTTTAAGGAGTGCGTGGGACTGTGGGATATGAAATGTGCATTTTAATGTTGTAAGCCACCCTGGTTGCATTGTGTAGAGGGGTGGGATAAGAATAAATTTCTTCTTCTTCTTCTTCTTCTTCTTCTTCTTCTTCTTCTTCTTCTTCTTCTTCTTCTTCTTAATAAATCCTATAAATAATTTTTATCAGAAAGCTGTAAAAGATCAGTTTTGGAACTGAAAAACCTAATTCCAGATCCAATGACAAATAAAATTCAGCTTTAATTTTTTTTTGTGTCAAATATGTCAGTCTAAAGTTGTTTAAAATAATAAGCAGAAGATGAATTCCATCTTGACTTTGCTGATCACTCGTAAGTTTGAATCACAGATTCAGTATGACTGAAGCAATGTTTTGATCCTGCTTGCAACTTTCTGCAATTCAGTCTGTTACTATGCATTTTTCTTCTTCTATTCAGAGCATGAAGATAGCCTTTTTAGACTTTTTTCTGGGGAGGGGGAACACACACTAGATGAGAGCCTTGTGTAGATTGCTACAGTATGTGATAAGGACTGTACTTGCAGACCTTCACAAGCCACACAACGTGGCAGCACTTCAGAGGCAACTGTAGTGGGTTGTGTAAAGGGGAGGCAAAGTCTAAATGTGTTTGTCATTTAGACCTGGCTAGACAAGTTGGTCCTGTTGGCAGACAGGTTTTCACCTAATGGCTAGCCCAATCTCTTCCAAAGTGGTTTTTTATGCAACCCATTTCTGCTCTGCTCCATTTAGCTTGCATAAAATTACATAGAGTTGGATTATAAATTTTGAGTTTAGTTCAGTTGCCTTCCAAAGAAAAACAGAGTTATTTCATCAACCTTACAAAATCACTTATTCTCTCCCACCCCTAGAAATGTGTTAGTTTTAGTTTTGCAGAGGGAAGGGAAAGGTTTTGTTGTTGTTGTATGCCTTCAAGTTATTTCTGATTTATGGTGACCCTAAAGTGAATATCACAGGGTTTTCTTGGCAAGATTTGTTCAGAGTGGGTTTGCCTTTGCTTCCTTCTGAGGCTAAGTGTGATCCAGTGGGTTTCCATGGGTGAGCAAAGATCTGAACCCTGGCCTCCAGAGTCATAGTCCAGCACCCAAACCAGTATCATCATGCTGGTTTCTTGAGGGAAGAGTAGACAGCTTTAATAATTGTTAATCTGTATTCTCCTGCTAAAGACAGGTCTAGATTTGCATTAGGGTTGCAGTCCAGGACTTGCAATGTAAATTGAGTCTGACATAAATGAGGAGATCCAATTCTATAGGGAATCATTCGTAACAAGAGAACGTGTTCCAAGAGAGCTGAAGTAGGTGCAAATTAGTGATTTTATACAGGTCACTACCAGTTTTAAAGAGGTTTTAAGCATGAAACATAAGACTTTATCTTTTCCAATCTGAAGTAATATGCAGATATTCCCTGTAAAGACCAGAAGAGGCATGATCTCAAGGAGTTTTGGCTGGGATGAGATTTCCTGCCATTAAAAAAGACAGTTCCTCAGCAGAGGACCACACAGACAGAGAACAATTGTTAAGAATGCTAAAGTTGAAAGAGATCCCCAATGGCCATCCAGCCCAATCTCTTGTGGCCATGCAGGAATTCAGTCCAAATCTCTTCGGTGATACAGGAATACACAGTATCCTAGAGTTGGAAAGGGATCCCCAAGGATCATCCAGTCCAATCTGACTTCTACACTTGACTTTATTTCTTTATTATTCAACTTGGAACAATTATATTTTAAATGTTCTCTATTACCACATTCATAACATGTTCTATAACTCTGATCTAGGGGACCTTCTCTAGTGCAACTACTTCTCTTATTGCCCTCAGAGTCATACTTTATCAGCTTCCAATTCTAGAATTCTGTGTACTCCTACATAACAGAAGGGGTTGGACTAGATGGTCCTTGGGGGTTCCCTTCCAACTCTAGGATACTGTGTATTCTTGCATTGCTGAGGGAATTTGTACTGGATGGCCCGGGAGGGGGGTCCCTTCCAACTCAAGGATTCTATGTATTCTTGCAGAACAAAAGTGGATTAGACTGGATAGCCCTTGGGGATTCCTCCCAACTCTAGGTTAATAATAATAATAATAATAATAATAATAATAATAATAATAATAATAATAAATTTATTTGTATTGCAGTGGCTAACAACAATTTAAAATTACAAACAATATGATTCCACAAAGACCCCAAAAACCACCCACCCCTTAAAAAAGTATTAAACCAAGGAACTATTAAAACATCTACCGGTAGTTAAAAAGACATAGAATAAAAACTAATTACAAATAACAATAGAATAATAGAATAAAACACATGGAGCAGCAGGAACATCCAAATTGTGAGAGGGTGGGATAAGAGGCTGGGAAATCTATTCTGGAAATGCCTGCTGGAAGAGATCCATCATAATAGCCTTTTAAAAGCTATTTAGCATTGTAATCTGACGGATCTCATCCGGCAGGCCATTCCATAATCTGGGGGCGATTACCGAGAATGCTCTCGGTAGAAGAGAGTTTAACTTAATGGCCCCTGGAGGTTCCTTTAAACTCTAGGATTCTATGCATTTCTGCATGGCCAAAGAAGGTTGGGCTGAATTGCTCTTGGAGGACACTTCCAATTCTAGAATTCTATGTAGAATGCAAGCAGTGCTCTCTAGGACTCATCCCTTTATCCCTCTGGTGCTACAGGGACAGATATAGCTTATCTGGATACAGTAGCTGCAGAGATAGCAAGTGTAAATATCTCTGTGTGTGTGTGTGCATATACACACATGCATCTTCAAGAAACCCATGAACATATGGGAGCCTGTGAATTTCCTAGGGTTTTTTTTAGGTGAGGAATCCTCAAAGGTGATTTTGCCAGTTTCTTCCTCTGAAAGCTAACCTACATCACCTGGTATTATTCCCTGGTAGTCTCCCATCCATGTACTAACCAGGGCAGACTGACTCTGCATAGTTTTCAAGAACTGGATGTTGTCAGACTCAGCATTGGCTACCCCAGCTAGTGGCTGTTGGAACTTACAGCCCAACAATAGCTTGACTCCATAACTCTCATTCAGTGCTGGATAAAGCAAGGTAGAGAAAGAAAAAGAATTAGAGCTTGGAAAAGTTTTGGACTACAGCTCCCATAATCCCCCTTCTAGTTATAGGACTTGTTGTCAAAATTGATCCCAGATTGTCTTCTTTATTCTGCCTCCCTCAGAAACTAGACCAAGCTACTAGCTATTTGTGTGACATTTTCTATTTCAGCTTTGACAAATGGGAATCCAGTCATTACAAAAACAACAGCAACATTTGATTTGATTTAACCTTTTGTAAGCTGCCTTGATCATATCCATGGAAAGGTGGGGTAAAAATAAAATTTATTATTATTATTATTAACACACAATTTCTTTTTTTATTATTATAATAATTTTTATTGAATTTTATAACACAACTCCGTCCAATCCATAACACAAACATAACCAACATAATATTTCATTATTCTACAATATTCACTTCTTGTCTTAATATAGAATGATCTTATTTACATTGCTTCTTTGTCTTCTTATTGTTTCTTGCTAGCAGAACATACATAATCTCTCAATTTTCTTAAAATAAAAAATAAAAAATAAAATAATAATCCTAATAATAATGGTAGTCCTTAAAACAAACTTTCTTCCAGATTATGTAAACTCAACATATTCTCCAAAATTATAATATATCTAACCTTGTTTTAAACCAAAAATAAATACATAAATAAATAAATAACGAAAAAACAAAGTGCCCTGGATTATTTTCAGTATCCTAACCTTCAAAAATCATCT
>CM034701.1:347282347-347300761 GCA_020142125.1 Phrynosoma platyrhinos
TTCAGATGGCATCTCTCCTCTCAATTATTGTCTTAAAGCAGTAATGGATTGGATGAGGAAAGCCAGACTGAGACTGAATCCAGACAAAACGGAGATACTAACAGATACGGGCCTGAAACCAGGTCTGGGAATACAACTTGCAGTCCTGGATGGAGTCACACTCTCCTTCAAGGACTGTGCTCACAGTCTGGGGGTACTCCTAGGTGAATGCGACGGTCAGGAGTGCCTGTTATCAGCTTCGGCTGATACACTAGCTGTGCCCTTTCCTGGAAATTAGGGATCTTGAAACTGTGGTACATGCTTTGGTAACCTCTCATCTCGATTTATGTAACGTGCTCTACATGGGGCTATCCTTGTGCTTAACCCGGAAACTTGAATTAGTTCAGAACATGGCAGCCAGGTTGGTTACCGGTATCTCTAGGAGAGAACACATAACACCTGTGCTTAAATCTCTCCACTGGCTGCCTATTAATTTTCAGGGACAGTACAAGGTGTTGGTTATGAACTTTAAAGCCCTACATGGATCGGTTCCAACTTATCTCTGGGACTGTCTCTTTCCATATGACCCTCCCCACACACTTCTACTACAGCTGATGAAAACTAGGATGTTGGCGACCTCCCAGAAGGCCTTCTCTGCTGTCGCTCCCAGATTATGGAATGGCCTGCCGAATGAGATCTGTCTCATTACCACTCTAGACAGCTTTAAAAAAGCTGTCAAGATGGATCTCTTCCGGCAAGCCTTTTCTGGCTAGCTTTCCCGGCCCCAGGATTTGGCCACCAGCCCTCAGAGCTGCCATTGCTGCGTTATTTCTTTTGTATGACTTGGTTTTATTCTATCCTGTTTTAAAATTGACTAGTTTAATACTTTTTTAAAAGGGGGTGGGTTAGGGAATTGTATTATGGATGTTTTTTAATTTGTAAGTCACCTGTTTTTCAATCTGTTTGGGATTATGTCAGGAATTGCACAAGTAACTTGCCTGCCATTAAAAGTTGAGACATTGTTATGGTGGGTTATAGAGAAATAAAGGCTATTGTTGAGACATGGCAATCTCAGATACAGAAGCTGAGATTGCAATGGGAAGGAGGCAAGCATGAGTTAAGCTTGTTCAAAGCCGTTCCAAGGAAAAGAATCTGGCTGTAATAATATACAAGGGGTGGTATTAATAAGAGAGTGGAAATGTGTTTAGTGATTATAGCAAATAAGGATTAAGCCCACTTAGAGTTTGAAACTGTGTGTAGTTTAATTAGACAATATTAATGCTTGCACATCTGATAGTCCTGATGAGGAATCTGTACTCAGGACAAGAGGCTGTTATCAGAACAGAACACAGAGAAATAGAATGGTTCCCAATTGGCAAAGGGGTCAGAAAAGGCTGCATCCTTTCACCCTGTCTGTTCAACTTGTATGCAGAACATATTATAAGAAAAGCAGGTTTGGACATAGAAGAAGGAGTGAAAATAGGAGGAAGCAATGTCAACAATCTAAGATATTCAGATGAGACCATAGTACTAACAGAGAACCTCACAGTCTTGGAACACCCACTAAGGAAGTTCAAATAAGAAAGTGCAAAGGCAGGCTTAATGCTGAACATAAAGAAAACAAAAATAATGACTACCGAGGACCTTCACAAGTTCAACCTAGATAATGAAGAAATAGTAAAATGAAGAAATAGTAAAAGAATTCCTATACTTGGGATTAAACATTGATAGAAATGGGGACTGTAGTCAGGAAATCAGAAGAAGATTAAGAATGGGGACGGTGGCTATAAAAGAACAAGAAATATTATAAAATGCAAAGATATACAACTCAGCACAAAACTTAGAATCATACAAGCCATCATATTTCCTATTACTAGGTATGGCTGTAAGAACTGGACAGTTAGAAAAGATGATAGGAAGAAAATAAATTCATTTGAGATGTGGTGCTGGAGAAGAGTGCTGAGGATCTCATGGACAGCCAAAAGGACAAACAAGTGGGTCCTAGAACAGATCAAGCCAGAGATATCCCAACAAGCCAAGAGGAAAAGACTAAGGGCCTTTGCAGACTGCCAGAAATAGTGCAAATTGAGGAGCACCTCCAGACTGCAAACACAGTCCTTGACAGAGAGTGTGACCCCGTCCAGGACTGGAGGTTGCAACCCTGGTTTCAGGGCCGCTACTGTTAGCACCTCTGTTTTGTCTGGATTCACTTTCAATCTGTTTTTTCCTCATCCAGCCTATTACTGCCTTAAGACATTCATTGAGAGGAGAGATGCCATTGGGAGTAGAGGCCGATGATCGAGACATGGAGAAATAGATCTGGGTATCATCAGCATACTGATAACACCCAGCTCCATGACTCTGAATGATCTTACCCAGCGGCTTCATATAGATGTTAAACAGCATCGGGGACAGGAGTGACTGTCCCCGAGCAGCACCCTCTGGGACCTCCCTGAGAGGAAGGAACGGAACCACTGGAGTGCAGTGCCTCCAATTCCTAACCCACTCAGGCGGTCCAAGAGGATGCTATGATCTATTGTATCAAAAGCCGCTGAGAGTTCTAAAAGCACCAACAGGGTCACACTACCCCGTCGATGCTCAGACACAGATCATCGACCAAGGCAACCATGGCAGTCTCAACTCCAAATCCCATCCTAAAGCCAGTTTGAAATTGGTCTAGATAATCGGTATTATCCAAGACAGCTTGGAGTTGAAGAGCAACCGCCCTCTCAATTACCTTGCTAAAAAATGGTAGCAAAGAGACTGGCCTATACTTGTTCATTTCCAGGGGGTGCAGGGAAGGTTTTTTCAGAAGTGGTCTAACAGCCGCTTCCTTTAAGCAAGATGGAATATGACTCTCTCTGAGGGATGCATTGATGTTGTCTGTGAGGAATATCCTCAATACACCCCCCCCCAGACGTCCAGCCATGATGGGCAAGCGTCGAGAGGGCAGGTTGTTTTCCTCACTCTACAAGGAGCTTGTCCATGTCATCGGTACTCACAGATTGGATCTGATCCAGGATAATTTTGTCAACGGGGTTGCTGGAAACCTCGTCAATTGTTTCTGTCAAAATACTGGCATCTAAGTCGGTTCTTTTCTGAGAGATTTTATCTGCAAAAAAGTTGTTAAACTCATCACAGAAGGCCATTGTTGGGTTAAACAATGGGTTCTGCACAGGCGGGACCTGCATCAGCTCACTTACCACCCTAAACAGCTGTGCTGGACAAGACTCTGCAGACGCAATATGTGCAGAGGAGAAGGATCTCTGTGCTGCATGTATTGCCTCTCGATAGGACCAAAGAAAGTTCCTATGACGAGTCTTGTCAGATAAGAGTCGAGTCTTCCATCAGGTGGCTCTAGTCATTGTCCAACCCGCTTCATTTTCCTATTGCACTATTTCTAGCAGTCTGCAAAGGCGCTAAGACTGTTGTACTTTGGACACATAATGAGAAAGGTGGAGGGAAGTAGGAAAAGAGGAAGGCCACATGCTAGATGGATGGACTTTATTAAGGAGATCATGGCTATGAGTTTGCTGGAATTAAAGCAGTGGATGACAGAGGGTCTTGGAGATGTGTCATCCATAGGATCACCATGAGTCCAGATTGACTCGAGGGCAGTTAACAACAAAAATGCTTGCTGGTCAGTTCTGACAATGAGCATCACAGGAATAGACCTATAGTTTCTTAATAAAAGTTTTCTGAGTTTTAACTACTAAAACCTGGATTTCTGAACTTGGCATCCTGCCAGGCTTAACAACAAGAGCACCATGCTGTATCCAATCTGGCAATCAACCCTATCTGCAACTGGAAAATCAAGCTGAGTTGGGCAGTAAATGTTACCAACTCTCAGGAAGGGCAGGGAGAAGGAGATCTACAGCACAACTCTTTCTGGGAGCATTTATCTCTGGACAATATAAGAATATCACAATGCAAAAACTTTGTGTTTGTGTTATATAGACTAGCAGCATGAATTACTACTTAATTACTTAATCTTAATTTCTGAGGGCCTTGTAGCATTTGATGATCCAGCCTGCAAGGATTTGATTATGAGTGATCCAGCTTGAATAGAGAGTGGGTTGTTAATTCTAAAGAGAGGCTACAAAGTCCAAGACCCAGAATCCCAAAACAAATATGAGACACGTGGTGGGACCTGATGGACCTGCTGAGGGTTGGGATGGATAAAGCTCATTTTTTACAACATCCCTCAACTTCTTTCTGTCAAACATATGAATAAATTATTGAATTTGAGTTGCCCAGACCAAGTTGAATAAATACAGGTGTACACAATAGGAAGAAAATCATGTTGTACCTCCTTCTCAAATCATTCTTTTTTACTTTGGGGCTAAGCAGACAGTTGGCACGGGGCCGCCCCGGGAAGCTGCAGATCGGGGCTGAGGCATCCGCATTCCTCGGCTCCACGGCGCAGCTTTGCCACACCAGGAAGGAGTGCTAAAATAGTGCTCCTTCCACAAATCGGCAAAGGTGCGCCGCAAAAGGCTGCCACTTTTCCGCTGCAGTGTGTGGATGCTGCAGCGGAAAGGCATCATTGGAGCGCCAGCCGTGTGGAGGGCCGGCTGCTCCAACAACGTCTTCGGGAAGGGGTTGGGGCACCGAGCGTGCGGCTGCCCCTCCCCTTCCTTGCCCTGAAGATGGCGCTTTGCACCGTCTGCTTCCCCCCTTTGTTTTTTTTAATTAAATTTATTTTGAATGTGACATTACATAACATATATACACATTCTGAAACACAAGAATAATAGTCTCAGTCTGGTACATTGGCCTTGCTAAATCAATCAATATTTTTCATTATTAATAATCATAAGATACTTTCTTCAGTATTTAAAATCTAAATACAATGCTGCTTCTCTTCTCTCTGAATTCAATCTATACCCAATAGACTTCTCCAAAATCATCAAAGTAGGCCACAAGACCTATTGTTCCAGTCACAGATCTCATAAACTCTATAAATGACATCCATGGTTTCAGTGACTGTGTCCTCTTTTTGTCCCCTTAATGTCTTATTCCATTCAGCAATTTTTACATTCAAAGCCAGATCCCATATTTTCCTCCACCAGGTAAATATATATATATATTCTCATCAGACCTCCAATGTTTGTTGCTGCTGTTATGTGCCTTCAAGTCATTTGTAACTTATAGCGACCCTAAGGTGGACCTATCACAGGATTTTCTAAGGCAGAGAGTGTCTGACCTGCCTAAGGTAACCCTGTGGCTTTCCATGTGAGGAAATTAAATCCTGATCACTAGAGTTGTAGTCCAATGCTCAAACCACTACATCACACTGGCTTTTCCATTGTTTGGCTACAATTAATCCTGCTATAGACAACCACAGAGATACATTTTTATGCCTAAAATTCTTATTCTATTGTCACATTTTTCATTTACTGATCATGTTGTACTTCTTTAACATATAACAGTTAAGCTGAGAAAACTGTTGGGGCAGGGGGTGGGGAGGTAAAAACCCTAACTGAGCACCAGAAATATTAATGAACCTCTGGGAATCAAAGGCAGATTTTAAAGAGTTAATCATGCAAAGTCATCACCTATATGTACAAATCTGTCAGTTTTGCCTTTTCCCACATTGACATTGTTTAAATATCTAGTTCTTTGCCTCAGATTTATGGAACCATTTGTGGATCATGGTAAATTCTTCTCTCCTTCTTTACCCATTTTTAACTCAATGTTTGCCCAAATGTTACCCAAATTTCTTACCCATCCCTTGGGGAAGAGGTACTGAGTATTTTTTTTCAAAAAGGCAAAAGCAACATTGAATAAGCATTGATAGTTATGAGGTGGGAGGTAAGGAAACAGAATCCATACATGAAAAGCATAACTCCTCTTTTTGAAGTTGAGGTGTTCTTTTTGTTTGGCAGGAAGTGTTAGAAGGTGAGTAATAAAAAATAAAGAATGTCACAAAAATGCCACAAAGGATCCATTTTTGCTGCTCCTAAGAAAAGGATATTTCTATTATTTATCAATTGTTTCCTATTTATTTCTGCGTTCTGAAATGGTCTGAAAATAAAGCTTGCATAGCAGCATAATATGCAGACCTGCCTGCTGAGTGTGTGGTAGGACTATGCTACATAATACATTATGTTGATTGAAGGGACATGCACTTTGCCAGTAATAAGTATTTGCTGCCCTGGGCCCAACTCTATTGATATATTACAGAGTTTAGAAATGTGGTCATTACTTTGTCTTAGCTGAAAAATTATTTTTATTGAATTTCTGTTAAAATATTCTTCATGCAGGGTTTTACATGTTGCTTTGCTGTCTGGGAAAGGAATATGGTGATGTTGCTTGGAACACAAAGGGTTCTGTTTTCAGGTTTCTGAGAACTATAAAACTATCATTCTTTTTTGAAGCTTGGAATGTCACCCATGGAGTTGCCAGGCTAATCTTCATCTCATTATTGGCAGAGACTGGAAGTGTTACTTTTTGGATTACAGCCTGAATTCTATTGCTTTGTTTTAAGTAGACTAGGTCCATTAAATAAATTGTTGGATTGAATTTTATTAAAATAAGTAGAACTCATTAATTCTACTCTGGTTGGGATTAATCTGCTCTAAATCGTCCACCCAAAATGGCAATGTTGACTGTGAGATGCTAGAACTTATAGTTCAAAAGAAGCATTTTTCTATGCTCTGGTTTTGGTCAGAATGTTTATAAGGTTCTGTGTTTGATGCTTTATGCCACTCTGAGCATCTTGATAATGTGCTTTCAAATTCTTTCTCAAATGCATATTGACTCCAATTTATGGCAACCCTGGCCTATGCTTTTCTTGGCAAGATTTATTCAGAGGAGTGTTGCTACAGCCTTCTTCTAAAGTTGAGAGAATATGAATTGCTCAAAGTTACCCTGTGGATTTCCATTGCTCAGCAGGGGATTTGAACCCTGGTACCCTGAAGTTCTAGTCCAAAACTCAGACCAATACACCATGTTGGCTCTTGGCATTCAGGTCAATTGCTTAGGGGTAGGCAATATTGATGGAAGATCCTTTTACTCTTCCCTGGAGCTCTTTAAAAAACAGAAATGAGGGAAAGTTGCCTTCTTTTGGGAAGGGATAAAGGCTATTTGGTACTTAAAGCAGACCTGGAGCTCACCCAAAAAACCTTGAAATGGCCAATCACCATTAATGTATCTCTTATCAACTATTTCAGGTTTTGTGAAATACAAATGTTAAAACTGAATAACTAGGATCTCATTTCATGTGACTTATATATATATGTTTGCAGCTGTGCTTAGATGCAGTGGGTTTTTTCGTCTTTTGCTTACTTTAGTATCTATTCTAGTATCTAGAACCTCTTCCCCTTCACCATTGGGGCCAGGACAGCTGGGACAGGAGTCAGGCAGCAGAAGCAAGAGGGGGCATGGCCAGGAGTGGTTGGCCTTAAAAGCCACTCCCCCACCCTCCCTGGAACACCAGCCAGCAAGATTGAGGATGCTAGAACAGCTCTTCCTCTTCCCCCTCACCACTGGGGCCAAGGCAGCTGGGACAGCAGAGCCAGGCAGCAGCAGTGAGAGGGGGCATGGCCAGGAGTGACTAGCCTTAAAAGCCACTTTCCCACCCTCCTTGGAACACCAGCCAGCACGCATGAGGACACGGGAACAGCTGTTCCTCATCTCCCACTCCACAGGGGTTAAATGCAGTGGAGGCAGCTGAGGCAGGCAGCAGACCTGGACTTGGAGGACTCTGCAAATAAGGGATAAGCGTGTGTGGCTGGTTGCGATCTGGGAGTGAAAATCCAGGTTGTGCAGGGGAAATGAAGGTATGGCGAGAACAGGGTGAAAGTTTGTTACAAAAGAAGGCGGGATCAATGTTTGAAAGCTATTCCATCTTCAATCCACTCTGTTTCCCAGAATGGATTGGAGAGTGCACCAACCATACCACAGAGCCTTACTTTGCTCCTTTGCAATGCCAAGTCGGTCAAAAACAAGACCCAGATAATTTATGATCTTCTCTTAGATGAAAATGCTGACCTGGCTTGCCTCACAGAGACCTGGCTGGGAGAAGGCAGCACTATAACTTGGGTGCAGGCACTCCCAGCCAGGTACTTTGTCAGTGAGCAGGTAAGGGGAAGTAGGCAAGGAGGTGGAGTGGCTCTGGTTCATGGTTACCTTGACAAGGATACCTGTCTGTAAAACAATCCACTTCAAGTGTATGTACCTGAGTCTGAGGATCAAGGATAGTTTGGGGATTCTGTTAGTATACCATCCACCCTGTTGTCTAACAGACTCCCTAACCAAACTGACAACTGGTCTCTGAATTGCTGTTTGAATTGCCCAGACTCTTAATCTTGGGTGACTTCAACATTCCACTTGAGACCAGTTTGTCAAATCTAACAGGTGTGGCTCAGGAGTTCATGGAATCCATGACAAACATGGGCCTATCCCAATTGGTCACCAGGTCCATGCATTGTGCAGGTCATACCCTCGATGTGGTCTTCTGTGCAAAACAGGAATATTCATGGGCGGAGGTAATAAAAACCATCGCATTGTCATTGACAGATCATTTCCTGATCAAGGCTAAACTTAGAACCACTGTCCATCCTATGGGAGGTGGAGGGCCCATTAAAATGATCCGCCCTCAAAGGCTAAAGGAACCAAATGGTTTCCAGAAAGCCTTAGAGGGTTTAATGGTTGGTAACACCGGTGATTCTGTGGAGGCTTTGGTTAATACCTGGAATATCGATCTTGCCAAGGCTATCAACACGATTGCTCCCAAGCATCCTTCCCAACCCTCTTCAAATTGTCAATCATGGTATACCAAAGAACTCAGGAAGATGAAGCGGGTTGGACAATGACTAGAGTGCATCTGGTAGAAAACTCAACTCTTATCGGACAGAACTTGTCATAGGAAATTTCTTTGTTCCTATAGAGAGGCAATACATAGAGTGAGGAAATCTTTCTTCTCTGCATGTATTGCGTTTGCAGAGTCCTGTCCAGCAGAGCTGTTTAGGGTGATAAAGGAACTGATACAGGTTCCACCTGTGCAGAACCCATTACTCAACCCGACAACGGCCTGCTGTGATGCGTTTAACAACTTCTTTGCAGATAAAATCTCTCAGATAAGAGCTGACTTGGACTCCAGTGTTATAGTAGAATTGATAGATGAGGTAGCCTTCAACTCCATTTATGAGATTATACTGGATCAGTTCCAACCAGTGAGTACCAATGACGTGGACAAGCTCCTTGTTAGAGTGAGGAAGACAATTTGCCCTCTTCACCATTGCCCATCATGGCTGGCCGTCCCGGGGAAAGATATCTTGAGGATGTTCATGAGGGACATCATCAGTGCATCCCTTGGGGAAGGTCGTGTCCCATCTTCTTTGAAGGAAGCGGTGGTTAGGCCACTTCTGGAAAAAAAACTTCCCTTGACCTCTGGACATGAACAGCTATAGGTGATCAAGAGAGCAGTTGCTCTTCAGCTCCAAGCTGTCTTGGAGGACACCGATTATCTGGATCCATTTCAAACTGGTTTTAGGACAGGATACAGAGTGGAGGCTGCCATGGTTGCCTTGGCTGATGACCTCCGTCTGGGCATCAACAGCAGTAGTATGACTCTGTTGGTGTTACTGAACCTCCCAGCAGCCTTTGACATGATAGACCATGACATCCTCCTGGAATGCCTGATAGAATTAGGAATAGGAAGCATTGCATTGCAATGGTTCCATTCCTTCTTCTCAGGCAGATTCCAGAGGGTGATGTTCAGGGACAGCTGCTCAGTTAAAAAGGAGCTTAATTGTGGCATTCCTCAGGGCACCATTCTGTCCCTGATGCTATTTAATACATATATGAAGCCGTTGGGAGAGATCATCTTGAGACACGGGGTGGAGTGTTATCAGTATGTTGATAACACCCAAATATATTTTTCCATGTCTCAGTCTACAGCCTTTACTTCAGATGGCATCTCCCCTCTCAATGAATGTCTTAAAGCAGTAATGGACTGGGTGATGAAAAACAGATTGAAACTGAATCCAGGGAAAATGGAGGTACTAATGGTAACGGCCCCAAGCCCAGGTATTGGGACACCATCTCCAGTCCTAGATGGGGTCACACTCCTCAAAGGATTGTGTTCGCAGTCTGGGGGGTGCTCCTAGATCAATAGCTTCAGATGATAAATCAGGTTAATGTGGTGGTCAGGAGTGCCTGTTATCAGCTTCAGCTGATACGCCAGCTGCACCCTGTCCTGGAGATTAGGGACCTTGAAACTGTGATACATGCACTGGTAACCTCTCATCTCAATTTCTGCAATGCACTCTACATAGGTCTACCCTTGTGTCTAACTCAGAAACTTCAATTGGTACAGAATATGGCAGCCAGGCTGGTCTCAGGCAAAACTAGAAGAGACCACATTACACCTATTCTAAGATCACCTCACTGGCTGCCTACCCATTTCTGGGCACAGTACAAGGTGTTGGTCATCACCTTTAAAGCCTTAAATAGCTTGGGTCCAATCTATATTTGGGACCACCTCCTTCTGTATAATCCACCCCATGCACTGAGGTCCTCTGGGAAGAATTTATTGCTATCTATAAAAACTAGACTATCTGCAACTGCCCAGAGGACCTTTTCAGCTATCGCTCCCAGAATTTGGAATGGCCTGCCGGATGAGATCGATCGCTTGACCATTTTAAACAGCTTTAAAAAAGCTGTTAAGAGAGATCTCTTCCAGCAGGCCTTTCCTGAGTAGATAACCAGCCACAGAAAAAAAAAATGCCTGTCTCTTTTTTCTGTTACAGTTATTTTAATCTAATTTATTTGTTATTTATTGTAATCTGATATTTTTAAGTATGTTTTAAATTTCAATTGTTTAATTGTATTTTAAGGGCGGGTGTTACTGGGGAACTGGACTGTTTGTTTTATCTTGTAAGCTGCCCCAGTTGTATTTTACAGAGAGGTGGGATATTATTATTATTATTATTATTATTATTATTATTATTATTATTATTATTATTATTAATCAAGATCCCATGATTTTGTTATGTGTAAAGAATTTGTATTGTTGCAAAGCTTGTTATTAAATTCTGCCATTGGCCTCTGTACTTTCCTAATGAGATCTCTTCTCCTTTTTAATCTGACTGATAGCCATTTGGAATTGTCTGTATGGTTGCATGACTATGCCTTCCTTCTAGGTTGAAATTGTTGTGGGACTCCTTGTGAAGAAAAAGAGTTCTGCAAGTAGTTATACTTGCTCAGAAGTTGCATAATTTTTTAAAATTGTATTTTTATCAACAAATACAACTGATTAAGTTGCATAAATATAATCTCTAGTTGGAGTTGACGTAACTTTCTCCCTTTTCACTTGGTGGATGCAGAGCTATTCAACTATTGCACAGCAGATGAACTCATGGTCTTGGGATCCATTATGCAACTATAGGATCTGGCAGAGCAACATAGATGTATGCACACACAATTAAAAAATGTATAGAATCTTGCACAGAGTATGCAATTTTTGCCATTCTTTGCTCCCTCGTTTCTAATGGGGAATCTGAATACCATTGCCAGCCTATTGTATCCCACATTGTACCATCTTTCACCCTCATACAATTTGTTACTATGAAACCGTGTGCATTTTTGAGTGCATCTGTAGGTTTTAAATTAACTTAAATTATACCATCATCTGTTCAGTAGAAGGCAGGCAAAATGTTATTGAGGCTTTTCATGACTACTGTGGCCTTTGATTGTTTCCTGTCCAGCATGTGAGCAAAATTTCTGGTGACTATATTCACAGCCCCTTAAATAATCTATTTGTTTCCCCTTATTAGTTTCTGTTCGGCAGGAGGCTTTGACTAATGCCTTTCTCATTTTTATTTCCTAAACAGTACTATTTTTCTATTTTTAAAAAGGAAAAATAAAACAATTAGAATGAATTAGAATGAAAATCTTGTTTATTTCATTTTCACATGCAAGAATGACTAATTTCAGAAATTTCCCTATCCACTCTGCAAGAATATAAGGGTTTGGGTGTAATGGCCAAACATTATGCATACATCAGGACTTCATTCAACAAGAGCTGTTAATGCAAAAAATAGATTTTTTTTTTTTCTGGGCAAAAAAATGTGTTTGGGAAGAAGACATATTTTTACTCACAGAATCCTATAGAAGCCAGGGCATACATAATTGCAGAAATCCATGATTTGCAGAAAATGTGTGTGTGGGGGAGGGGGGTTTGGGGGGTGGTGTTAAAACTGTGTTTGTTTGTGTAGCAATACAGTGGGACCTCATTATCCATGCACTTGCCATCCACAGATTTGAGCATCCGCAGATGACACCCTGTCCCCAATGGTGGTACATGTGTTTTATCAGATTATTTTCCAAAGATGTCTTTATACCATTCAAAATCTCTGCAATTCATCTGTGTGCATTTGTTCTTACACATGTAGGTTCAGATGGACACAATCACTGGCAATCAGTTAAGAACTGCAAAGTTTATTAATAAAATCCTTTAAGTGAAAATTTCCATTTTAAAAGAAGATGGAAGATTCCTGTCTGTTGAAACTCCAACTCACTTAGGTGGTGAATGAGGTTTATGTGACTCTATCTGTATCTTATGGGGCACATAATCAGACTGTTGTTGGGAGAAGAGTGCACTTTTATGGGAATAAATGAACCCCATTTTGTTTACATCCTCCTAATAATTTGTTTTGGAGAATCATAATTCACTCCTCTTATTTCAGAGGCTTTTTGGCCTGCTCTTCTTTTTATATATGTTCTTCATGGTTGATCTTGCTGTTGTTCTTGTTGTTGTTTTTCTAAATAATAATAATACTGATTCCAGTAATAAATAAGAACTGGAGCAGGGATGTGAGATGAATGCAGCTGTCTCCTCACTACCCAATAGATTTTTTCTCAATTTGACCCATGGCCCAAAGAAATTGTGCAGTTTGATTAAAATGCAAATTATTAATTCACTATATAGAATAAAACAAAGAACACGGAACCCTTTATATGATACTAAATCATATTTTTCAAAGTTGAAAAGAAAAAAGGCTAAGAGAAAAGGTATTTTTTCCCCAGAGCAATGCTGCACAGGGAAACAGTTTTAAATGCTCCCTGCTCTGTTTTTTAATAGAGTTTGCTTGTGTTTTTCAGTCATTTGAAAGTTATGCACTCCTGCTCTGGCATTTCCCTTCTGCCAGGGACTGTGGTTTGGAGCACTGGTATGGACCTTTATATAGCACTCAAGAGGCTGATAAAGTCTAAATTAGCCTTTAGAACTGCATAGTACAGTTCTGTCCCAATTCAGAATATGAATAGGGTATTGCATAATTGAATGCTTCCCCATATAATCAATTCCCTGTATACTGTGCATCAGGACAAATGCTAGTTTAGAATGTAGTCCCTCACAACTAACTTCCTCGCCTAAGTATTTAGTGACTTTATAAAATATAGAGGAATTGAAGATTTGAACCTGAATATTTATGAATCATCTTGTGATATCTTTTTTCTGATGCTCTCCTCACAGAAAGAAATTGTTGTAGTCTGGGATAAATGACACAGAGTCCTTTGTCACCTTAAAATTTTGCAAATTTATTATAGTATGAAATATCACCCACTTCAGATGCATAGAGTATCATCCAAGGACCCTTTCACACTACACAATTATAGCACTATAATCCCACTTTAACTGTCATGGCAACATCCTATGGAATCCTGGGATGTGCCATTTAGGAAGCAGTACTTAAAATTCTTAGCTAGAGAGCTCTAGTGAGTCACCAAAGTACAAACCCCAGGATTTCATAGGATGCAGTCATGGCTGTTGAAGTGGAATCATAATTGTGTAGTGTCAAAGGGCCCCAGGTTCAGGTATAAATACAGTAAAAATAAATGAGTGTGATTATGGTGAGTGGTGTTAGACGAAAATTATATACAGATGATACTGACAGTAACAATTATGGTATTAACATTGGCCTGTCACAAAATTATTACTGGTAACAACAATTCCAGCTCAGTTTTAGGAATAACTTCCTGACAGTCAGAGCTGTTTGAGAGTGGAATATGCTGGCTTGGAGAGTGGTGGGGTCTCCTTCTTTGGAGGTTTTTAAACAGAGGCTGGATGGCCATCTGTTGGAGATGCTTTGATTAGTATTCCTGCTTGGCAGGGGGTTGGACTGGAGGGCCCTTGGTCTCTTCCATCTCTATGATTCTCTATGATTCTATGTTTCTATGGACATGAAATTCTTGGTGGTAGCTAAACCCATTAATGCAAGCAGTGTGTGTGCTAAGAGACTATTACCCACAAGTCAAACCTCTGGTGCTAAACTAGAACTTGCTAATGAATTGCAATTTAGCAATCTCTTTCTCTAATCTCCCTTTGAAGTTTTTTTTTTTTTGTCTCTACAGCAGCTGCTTTAAACTCAGTGACAAACTATCCTGGCTTTTGAATGCTGCCATTTCTGATGTCTGATTTGTGTCCATTTATCTTTTTGTGTACACATTAGCCAGTTTGCCCTCTGAAAACTGCTGAAGGGCACTACTAACATATGACTTTAGAAGATGAGCAAGTGAATCAATGCCTCATACTGTGGGTTATTTCGTTAGGCTTGTGATGGTATTGCCAGAGTAGATATGGTGGCAGACTTGACATCTATGTTTCTTACCATGCATGGTCCTTGTATTTGTCAGTGGCTGCTGAGAGCTTCTATGGCAAGAGCTATCCAAGGTGCTGAATCTATTTTTGGATTGAGTTAATTGCCTTGAATAGTTTTTTTTTAAAAAAAGTTCAGAATAGAACCCAAAATGGACTCACCACGTCATTGACATGGAAGCCATCAGCCTTCACTGTGTGGCCTGTTATTTCCACCGAGTAGTTCTTTTGGGCTGGGGCTTTCTCCAAACCATAACCCTTGATTATAATGGTATAAAACTGTCTTGCTAACAAAGTGCAGCCATAATTCATGGGTTGTTGCAGGATGCTTTTTTGCTCTAACATTTTTATCTTTTTCAAAATCTGGTTAAAAACATCTGTGAGATTTTATTATTTCAATACTTAAGGATTTTTATACTTCTTTTCAGTTATATCCCCAGTGGTGGTTTGCAAAAGGACCAAAATAATTGTAACATGTAAACAAAAATATAATAAGCTAAATGTCGCAAATTCATAAAAGCAGCATCAAACTCTCAACAGCATTAAAACTGAATCTCAAATGCTTGGGAGAAAAAGAAACTTCCTTACAATGAGAGAAAATTAAGGCAGGTGTCAGGTAATCCAATCTGTGGCCTGGATCTACAAGTATTAAGAAGACAATCTCTTTGATCACATCTCATAGGGGATTTAAAGTGTTTTTGGGAGGGGACAGTTAAAGCTCTCATCCAGAGAGCTTTAGTGCTTCAACATACTCCATAATTTCACAGGATGTTGCCATGGAAGTTGAAGTGGTATCATTGAGCTATAATTGTGTAGTATGAATGGGCCTTTTGAGTCCTAATCACATGCGGTACAAATAGCTGCTATGCTCACACATTCTCTCCCCCCTTTTGCAAATGGCCAAATTCAGAGAAAGACACACACACCCGACTTGTTGGGAGGGGCCTCTTGTTGCGATGGCTATATTAGAGCATGAGACGCCTGATTCGCTAAAGCATGCAGGAATTCCCACATAACTCCTGCGCACTTGGCCAATCAGGTGTTGTATATGTTGAGAATAAGCATGCTGGGAAATCTCACAGTACCTATGCCATCACAAGATTTCCTGTGAGAGTTTGGGCTATATAGCCCTGTGCTGCCACGTGGCAGCAGCCATTTTAGAGCTGGAGCTGAGCGACCCAACCCACCCATCCTAATTTAATATTTAATGTTAGGTTACTCTCAGGCTTAAGCTGGTCACCTTCAGGGACCAGGAGGGAATTTTTCCCAGGACTGTCATCCTGGATTTTTTGCCTTCCCTGAGATGAATGTGTATTGGATTGTGGGGTATGGGTCATAGAACAAAATGTTGTATTATTACCATGCTTGTCATAGTTCTTCACTTTGGTTAATTTTTCATTGATAGCTCTGTCACAACTTTGGGATCCAGGGTCTAAATCGGAGGCTATTTTGTGCTTACAATGGGGTGGGTAATGACCCCCACCCCACAGGGAAATTAACTGGCTAATTAAATTTAATTTGGATAAATTTGGATAAAATGAATTTACAGAAGTGACATAAGCAGCTAAGTGCATGACGTCATTAAGTTAATGACATCATATGATGTAATATGACATCATTTCCAGTTGGGAGGTGTTAAATTTGTTTGTTGTTATTTATTTATATGCTTTGTCACATGATGTGAAGGACCACCCACCCAGGTTGGTTACACCTTCACATACACATGTGACAAAGTATGGTTTATTTAATTGAATTGTTTGTAAATAGACCCTGTACAGCTGAATAAAAGTTGTGGCCTGTTTAAACCCAAAAGAGGCATCTCTTGTCCTTTGTGCCGATGAAACAGGTGAAGCATATGTTAATCTTGGGGCCAGGAGATATGGCCCCACTTCACCTTTCTGTGCACCAAGGGTACGCATGAGCAAGGCTCAAGAATGAGAGAAAAGGCCAGACACCCATCCTGTGAAAAAGGAAGACAGATCCACAGCTCAGTTTTAGACATGTTAATCTTAAACTAAACATTATGTCAGAAACAGCAACTGCAACAAGAAAAGGAGTTAGGAAAAAAGGAGACAGATCCAAACATTAGAGCTTTGAGTTCATACAAATTATAATGAATGTTAAAAGGAATTAAAAGATCTGGAAGGTTTGGCACCTGAGGTTGAGGAGCTGTCTGTCAAAAGAAAATTCATCCTCCTTAATGGAACCCAGGAAGGAATGAGAGGGATTTGCAATCTGAAAGAATGTTGCCAGATGGAGAACAGTGGGGCAGGAGAGAAGCTAGGTGTTTTCATCTAAGTGTGCCTTTGCCATATTTATAGTTATTTACTGGTGTATATGTTACCTTTATAGTCTGCATTTTTTCTAAAAAGCCCAAAATATTGTGGTCTTTTCTGCATTTAATCTCCATAACAGCTTGGCAAGGTAGGTTAAGACTGACAGACAGTGAATTTTAGTCTATTTCTATCCTGCTTTTCTCCTAAAGCAGCAAGTGGGTAGCTGTGGCCCCCTGCCACAGGGCAGAGGGGTTCCAGGTTCCTTATCAACATCCTGGCTAAATGTTAACACCTGTCCAGGGGGATGAGGAAGGTTCTTTTCTGTTCAGTAGGCTCTATTGGAAAGTTTATGTTTTAGCTAGGCAGTTCAAAGCTACAGAAATGGCTGGGAATACATCGGAGAAATAAACCAACCTGTTTGCATCCTACTTGTTCTGCTCTCCTATCAATTCGTATGGAAGGTGGATCATACTTGAGCTGTTCATCTGTTTAGTTCTCTCCTAAATAACCCAAATAATCAATTTACAATGTTCTTGACCAAGGAGTGTGCACCCTAGCCTGTGGGATCAATTATCCATCTTCTGAGATCTGCAATATTGGTCCTGAGATGGCCTAGGTAGAATTTGTTACTTGTGGGCCCATTTCTATCACCTGCTGACTACAAATATATTAGGGGATAAAAATAATATTTATTTCTATTTGTTTCCCTGAAGAGTAAGAGGAGAAGTTACGCAGCAGTGAGGTTTTTTTTATTTTTATCCCAATAATTCTGTTTTTCAAAGTGTTTCAGGGAATTATTCTACATGGAAATATATGTGGTTTTTCTATGCAACAAATTTTCTGCACAGGAAAGAAATGTGCTCTGTGAAAAATACACTGTTTCTATGGCAGAGAGCATGTTTTGTTTGCAAAAAGTTTTTTTGTTAAAAAAAAAATGTTTATTTCTGTAGGAAATATTTCTGCAGAACACAGAAGCTGCCAACACTGGAAGAATACTGAATAAAGATCTTTAGTCTTTCAACAGTGGCCATAAATATATGGGAATTACTTATCCTTCCATGTGAAGATAATCTGTCTGAAGATTTACATCACTAGTACACACACAGAGACACAGAGGGAGAGAGAGAGAATTCAAAGACATGCCCTTGTTCTTCTGGATCAGTAAAAAAAAGGTTAAAAGTTTTTAAAAAGCAGGAAAAATTTAAAAAGGAAAAAAGGAAAAAAAAAAACAGACAAAAAGTGAGCCCTGATGGCAGAGTGGTTAAATGCCTGTACTGCAGCCACTCACTCACAGACCGTAAGGTTGTGAGTTCAGTACCAGCCAGGGGCTCAGGCTCAACTCAGGCTTGCATTCTTCTGAAGTTGCTAAAATAAATACCTAGATTGTTAGGGGTAATTAGCTTACACTTTGGGCCTTTGCAGATTGCCAGAAATAGGGCAAATTGAGTCCACTTTAACTGCCCTGACTCAGTGCTAAGGAATCATGGGAACGGTAGTTTATTCTGACACCAGAGCTCTCTAATAGAGAAGGCTCAATGTCTCAGAAAAAAATAC
>CM034701.1:347316114-347331317 GCA_020142125.1 Phrynosoma platyrhinos
ATTATTATTATTATTATTATTATTATTATTATTATTATTATGCCCTCCTTCTGTGAGAATAAAACCTGACATATTTCAGACACATAGGTGTTATTGGTTTTGTACTATGTATACATTGTAAAAAGAAATTAATTTAAAAAATCCTTTTCAGAATCACATGAAAATTGCATGGTCTATTTGCATCTGAGGAGCATTAATCTTGCCAAACCTAAGATGCATAAGCGCAGAGTTTTTGTGCTAAAGTATCTTTTGCTGATACTTCTCCATCATAAAGATGGAGTAGAGATGAGTAACAAATTCATTTTAGTTCACTTTTGGTCTGAATGTACCAAATTTTGCATACAAATTTTGCATGTTCAATAAAATGAAAATGACAGATTTCCCCACTCTTAAAAGGGAATATTCAAATGTTTGTAGTGGAAGAGAGAAATAATTCATTTCTGCTTATCCCTTTTTTGTGTGGGTGTGGGACAATTTGTATGATGATGTATAGCTTAATGTTGTCCTTACACAAAATGTGTCATTTTAATGGTGTTTCTACAGACTACATCTTCAAAAAGATGTGTTGAAGGCACTAGGCAGCAATGAAAAATAGTTTAAAACTTGTTTGTTATTTGGTCAGTTGGCATCAAAGTCATACCCGTGCTCTCAGAGAAGCAAACCAGCACATTGGTCTGAAAAAAAACCCTTGAAGTTGTTCAAATCTTATAACCTTTTGCTTCAAATAAATATATAATGTTCTCTATGTACACACCCTGGATGTGGATGGTGGACCCATGTATTGCTAATACCAAGGAGTTGAATAAATAATAATTTTATTGGCTAGAAACTCCTGGATAGGCAGGAAAATTGCCTTCAGGATTCTTTTCCTTTCATATTTCCTCTCTTCTTATAGCAATAAATGCCTGGCAAATCCACAATTCAAGGCAAATAAGGGGTGTCTGTGGTCTCTGAATACTTGACAAGTGAAGCTGTTTTCAAATGGAGTCTAGCTCTGTCAGTGGAAAGGAACATGTTGATGAGACTGACAGCTTCAGAGCCCTGTGGGATGCCTGGAGTTCAGAAGAACTCCTACTGTTTTGATCTAGTTACCATGAAGCAGAGAGAGAGAGAGGGAAGCAATCCTATGCTGAAATATATATACCATTACTAAGCTAAAATTTTCTCTTCTCCTGACATTCAAGCATATGCATTTGCCCATTCTTCACCACCAAGTTGTATCTAAAGAGAGTAAGGCTACATCTATACTGCAGAATTAACACAATTTGAGACTGCTTTAACTGTCATGGCTCAATGCTATGGAATTCTGGGATTTGTCATTTTCTGAGATATTTAGCCTTCTTTGTGAGAGAGCTGTGGTGCCACAACAAATTAAAAATCCCAAGAATCCACAGAATGGAGCCATGACAGTTAAAGAGGGGCCAAACTTCATTAATTCAGCAGCCTAACTCAAGTTAATCTAGAATATTTTTGCTCTCCCAGTCATCTACTACATGAAGTTCATGATTTTTGGATTCTCTCTACCTTCTAGGATTCTCAGATATTTGGGCTTGAGATTTGATCATTCTGAGTTAGCCTGTAGACTCGATCTTCATGTTGATACAGAGAGCAATAGGGATCTATTTTAGTAGACATTGGGAGAAAGATATTAAGGGAAAATGGAAACAAGAAAAATGGAAACCAAAATCTTGTTTCACTTTCATTTTAATACCTTCAACAGACAAGAATTCTGTGCATTTGCATGTCTGTACATCTAATGAAGAGATCTAAAATCTAGGGATACTACTACATTTTGTAATGGCAGCTTCGTACATGAAACCTATCAGCTTAACAAATCTTGAATGTGTAACAAGCAGAGTAATATTCTTAATATTTTCATAGTTCAAATCAGGACTGATAACAAATGCATTTAATATTTTCTATGTTAATCTGCCTAACAAATCTCTATTATTTGGGGCATGCTCTGATATTGATTGCTCTAACTCAGACAGGCAAATGTTGATCTCTAGAAATTTTTTGGGCCTAAGTGAGAGCCAATTTGGTATAATGGTTTGGATGCTAGACTAGGTCTCTAAAAAGCAGGATTCAAATGTCCTGCTCAGCCATGGTAACCCATTGGGTGACCTTGGGCAAGTCATATCCTTTCAGCCTCAGAAGGAAGCTAAGACAAACCTCCTCTGAACAAATCTTACCATAAAAGCCCTATGATAGATTTACCTTAGGGTCACCATCAATCAGAAATGACTTGGAGGCATACAGTAACATGGAAATGTGGTTTGGGGGCCTAATTGTTCACTACTGCTGTAACCCTTTTGTTTCTGAAGGAAATGTAAACATCCCAATTACAATGCATATACACATGGAAAGATTTTACTTTTATCTTTCATCTACTACCATCAACTATAGTAGCCCTGTAAGCAAACACAGAATACAGTATACTGAAATCAAAGAAGGATACATGGTGTCATAACAATGGGTTGTAGAGAGGGAGACCATGATACATGTGGTGAACTTCTAGGATTCTTCAGTGATGTGCAGGTACAAGCATTTTAAAATTTACTGGCACCATGAATTAACGAGAATTTTTATTCAATATTCTAATGTTAGATTTGTATAATCATGACAGACCAGATATGATTTCTATCATAGCAGGCAAAGAACCTACTGTATAGTTTGCCAATCTCTGTTAAAAATTCACTGAAATGAGCCTACAGAAAGTGGAATTTTCCACCAGAGACCTGATTCTTTACTTGAGGCTCTAACTGCCAAATAAAGAAAACAAAGCATGAGAAGGGAGTTGACCAAATGCATCCCTTCATTCTTACTTTATATTCATTGTCTCTCTTAAAGATGAGAAAATGTCTGTTTCATTGTTTCCCACTTTCAGACTTTTTTAAAAAATCCAAATAATCTTGCAACCTAGATATGAAGACATTTCTGAATATTGACAAATGCTTCTGAAATGAACCGAAACAACATTCCCCACCTGTTTCCATTGATCAAATTCAATAGTTACAGCTATGGGATGAGATGGGAAAAACCATGTTGTACCTGCCTATTATATAAGTGTTAAAGATGAGAAAGCTATCAGGGGAGAAAAAGTGGTGGAATATAGAAGACTGTGGCTTATCTGCATTGGCCAGGAAATTCCAGAGGCAGCCTGGAGTATCCTGGCCATGCAGCTGCCCAGTTTTCCCCAGTACCTTGGCCTCCATCCCAGTACCATGACACCTGTCTGTATGGGCATCCTACTGGGTCTCTAAGCATGTCCACCGTGGTTTACTCACTTCTGAGGTCAAGAGGAGGCACACAGTGATGGTCTCATGTTGGGTGCCTCATCTAGATCTCAAAACAGGTGATTCATGGCAGCAGATGTGCTAAGTGGCCTAGTGGGACACCTATTCAGACAGCCATGGTGGCATGGGAACTGAGGGCATTGTATCTCCCCAGGAGATCTGGAGCAATGGATAAGGTTGTTTTTCTCTCTCCATTATAACCTTGTTATCCTCAGTTCTGGTTCAGGACATACCAACCATGGTCTCAACTGCCTGCACCAGAATTGAAGTTTAGGCCATATGCACCATCCAAACAGAATGATGCCAGAAAGAGGGGTGGAAGGACAGACCTTTTGGCCCATGCAGACAAGGCCTATGTCCTAAAATAGCTTTGTGGATCTTACCCCATGAAGTTTATATAGAAGAAAAATGTTATTTAAAAACAAATGGGTAACTTATTGAGGTCTTTTAATGTTGGAAGAAGTGCATTATGGAATGAAAAACAAGTGAAGAATAGAGTCAAAAGGATATAAAAAATTTAAAATGGACAGAAATTTATATGGTTTGGAAGTTATCAAAATCAGAATTTGAAATAAAATTATGTACATAGAATGAGCATTTAATTACCAAAATGTATAAGTTACTGTTGAGAATGGAAATGGAGGATGAACAGGTAAGAGAACACATGATAATATGGGCTTGGAATAGGGGTAGGCAACCTTTCCCCTTTAAGGGCCGAGGGACTTCAGCTCCCAGAAGCCTCAGCCATGTTGGTCAATAGTCCCATGTTGGCTCCTGGGATTCTGGGAGCTGAAGTCCCTTGGCCCTTAAAGGGAAAAGGTTGCCTACCCCTGGCTTAGAATATAGACCACATATATAAATGGATCAATGAGAGAGAATGTGGATAAAGGGTCTCATATCTACCTGTTATAATTTTAAGGATAATTTTCTTAAAATTATATATCAATGCGACATCAGAGAGACTTTCTAAGATGTATAAAGGGTCCATTAACATATGTTGGAAGTGTAATTAAAAAGAGGCACCCTGTCATGTGTGGTAGATTTTTGCTAAGATGGGAAAATATTGGACTTGGATACATTGTATAATGGAGAACATTCTGACACTTAAATTCCAGCTGAAGCCAGAAACTTTCTTATTGGGTTTTATGGATGAACAGATGGAGAAGGAATCTGTAAGAATTGTTCAATATATGATTACAGCCACTAGAATCTCTACATGCAGAAGTGGAAGAACATGGACTTACCTTCACAGGAAGATTGCTTGATAAAATTGTGGAAACCTGCTGAAATGGATAAACTGATGAATTAATTAGTGAAAGGTCTTTGAATGGTTTTTAAAAAGAGGGAGAATTGATAATTGATTGCATGAGAAAATATTGGGGGGTAGCAATTTTAGGATTTGAAAAAAAAATGTAGAAGTGTATCTTATATATGCACTTAGAGGAAGTAGAATAATTTGATATCTACAACCATCAGCTTGTAAGTTGGAATTTTTCTCCCTTTTGTAATTTTGTGTATTGTTTGTGTACTTTATAAGAGTAATTAGTGTTAAGTTTCTAGGCTTGATGTATATATTTTTTAATAATTTTACCCTATACCTTGTTTTATATTATCAAAATTTATGTATTAATAAAAATATTCCAAAAAGGAAAGATGGTGACCACCCTGATTCAACATTAACATGGTTAAGTATGCAGTAATTAAAATCCACACTTGGGGGGGGGGGAAATCATCAAGCACTTAAATTGTTGGACCTGATGGACAAATTTGCCAATTCTATTTCACATTCAATTTTTTAAAAATCTTTCCATCTAGAATATGAAAAAAATCTGAATTTTGGTAAATTCTTATTAATTCTTACTAATTCCTCATCTGGTAATCCACTCAAATTAATATCAGATTTGGAAGAAAAATGTTCCAGGTATTCACTGCACTCTTCATGAATATCTACTATGGGGGACCAGGAAAATGGAGCATCCACATCATGCTGCAAAATAGATCATGCACATCATGCTAAATATTCAGTGTAATTAATTCCTTCCAGAGGAACATAAGATACATTTTTGTCTGACCTGAACAATGATCTTTATATAATGGGGAGAAAGCAAAGCAATGTTTTTCATCCTCTGCAAAGCTTTGGGGTTCATGTCTTTTTTGATGTGCAAGTGTGGGTCATCTTTTATTAGCTTGACAAATGTCTCCCTTTAAAGGGCAACTAACATTTGTAACCTACATGTCTCATTAGTTGTATCTATTCATGATAGGCTGTCTTGGCCTTTGGCAATCAGTTAAGGAAATTGTGCCCAGTGAATCCAACACAAATCTTTTCTGCCTTTTGTCAGATTCTGTCTGTACTCATAGAGTAGAATAAATGCTTCAGAACAAACCACCAGGATTGGATGGAAGTTGGCAATAGGTGATGACAATAATTTCCATTAACTTTAAGAATAACTTAACAGAAAACCACACTACCGAAACCACTCCAAAACAAATAATTGTTCATTCTAGCAATATTGTGAGATCTACTTGTTTTCTGTTTTGTGACCTCTCCCTGTGTGTTGCTTGCCCCCTAGCTCATTATCAAGAAACAAGCCATATTCTAATTAGCCCATTACATTGTCAGCTTCTCCTCCATTACACTGGTATTTTTGATTAAATACAGAATATTGATTGTTATATTCATGCTAACTCTACAGAGAAGACTGAGTTTTCTTATGCAGTTTATTGGGTGAGAGGGAACATGGATCACATCAGAAAGTGGAACTATTCCAGCAAAAGAGCTCCTTTACTAATTATGTGGAAAAGAGCATTTTGGCCAATATAGTTTGTTCTGCAAAGATGCAGAAACCATGGCTGGTATCATGTTAAAGGGTAACAATGGCATAAGCCCAGCTAATGCCATTATAACTCACTTTTGTTGTTGTGAAGATCATAATTATGTATTGACTGTGCAATTATTGAAATCCCCACCACCACCACCTTTTCTCTGTTTCCCCTCAAACAGAGCCACCCCTTAGCCAGTGGGCAGTGGAGAGAGTGGATAGGTGTCTATAGTTGGAGTCACAGTAACAGGTATCATCTGGGACTTTCAAATCATGAAATCAATCATAAAAGCACAACACTGATAAGTCAGCTGAGGGGGTCAGGTTTTTGTTTTTGTTTAGTTTAATGGGAAAGGTTAGAGTTTCTCTTTACAGAAAGAGATGGTAATTTGTAGAGAAAAGTCATGAATAAAACACTGGCAAAGCATGGGAAAATAGCCAAAGTGTCACCTCTCTTACTGTTTTAGTCAGAATATAGAGCTTAAGGGCAAAATAAATAAATAAATAAATAAATAAATAAATAAATAAATAAATATATTTTTAAAAAGAAACATTGAAAAATCTAAGCCTTGGAGATTATGCTTCTCTCTTTGTCAGAATCATTGCAGATGGCCTGAGCATTCAGTATTTCATTTTAATCCTTACACTGAAGGGATCACCTCACATAGTAAATGAACATTCACAAGATTATGATGGTAGGAAGGGAGTGCAGGAAAGTATATAAAGTAAGATGGAGGAACAGGATCTTTACCCAAGGTCCTGCAGTCGTGATACCAGTAAACTTGTGTTCCACACCCATTATGCCACTCCTATATGGGATACTAATGCAAAGCACCAAAGTACTGTCATCATATAGCACAAAATGCAGTAGACATTTTCACACTAATCTCCAAATGCCAAGGTGAAAACACATGTGCAACAGTTCCACATGAGGAACTCCATTTCTGCTCCATTAGCTGGAAAAAAAGTGTTGCACACTGTTGAGAGAAAACAATCCCCTTCATCATAGTGCACATTATGCCTGTATTATGTCACTAAGAGGATGTCAGCTAATGTCATCTTTGCGTTCTAGAGGTTTTTAGAAGTTTTTGGAAGATAGTGTGGTTTGGCTCTTCCAACAAGCACTAATCAATAGGCTTTAAATCAGTCCCATATCTCCAGGAAACCTGTAGTGAAATATGAATGAATTATTAAGGATATATCAGTATTATATGATAAATCAATCAAGATTCCCCCTCTCCTCTTTTTTTCTCCAGTAAGGAAAGATGCCAGCCTAAATGCAGTTGACTCCATCTTGTTTATGGTATAGGTACATGAGACACAGAGATCAAAACAGGGATCAGCAACTGTGTTGGGCTTTGATTATCTTCAATGCACTGCTCCTAATTTTTTAAAAAGCTAACCATCTCCATTTGAGACATTTAAGCTCCTGTCAAACCCATAACAATTTTTCTAAAATGTGTGTGTTTGTGTGTGTGTGTATATATACTGGAATTTCACCTCAGTAAGAGTGCAGAGAATTCTCCATTATGAATGCACAGCTCCACTCAGAGATTTGGTCCCAAGAGTCTTGTCAGAGAAGGAATAACTATTAAAACAAATTAAATCTGTAGTATTGTAGATCCAACCATATATTTCATAATCCTATTATTGGCTCCTGTTACTATTTGTTGTTGTTGTTAACTGCCCTCTAGTCAATCTCAACTCATGGCAACCCTATGGATGAGACATCTCCAAGACCCTCTGTCCTCCACTGCTCTGCTTAATTCCTGTAAACCCATACCCATGGCCTCCTTAATAGAGTCCATCCATTTGGCATGTGGCCTTCCTCTCTTTCTACTCCCCTCCACCTTCTCTATCATTATTGTCTTTTCTAATGAGTCTTCTTTTCTCATGATGTGTCTGAAATATGATAGCCTCAGTTTGTTCATCTTGGTTTCCAGGGAGGTTTCCATCTTGATCTGCTCTAGGACCCATTTGTTTGCCCTTTTCAATGTCCACAGGGTCCTCAACACTCTTCTCCAGCTACTATTACTATAAACAGTATTACTACTGTATTACTATACAGTGGGGCAACTATCTAGGTTTGAGAATTAGCAGTTCATCTCCTATTAGACAACATCATCTAACTTATTGCTGTTTCCTGAAATGCTAGGGATTTAATCTGGAACCTCTCAATCATTGTTGGTTCATGATCTGAATAGAATGATGTTTTATTCTACCATTTGAGGGGTGAGGCACATATCACTCTTGGACCTTGGGCTTGCTGCAATGCAAAACATATTTAATTATTTAAATAAGTCTTTGTTGTTGATAGTTGCCCTTGAGTCAACATTGACTCATGGTGCCCCTGTGGGTGAGATATCTTCAAGACCTCCTATCATCTACCTCTCTACTCAAGTTCTGCAGGCTCAGGCCTGTTGACTCCCTGATTGAGGCTAGCCATCTGGCTTGTAATCTTCCTCTCTTTCTGCTGCTTTCCACTTTTTCTAGCATCATTGCCTTTTCTAATGTGTCTTTCCTATTCATGCTGTGTCCAACGTACAACCTCAGTTTAGTCATTCTGACTTCCAGGGGGAGTTTGGGCTTTATCTCTTCTGGGATTCATTTGATTGGGTTTTGGTTTTTTTGGGGTTTTTTGGCCACAGTGGTGTCACTCCCCAGGGTGTCACCAGGTGTGGAAGTGGGAGTTCCAGGTGGGACTCCTGGAGATGCGGACAAAAAGGTACTACCACCTTGCAGCTGCATGTCACTGTACTCATGAGTGGAGCAGTGTATCATAGGGAGGGGGCTGGGCATGCTGTGCTGATGACACTGAGGTGGGAGGGCCAACTAGGTGTCACCACTCTTCTGGGGTGTCACCCGATGCAGGCCAAAGACTCCATACCCCTAGCAATGCTACTGTTTGGCTATCCACAGTATCCTTAACACTCTTCTTCAGTACCACACCTCAAATGAGTTTATTTTCTTTCTGTCTGCTTTCTTTACTGTCCTCCTCTCACATCAATACATGGTAATGGATTGGATGATCCTAACTTTAATATTCAGTGTTATTTCTTTGCACTTTCAGATCTTGCACTTTGCACTTTCAGATCACCCTTCCCAGTCTTACAGGGGTTGCAGACTGCCAGAAATAGTGCAAATTGAGTCCACTTTTAGGGTTAGGGTTAGAGCTACGGAATCATGGGAATTGGTTTTTTTCTGAGACATTGAGCCTTCTCTGTCAGAGAGGTCTGGTGCCACAATAAACTACAGTTCCCATGATTCCCTAACCCTAACCCTAAAAGTGGGCTCAATTTGCACTATTTCTGGCAGTCTGCAACCCCCCTTAGTCATCTTCTGATTTCTTGACTGTAGTCTCCAGTCTTCTCAGTGTCTGATCCAAGGTATAGGAATTCTTTAATTATTTCAATTTTATTACTATCTAGGATGAATTCATGTAGTTCTTCTGTGGTTATTTATTATTATTATTATTATTATTATTATTATTATTATTATTATTATTATTATTATTATTATTATATTCAGCATTAAGCCTACCTTAGCACTTTCGTATTTGATTTTCTTTCATAATTGCTCCAGGTCTTTGTTTTCTGCTAGAACAGGAGTTGGCAAGTTTTTCTTACCTGGTGCCACAATAAACTACAGTTTCCATGATTCTCTAGCATTGAGCCAGGACAGTTAAAGTGGCCTCAACCTGCACTATTACTGGCAGTCTGTAAAGGCGCTTTCTTTCTTGAAACCTGCTTACACATCTGGGATTTCTTACTCCATTTATGGTAAAAGTCTATGCTGCAGAATTTTGAGCATTATTTTGCTTGCATGAGAAATTAGTGAATGGTCTTGTAATTACTGTAATCTTTTGTGTCTCCTTTTTTTGTGTGGCTAGGAATGCATATTGATCACTTCCAATCTGTGGGCTACTGTTCAATTTTCCATATTTGTTGTTATATTTTTACTTAGAATTGAACTTGATTCATTCACTGTGGGTTGTAGCAGTTTTATTGGTATGTCATCTGTTTTTGGTGATTTATTGTTCCCAATAAGTTCTTCAATAGGTATATATAGGAGTTTATTACTGAGCTACAGCCCTTTACCTTGATTTTGCCCAAAGTTTTGGCCCTAACCCTCATGCATTTTCTTTCCATTGTGCTCCTTTTCCTGCTGGAAAAAATGCTGTACAATGAAAAAAATAATAATTAATAACTCTCCAAACAGACTTTACTTTGTGAGAAACTACTGAAGCTCAGTGTTATAATCCTTAAGTCATTTACCTTTGCCTTGATTTATATGCATTGGCATCCTGTCCATTTTAATTCATAGCATTTATTTTGCAGAACAGTCTCATTCCTTGTCCTTTGCTGATCACTAGCTCTATCCATAATACAGTTTACATTATGGCAAACCTGCCTCCCTCCACATTTCTTGCTTTTATCACATGGAACACTATGTTAGTTTTTACACCTGAAAGAGCTTTTCAGGTTACAGTGATGTTTATAGCTTAAGCAATGTCATATGCTAACTTCCTAGCTGCTTTCTAGCTGCTACATATGCATTTCTTTTTACTATGTAAACTAATAAATAAAGTGGCTTAAGTTTGGCTGAGGTCCCACTACTTACCTCCATGTTGGAGGCTGAGAATTTCACCATTGTGCAGCCTCTGAATATTCCTGGCCTGCAGCTCCCAGTATACCTCACTACTGGCTATGGTAAGTGGGATTGGTAATTCCACAACATTTGTAGGCTCTTGTGATTTCTACCCTTGTTTTAGGATATAGTCCAGGGTTGGGAATCCTTTTCATTCTCAGCATTCAAATTCCACTATTTGGAAACAGGAATCATATTTTAGCAATGTTCATGGCTAACTGCACAGGAGAGGGTGAAAGGAAATTGATAGGGCCAAAGCAAAGTGATCCAGACCAATTGTAATACTTATAAATGCAGGTATTCCCCTATTAGTCACATAGAGGGCAGCTTAGTTGTGTGTATAACTACTCAGGAGTAAACACAAATGTTTTCCTGCCTAGAAAAATCAGTTTAAAAACCTTGCAGCAAATTTCTTGTCTGCAAAGCACATTTCTGCTTGCAAAGAACCCCTCACATTCATACAACAGCTTTCCTTGGCAGGGTGTTTATATTTCTTTGCAGAAATAATGAAGTTTGATGCCACTTTAACTGTTGTAACTCAGTGCTGTGGAATTCTGGGATTTGTAGTTTGATGTGGTACCAGTGCTCTTTTACAGAGAAGGCCGAATATATCATGAAACTATAAATCTCAGAATTCCATAGCATTGAGCCATGGCAGTTAAAGAGATATCAATCTGTATTATTTCTGAACTGCAGATGCAGCCTAGAAGGGAGTTCCAGATCCTGGGAGCAGTCACTGAGAAGGCCTCTTTGATGCTCTCACTATATGTATCTGTGAGAGTTGTGGGACAGAGAAATGGGCCTCCTCAGAAGATATCAAAATACATGCAGGTTGTTATGTAAGAATACTGTCCTTCAGAGGACCTGTACCTAAGGCATACAGGGTCTTCGACATGAGGTGAACCCAGACAAACTTAACACACAGCTCTGCCAATGCTTCTATGGAAGGAGGAAGGCAGCAATAGGCACTGTGGCTGGGTCATAAAGATCTCACATGATCAGGATCATGGTCATTCCATGATCTCAGTGTAGGCATATCCCTGCACCTACAGTACCTACTGAAGTTCCCTTACCTTTTATAACTTTTCCTTGTAGAAAGCTAGGAGGAGGGTTCATTGTTTGGGTAGAACTGGGCAGAGTCAGGAATTGGGGCCAATGGGTTTAATTGAAGGTCCATCCACATTCTCCCACAAACAGGAATCTGGCTGTATACTAATGCCACTATTATCATCACTCTTACACACAACCCTATATGTTGATCAAGCTAGAGAGATGTAGTAAGGACAGTTATTTTCATATAGTCACGACAGGAATTCCTTCAGCAAATTGTTACACATGACTCTCCTAAAGGCAATTCTGTCAGAAAAGAGGAAGAGGGAATACAAACATAATTTCTTTCTAGCTAAGCCTTCCTCTTCTCCAAAATTCCCCTTTCCTACTTACTGTATATACTTGACTCTAATTTGACATCCTATATAAATCAAGGGTAGGTTTGGTGGTCAAAGTAATGGATTTTGATATGACCCATGGACCCAAGGGTAAAACTTAGGAGCATGTAACAAAGGATGAAAAGTATGAAGCAAAGAAAAACAATGTCAGGAAATGTATAAAATTCTGGTAGGCATAACTGCTGGGTGAATGAGGAAGGAACTACAGTAAATGGTGGATGTGTTATGTGTCAAGGAGATGACCAGATGTGGACAGGGTTAAAATACGCACATGTCAAAAAGGATGAGAAGGGCAAAGCAAAGCAAATAGTGACTACATTAGCAGTTATTATAGCCTTTAACTGTAATGTGATAACTTTGTCTGAATTTAATTCAGAAAAAAAAACCTGATAAACATATATCATATTTAAATCCTTCAGGACCTGGTTATTCTTAGTACTCCTTTGATGGGAAGCACCAAAGAGGTGCCACTACCACCACCACCATTTTCTGACCCAGGCATTCAAAAAGGTCAGAAACGGCATAGTTCTGGATACAGTAGAAGGGATCATTGCTTCTTTTAGATGCTGTTAGGATGAACACCACTGCACACTGGGAGGAGTAGGTAGCCCTTCTTGTATTACCGCATCCCCTAGTAAACCCTATGATGAGACACCCCAAGTGAGACATAGGCAGGATCAGAGCATTAACAGAAAGAGAAGGAGGGAGAGATAAATGGGATGTCACATTTGCAAGATTAGCCAAGGGCATAAGAAAGATGACAAGACAAATAGCAGATACCCTTAGAAAGACAAATAGCATCCAAAGAAGCATAACACATAAGATAGGGATGTGGAATGTGAAGAGCATGAGCAAAGAGAAGCTAGACATAGTAAAAGTGGAAATGCAACACATGAACATAGCAGTACTGGGTGAGTGAGTTAAAATGGACAGGGATGGGCCACTTTGAATTAGACAACTACACAGTGCTCTACTCAGGGAATGAAAAGACAAGAAGAAATGGGGTGGCTTTCATACTAAGAAAAGATGTGGCAAAAGCAGTCAGAGGATACAATGCAAAATCAGACATATTCAATTTAGTAAGGCTCCATGGTAAACCTATGAATATCACCATAATACAAATATATGCATCAGCCACAGAGACAGAACAGGAAGAAATTGATAGATTCTATGAAGGCGTACAGGAAGAAATTGACAACACACCAATACAGGATGTCAAGGTGATCATAGGAGACTGGAACACAAATGTTGGAAGCAAAGAAGAATCAAAAACAGTAGGCAGATTTGGATTAGGCAAAAGAAATGAAGCAGGTGAGCATCTGATAGATTTTTATGAAGCCAATAAACTACTCATTGCAAGCACATTCTTTATACAGAAAAAAGGCTATACACATGGGCATCACCAGATGGATGGTCAACATAAAAATCAAATAGACTATATAATTGAAAGCAAAAGAAACTCTATCCTGGTGGCCAAGACAAGACCAGGCACCAACTGTGACACACATCATGACTACTCATATCAAAAACAAGAGTAAGACTTAAGAAGAAAACAAAAACTGTGATTATACCAAAATATGATCTAAATAAATTTTCAAAAGAAATTACTGGCAACATAAGAAACAGTTTTGCATTACTAAGCATAATAAACCGAGAACCAGGGGAACTATGATCTGAAGCCAGAGACATAATAAAAGAAGAATGCAGGCAGAAACTTTCAATAAAAAAAAAAGAGAGAGAGAGAGAGAGAGAGAACCATGGATGAAAGAAAAAACACTACAAGCAATAAAGAAAAGAAGAGAAGATTAAAAAAAGGGAGATAGGAACAAACTTAAAATTATGAATACAAGAGTACAACGGCTTGTGCGGAAAGATAAAGAAAATTACTACAACGACCAATGCAGAAAAATAGAAGACAACAACAAAAAAAGGGGAAGAACAAGAGATCTATTCACAAGATTCCAGGAAATCAAAGGAAAATTCAAACCAAGGACTGGGATGATCTATGACAATAAAAATAACATAATTCAACACCAGGAAGGAATAAACAGACATTGGATGCAATACACAGAAGAATTATACAAAAGAGATGACAAAATGAAGGACACATGGAATGAATAGCCATATGAAGATGAACCCCAAATCCTAAAAAGGGAGGTGGAAAAACAATAAGAGAAATAGCGAAAAACAAATCACCAGGGATAGATGATATTTTAATTGAACTGCTGCAATCCACACTAAGAGACTCAACTCTAGTGCTAACCAACATATGTCAACAGATATGGGAAACAAAATAATGGCCAATAGATGGGAAATGATCAATATGCATCCCCATCCACAAAAGGGAGACACAAGAGACTGCAGCAACTATAGAACCATAGCAATGATCTCACATGCAAGCAAAATCATGCTCAAAATTCTGCAACATAGGCTCCAACCATACATAGAGAGAGAAATCCCAGAGGTTCAAGTGGGGTTCAGGAAAGGAAGAGGCACCAGGGAACCCATTGCAAACATACAATGGCTAATGGAGCACACCAGTGAATTCCAAAAGAAAATCAGCATGTGCTTTATAGACTATAGCAAACCCTTTGACTTCATAGATCATGAAAGGCTTTGGAATGCCCTTAAAGACATGTGAGTGCCAACACATCTGATAGTCATGATGAGGAATTTGTACTCAGGACAAAAGGCTACTGTCAGAACAGAACATTGAGAAACAAAATGTTTCCCAATTGGCAAAGGAATGAGACAAGGCTGTATCCTTTCACCTAATCTGTTCAACTTGTATGCAGAACATATTATAAGAAAATCAGGCTTGGACACAGAAGAAGGAGGAGTGAAAACAGGAGAAAGGAATATCAACAATCTAAGATATGCAGATGACACCATACTCCTAGCAGAAAACCTCACAGACCTGGAACACTTATTAAGGAAGACATAGAAAGTGCAAAGGCAGACTTAATGCTGAACATAAAGAAAACAAAAAT
>CM034701.1:347373647-347392669 GCA_020142125.1 Phrynosoma platyrhinos
TGGGGTTGAGGGTAGATTTTATTGTATTGTATTTTTATGTTGGAAGCCACCGCAATTGCTATGCACAGGGGCGGGGTATAAATACATTTTATTATTATTATTATTATTATTATTATTATTATTATTATTATTATTAGACTTCACTGAACTACAAACCCCATAATGCCACAGGAGGCAGCCAGAGCAGTAAAAGTGAAATAGCAGCACTATAAGAGTGTAGTGCAGTAATCTCCTTAGACTGCTCATTTCCCCCTCCATGTATCAGTTGTATAAGTGCCTCAAATTTAGTTTGGTAGCCAATACAGCCACATTAATTTTGATTATATTTCAGTTGTATGAGGAACAGATATCTTACCTTTCAGTACAACATCTCCAGAAAACAAAGAGGCTGTACTGCTCACCATCAGTTGAGTAGTCTATTGCTCCACAGAATACTCTTGGTATCATTTGTCTACCACGTCAGCATTTCCCTTTCTTACCAGGAATGAGACACAACACAAATAATATTATCTTCAGTTTCTTTCTTTTACTCTGAAAAGGCTGTTTAGAGAGAAGCCCATAATTTTGATCACATTCTCAAAGGAGTCTGTGATATCCCTCCCCCCAAAAAAAGGTTAAGAGCTACTGCTTTATATCCTTGTCTACCTCATACAACTCATTTGCAGGTGAAGGGGAGATGACACAGGAAGGACACTGGGCACACAATTGGCAGAAAAAGGTCACAACTTTATTAAGTACAGATGACAGGTAGGGTTTGCCTGAGTGTATGGGTCTGGATCTGGCATTGATCAACCTGCCTGTTGCTCAATGAACCAATTTGCCCAGTTACAGCCAGGCTTCGAGGTGATAGAAGTGATAACCACCTGATTGCATGTTCGCATCTTTGTCCCTTTGAAAGGGGGACGCTGCTCAGGGGTTGCTCCTGCAATGGCAACAACATACTGCTGTCAGCACCAACGGGTCCCCAATAGGACTCTCAATCTTGCGCTTTGCAGCAAGGAAACCATGACTACCAGATCCATGGCCCATGCTATCACCCCCTAGATATTGTAACATCACCCACTAACCCATGATACCAATTAAAGGGGGGAGGGGAGGGAGAGCCATGCTGGAATGATGCCGTCCATTCCAGCCATGTGGCTTTTTATGTGCCCATCATCCAAGGGGCAGCCCCAGTGGGCAAAAGTTTGATCCCCCACCACTCCCATCCAACAGGGAGACCACTGGCTGGAGCAAGGGGACAAGGCTTCCAGCTACAAAGGCCACTGGGTCTTGTAGTCTTGAGTGGCAACCAGAGGTCCAGCCCCCGAAAACCTGAATAGCCAATCCAGGCCCCAAACATCATTCCCACAGCCCTCTGGGAGCACTCAACCCCCTCCCAGCTGGGCAGGGAGCCCGCAGCCTGACATCTTGCCCTCTCTGTCAACTGGGGCAGCCTGGTAAGTTAGGTGGCTCCCTTTGCAGGAGAAGGAGAGATGACACAGGAAGAACACTGGACACACAATTGGCAGAAAAACACTACAACTTTATTGAGTACAGCTGACAGGTAGGGTTGGCCTGAGTGCATGGGTCTGGATTTGGCATCAATCAACTCGACTGTTACTTGATGAACCAATTTGCCCAGTCATGGCCAGTCTTCAGTATGAGAGAAGGGGTAACCACCTGATTGCATGTTTGCATCTTTGCCCCTTTGTCACTGTGGATGCTGCTGAGGGGTTTCCCCTGCAATGGCAACACCACACCACTCTCAGCACCCCCGGGTCCCCCATGGGACTCCCAATCTTGTTCTGTGTGGCTCAGGAAACCATGCCCACAAGATTCACGGCCCATGCTACTGCCACAAATGTCCTGGACTTCTACCTGCCTATCTTTTTTTATTGAGTCCACTGGCAGCCCACAGCCTGCTGCAGTTGTGGCTACACCTATATGGAAAGAATGTCCACCAAAGTCCTCTGCTGTCAGCCCAGACTTTTATAAGGCCATTCGTAGCATTGACACGAATCTGAACAGGGTAAGTGAATTCCCATCCTCATGGGAAAACAGCAGACCTGTGGCTTGCGGGCGGGATGTGAGATATCTGCACAAAGTCCGGACCAAGCATAGGCAGCAGCTGCAAAGCTGTTTCAGCACGATGGTGGACCCCTTGCCCAACTGGTCACACTTAGACCTATGAAGAACTAAGAACACAGTGTTTCCCACCAAAGAGACATCCTCCCTCTGTAGTGACTGCTTAGTCCCATCTGACCTGGAAGAGAGAACCAGCTCACCCACCCTTAGCGCCCCAAAGAGTGCTGTGACAAAGACTGTACTGAAAAGATGGGCCTTGACCCCAAGGTGGCAAACCCATTTTAGCTGTGGGAGATCCTGAGGAGTAGTTTGAAAGAAATGGGCTTCCTGCCATCCCCTTTCTTAGAGGTCATCCTCCTCCACCCTTCAAGGACTCTCCTGACTATAAAGGATGCAAAAGGGTCCTGGAAACCCCAGCCTTGGCAAAGAAGTAAAATACCCACCAGATGGACTGGCATGGCATGAGGTGACAATCCCACCTCTCTTAGCCATACAAGGAATTGGAGGATGGTGTGAAACTGCACCAGCCAATGCCCCAAAGAAGATGAGAAGCTTGGAAATAGCCCTCTGGTATGATCTGAGGGTGGCTGGGGCCAGTGACGACAGGACATCCTGCATCATAGCAAGTTTCCAATCTCTACCAGTTCCTCTGGGAAAGGTGTGGGCGAGGGGTCTGCCGCAAGCACCAACTGCTAGTACTTGGCCTCCTGAAAATGAGAGAGAGTGTCAGCAATGTTGTTCTTAAGGCCAGACACAAAATGGGCCTCGAATGTGGTGTTGTTATGTAGGCACACCAGCACAAAATGGCGGACCAGGAGCATGACCCACTCAGACTTAGAAGTTTGGTGGTTGAGGATACTGACTACTGCTTGGTTGTCACATCATAAACAAATTGTTTTGTTGGCAAAGTTGTCTCTCTAGATGTGTACTGCTACCAAAATGGGGAAGAATCCTAGAAAAGTGAGGTCCCTGAGGATGCTCTTCTGTTCCCAGTGGGCAGGTCAGCATTGGGAGCATCAATGGCCCTGGGAAAAAAACCCCACTAAAACCCAGGCTCCGTCACATCAGAGTGAACCTGAAGGCCTTGCCCCAAGTCCCATGGGTGTTGCCACAGGGACACCCCGTTGAAATCCCTGAGGAATTCTATCCACAATATGAGGTCCTCTTTGATTCCCTTGCTGAGGTGGATGTGGTGATGTGCTGCCCTAACTCCTGTTGTGACACTGGCCAGCCGAGTGCAGAAACCTGAGGAAACCATGATGCACGCAAAATTGAGGTGACCCAGCAAGGTCTGGATCTCTCTGAGGGTGACCTTCTGGGCTGAGAGAGTGACCCATAAAATAGAAGGGAGGAAGTGGAGCTTATTGCCATGCAGGTGGGAGATACTGGCCACTGAATCCAACTGGATTCCCGGGTAAGTGAGAGAAGTGATGGGGCCTCTGTCTTCTCTGCTGCCAGCAGGACCTCCCGCTCAATGGCCAGGGCCTGGAAAGTGGACAAGAATTTGGCACAGCCCTTGTTTCCTTCCCTCCAATTAAAAGGAAGTCATCAAGGTAATGTGTTGCCAATGGGGACATGGCGTGGCCTTTGATTTTCCACTCCAGAAATGAACTGCACAGCCAACAGAGCAGCCCATGGGCATGGCCTTGTCAATATACCATTGACCTTCGAATTTAAAACCAAAAAGGCAAAAATCATCAGGGTGGACAGGAAGCAGTTGGAATGCTGACTGAATATCACACTTGGCCAGGATGGCTCCCTTGCCATATGCCTGGGTGAGGCATACAGCATGGTCAAAAGAGCCATAGTGTACTGAACACAGCTCAGGAGGAATGGCATCATTAACAGAGGACCCTGGTGGGTATGAGAGGTAGTGTATGAGGCGGATTTCATCCATGGCTTTCTTGGACACCACACCTATGGGGACAACCTTCAGATTGGGGAAGGGGAAGTCAAAGGGGCCCATCACCTTGTCCACCTCACACTCTTTCATGATTTTGTTCTTGAGGACCTGGGGCATGTCTTGGGCTGATTTGAGCTTAGGGGCATTGGAGGCTATCCACAGGCCCACTGTGGGAATCCCAAAGCCCTGTGTGAAGCCTTTTGCCAAGAAGGCAGCTGCCTTCTTGTCACAGTAGCATGCAAGGAGTGGTAGCAATGTGGATGGGTGCACAGGGATGGGAGTGAGGCTGAAGGGCAACCGGGCAGTCTCAGCAGCCTCACTTTGGATCCCCCAACCCTCCGGTTCCAGAACTGGAGGCTTCCTCTTTCTTTCCAGAGGCTCCTGAGCTGGGACGTCCTGGGCAAAAGGGCTGCTGGGAACCAGCAAGTCAGGAGCAAGTCAGCTTGGCATGGAGCTCTCAGTAGAGTTTGCAGAAATGATCGAATTTGCAGTGGGCCTTTCCCCAAGTTGAACTCCCAACACACCAACCTACAAGGGTCCTTTTCCCCCACCAACTTTGATGTTCGTGAAGTTTCACCCTTCCCTTTGATATGGGGCCCCACTTTCACCAGCCACTGCCCCCAGAAAGGTGAGAATGGAGTTGTTGATGGGGTCCTACCTCACCTTGCTGTTTTGGGATGCACCCTTGTGGAAGGCAGCATCATAGCCAATGGCTGGCACTTCCCCAGCAATGTCCCTGGCCTTCAGCACATTGGTCAGGTGGTTGGCCAAGTGCCAGCCCCATTCATGGTAGGCCGAGAAAACCACCCCCCATGAAAACAGAGTAGCCCAACACCCAATTGGTGAAGAACCACTTGACAGGCTGTGGCTTGGTCTCTCACTTTCCCTTCTTGCTCTGCAACCCTCCTCCCCTGTAGGCTTAAGCAGGATGAAAACATCCTCATATTATCCCTTTAGGATGTCTTTCCTCATCTTTCTGGGCAAGTGGAGGCTGGAGGGGTCTTTATTGTCCATGAAGATGGGAAAAGCAGAAGTTTGGGGGTCTTCCCATACTCCCTCCAAACCCAGATGCATGGCCCACAAGGGGAACCCCAGCTCTAGGGCTCTCTCCAGCTAGTAGTCATCCCTGCTGGCAGGATCAGGGAACTCACCAAACCTGTCCCATCTGCCCTGAGGCTATTTGGTATGACAGGTTCCCTGGGCTGTCCAGCTCACAACTGAAGGTCCCATCCATTTGAATAAACAAATGTATGGAAGAAGCACAAAGAAAGAGAATTTGAAGGTCTTTGGTCTCTGAACTAATCATTTTTTACTCAGCTTTTGCAATTAGCACTGTTGACTATTCTCTTGCTTCATTGTCTATCTCTCTGATTATGGAATAACTATTTCCACAGAGGGAAACTCTTTATCTGCTTTCTCTCTCCTCCCATCATTTTATTGGAAACCCTCTGATATCTGTTAAGCTGTTCTTTACATTCTCTAGAATGCCTGCACTGAATCTCCATTGGCACTGCAGAAATAATGCAATTTGACACTGCTTTAACTGTTTTGGGCTATGGAAATCTGGGACTTTGAGTTTTGTGAGATATTTAGCCCCCTCTGTCAGAGAGCTCTGATGCCACAACAAACTACAAATTTCAGGATTCCATAACACTGAACCATAGCAGTTAAAGTGGTATAAAACTGCATTATTTCTGCAGTGGAGATGCAGCCTGAGTCTCCATTCTGTTCTTGGATGATTGCATCAAGGGCTACCTTCATGTTAATGATACTCAATTCAATTCAGTTTTATATTTCTAGCTACCCGTCTCATGCACACTATATCCAAAACAGTGCTTCTCATCTTGGTGCACTTTATACTCTCTTTGTGCCTTCCTCTGTTTGTACTCCACATCCATTCACAACATACTGAACTGACCTTGAATTATCTTTTCCTTCTAATTTACTCCTACTGTTTGATCCATCATCAATTCACATTCCCTTTGTCTGCTTCACAAAAGCTCCCGTTTATACTCTGGTCATCTCTCTTCTTGACAAATGTAATTATTTCCTCTCTGATCTTCTATTATCATACACAGTACCTTCACTTCTATCAAATACTCTGTTGCCAAATCATTACAGGTAGACCACAGTTAACTACAGGAAAAGAGATTCCACCTCAACATTAGGAAGAACTTCCTGACAGCGTGAGCTGTTCAATAGTGTTCGATATTCCCAGCCAGTGTTTGATAAACTCAGCCAGAGACTCAGGGTCAACTCAGCCTTGCATCCTTCTGAGGTCACTAAAATGAGTACCCAGCTTGTTGGGGGCAATTAGCTTACAGTTGTAAACCGCTTAAAGACTGCTTAGAGTGGTATGTAGCAGTAAGCTGCTATTGGGAACATGCTTCTTTGGAGTGTGGTGGAATCTCCTCCTTTGGAGGTTTTTAAACAGGCTGGATGGCCATCTGTTGGGGGTGCTTTGATTGTGAGTTCCTGCATGGAAGGGGATTGGACTAGATGGCCCTGGAGGTCTCTTCCATCTCTATGATTCTATGATTCTATAATACCTAAGTAGATATGTTCCTGAGCATGACTTCTTTAAATTAAAATGTGATACTAGAGGCAGAAATAACATGGAAAGAATAGGGAGATGTTCCCACACTGCCAAGAAAAGAAGTTTAACCTGTTTCAGTAAACTCCCCCCCCCAAAAAAAAAATGAATAATATGCATGTATGAAATGAAACCCCCAGGCCAAGTAAGCCCTTCCATAAGTAAATAAAACATTTGGAACTTTCTGGAAACAATTTGGCAGCTCTGTCTGTCTGTCTGTCTGTCTGTCTTTTTATCCCTCTCTTTTATCAGAAGGAGACCACCACTCTGTGAAGCAGTGTGTTTTACTGTCAACACCTACAGAGAGGACAAGTTCTTCCTGAAGGTTTGTTTTCTGGTGAGGCACTAGAACTCTCTAGCTGAGAATGCTAAATATGTCTCCCTAAACTGCCAATCCCAGGATTCCACTTGAAACATTTGGGGCTATGCATCTTCCATCATATCACATTCACCAAAAAGGATGTGTAAGATTTTGCTGAGTTTCTCAGCCTGGTGGATCATAACACTATAACACAGTCAGCCTGGTGGATCACATTTCCCCCTTCCTATAGATATAAGTAATGCCTGTTTTTCAATTCTCAACCAAAAAGGGGCATCTTTACTACAGGGGTTCTCCATTGTGGAAATTTCCAGGTGATGAGATTCTTCACAGTTCAGAACTTTTTCAGTGCAAAGTTTGTTTGTGGTGGAACATGTGGACCTTTGGGGCAGAATACAAGGTTTTCTACTCAAGAAACCTCTTTCCTGTATTCAAAACCTGCATAGTTTTCAAAGTTCCTCTCAGAGCAATAATTGGAAAACTTGTTTCAATTATTCATTTCTTTTGGTTCTATATGAATAAAGACTTACATCCTTCCCTTTGATAGCATGTGAGGAGGTGAAATTAGCTACAGGAACTGTAGGGTTGGCGCTGATGGCCCTGGACTAAGGGGGGGTTGCAGACTGCCAGAAATAGTGCAAATTGAGTCCACTTTTAGGGTTAGGGTTAGTGCTAGTGAATCATGGGAACTGTTTTTTTTCTGAGACATTGAGCCTTCTCTGTCAGAGAGCTCTGGTGCCACAATAAAATACAGTTCCCATGATTCCCTAACCCTAACCCTAACCCTAAAAGTGGACTCAATTTGCACTATTTCTGGCAGTCTGCAATCCCCCTAAGTCTGTTTATGGAAATAAAGTAGATTCAGTAGATAGAAAGGCAGCTCCTCCCCATGTTGTAATGCCCATTTTGAGGCTTTCTGCTATCTAGTGCTAGTGGAAGAACCTGCTAGCTAATGCTGGTGGAATTATTCCCTCCATATAGATGTAGTGGGGCCCCTGGTGATGTTCCTTTCTATTGGTAAAGAAACAACAATATACCTAAACTCCCCCAGTCATGAACATATCAGGGTAGGGTTGTGCTGTAAGAGAGACATCTTTTCTAACTTTTCTATGTAATCCTACCAGTAGCAAAGTCAAGATTCAGTGTTTTTCCAGGAAATGTCCTAGTTTCTCAACTAATAATTTCACCACCTACAGAGAGGACAGTAGCTTTTGTAAGAACTGCTGAAATAATCTTCTTCAGCAGACCATAAGATCTTGTCTGCTCAGTACAAACTGCCAACTTAAGAAAACTTTGATTATACCAGCATAAAAGACGGTATATTTGATCTTGATAGCCTCTTCCTGTATGTACTTAAGCAGGGGAGACCATTGGCTGAAGATATTCTCCAGGTGCCCAAGGTACAGTGTCTATAAGAGACGAGGCCTTTTCATCAGTGATCCCTCTTCCCAAGCTTGAAAAGGTTATTCTTATGTATCACAATTCCAAGAAACCTCCAGTCAGCATGACCACTGGCCAAGTAGATGCCCCTATAGCTGCAGAAAAATTACACTAGAAAGAAATTCAATGGCACATTTGAATATATTTTTGGCACCTGAAAAACAACTTTTAATATTGTGAAATCAAAGGCTTTCATGGCCAACATCCATGGTTTTTTGTGGGTCTTTTGAGCTATGTGGCTGTGTTCTAGAAGATGTTGTTCCTGACGTTTCACCAGCATCTGATCTGACCTTGGGTGGTTTCTCATTTGCACTTGCTGGGTCTTGATTTTGGTGTTTTTCAGGATTGGCAGCCAGACATTGTTTGGGTTTCTTCTTTCTTATTGAAATTGTCTAGGTGTTTGTGGATTTCAAAGGCTTCCCTGTGCATTCCCACCCAATAGTTGTTGGCACGGACCAAAATTTCAGTGTTTTCTAATAGCATTTTATGCCCAGGATTGTTTATAAGATGTTCTGCTACTGCTGATTTTTCTGGTTGACCCAGTCTGCAGTGTCTCTCATGTTCCTTGATTCATGTTTGAACACTGCATTTGGTGGTCCCTATGTAGAGTTGTCCACAGCTACATGGTATGTGGTAAACTCCTGTGTCCATGAGAGTGTCTCTCTTATCCTTCGCTGATCGCAGCATTTGCTGGATTTTCTTGGTAGGTTTGTATATCATTTGGAGGTTGTGTTTCCTCACCATTTTCCCTATTCTATCTGTGACTCCTTTGATGTATGGTAGAAATACTTTCCCTTTGGGTGGTTCTTTGTCTTTACTCCTCTGGGTTTTTCTAAGTCTGGCAGCCCTTCTGATGTCTGAGCTGGAGTAACGAGTTAGCCTGTAGAGCCCAGTTTAGGTGCTTCAATTCATCTTCAAGGGAGTGAGGTTCACAGATCCTTTTTGCTTGGTCTACCACTGTTTTTATTGTGCTTCTATTTTTGTCTTGAGAGTTTTTGTGTAGGTATCTGTCAGTGTATGTGTGTTTTCTGTATACTGTATAATGAAGACCTTGAATCTGGGGAATTACTAAAGTCCAAGTCTTCTATGGAATCTTCTATTTTTATGGAGGTGGTTAGGGAACAGACTGATAGAGACAAAGCTTTCCAATTAACTGTATTTTATTTGGGGATTCAAACATACAAAGACACTCTAACATACAATCATACACACAAGAACTCAGGAGTAAAGTAGTTAGCTTGAATAGGAAACACAAGGCTTTCTGATGGTGATAATTACCTGAAGGAGGATGCACTAATGATGAATGAAGATGGATAGACTCAACCATTATGAAAGGAAAGGACAACGGAAAGAGCCAGGACTCTAGTCAGAGTTCACAGTGGCACAGTGTCACCATAAAATCTATCCAGACCCCACTGTGCCTGAGATTTTGGGGAAAATTTATACCTTTAAACCTAGCCTGAGGGGAAGAATTGATATTGTAAATCAGAGAATTCTGATTGCTATGCTTTGAAGTAGACAATTTCCAAGGAGAGGAGATCAGATGTTAATGTTATCTCATCTTCAGCCGGACACATTCTGGCTGGCACTCGTAAATCCTCTAGGTGTAAATGTCTTGCTTAGCAGCTCCTAGGCCTAGCCCTTTTGATCTGCAAATTATTGTAAATGCAGATGTGAACTTTCAGGTGCCTACATGATGTGCATGTCTTGAGTTCATTGTGATAGGGGCTCATCCCAGTTCAGTTATTGTAACAACTGTGTGGTCCAAACTTTGGTTCGATTTGAGGATGAGCAGGACATCCAAGGAAAATCTTCTGGAACACGGCCACATAGCCTGAAAATCCTACAAAAAACAAACTTTTAATATTATTTTACAGACCCTTTGAACCATTCCTGTGCTGTGGTTTACTTCCTTTCTCCCTTTTTAACTGTTGCAGTGCTGCAGTGCTTTATTTGCATAGGTCTGTTTAAATTGTTTTAAATTGTTTTATACATCATTATGATTTTAACATTGTTATTGTACTTTGAGTGTTCCCCAATAAACTATTGTTCTAAATGGAATGAAAATGAATAAATACAGCTTCCAACATTCTAGAAGACCTTTAACAAGGAAATGTTGAAACCTCTGGTAAAGTTATGGAGTTAGAGGTTTTAGCAGCAAATGTAAGAAGGAAAAGAGAGAAAGGGAGGTTACACTAGACCTGCTATTCATATTGACACCCCTTTAATATCTCAAATAGTGCAGTCCAGAAAGAGGTTAGCACTTCATCTGCTGTCTGCAAACACCAGGCTTTTCTCTTTGAATGTATATGGGGCTTGATTGCTCAAGAAGGTGGGTACTGCATCCTTTGAGATTGTCCTGAAATTACAGACCATATTAAAGGCTATATACAAGGTTAGATTTGGGGAATAGGAACTGCTTGGTGGGCAGTCATGCTTTATTAAAGCAGAAAATAGAGGAGAAATTTTCTTTCCAAAGCCTTAGTGTTTCTGGCAATCTGGGCTGATTAAAAACTTTAAAAAGCTGTGCTTCGGTAGTTAGTATTTTGTTTTCCCAATGGTTTACCAAATGCCTAATGGGACATGTGCTATCAGGACAGGAGTGCAATAGCACCCTCTTGCATATGATTAATATATCTCAGCTGGCTTTGAAAAGCATTCTGTCTTGGGGGTCATTCACATGGGTTGTTTGTTTTTTTAAAGTGCGACTATGTGGATAATCTCACTCACATTCTGGGTTTGTTATTCACACTATGGAACTGAATCTTTGTGCATCTCTCAGAGTTTGGTTGCTCACACATGTCAGGATTCTAATAAAGCTAGAGTTGATGATGTGAACATATTCAAAATATGTTCAAGGCATGCAGAGTTTTAGCCTGGTTTATCCTGGGTGTATTCACATAGGTTATTCACACAGCTGAGAATCCAAAACTATTAGAAAAACTTCGGGAAAAAATTAACATGATTATCTCAGGTTAAATGGACTTTTTGTTAGAAACCCCAAAATTTAACTGGATGCATTCAAAATGCATGTGAACAACAAAGATTCAACCCAGATTCTACCTGGATCATTTTCACCATCTGAATAAACCCTCAGATGCTGGATGCAGTCATGACTAACAGATACTTATGGCCCTATTCTCACTGAATACATCCAATCATCTTCCAAAAGTCATCCATGTTGATAGCTATCAGTCAGTCTTGTGGCTGAGAAAACCATAGCATAACTAATATTCTCTTTATTCTTACACCAATCTCCAACTTCATCTCATCCTTGCTGAATGTGTAGTAGAGCAGTCAGGAGTGGGAAGGAAAGATGTGTTGCATTCTGCTTGCTGGCTGTCTCAGACATGGATATACAAGTATACCTCTGTTAATGAAGCAGATGTGTCCCTGGTCATTACTTCTTTAGCAGTAAATATGGTACCAGAGAGAAAATAACAAAGATAAGAATAATAAATAAATAAATAAATAGCACTTCAACATGTTTCAGGATTTTTTAAAATTCAAAACTAGCAATAGATATGTGTGAAATGAAACAACCAGGTCAGGTTAGAGTCGCATCAGTAAACAAAAAACACTTTGAACCTTTTATAGAATACCTGAAGCCTTCTTTGAAAATCCAAGGATGTTTGTCATGTCTTTCTTCTTTCGTGTGCTTTTCCACACAGCATCTCACAGCATTCATCTAAATGAGCACATCCAGGGCCAGCTGTGTTGGCCATGTAGCAAATCCAAATATTTTTGTGTTGCAAATATATGTTAAATTTCCTGGACTTTGAGAATCTGCCACATGGCCAGAAGGAGAAGGTGCAAGCCTGCAAGAGATACCCCTCTGTACCATCTGAACTAAGAACAAAAACAACAAAAATAAGGCCTATGACTAACATCTTCAGTTTTTTTTCTTCTGTATAGTTTTTAATGCTTTGCCTAATGAAAAAGTCAGGGGAACTTCAAAAACTTGCAACATATATACTGTGCATTTTGGTGGGTACAATAAAGGTATCACTGTTTGGTGGATTTTTGATATTACTGGATTTGCTAAATGAGCACAGTTATCCAATCCTTCTGTAGATGGACTCCACATGAGTCACTGAGAACCTATACTTTACTGAGTCAGGAGGAGGCTTTCCTACAGTCATTTCCTGGCTCTTTGTGAGCATTTTGTCTTCACCAACAGAATTAATCTGCTCTGAGCTCTAAATATGTTTTAGTTCCAGTAAACTTTTGTTAGCAACCTAAACTGCAGCCTGAAATGCATGGACAAATAAGGTGGCTTCTGGCAGATTTAGGGTCATGGTGTTTACATGACACATGCCCCCAAAATAGCCAGCAGTCGCTCCAAGGCTGCACTAAGAAGGAAAAAGCTGGACTTTTAAGGAGTGGATATAATCCACTCCTGCTGGTGGCTGGCTTGAGACTGTGAGATGTTTAGCCTTCTCTGTCAGAGACCTTTGATACCACAAAAAACTACAAATCCCAGGATTCCATAGGATGGAGAAATGACTGTTAAAGCAGTGTCAAACTCATTCTGCAATGTGACAGCAGTCTTGGGTGGAATTCTTAGAGCCATGATGGTGAATCTATGGCACGCATGCCAGAGATGGCATGCGAAGCCATTTTACCTGGTACACGGAGGGTGGGGAGGAGGAGGAAGAGGCATGCACCTGATCCTCCTCATTTCTGGCCATACCAGGCCTTCAGCTGCCTCTCTGGAGGCAGCTGAAGGCTGGAAAATGGCATAGGGAAAGGAGGAGGAAGAAGTGCGCACATGACCCTCTTCCTTCCAGACCCTCCCGAGCCTTCAGCTGTCTCTTCAGAGGCAGCTGAAAGCCAGAAATGATGTGGGGGGAGAAGGAGGAAAAGGTGTGTGCCTGTTCCTTTTCTTCCCCCCTCATCCCCCAGGCCTTCAGCTGTCTCTGGAGAGGCAGATGAAGGCCCAGGAGGGTGGGGGGGGGGAATCCCACCCCCAGAGGGTGGAAGTCCTGCCCCCAGCACCCAGTTCCGGAAGGCTGTTTAGTTTGGGCACTCAGGCCCTAAAAGATTCACCATCATTGTCCTAGAGTAAAGCCTGTTTTTCTTTTATTTCTTTTAAGTAAATTTTTGTTGTTTAATTACACCCTCATGAATCACATCCTTCTATCATTCCATGCAAATATGCAAACCCAATGACTTTCATTTTCATCTCTACAACTGAGCTCACTTCAACCATTCCAAATCCAATGAGACTTTGGGCCTTTGCTGATGGGTGGCCATGGGCTGCCCTGAGAAGCACAGGATTGGAGCCAAGGCTGCCCCACACCTTGGCCCCAATCCACCCTTCTGCCAGCCCTGGAAGGAGTGCTAAAATAGCACTCCTTCTAGAATGGGCAGAAGGGGCACCGGAAGAGCTGTCATGTGGCTCTTCCATGTCTCTTCCAGCTCAGCCCATGCAGAGGCTGGGCCGGGAGGATGTCATTGGAGCACTCGCTGTGTGCAACGGCGAGCACTCTGATGACGTCCTCAGGAAGAGGTTGGGGAATCCGGTGTCCGGCTGCCCCTCCCCTTCCCTGGCTCCAAGACGGCACTTTATGCCATCTGCAGAGCCCCTTTCCTCCTTCTACCAGCTGGCTTGAAGAACAAGTTGTGATTGTTAACTTTTTTGTAACCCTTTTCAGTGGCTGTAGCACATTCTGTTCCCACTACCACAGAATATGAATTTTTAAATATTGCATCACAGAACACTAGATGCTTTGTCTTCATGTCAGTACAACTTACTTTCCAGCCAACGGCCAGTGCTTACTTTGAGATACTCTTGTGCAAAAGCAGGGACATAGAAGTGATACAAAGAGAAGCAAGTTTATTTCTTGTTTAAATCTCAAAATGTTAGAATGGTCTCATCTTTAGCATTTACATGCTTCCTTAGGGTCTCTGGAAGTTTGTTCTCAATGTAGATTTTTAGGTGAATCTTGTCCCTCATGCAGAGGTAAACAGCCACTAGTTCTTCAGAAGACATTTTACCTAAAATGTAGGGGGTCCTGAGAGGGCACCCACAAATAACATTCAATGAGGAAATTGATTTAGCTCAATAGGAAGCAGTGAGAGGGCTTTTGTAATGTAAAGCCAAGATCTTAACCATTTGTATATTGCTTACAAACCCAGACAACTCCAGAAGCAGGCTCTAAATTAGTTTAGCTTATTTATAGAAGAGGAATCAACACACATATCAAACACACACTGTCTCTCACATGCACACAAGAACTAACAATGCAAAGGCAGTGAAAGATAGAAACTTGTAGGGTTGTAAAGAGACACTACTATATAGATCCTGAAGTGTAGCTTCAATTGCAGGATTACCAGAATGAGAATGGCTCAGTAGCCACCTGTGATACATGGGGTGGCTGACTATTGAGGTGTCCAGTTGAAATCAAATAGAGGTTCTGTCTAGTTTCAAACAAGACTGAATTGTCTGAACCCAACCACAGAACCTTTCTCTGCTCCTCTGCCATGCCAGGTCAATTAAGAATAAAACCCATATATTACATGATTTACTTCTACAGGAAGATCCAGACCTGGCTTGGGGAGGATAGCAATGTAACTTGGGCTCAAGTTCTCCCAGTCGGATATGCTGCCAGTGAGTAGGTGAGGAGGGAGAGTGGCTATAGTCCATAAGAACAACTTTACCCTGACCAGGATACCTCTCCAACATTAGACCATGTTGAGGGTATTTACCTTCACCTGAAGGCTAGGGACAGTCTGAGGATTCTGTTGGTTTACCGACCACCCAGCTGACTAATAGACTCCAAGACTGAGCTGTAACAACTGGTCTCGGAGCTGGTGTTGGAGACTCCCAGGCTCCTTGTTCTGGGATATTTCAACATCCCCCTCGAGACCAGTTCTTCAAATCTCACAGGTGCAGCTAGGGAGTTCATGTCAGAAATGACTAATATGGGCCTGTCTCAGGTAGTTTCTGGGCCTATGCACTTGATGTGGTCTTTTGCACAGAACAGGAACTTCTGTGGGCGGAAGTGTCTTCCATTTCTGCTCTGTCATGGATGGACCATTTCCTGGTCAAGGTGGGACTAAAGACCACTACCCATAACCCCATCAGGGATGGTGGACCTATTAGAATGGTTCATCCTCAAAGGCTGATGGAACCCAAAAGGTTCCAAGAAGCCCTAGAGGGTTCTATGGGTGGCAACGACAGTGACCCTGTTCAAGCCTTGGTGACTACCTGGAACAATGATCTTACCAAAGCTATTGACACAATCACTCCCAAGCGTCCTTTCCAGACCACCTTAAATCGTAATCCTTGGTACACTGCAGATCTTAGAAGGATGAAGTGGATAATGATTAGAGTACCACTGGTGAAAAACTTGGCATTCATCTGACAAGACACGTCATAGGACTTTTCTTAAATCCTATTGAGTGGCAATGGCCGCAGCAAAGAAAGCTTTCTATTCTGCATCTATTGTGTCTGCGAAGTCTCATCCAGCAGAGCTCTTCAGGGTGGTTAGGAAGTTAACCCAAAATCCTTCCACCCTGAATCCTCTTTTACAACCTATGTGAGCCTGCTGTGATTTTTTTAAATAATTACTTCACAGATAAAGTCTCTCAGATAAGGGCCAACTTAGATGCCAGCATTAGTACTTGTATAATGCATTTGAATTTATTTTGCATATTTTATTTAGGGATATAAGGTTGTGCCCAAATATTGCAATACTACTGAGAAGCACAGACAGAAAAATTCTGTAATCAAGTCATACTGGCACTTCATTCATTGGATGCATGGAACTTTTGGGATGGTGCGTAGGTGTTAAATTTAATATATAATTTGTTGTATTGTTGCTACAAATATATTGTGACTTCATTTGTGATTCTGTTAGTAATATTCAACTATATTTGATCCCACAGAACCCAACCAAGTAGCACATATGTAAAGTAAGGAACCATGAAATGCATAGCTGGCTATTTGACCAGCTAGGATGCATTGTTTCAAACTGTTGACAATGTATTTTAAGCTGACTAAGCTGTATTCATTTTAAAACTCATTTATATTTCACCATTCTCCAGGAGCTAAAGATTTGCATCTGATTCCATCTGTTAGTTTTATACTCCCAATTATGTGAGGTGGAGTTGACTGAGAGCTGGTAACTAGTCCACATCACCTAGGGAAGCTTCATGGTTAAGAAAAAATTTCACTCTGCTATCCTGGTCTCTGTTTCCATGGGCCAAATAAAACATCCTCCCCTCATCCTCTTGGCAGGCAATCAGGGTCTAGGTCTCAGTTCTGGTGTTAACTGTCCAGATAACATCTGGCAAAATGCAGCTCCTTTTTGGGATGGAAAAAAGCCACCCCTTCCACTTCCACCATGGCTCTTCTGTGCTCTTGTGGCATGTGGTGTGTAATTGTTTTGCTGCAGAAGCGTTGCAATGCTGCCCATCATCTGGTTGGGTGGGTGGCATGACTTGGGCTTGGGAGTGGAGTCGAGGCATGTGGTGTGCAGTTGCCACACCTCCAAGCCACTGGGATGCTGACTCTTTTGCCAGTCTATTCAGCCCCAAAGAGAGCGTCTTCCAGTTGAGCAAACACTTAGGAAACCTAACCATATTCAGAAACTCAGTGAAATGATACCAAAAGCCCTGCTTCAATTGTACAAAAAAACCTAGGAAGTAGAGTTAGGTGAAAAATTCATTTCAGTTCATTTTTATATGAATTTACCTAACAGTTCAATTGCTTCTTGTTCACAATGAAAAGAAAAAACTTGAGAAAAACTGCAGACCCCAGGATTCCATTGCATGTAGCCATAACTGTCAAATTGCAACCATAATGGTATGAATGTGTAGTGTGAAAAGGCCCCTAGTCAAATTGTACTGGGGGCAGAGGGGTGCCATTTGTTGGCTTGGCCTTAAGCAGCAAAATGTCTTGGGTTAGGCAATCCTGTTGGGAAGAGGTCTTGGCTTCATGACTCCATGACAGCCACAGACCTGTCTCAGTTGGTTCCTCATTCCATGTTGGATCTGGTTTTCTGTGTTGGATAAGATACTGGCAATCTGTGTGTGCACAAACTTTCTGTAACTTTGTTTTCATGGTCACATTAGTATTGCTGGTGTTTACTGGGACTTGAAGTTTCTGAATTCGGAAAAACAAGCTGCCCGTTTATGCTGATGGATTAGGATAGTTTTCTGATGGCTCTTCAGGAATTTTCTATCATTTCAGCAAATGATTCTTCTGAAGCCCTTGTCCAACCTTTAGAATGAAGAAATAGTTCAAGCAGTTTAAGTTTGAACATTTCTTCTTGCTGGGAAGAGCCATGTGAGCTCCCTGGCTATCTAGATGCTGACAGTGACTAAACAAGTGGAGTACAGCTAGGGGTGCCAGGTGAAACACAGAACAGTTTTGGTTTTTTTTGTACCTTTAAGAGTTGTGTAGAAGAAAGAATTTCAGAAGGTGGAGCTCAGTGGGACTTATCTCAAATTGATTGAGTATTGGATTGCAATCTAAATTTATATTTTGACACTTGGCATGTCTAATTTACACAACTATAGAAGAGGCCAGGGATTGGTTGTAGCAGAAGTCAGGACACCTAGCCTTTTGGCCTTGGGACAATGCAACTCTCCAGCAAATTGTAGCTATGCCTCTAAGATCAGGTCATTTTGTCTACAATTCACAAAGATTGGGTTTCTCAATTATCTTGTTTCTACCTGTTCCTATCTGTGCAGTCTAACATCTTCATCTGCATCCCCTACCTATGGTTCTGTTGCTTGCTAGATTGTGATGCTAGTGTATGGACAAGTTTGTGTTATTATATACTATAGAGAGTCATAAAGATGTTGTATTTTGCTTTCAAGCACAAGAAAGGAGAAAATCAATTGCTGCAAAGTTCAACTGTGGTGTGATTAAGATATTTTCATAAAATGTTGCAGACTTTCTTCTACAAACCATTAAGCCCTAATTGTCACACTAATGTCATTTTATATTTTAAGAGTAGGTCCAGAGTCCTAGTCTTATTGCACCCAATGGAATCGGAACAGCCACTTTAGCATTACCAGGTTTGTTACTGTAACCTTTCAATTCATAATTATTATTCTGCTAGCAAAGAGTTGCTCATTATTACTTAACATTGTCACTCCATTCACCACAGCAATGTACAGTTGTGTAAATTAGAGCTATAATTAGCCCAGCTTGGTGCTGAAGTAAGCACCATTCAGCTGACTAGTTTTGAATTAAATCTGGTTCATTTCTTCCTTGTGGAAGGCACCCTTGCCCTTCTTTCAGCCAGCAGATTTAAAAAATCTGCAGTGAAGTATAAAAGGACAGAGGTTTATGTGTAATATTCACCCCTTATATTAACTTGTTAGCCCTGGGTACAGTAGGAGACATTGCCTGACGTCCCATGTAATTGGCCCCTGAACTTAGAATGGGAGTTTCATCATGTCTCTTCCCTCAAGCAGCAAAATATATTACTATGGTCCTGTTTAGACTCATAGAGAATAATTTTTGGTTCTTCTTTGAAAGATTATTTCTACTTTGAAATATTATTTAGAAATGAATGGGAAAATCACACACTCTCAACCCCAGGAAACCCTGTGATAGGTTCACCTCAGAGTCACCATAAGTTGGAAACCACTTGAAGGCACACAACAATAAAAACATGTTTATTCCTATCTGTCTGTCTGTCTAGTATCTGTATCTGAAATTCTCATCCTTAAATTTTCTT
>CM034701.1:347451974-347466401 GCA_020142125.1 Phrynosoma platyrhinos
CTGCTTGGAGTTGGGAAGCAACTGCCCTCTCGATCACCTTGCTCAGAAGTCCAGTATCTTTGTCTTGTGAAGGTTTCTCTCTCTCTCTTGGAGCTGAGTTCCATGCCTTGCAAAAATGTCCTCCATTTTCAATAGTATGGTTAATATTATCAGTAACTAAGGCTGCATCTTCACTGCAGGAATGATGCAGTTTGACACTGTTTTAACTGCTATGGTTCAATGCTATGGAATTCTGGTATTAGTAGTTTTGTGAGATCTTTAGCCTTCTCTATCAGAGAGCTTTGGTGTTACAACAAACTACAAATGCTAGGATTCTATAGCACTAAGCCATAGCAGTGAAAGCAGTGTCAAACTGCATTATTTCTGTAGTGCAGATGCAGCCCAAGGGAGTTTATATACTACACAGTCATAGAAGTATGATACATTAACTATCTTACCTCTATAATGCAATCCAGATATCTGTACTTTGGTGCTGTCCTTCCATGAACTATAGCATTAGACATCGCTAGAAAAGCATTCTAAACAATAAACTGCAAATGCTAGGATTTTGAAGGATGGAGCCATGGGAGCTACAGTGATATCAAACTGCTTTTACTGTGCTGATTAGCACACTCATAGTTATTAAAAGAGTGATGATTCAGCCATCTGAAAGCCATGATGTTAATTGTCATTGTTGCTTCCCACTAGCAAAAGTACATGATATCTGGATGTGATATATGGAGCACAGCTATACCTTCACACAGCAATAGCAATAGCAAGTACACTTCTATACCACTTATCAGTGCACTTAAGCACTCCCTAAGTGGTTTATAATGTGTAAGCCAATTGCCCCCAACAAGCTGAGTACTAATTTTAGCAATCTATGGAAGGAGGCAAGGCTGAGTGGACCTGGAGCCCTGGCTGGGATCGAACTCACAACCTTGTGACTGTGAATGGCTGCAATACCAGCATTTAACCATTGTGCCACCATCTCTTTCTCCTTCAAATCCATTGTTTTCAATAAGGTGTACTTTCTACAATGTTGTAAGAATATATGCATTCCATGGTGATTATCAATTGGGCATAATATTTTACAAACTTAGCCATATTTTTTTTTTCCTGTCTTGCTAGTGTATGTGTGCACCACCACGGTCATTCAAACTGAACTGCTTCCAGGTTTGACTTCTGTTCTATGTTCTTTCCAGGAGTGACATTGAAAGTGCTTAGTTATAAATGAGGTGCTATATACGATAACTCAAAAGCAGTTTCTGGCAATTATAGTTGTTGTTGTTTTTTAATGATGTAACACTTCAAGTTTCTACTTCTCAAAAGTAACTAAATAGGTTCTTTTAGGATACTTTAAAAACAAAACATCAACAGAATGCTGTGAACCTCTGGCCTGTGCTATACATTGTCATCTGTCTCATCATTGCTAAAACATCTACAACTAAGCACAAGGCTGTAGCACAAAGGCACAGCATGAGCCAACATGTGAACCATGTGATATTCTTCTGACACTGACACCACTCTAACTATGCAAGTAAATAAACATGGCAGTTACACAAAAAGATGTTCCTTGTCAATTGTAATCATAAATTATTTATTAAATATTGGGAAAATTAATTACTTGTAACTAGTTATTCTTAACTATTTATTCCCAAACTCTGATCTGGCTATTCTTTAAATGTCTCCAGCATAAAAAGTGCCTGCCACCTCCCCAGGAAGTCTGTTCCATTTATCACAGTTCTTACTAGGCTTTACTGATAATATTTTGCTGCCTGAGTAAAAACCAACAATTGTTGTTGTGTGCCTTCAAGTTGTTTCTGACTTGTGATGGCCATAAGGTGAAACTATCATGGGATTTTCTGAGGCTGAGAGTGTGTAACTCACCTAAGGTGAGTGTGTAACTCACCTAAGGTCACCTAGTGGTTTTTCATAGCTGAGCAGGGAATTGATCCCTGATCTCCAGAGTCATAGTCCAACAATCAAACTATGACACCACCAAGATGATTCCTTTTTAATTCCATATACATGAGCTGAGTAGGCTGGCATGTACACCTTATTGCAATACTGGCAAAGAAATACTGTCTTTCCTACACACCAGGATAGCAGAGGTTCATGGGGCCAGGACTTTCATAGTATTTACACAGCTTGGTTATCCAACAAAGGGGAACAGGAAGGCAGATAGCTGTGTAAGGACTCTGGATTGTTGCTACTACCCTGCCACACTCTCAAGCATCTGCTACATGAGGAGGTGGCCATACTGTTTCTAATGGTAGGGCTGGCCTTGGTTCTTCCCACTATGATGTTCCCCCTAATATTTACTTGAAATCTAATCCTTACAATTTAAATTAAAGAGTGTTTTGACTCAGTTCCAGTCTCAATAGCTTCTGATGCAAGGTCTGCAGATTGTAGCAGACACTTAGTTTCATTGATTCTGTTAGTTTCAGTAAATATAATTGACTGATGAATTGATTTCTATTAAGTTTTTCAGATTCTCAGTGGAGCCCCCCCCCCCCCCCCCCCCCCCCCCCCCCCCCCCCGAGGGATTTTGAAGGCCAGGAAAGAACAACGAAGGACTTCATGCAGTATTAAACACCAAATAATACCATGTAGAAATTATTCTGCAGAGCTGGAAAAAAATGTATGGCCACAAGATAAAAGGGTGCTTCCAATATTTTCCACAAGTGAAATTCTTCCTAGATTTCTGATACCTAAAATTACTTGGTTCAGTTTTCAAAGGATAATAAATGTGTGAGGAAATCTTCATTGTGTCTTTTATTTTATTTCCCATGTGCACCTTGTTGTTTTTGCCACTGTTGTGTGCTTTCATGTCATTTCTGATTATAGAACTGTAATCCAAACCTATCATGGGGTTTTCTTGGCAAGATTTGTTCAGAAGATGTTTACCATTGCCTTCTTCCTACACTGAGAGGATGTGACCTGCCCAAGGTCATCCAGTGGGGTTCATGGCCAAGCAGAGAATTGAACCCTGGTTTCCATAGTTGTGGTCCAACACTCAAACCACTATGCCACACTGGGTCTACACCATGCCTGATTCTCACTAAGTGCTGCACATGTTGATTTTTTAAAGATCTTACAGTTACATTTCCTAATTTAGGCAGAGGTTTATTAATAAATCCCTACAAAAGATTCAAACTTGACAGGTACAGGAAACTAAGGCTCCATCAGAAGGACCAATAATACCAGTAAATGTCAGACTATTCTGTTTTCTGGATTTAATGCCCTATAATAGTTGCTCCTGTTCCCGGATCCAGTCAGGCACTATATATAATGGAATTTGGTCCACTTTTTCCTGCTTGTGGTGTAGTTATCCTTATCACCCCCACCATGAATTTAACACTTTTCCCTATGTTCCCCTCCCAGTGCCCATGTTTCCTGTCTTGCCCATTTATTTTTTCAAATAAATGTTGTGATAGTCATTGTAGTAAAGCAGTATCACACTTTAGCCCTAAAATAAAGCTGTAAAAGAAAGGAGAGAGGAAGGTGCAGTGTGAAAGATAGAAATGTAATGAGGTAATGAAGTTCTGTGGCAAACGTCATCTGTTGTTAACTGCCATGTAGTCTACTCCAACCCATGGTGATCCTATGAATGGGAGACCCTCAAGCCACCCTGTCATCAACAACCCTGCTCAGGTGTGGCAGACTGAGTTCTTGCAGCTTCATTGACTGAGTCTATCCATTTGAAGTGCAGTCTTCATCTTTTCCTGCTTCCCTCCATCTTTACAAGCATTAATGTCTTTTCTACTGAGTCCTATCTTCTCATGAAATAGACAAAGTACAACAGTCTCAGTTTAGTCATCTTGGCTTCTAAGGTTAATTCAGGCCTTATTTGTTCCAGAACTCATTTGTCTTTTCAGCAGTTCATGGTATCCATAGAACTCTTCTTCAGCACCACATTTCAAATGAGTCAATTCTCTTCCTATCACTGTCACTGTCCACCTTTTACAACCATATATAGGAATGGGTAATAGGATGGCTTGGACAATCCTGACTTTAATACTCAATTCTGCCCTTCTAAGTCCAAGTCTTCTTATGATTTCTTGGCTACAATCTCCACTCTGATTAATGACTGAGCCAAGGTATGGGAAATCTTGTACTATTTCAATGTCTTCTTCATCATCATTAGTATGAACACTTAAAAGTGCAGGAGGAATGGAGATGATAGATATGAGAATATACTACTACAGCTAGGAGAGACCCTGCCCTTTGCCCTAAATTTTAAAAAGTCACAGCTGGTTCCAGAAATTCACAAGAAATAGCCCAGTACAGCAGGTACATCATACTTTCTCATTTCTTAAATAAAATAGTAACAAATATAAAACCACTAAACACACAGTTTTTCTTTTCTTTTTAGAGAAAAGCTGAATGCTACTATAGTGGTCCATGGAATAATAATAATAATAATAATAATAATAATAATAATAATAATCCCCTGTTGGCTGCCAGGATGCAAAGGTAGGTTATTAGGGGATGGCATCATCAGATGTAATTATGATGACAGAGCTCCATCATTGTAGTTACACTGAAAATGTAGGATCTCAGACCCTAACATTTTTAGCAGAAAAGAGTATATTATGTTATGTAGAAAACTGTGTGAAAAATACAGAAATCAGAGGCAGTGGATCGGGAACCAAATCATATATAGTGCTGAGAACTGTGATAGGTTAGGACAGGGGTCGGCAACCTACGGCCTGTGGACCAGGTGTGGTCTGGTATCCAATATGGCACTCGCGCTTGCGCACACATGTGCACAGTGGTGGGTGCCATTTTGGAATGCCCAACGGTGCCCAGCAACATTTAGCACCCCCTCCCGGCCCCCTGGCAACAAAAGTTGCCAACCCCTGGGCTAGGAGAAACTGATGAAAATGGTAAGCCATGGTTTATGTTAGTGGAACTGTTTTATGTATGAGAATAGTACATTGGGACACAGCCTAAGATATTTTTTTTTTATGTTACAAGAACATTCTCCCTACATGGCTGACAGGTTGTTGAGAAACAGGAAATAAGCTAAAGCAAGAGTCCAGAATGGGAATTAGAGTCCAATAATACTTCACTGTTTTCATTCTTGAAAAAAGCAACAAGTAATTTCTGCAATTTTCTTCCTGCTGTGAGAAGTCGTCAAAAACAGTGCATTTTCAAAGGCTATTTGCAGTTCAGGAATAATTCTGTACAAAATTCGCACATGGTCTTTTTATGCAGAAAACTGCATTTTTTTTTTAACAGCGAGTAGCATTTTCTGCACAGACATATTATTTTATGCACATAAAATGCTGCTTCCTGTGCATAAAATGCTATTTTCTGTGTCCTCCCAATGCATATTTGACACAGAATAAGTCTCAAACTGGGAATAAACTTATCAGTCCTGGAGTCCCCTTGTAACATATTGCACTCTTAAAAAAGCCGGCTTACCTATTTTGGTTTGAATCTTCATCCGGGATGCACCTTGATGTTATCACATAGGCCATTTCTTCAAATTGCTACTGAAACCACTGCCTGAATCCAGACTAGGTACACCGTGGGTTGAAGCCGTATTCAGCTGGTTGGTTTTCAAAGTCGGAAACTTCCAACTTAGAAAATTGGCCGGCTGAGCACCATGGTTTACCTAATCTGGATTCAGGTAGTGGATTCAGTAGCAATTTAAGGATCTGGCCCATGTGATAATGTCCAGGTGTATCCTGGATGAAGATTCAAGCCAAAAAAGGTAAGCCATCTTTTTAAAGAATGCGATGAGAGGTGGAGAGTTAATGCACATAAGTTTAAATGCTTTACAAAAACACTATATGAGATCGCACAAATGTTTGCATTTTTTTTTATAATTTTTGGAATACTGTAGGTTAGAGTAGAAACTTTGAATCAAATGTTGATGGGGGAGTCAACATGTAGCGAAATCCAGATGATTCAAAGTTATTGCTCTAGTTGGGACTAACAGTAGGATTCAGACCACTGTTTCTGCATTGAAATCATGTTTGCACAAAGAAAAAGTTTTGTGCAAACTAAATTTTCGCAAAAAGTTCCAAAATGTAAAAAAAGAAAAAAAGAGAGAAGTCATTCTTTCTTTTTGAGGATGCAAAAATTTGTGATTATTTTTTACACCCCTATTTACAGCTTCAAAATTTTTTTCCTGAACGAAAGAGCACATGTAGACAAGACTGTGGACAGAGATACTAAAGTGACTAAGGGGCTCTACAGATGCCTTGAAAGGGGCAGCTCCATACCACCCCTGGGAGCGCTGCGGCCCTGATCTGGAACAGTTCTAAAAAGAGCTGGCAAATGCCACTCTTTTTTAGAGCAGCAAAAAGCTGTCCTTGCCACCATGGTAGTGGCTTTTCCGTGCTCCTTTTTTGTGCAGTGTGTAGTTGCCAACTGTCAGAGTACCCTGACACCACCCACCATACGGTGGAGCACACACTGTGATGGGGCCATTGGGGTGGAGGTGGAATCAGAGTGGCCAGCGTGTGGTCTCCATGCCCTGACTCCACCCCCAGGCCGGCCCTTTTGGCTGGTCTGTATAGTCCCTAAAACATAACCTAGCTGGCTGCAAAAATAATAGTATTCACCCAGAGCAGAGTAGGGAAATAGGAATTGGACAGACCCTTCCACACACCCTGTAAGTATTGGATGGTATCAGAATATCATCAGAACCTGGGCTTGAGTTTTCCATTCACTAATTTGGTTGGGAAGATCAAAATTGGTGATCAGAGACAGTAGGGTCTCCCTTTAAGAGTGGAGCTTTGAGTGTGATTTGGCTATGGGTTTTTTTGAAAACCTCTCTAGACTGGACCACATAGTAAATTTATCTAGGCCAGATTTGGCCCATGGACCCAAGGTTTCCCTCTTCTGTAACTTAGGAAAGGCAATAAGCAGTCTTTAATACTTCTTGTACCAGTTCACATGCTAGTTCAAAATACTTTATTTACCGAGTGGTGGATGGATCAGAGAAGCTTTTGGTTTGATTATTCATAATGATAACCTGCATTTTTCTGGTAAGTATCTTTTCAAGGGAGATCATCCTCAGCTAACTTTAACTTTGATCAGAGTGGATGGGTTGAAAGCTGGTAGAAATTACAGGACCTCCGCAGTCCAGAAAGGTGCTCAGGGCCCAATCATGTTGCATGTGGTTTGTCTTTCTTCATAATATTACTTGTCAATTGCTTTTAACATCCCTTGTAAATCTGGTGACATGGTGACATTTGAATACTTATACAAATCCTATTGAGTCAATGACTTTATTTTACTTGGAATTAACAACTGGATTTAGGTTTATCTTCCTGATAGGAATTCCAAATTTAGCATCTTATAATAATTTCTTTTTTTCTGGAGAATGTTGAGTCTAAGAGCTTCTCTACATGGGCAACAACTGCTAACACACTCTGAAGCTGGTGCTGTCTGCCTCCACGATGCAAAGTATGTCCAGGGAAATACTGTGGGTTTTTGCTGTTTATCCAACCATGCATCAGAGTAAGCAAACTTGGAATAAACCCCAGAGTTTCCCCAAACCCCCTGGGGTGAGTGCAGGATTTTTCATGTGTAGACAGTTGGATCAGGCCTGATTCAGGCTGAGCCAGTTGTTCTCATGCCAAAAGTCATGCCACCCCCCTTCTCTACACTGAGCAGCAATGGAAATGGGGGCAGCTTTTCCATAGAGCCATTGCCATCACTGCTTCCTTGCCAGCAGGAGCTCTGTGGAAAGGCTTCCCAGCTTGCTGCCACTTCTACTGAGGATAGAATGGGATGACCTTGTAATCAATGAGGAGGGGGTAGAGGGAACATTCTTCTAGATCACATGGCTAAATTCCTCCTGAAGACATTACAGCCAGAGATCTAGCCTCCTCAAGATTGTTGGCTGTAACATCTCCAGTCCAGCCATGCAATCGGGGGGGGGGGGGTATCTCACTGGCTGTGGCAGCTCTAGGTGGTGTCCTGTCATGAGGTCAGACAGTTCCTCTACACATTTTTGGTGAATAATAATGATAATAAATTATTTCTTATATCTCGCCTTTTGCCTAAGCAATCAAGGTGGCTTACAGGTATAAAATAAATACAATATTGAAATAAACATAATAAGATTAAGATGGCACATATTCTGCCTTCTCTTTCTCCAGATGATGGTGGATGGAGCGAGGGTCTTTTTCTTTTCAGGCTAGGCCTGATGGAGCTGGCCTGCCTTCTCTCCCTCCAGTTGATGGTGGATGGAGGGAGGGTCTTCTTTTCAGGCTAGGCCCGATGGAGCTGGCCTGCCATCTCTCCCTCCAGATGATGGTGGAGGGATTGATCACACAAGTGCTCCATTCTACCCTCAGTAGAAGCACTGGTGCACTGGTCAGCATTTCCACTGAGCTCTCCCAAGAAGTGGCAGCAGAAGCTCCACAGGGGATAAACAAGTGGACTTGATGTGGTATCAGCCCAACTAGCTCATGTGTTGTTCCACCAGGTTTGGCCCAGTGTGTATGGCCACCATTGTAGCCAATCCAGGGCCAATCTGGATCATAATGCTCTGTACTAGCCCCAAACCTTCGGCCAGCAAAGACAGCTAGTTTGGCCAGGAAGGCATCTAGACATTTAATGCAAACTAGCATTTCACTATATGTGAAAGAAATTTTTAAAAAGTCAGATTTTCAGTACTCAAGCAGTAAAGCAGGAGAAAGGAATGTGGCTGTGCTGCTATGTGTAATAAAAGTGAAGGTGAGATTGCTGATTCAAATCAATATGTGAATAAAACACTCATTTATATGTACCTTTTATTTAGAGCATAGCAGGCAACTGACCCCAACGGACCCCAAAAGTTTCAAGGCTAAATCAGCTAAGCAATGAAGCACTAAAAGCAATTAAGGGAAACTGTGGGAACTTCCTTATTTGTGTTCTTTGCCCAGAAAGGCTCTTTCTGTGGTTCTTTATAGTATTTTCTTACACATCAAACAACTCAGTGAAGTAGGTCACTATTTTACAAGATGAAGACTTGAAGCTGAGAGATATTGATTTCCCCATGGTCATACAGAAATAAGTCTCCTAAATTCCAGACAAACTCATTACCCCAAAGAGCACAAGTGCTCATATTAGGATTATCATAGTCAAACAGCAATGACAATACCTGACTCAGAGGCTAGTGAGCCTCCTCCATCCAGAAGTGAGCAAGAATTCTGGCAACATTGACTCCCATTCCCTGTCACTGTAAATATTACAAAAGGTAGATGAGTAGGTAGGTAGGTAGATGATAGTAAGCTAGTCAGATATGGGACGGAAAAGAAATTCATAATAAGCATTTTATTTTATTTTAAAAAATCACACAGCTTGCCATCTGTGGACTGTTAATGAAAGTATGGCAATATTTTTCACATTCTACTCATCAGGAGGAAAATATGAGTAGTAGATCCTCCCCACTGTTTTTGAATTATACATCAATAAAGAATTCACAACTCAAAATACTTGTCTTAAAAATACACATTGCAGGGTGGCTTTGAAGAATGTGACATGTTTGATGCTTTAGTCAATGGGGGAATTGTTTATAGAAGTCCCTCCACTAAGAAAATTCATAGGAAGCATATGCATGAAGAAAGGCGTACACCAAAATAGAAATGAATTGCCAAATGAAAAGGGAGGAAAAGGCCTCAACACAAACTGGAGTTAAATTTTACTTCTTTCTTTCTTACTTAAGCATAGCAGACTAATTTTTTGGAGCAGGGGAGAAAGAATGGGAAGAAAATGTAAGGGATTTGTAGAAATGCAACAAAATTGAGACTGAGAGATTCACACATCTCTAATATATGTGTGTTGTGTATCTCCTGGCTATATCCCTCCTGAGCACCTTGGTAATTTCCTGCTCTTGGAGGATGACAGCACCATGTGTTCAGTGTGGCTTATGCTGCCTCCCTCACAAACTAGCCTGCCACCCCTGGGGGTGTTGGGGGACATCATCCTTTCACTAGAGTTCAATGGTATAGAATTCTGGGATTTGTAGTTTTAGGATATATTTTGCCTTCCCTGCCAAAGAGCTCTGATTGCTGCAAAAACAAATGATAAACCCCAGGATTCTATAGATGGAGCCATGACAATTAAAGCAGTGTCAAACTGTATTAATTCTGAGGTTGTGGCAGTATCCTAATATTCTTGTTGAGCTCCAGACATGGATTAAAGGGGAGGTCCCCCATCTTGTTCATTGACCTGGGCAGCAAAATACATTTGGGGTAGCCCTACTTACAAATTCCACTGAAGAGGAGCCACTGGCAAACAGGGTACCTGTTTTCTATGTGAAATAGCAGCATGACCTTGTTGGCACATTCAAAACAACAGTTTCTTTTTCACTGATGCTGCAGAGAATTCAGCACCAAGGAGAGAAGGGACCACAAAAATAGGCTTGGGGACCACCTGATGCCTAAAGGGCATGTGATTGCACACCTTTGCCATAAAAAGACTCCCTCGAAGTGTGGTGGAGTCTCACTCTTTGGAGGGTTTTTTTGTTTTTGTTTTTTTAACAGAGGCTGGATGGTCATCTGTCAGGGCTGCTTCCTGCATGGCAGGGGGTTGGACTGGATGGCTCTTGAGGTCTCTTCCAACTCTATGATTCTAAATAGTGTTGCTGCAGTTGATCTAACAGTGTTGCTGTACATATAATTATTGAGCTTAAACAGCATTACTGCACCTGATGAGTCAATTCACCATTCATACTTTTGTGCCTCCTATTTCAATAAAGACATTTGGGCTTAAAACACAACCATGTACTTGCTTAATATGACAAATAACTTGCCAGAAAAAATTGAGAAGGAATACTGGAGACTAGTGCTATATATGATAACCTTAGCTAAGACACTGTAGGCAAAATATTGGAAATCCAAAAAAGTACTATTGATTGATGAATGGTTATTGAAATTAGTTCATATGTGTGGAATGGATAATTTATTATTTTATTTTATTATTGTACAATATGTTCCATTTAAAACAACATCACAATATTAAATATAATAATTCTTAACACACAACTGACAAAGAAGTTCCCTTTCCCTCCCTACTAACCATCCACCCATCTTCCACCCATCTTCTTACATTCATTTTCTTCCATCTTTCATACATTTCTCTGTGTTGTTTTTTTTTTTTAAACTCAATTGATCTTCTGTTAATCCTCTCCCCAATTTTTTAACTTCTGCCATCCAGGCTAACTGGTTAGCTGACTTTCTTTTAAGTCCCTTTCTAACAATTCTTACTAAAAACTTAACCATATACTATTACACTTATATTGAACTTAATCAGTACAAGGATAACCCTGTGTATTCTCCTAGAAAGTTATATTTAAATCTGAGATATAACAAATAATAGTACATAACTATTGATAAAACAATACTTATTGATTCTATGAACTATAGGCTACACCCTCTTTATTATTATATACTTACCACAGCAAAGTTTCCCCCCCCTTGATCTTTTATAAATTTCTTCAATAATTCCCATTCCATATTATAGTATTCTAATGAGTCACTGTTGAGTGTATATAACAACTTATCCATCTCCATGCTATCATAAAGTTCAAACATATAATCCTTTACATCTGGAGTCATTTTGGATTTCCAATTCTGTGCAAATAATATTCTGGCTACAGTCACCATATAAAATTCTGGGAAGACACAGAGTTTTATCAAATCTTCCTTCAACTTCTCCTTTGAATATTCTCAATAATAGGTATTCTGGTTTTGTCTCCAAATTTATTCCCAATATCTTATTAATTACTATACATGCTCATCTATACATTGAAAATTTTATACTAAAAATTGACCCAAAAAACCTGGGTTGACTTATACATGTGTCAATATGGTAATGATCTGTGGACCGTTTGCTCCCAGGGTCCCTTTCCAGCCTGGAGGAAGTAGCTAGGCTGGGAAGATGCAGATTGGGGAAACATTTGCTCTCCAAGACTCTTTCCAGCCCAGTTGCCTCTGGAGGAGGTAGCCAGACTGGAAAGATGCAGATCATGAGAGCAAACACTCCCTTGCAGGCTGGGAAGACACAGGATGAGGGAGTAAACACTCCCTGAGTCTCTTCCCAGTCCAATTACATGCCCTTGTTTTACACTCAACTTATCCAATGGTCCTACTAAAATCTAGATTTCTGCCCCCAAAACCTACCTTCAACTTATACATGAGGTCCACCTATACATGATTATATACATTACATCAGTAATTGATTTCCAATAGCTTTTATCCTTCTTGCAAGACAACCAACAATGAATAATTGAACCTGGTATTTCTCCACATTTCCAACAAAGATAATTTGTTTGTTTTTTAATATATTTTGGCTAATTTGGTTGGAGAAAGGTGCCATCTAAAGTTCATTTTATACCAATTTTCCTTCAGATTGTAAGCTGCTGTGTATTTTAGACCTTAATTCCAAATCCTCTCCCAGTATCCTAACTCAGGGGTAGGCAACCTTTCCCCTTTAAGGGCCGAGGGCTTCAGCTCCCAGAAGCCTCAGCCATGTTGGCCAATAGTCCCATGTTGGCCAATAGCTCCTGGGATTCTGGGAGCTGAAGTCCCTCGGCCCTTAAAGGGGAAAGGTTGCCTACCCCTGTCCTAACTGTATTGAATGACCTTGGCCCACGTAATATTATTATCCTTAATCTCTTCCTTCATTTCCCATTCAAGCAGTATAGCATATAATTTTCCAATAAATCCTTTTATAGTTTTCTCCTCTTTTAATATAGTCTCCATTTCTGATTTTTTATTTGTCCCTTGAAAAGTTTTGATATTTATCCATGCTCTCTCATATAACTGTCTATACCAGGGGTAGGCAACCTTTCCCCTTTAAGGGCCGAGGGACTTCAGCTCCCAGAATCCGAGGAGCTATTGGCCAACATGGGACTATTGGCCAACATGGCTGAGGCTTCTGGGAGCTGAAGTCCCTCGGCCCTTAAAGGGGAAAGGTTGCCTACCCCTGGTCTATACTCAAACCAACTTAGATTGAATCCTTGTTGTTTTACGTGCTTGTGTGATTTAATTTTATATTGTCCTTCCTGTTCCACAATAATATCAAAATAATTACACCATCTTTCTGCATTTCATTCCTGTAAAAAGCTTCTTGAGGTGACATACATTTTGGTAGGCATGTGATAATTCTTTTTTTATATTTCTTCCAAGTAACTAATAATGGTTTCCTAATACAGTGGTTCTTTACCAATTGATTAGATTTTTCTTTATCATATAGTAAATAGGCATGGAAGCCAAATCTCAGGCTTTCTCCTTCTAATTCCAAAAGTCTTTTGGGGCTCTACAGACAGCCTCTAAAGGGTTGCTCAGTGCTGCCCCTGGGAGTGCCACATCGGGGCTGTGGCAACCACATGCCACAACCCCAATCCAGCACTTTGCTGCTCCAAAAAGAGCTGCCAAATGCTGCTCCTTTTTGGAGTGGCAAAAAGCCCCCCTTGCCACCACAGCAGCAGCTTTTCTGTGCTCCTTTGGTGCAGTGTGTCTAAACGCTGTGCCAAGGGAGTGTCCTGACACCACCTGCTGTCTGTTTGGGTGGATGGCGTGAGGACAACATGGGGGCAGAGTGAGGTTAGCCAGCGTGTGGTTTCCATGCCCTGACTCCACTCCCAGGCTGGCCCTTTTGGCCAGTCTGTACTGGCTCTTTTATATTTTAATAGGACTCATTCTTTTATCCATGACAAACAGCAAGCTTCTAAGTATAATTTTAAATTTTGTACTGCCAGACCCCCTTTTGTGTGTGTGTGTGTCTTGTAATACTTTAAACCTGATTCTCTCTGCCAGATAAATTTGAATATGTCTCGCTGCCAATTTTTAATAACCTTTTCTACAATCACAATCAGTATATTTTGAAATAAATATAGAATTTTTGGAAGAATTACCATTCTATTAAAATGAAATGGATAAATAAACAGCTAATTAAACAATAAAGATTTAGATATTATTGAAAAAGAATGGAACCACATTGTAGAATTATGTAAAAGAAAATGGGAAACTTAGACAAATAAGAATATAAGGGAAGAGCCACTATTAAGAGCTGAGCCAAATGGATTTCAAGCTGTTGAGACTGTGAAAAGACAGCAAAGCCAGAAGTTGTGAATATTGAGCCAAACAAATGTTCTATGAAACCAGATGTAGGACGTTATCATATGGGGTCTAAAGCAGACAGAATCCACACCAATCCCGTCCTATTGCGATTTTTTTTTACGTGTGGTCACACGACGTCGCACAGAACCCCGTCACAACCCCGTCCCAATGTGGCATCATCCCCATTCTTTTGAATGCCGGTTTCTTGAGGAAGTACAAGTGCGCAACCAAAATGATACCGCAATAATAGCGCTTTCGTGGTATGTCTGATCACCAGATACGTATCCTGGAGCCCAGGCCTCACGCAGGCTGGAAGGGTTGCGTGAGACAGCCGGCTGTCACACACGCACACACACCCCTTCCCAACCCAAGC
>CM034701.1:347489190-347500999 GCA_020142125.1 Phrynosoma platyrhinos
GTTTTAATGTGGTGCTTTTAAATAGGTTTTAAAACTTTTTGTAAACATTTTTAATTTGTTGTCATGGAAGTCTCCTTGGATCCCAGCCTGGGAGAAAGGCAGCATACAAATAAAGTAAATAAATAAAATGAATAAAATAAATAAACCTACCATGGGTTTTCTTAACAAGATTTATTCAGAAGGGGGTTGCCTTCACCTTCCTTGGAAGCTGAGAGAGTGTGACTTGCCCAAGGACACCAGTAAACTTCTGTGCCTGAGTGGGGATTCTCAAAACCTGGTCTCCCTGAATCATTGTCCTGCTATTAAGCAGGTGCATAAACTCCCTCATTATGGTAAGATATATTATAGATTTATTAAAAATTTAACCATTCTTTCTAAATTTGCATCTCTTGAACTAAATTAGCATGTGCAAATCTGTGTCTTCCTCCACCCTCCTCTTTCTTGGCAATGTATAATAGAAACCTATTTAAAAGTGAGCTTTTAGTCATTGTGCTGTAGTGCTCTTATTTTTTCGTCTTCCATGGATATGTTTTTTTCATTGTTCTTAATTATACTGATTTTTAAATTATATTTTAGCTTTCTGAATATTTTCATGATGATGTTTTTAAATTATAGCTGCTGTAATTTTTACAGCCTGCCGTGTGTCTGTGAGCTGAGAAAAAAGCAAAAGCAAAAACAAAAACAAAAACAAATAAAGGCACCAGTAGCTGCTATTTTTGCTCTGGGACTCATCTAGTGCTTAGGGATAGGAACCCATTTCCCTCATTCCTAAGGATAAAATCCTAATGTCTAAGGCTAATGTTGCTGCATAACATGCATAATAAGCTTCACCCTTTCTTGACACTTTGCCAAGTGAATAGGAAGCAGTGCATCACACTGTGGATCACATCTTCTAAAATGGCAACATGGCAGCATGTTCCTTCCCACTCTCTTGGCAAATGTTTTGCCAAGACAGAGGAAAGGTTCATGATTTCACAGTGAAAAATTATTCTTTTCTGTCCTACACTATAGAGCTTTTGCTCCTGAAACATAAGCTCCATGTTCTCTCCCAGTCAATTCTGGCCTTCTCAGAAAAAGTCATGTAACAGTAACTATAACTGTAACTCAGCCTGTTCATCCTCTGTCAAAAGATCTGTAGGAAGTACTGCCTCAGCATTTATTCTGAGCAAAACTGGGAAAATTTACTGTTTTGGTCTATGACTCCCAGTATCCCCCATGCCAATGGGAGGAAACTGGAAGCTGTAGCCCAAATTTGTTATTTTTTCCCAAGCTCTGACTCCTGGTGAAGTTGGAATTGTGAAATTTCCTGGGGAGATTACACTGGCTCAGGTTTGTTTATAGAATGTTGGCAAGACCTGTAGCTCAGACAAAATATAGCCTAGACATAACTCAGAGGTCCTAATTCAACAAAGAGTCTTTGCAGTACCAATTTTCTTTGGCATAAGCTTTTGTAGTGTGCAGCACACATTGTCAGATGTCTTTTCCACCATTCCAATGTAGGACCTTCCATTCCAGGAAGCTAGCCATGTTAATCTTTTTCAGGAAAAACAACAGAGTCTTGTAGCACCTTAAAGATTGGTGTTGCACCAGTGCTAGGTTTCTAAACTCTACAACTGATAACAAGAGCTCAGCATCCATCTATCCCCCATATGTCCCATATAAGATCAGCCCATTACCCCAGTGATGTCAAGTGGAGCAATGTCCAAAACCTCAGGAGGTCCTGTTCATAAAAATTATCCTGCCTTCTCTAGGCTTCTCTACATCAGGGGGGAAAATGCCAAACTCACTTGGAAGCCAGTGTTAGCAGTTATCATAATGTACAGATACTTTTGGGGAGATATATTGTTTTTATCCACTAAGGGGGGAAGCAGATGGCTTAAAGAGCCATTTTGAGGGCAGGGAAGGGGAGGGGCAGCTGCACGGTGGGCACCCCAACCCCTTTCCCAGGTTGTCCTCGGAGCAGCCGGCCCTCCGCATGCCGGCACTCCAAGGAGGACCTCCTGCTGCAGTGTCCATACACACTGCAGCGGAAGAGTTGCTGAAGGTGCGTCGCCAGCCTTTTACAGCACACCTTCGGTGACTTGTGAAAGGAGCACCAATTTAGCACTCCTTCCAGGGGTGGTGAAGCTGCACCGTGGGGCTAAGGCCGTCCGTCTGCTTAGCCCCTAACACACTTTATTCCAAACTATGAAAAGTTGGGGAAAAGCTTCGCATTTCTCAGAAACCCCAGAATGACCTCAGGTTCTTTTGGCATGTGGACAGCTGGATCAAGTCTGATTTGGTCCATTCCATTGTTCCCATGCCAAGAGCCACACCAATTTCTTTGTGCTGAGCAGTGCAGGGGAAAGAGATGGCTTGTTTTCAAAACCACCACTACTTCCTCATGGACAAGACTTTTATGTAAAGCCTGCCTGGAGTGCCACAGTTTCTTCGGAGGTCAGAACAGGCACCCATGTGATCAACAAGAAGGGGCAAGAGTGACCCTCATATGGTAAGCCACCATGTACTGATCTCACCAGAGTGTCAGCATGCTGAGCAGGCTCTCTTGGAGAGTTGTTTGGCCTGGAGACTTCAACAGTGGTGGCAATGGCACAGAGGAGGACAGCCCAGTGGGGCCAGTGTAGTTTTGGCCTGGCTGGCCTGCATGCACAATGGTGCAGCATCACACCAGGTTTGGCTTGGTGTTTGTGGTCACCATTGTAGGATCATAGAATCATAGAATCATAGAGTTGGAAGAGACCACAAGTGCCATCCAGTCCAATCCCCTGCCATGCAGAAACTCAAAATCAAACCATCCCCAACAGGTCCAGGGCATATTGCTCTGGTTGGTCAAGGCCAAGCCAGGGCATATTGCTCTGGACAGGCCCTGGATTAAGTGGCCAGTGTAGTTATACCTTTTATTTCTTGGAAGAATGAATTTAGGAAACCAGAATTGTCATTTGATCAGTAACAGTGAATGCTCTAGTTCTATTGTTATTTTTCCTCTGTAGATTTCTTGTGGTAGGTTTTTACAGCTTAAAAAAAAGACAGAATATGGGCTATGTGCACTTAAGTACTACCTGAACCTTTGTGGAAGGGCAGATGCAGATGGCCCATTCAGGCCTGCTCTGGGCCGCCCCTGGGAGTGGCGGATCAGGGCCACACAGTGTGTGGTCTGATCCTCCTTTTTGCCACCCCCAAAAGAGTGGCAAAATGCTGCTTCTTTTGGGGAAAGGAAAAGGCCACCTTAGAGCTGCCATGGCAGCTCTTTTGCACCCTTTTGGTGATGCCACATGCCATCTGGACGGGCACGTAGCATCAGGGCAGAGTCAAAGTGGGTTTGGGGCAGCCGGTGTGCAGTTGCCCGGTCCAACTCTACCCACAGGCTGGCCCTTTAGGCCGGTCTGCATTGGTCCGAAGTTAATCTGAGCCTAGACCTTTACATAGTTGTGCTGTGCCCCCCCCCCCACAGGGATTCAGTTACTATAATTCTCAGTAGACCATTTTACCCAGATGTTGAGAAACCAGGGGACTAGATCTATGCTCTGTTGGTCAGCACTGCCATTAATTCTAATAGCACTGGCACACAAACATTTTCAGCACCTGAGATTTGCAATCTGTTGAACTTTCAAGCTCCATACAGCTGGCAGGATTGATGAGAAACATTTCTTATTACTTCCCAGGCCTACTAATTTTCAGGAGGTCACTGTAACCCTGAAATCCCCTGCACACAACCAAGAATGACTCTAAATAGAGACACCTGAAAGAATTAAAGGTTCTAGAAGATTACTGTGGTATGTTATTTGTGCCCTTCCCCCATGCTCTAAAATCAATAATCTTCACTGACAACGGAAGGATAGTCTTTCCATCTCCTTCTCCATTCATATTTCCAAAGAACATGGATATTATGAAATATACAAAACATAAATCAGGCAGCTCCCCTTCTGTGGTGAAGAGCAGTACAAACTGTCCCTCTCCGGTCAGAACAGAAAGCAATACCTGGGGCTTAGGGCCTTTGCATACTACCAGAAATGGTGCAAATTGAGTCCACTTTAAGGGTTAGGGTTAGTGCTAGGGAATCATAGGAATTGTTTTTTTCTGAAACATTGAGCCTTCTCTGTCAGAGAGCTCTGGTGCCACAATAAAATACAATTCCCATGATTCCCTAACCCTAACCCTAACCTTTAAAGTGGACTCAATTTGCACTATTCTTGCAGTCTGCAAAGGTCCTTAGTTTTCAGTCCCTGCAGACATGCATTCCTTTTCTTGATGTGAATATAAATTACATGATCAAGAGTCATGAACACACTAGCACTAACTTATAAATTTGGCCCATGAGACTTCTTCACACAAACTGAGAGTCAGCAATCAGTTCATTCATATTCAAAGACACATCTGTTTTGGAGGATGGTGGGTCCAATTTTTGTGGACAGTGAAATTTTTCTGGATTTTAGACTGAATTTTAAAGGAGTAATGCAAGGAGACAAATTCAAATTCTGAAATAGGTACCAAATTTTGAATAGTGTATTTTAAGTCTGAATAAAAACAGAGAGTGGATTCACTGTCCTATTGATATTGGAGTCACCACCCTCCATTGTTATTATGGAAGATAATGGGGCAACATGTAACTTAAAGCATTTTTGGCACTTCATAAATGAATGACTGAATTTTGTTGGAATAAGGAGAAAAATAATGTAACCTGTTACTAATCTACCACATCTTGAATATGATAAAGTACCAGATCTTGGAAATATTAATTTTTAGACTACAACTCTCAGAATTCCCCTTTACATATGACAGCAAGGCTAGGTCATTCCAGAAAATGATATCTAACAAAGTGGCATTTCCAAATGGAGACTGCCTCATGGTACCAGACTTTTAAGAATGCCACTTAAGTAAGTCCTATTGCTAGGATTTCCACTGTAATTTTCTAACATGTGTCACCACTCTGGTAGAGTTAGTGGTGGACAGGGAATTTGTTCTCTTTCAGTTCTTTTCTTCTCTGACAAGTCTATCATAGGAGGTAGACACTATGATTCATTCAACCAAATCACCTGTCACTCCTTCATTTCTCTTCCTAGAAGAAAAGCTGACAGCAAGTCAGACTTACCTATAAATTAGAACTTCATCATCTGAGCAGTTATATTGTAACTGGTACATTTTAACTCTTGGTGCTGATTTGCTCACCGTCCATTTGACCAATGCTGAGGTAGTTGTCACCTCAGAGACCAAAACTGCCCTTTCTGGTGGTCCCTTAGTTTCCCCTCTATTTGTTTTGCTGGAGCTGGTGATGTCAGAGAGTCTTGATTTAGGTGGAGCTGCTCGTCCTGTACCATTGCTGAGATGTGGAAGCTGGACAATGGACAACTCAATTGTTGCAGTGGACTCTCCTGCAGCGTTAGCTGCTATACATGTGAATTTCCCATAATCCTTGGAAGTTGTGATCAGGATTTCTAAGGTGCCATTGTCATAAACAGCTGTCCGTGAAGAATTCCCAATCAGTCGGTCATCTGGTGCCACCCAGTGAATGACAGGAGATGGATCTCCAATGGCTTTGCACTTTAAAGTGGCTGTTTGTCCTTCTAAAACCAACAGCTTGTGAGTATGTTGAGTAATTAGAGGGGGCTCACAAATAAACTCCTCTTCTCGGACATACCAAAAGTACCTCCCTTTTAGACCTGGAGGAGAAGCACATGTTTCCATATCATCATCTCTGTCAAGACGCCGAAGCCAAAGCAGCTCACAGTTACAGTGTAAAGGGTTTCCTCCAAAGCTCAGAGATAAAGGTGGGGAAAATGGAGTTGAGGTTAATGGAGATATTTGGGACCTGGCAAATATGGGATCAGGAGGGAGCTTCTGAAGTCTATTGGATGTTAGATCCAACCTGGCCAATTTTTGAAGATCTGCAAAGGTTCCCTCTGTAATATAATCTATCAAATTGTGATCCAAACTGATCTGGTGCAAGTTTACCATCTTCCTTATAGATTCCCAAGGGATACTTCTGAGGTTATTGTAAGAAAGATCCAGATCTTCTAAGGTGAGCAAGAAGTCTTCAAAGGCTTCATCTGAAATATATCCCAACTGGTTGTTGTTTAGAATCAAATGTTGAAGATTAATCAGGCCTCTCAAAATGTCCTCCCCGATATCTGGCAGCCTGTTACTATCCAAATGCAAAGAGCGTAGGCTTTCCAAGTCAGCAAAAGAATAGGGCTGTATGTAGCTGATAGTATTCCTTGACAATGTGAGGTCAACGAGCCCAGTCATATTTGCAAAATCCTGCCTACTGATGTTAATAATGAAGTTTCCTCCAAGCCGCAGTTCAACAGTCCTTCTGTCAATGTCTGGTGGCACAAAAAGGAGACCCTTGGATGGGCAAAGAGTTCCCAGTGACTCAGAAAGGTTTTGACATACACAATATTTTGGACAAGCGTTGACCACAACAGCCACTCCAAACACCAGGATGCTGCAGAACAATTTTTCCATGGTAAATTACACAACGGAACCTGCAAAAAATGGGGGGGGGGGGATCACACATTAGAAAGATATTTTCATCCATGTCTCTCAAACTACCATGATTCTATTTTTTTCCAAAAAAAAGGAACACAAAAACAACATATAAATCAAGATTTTTTTAGACTCCATCTAAAATGAAGTTTTATTTCACCACACACAATGTGTGCCCAACACATTTTGATAGTTCTAACAATGTATACCATTATTCCTTGTGAATTGTTTTAGAGTGGTTTTAGAAAGTTCAGTTCTGTTCACAGCCATCTGCCAAGCTTCTTCTCCATTCTCCTCCTATGGCCAGCTTGGTCTGCTGCTCAATAACAGGTGGGAAATTACATTTATTTCATTTTATCCCCAAATGGTCAACGAGCCTCTATGCATAAAATAAATTTAAAATAAATGCAATATTTAAACAACACAAAATATTAGTATCAATAAGGTAAAACTAGAGTCCAGGGGTAGGCAACCTTTCCCCTTTAAGGGCCGAGGGACTTCAGCTCCCAGAATCCCAGGAGCTATTGGCCAACATGGGACTATTGGCCAACATGGCTGAGGCTTCTGGGAGCTGAAGTCCCTCGGCCCTTAAAAGGGAAAGGTTGCCTACCCCTGAACTAGACAAATAAAACCTATTCAGCCATTTACAAATACAGTCATTGGAAATATCTGAGCAGATTTTTTATTGGTTTATTTGTTTTAACAAGCTAATGCTATGCCCTTCCTCTTTATTTGGCCATGATACTCTGGGGGCAGCCTGGAGTATTTTGGCTCCACAGCTGCCCCAATCTGCCCCATTATGTGCCCTCTGTTCCCATGTTGGGGGAGGCTGTCCACACATGTACCATACTGAGCCACCCAGTGCATTCATCACTTCCTTGGGTTGTTCATATCTGAGGTCAAAATAAGGCACTCAGCAATGATCTCATGGCTGGGTCCCTTGTGCTGACCTCAGAGCAAGTGACCCACAGTGGCAAGGGACATTATGGGTAGTTCAGAGGGATATGCATGCAGAGATCTCCCCTAGCATGGGAATGGAGGACTCTGGCGCTTCCCAGAAATTCCAGAATAAGAGGTAAATTTTTAAAATTAATGTTAAGGGTGTTATAATCTGGTTCTAGAATAGAACATGCCAGATGTCATCTGGACTGCTTGCACTAGAACTGAGTTTTGGGCTATTTGTTGTCTGAACAGGATGCTGCCATAATGAGGAGAGGGATTATTTTATTTATTAATATTATTTATGTTATTTATTTCATTTACATGCCACCTTTCTCCCAGAAGGGACCCAAGGCGGCTCACATATAAAAACATTTTTAAACAAACAAACAAACACACACATTACAATAAAATTTTGACTGGTGCAGCCAAAGCCTACGTGATCATAAGAGAGCAGGGGAACACATAATCTTCTAGAAATGTTTAGCTAAGCTGAACAATATGATGTTTTAAATTTATTGAAAAAGAAGGCAGTTCCAGTGTCTTATCACATATAAGGCTTCTTTTTATTAAATGAATTTTTCTGCTCACATTTGTTGAGATGCAGGCACATGTAACCCTATTAATTTGGGATGGGGAGGAAAGAGAAAAGATTGAAATAGCTTGGTTTATTAAGCCCTGTAGATAAATACTGGATATTTCTGAGAAATGTGAGGTATGTTTAGCTTCACTTTACCTTCTATATTAAAATAGGATCCAATGCTTTTGTGGCCATATTATTTATGCAAATCTGTGGCACGGTTAGCAAAGCCCTGTGCTTTGTATTTATCCATTACTAACAGACAGTTGGCTTTTGGAATCTTAAATATAGTTATATTCTGGTGCTTTCATTTAGTATATTATCCTAGAAGCTGTAACTATAAACAAAATGGGAATTTCGAAAATAATTTAGAGAAAAGAGATAAATACCGTTAATTAGCAATGAGTAGAACTTTCTTTGCCCACCTACTTTTCCTATCAGCCAGAACAAAACTGCACTTGAAAGAGTTTCTTGTGCATTATGGAATCTTCTTTAAGTGTATTCCATTTCCTCACTACATTTTGGAGAGATACTGTTACATTTCACTGCATTTCTGGGAATAGGGTGACACTAAGAAGTAAAACTATGGAGAAGCACAGGAAAGAGACTAATTATGGGAAGTAGGCAGCAACACATCTTTCCTCTTCTAAAGCAGGCTTTCTGAGTCCTTCAGATGTTTTGAACTAAAATTCTCATCAGCTAAAAAGAGAGGGAGACAACCCAGTACTATCTCTGGCAAGATGAACATCAATTATCAATAATAATAATAATAATAATAATAATAATAATAATAATAATAATAATAATAATAATAATTTTATCCCACCCCTCTGCATAATGCAACCAGGGCAGCTTACAACATTAAAATATACATTTCAAACCCCACAATCTCACCTAGTCCTCAGGCTGAGGTACGTACACTCAAAGTAGACTGTGTTCCGGACAGGTATCCTGGTCAAGGTGAGGTTGTTCTTGTGAACTAGAGCCACTCTGCCTGCCCCCCCACTTCCCTTTATCTGCTCATTAACACCCATGTGGGAGGGCCTGCATCCAAGTTATAGGGCTATCCTCTCCCAGCCAGGTCTCTGTATAGCAAGCCAGGTCGGCATCCTCATCTAAGAGGAGGTTATAAATAATATGGGTCTTATTTTTGACTGACCTGGCAGTGAAAGGAATAAGGTAAGGTTCTGTGGAATGATTGGTACACTCTCCAGTCCATTCTGGGAAATAGAGTGAACTGAAGGCAAGATAGCTTTCAAACATCGATCATGCCCTCTTTTGTAACAACCCTTCACTCTGTTCCTGCCATACCTTCCTTTCCCCTGCACGACTTCAATTTCCGCTCCCAGATCACTTCCGGCCTGTCCTTTATCTACAAGGTCTTCCAAATCCCCTCAAATTACTTCTATCCTCCAGGTAATTACTATCCTTCAGGTAAAGTGAGGCCAGCAGAAGCCACAGCAGCAACAGCAGCAGTAGGAGAGACCACAGCAGCAGCCAGCAGGCAGATGGTAGTGAACCTCTTCCTGGAGTGTGGGGGTGGCAGTTCTTCTTTCCCCTCTCTGCTACCATTCATACTGAAGATATCTTAAATCTCTCACAAAAATGGAACTTAATTGTTATGACTACCACAACCTCTAGCATCCCTCAAGAATGCAAATTGGTGTACTAGTGCCAGTTCTCAAAGCTTCCTGGATAATATCAATGGCCAGTATCATTCCAGGGAGGCCAGGAAGAGGCCAACTGAAGTGAACAAGCTAGCCCTTATTCCCACTATGATTAAAAATGAATTGTTAATCAGGTTATATAACTATCATTCCCACTTGAAACTGATTCTGATCCTATTGAGCTTGGTTTCAATTGAGATAAAGCAAGAGAAACAAAAAAAAAAACCTGCTGTTTCTTAACACTAGTTTTTCACAATTCTTTAAAAAATAATTGATTCTGAAGTGTGTTCAACAAGTAGGAATGACGGATCTGAATCGGATCATACTGGAGGGAAGGCACTAATGACAGAGGGGTGTTTATCATCTCTCCTCATTTTTTTGGGAAATCAGCCATTCCCTCAACGTTGCCTTTGTGCTTGTGGTGTGACCTATGGGCGCATGATATATTTTTTTATATAAAAAATTGACAGAATATGTAATTCATTGTATTTGCAACTACATGTAATTACAGGTTGACAGCAACTCAGAGAAGCAAGTAGTTGCAAAACCAATGGATTGCATATCCTTTCAATTTTTTTTAAAATATAGCCCAAGGTGGGCTGCTCAAAGGGAAAATGGTGTGGGTGAGCAGCCTGGGTTGCTGAGGAGCAGAGGAAGGCTCAGTTGCTAAAGTCGCTCCACTCAGAGCTGGAATGGACCCCTCCTCACCGTGTTGCCAGTTGCATCGCCAATGATGCACATATGATTAACATGCATTTTGAAGTGGTGCAAACTAGTGGGAACAACAATTGTACCAAAAATGAAGTGATTACAAGGGAATAATGAAAAGATCCACTTTCACAGTGGGAATGACAGATCTTTTGGAACTGATTCACTGACACAGAGCAAAGGTGAATCACAAACCGGTTTAAATATAAATGGGAATAAGCCCCTAGTTTGTTGCTGATATCAACAAAATACAACACCTAAGATTTGTGTGTTTGCAATTCCCTCTGCAATAAAGATAATTTATCACCAATGAGTGGTAAGAAAATAAAGCTCAGCAAAGTGGAAGACAACAGAGCTACATCTACACTGTAGAACTGATGCAGTTTGACATCATTTTAACTGCCATAGCTCAATGCTATGGAATTCTGGGATTTGTACTTTTGTGAGACATTTAGCCTTCTCTGTTAGAGGGCTCTGGTAACACAACAAACTAGAAATCCCAGGATCCAATAGGATGGTGTCATGACAGTTAAAGTGGTGTCAAACTGTATTAATTATGAAGTGTGGCAGTAGAATAGAAAAAGAGAAAGAGTACATCAAAGGAATATAAGTTCAATCTAGGAAGCCACAGACCTCTGCTTGCAATAGGGCTATTAATAACAAGGTGTCTTGGAGATCTCTCACTCATAGAGCCATCATGTTGAAGTCAATATGACAACAGTTAATAGCAATAAATTTCTTTTTCTAAGGAAAAAAGTGGCTTTCCAAGGATGAGCAGGAAGAAAGGTGGCAGAGGTATGTCATTCATATTGGTGGTCAGCCAGAAGAGGAGGACCAGGAAAATCAAGGAAAGGCAAGAGATGTGAAGTACCTGAATGTAGCAGCAGTTTCAAAGTAGGTGAGACTTGAGTTCTAGCTCTATGGTCATTTGAAAATATCAGCAGAAGCAGAGGCTAAAGGGCCAAAGATGAAGCACTAGGGAAAGAATTTGCTTTGCTTTCACAAAACTGAAGCTCTTTATTTTAATTTCAAAGCTGTCTAAGATACCACAAAATGCATGTGAAGTCCATCCAGAACATGTAAATTGTAGGATATACATTGAAAATATCTGAGAATGTGTGAGGGAGTATGATGCCAAAGGGAACTGGAAAGGTTCAGAAGAGGACAGTCAAAATTAGTTTTTTGTGGGGGGTTTTTTGGGCTGTGTGGCCATGTTCTAGAAGAATTTCTTTCTGATGTTTCGCCAGCATCTGTGGCTGGCATCTTCAGAGAATACTGGAATTACAGAGAGTGGGTCTATATATACTGTGAGACCTTGGGTAGGGAGGAGTGATTTCTATGTCAACTGTGCATTGTTCTGTGTTGAATAGGTATTGTTCTGTTGTTTAATGGCATGGCTTCAGGGTAGGAGGATATGCAATCAAGGATATTG
>CM034701.1:347523920-347534880 GCA_020142125.1 Phrynosoma platyrhinos
ATGCCTAAATGCTATGGAATTCTGAGATTTGTAATTTTGTGAGATATTTAGCCTTCTAAATAACAGAGAGAGCTCTGGTGCAACAACAAACTACAAATCACAGGATTCTATAGGATGGAGCCATGACAGTTAATGCAGTGTCAAACTGCATTAATTCAGCAGTGTGGCAGTAGCCTTGAAGGTCTTCAGTGGTTGCAGTCACTGGCGCACCATTAGTCTTGGCCAGACTCCAAAGCTTCTAACTCAAAACAGATTTTCTCCATCATATTTCAGAGAGAAGTAACTTGGGAATTTAATATATTAACTACTAAAATTTCAAAGTTTCATGAAGAACAGAGTAGTCCCTAACCAGTCTCAAAGGTTTTTTTTTGGTTGGGGTTTTTTTTTTTTGTGTGGTTTTGTTTTTATATCTGCTCCACACATCCAAAAAGACTCAGGGTAGTTAGTAATACATTAATCATTCAGATGTAAAATCAATGTTTCCTTCAAAATTCAGAAAATTAGCTTGATTTATTTTAATCCCAGTTTTTAATTAAATTGGAATTTAACAGGTAAAGCAACCTTTTTGCAGTTAAAGCAGTCAGCTTAAGGGGAAAGGGGGGTGGTACTTGATGACAGAAGTTATTTCCTTTTATTTCAAATTCAGTACACTTTGTGGGTATTTAGTATCTTATTGTCTGTTTGTGATATGGTCTGTTGACTTATTCAATAAACTTTACTTACTTGCTCTTTCAGTATTCAAAGAAGTAGCTAGATTTATTTTAAGCCCAATTTTGAGCTAAATTGTCCTTCCTCCTAATGGTGCCATCTGAAGCAAGATGGGATTCACTTACTTCCCACAAACTCCAGATAGAGCTCTAAATTCTCTCTCGGCTGCCTTCCTATCTATCTCCTTTTTACATTCTCTTCCTACAGTCAGGACTGTGGCTATGGAAGCAAGCAAGATTGTGTTATTAAAAAAAAAATGGAGTTTGCTAGCCTCTGTGCAATTAAACCAGATTGACCTTGGGCAAGTCACATTATCTCAGCCTCAGAGGATGGCAATGGCAACCCCTCTCTGAAGAAACATGCTAAGAAAACCACATAATATGTTCTCCAGAAGTCAAAAACAACTTCAGCACAAACAACAAAAAGCACACAACAGCAACAGCTCCACACTGAAGGGAAGAGAATACACAATTGCTTTTGCTGCAGCACATAGGTGTCAGTGGTCTAGGGACTAGAAAGACTAACACAAAGAAAAAGAACAGACATCTAAGCATATATACATTTCAATACGATAATCACAAAGCATCTTCTCTCTATGTAGCTACAGTGAAGTAGCCAATTGCCTGAAAATTGTATTTTAAAATGACTGTTCATGATTGCCTATGATTCGGGGTCAGACTAGATAATCAACTGGGACTCTAGATGAGACTTTGGATTTTTTTTTTTTTTTTTTTTTTGTCTATCTATTTGTTTTTCTTAGCTCTGTGCTCTGTACTGCATCAAGGTTGCATTGATAAGCCCACAGACTCCCTGTACTGTAAGCATTTCATATGTCCTCCTAAGACTCCTATGTTTTGAAAACAATGTCTGCTTAGCAAGAAATGCTGAATGTTGTGAAACTAGGGGACCAAGGAGAGAGGGAGAATTGCTCTCTACATTTGTGGGATCCTATAAAACGTTGATCAGTTGTTTACTCTGGGCTCAGCATTTTGGAAAACTATTTCCTGTCAAGCCTGCTAGCATATATTTTTTTCAGAATAAAACTCTCTTTCCTTCAGTCCATGGTGTCTCTCAGTCCCATTTTTCTGCTACAACAGTGTTACTAATTAGCAGGTCACATTTCCACATACTAGGCAGGTCACGTAGTGCTATCCTTTAATGATCCCTTATTGCACCATAATCCTAAAACAGAGGAGGGTACCTCTTGGCAGACAGGTATGTTTTAGGCCCTATGATGTCAGAAAGGCATCAAAAGTTTAGAAACTCTGTATGACCTTTTGAGATTATAGAATGATGCCAGGCATGTTCTAAACACTGGCAACCATTACCTATTTTGCTTCCATTAGGCCTTACAGTTTGCTCACTGTTGCCTGCTTAGTGAATTCCATTATCTGCTTCTCTGTCAGGTTGACACTACCAGGGCCACTAGTTATGACTGGTGGAACTACAGTAAGCAGGAAGGAAACACATGATATGAGAAAAAATGATATTTCCCAGTGCTTTTGGAACTAGCTTGAAGTTTTAGCAATGTGCTAGTTCCCAAGGTAGGAAAGTGGAGAGAGTAAGGGTCTTTGCAGACTGCTAGAAATAGTGCACATTAAATTGAGGCACTGCCCTGGCTCAGTGCTAGGGAATCATGGAAACTGTACTTTATTGTGGCACCAGAGCTCTCTGACAGAGAAGGCTCAATGTCTCAGAAAAAAAATACAATTCCCAGTTTTTGTGTGCCTCCAGGTCCCATCATTCCTAGGGCAGTGCCTCAATTTAATGTGCACTATTTCTGGCAGTCTTCAAAGGCCCTAAGACAGCCAAACAGAGATCTTGCTTCTGTCATCCTACTGTTGTGAATGCAGCAAAGAGATTTGGATTTAAGAATGAACACATTGAGAGCCAGCATGCTGCAATATTTGGAACACTGATCTATGAACCTGGAGATCAGGGATCAAATACCTCCTCAGCCATGGAAGTCCACCAGGAGACCTTGAAAAAGTCACAGTCTTTCAGACTCAAAGAGAAGCAAAAGGCAAATCTGTTGTGAACAAATCTTGCCAAAAAAACGCTATGATAGGTTCACCTTGGAGTTGTCATAAATTGGAAATGACTTGAAGGCATATAATAACAATAGGGTAGGTGGATGGAAGTGCCAGAGCTTAATTTTGTCATCAGCTTGAATTAAAGTCTAAACCCAATAAAACTTTTGGAGTTGGATTTTTTTTAAAAAAAATATTGAACCAAAGTGACATGGTGGTTTGAGTGTTGGATTACATCCCTGGAGACCACGATTCAATTCTCAACTGAGCCATAAAAGCACTGCATGACCTTGGGCAAGTCACACTCTCAGCCTCAGGATAAGGCAATGGCAAACAAATATCAAGAAAACTCCATGATAGAGTCACCATGAGTTAGATACAACTTGAAGGCACACAGCAAAAACAATATTTTTCACATACTTAAGGTTAGTTGTGTTTGTATTTCTGAGCCAGGAATAGAGATTAAAATAACATTTGTTGTTTTTGTGTGCCTCCAGGTCATTTTTGACTTGTGGCAACCTTATAATAATTGGCCATACTTTGTTTTTTTTCCAGTTTTTCAGATGAGGGGAACTTCAAGCAACCTAAACAGTTATGAGGAAGGTACCATAAGAGGGCTTATCAAGGTGGAAGAAGGGTCTTAGCTCCCTCCATTCTTTTAATTTTCAAAAGCTGTTTGAGGATATGGCAGTAGACTTGATGTTTTTGCTACAGTCCACCACTGAGTTTTTCCTTTTTGAAAAGGATGGTATTAGCTAGAAATATGTTCCAAGTTAAAATGGGAGGGAGGGAGGGGATAGGAAAACAAATCTTCTCCTAACCCCTATGTAAATCTCACCAACTTTTCCCACCCTCCAAAACACACAAAACCAATACAGGTCCACCCCCTAAAAACAAACAATCAAGTCCCATGTCCATCCTTTACGATGCAGAAAATCATTTTCAAGTCTCAATGAAAATTCATAAAATCCCAAGAGACCTTCAAGTTCAGTGTCTTTATAGTATGAAAGCAGAAATTTAAAAAGTCACCCAACTGCTCTCAATGCCTTTGGGGCATTAACAACTTTATCCAATTTGTACATGTACATGGTTTAAACTTATTTTAATTTGTTAGATAGTTTAATGTGCTTTTAGACTGTAAATTATATTTTGCTTTTGACAATTTTGATTGTACATTGTCCTGAGAACTTGATGGGGTGCGGGAGAGAAGGTGTTCTGTAGCCCTGGCTTTGCTTCTCTGATGAACAGCAACAGCTTGTATGGCCATCAGCTCTCTTTTCAGAATTGACCTTCTCTCGGTAATCATCTATCCTCTCACTTACATACTTCCACTGGGGAAAGGAGGAATCAGTCAACCTGGAGAACTGCCAACAGACACATGCCACAGGGGCATGGGCCATTCACAGCATATTCGCAGATGGCCCCAAAAATGCTTGATGATGCATGATTCCATGTTTTATGAGACTGGCAAAACACCAGGATACTTGAATAACTGTGTATAAGATGAGCTAAACAACACCTAAAATGGCAAAACAGTGTAAATGTTCAGGAGGCTGAAGAGTATACTTTATTCTGTTTCAAATACTGTATTACAAGAAAAGAGTTTCCAACTAAGCACTAGGAAAGGCTTCCTGGTGCTAAGAGCTGTGGGATAAGGGAATAGCCTACCTCAGAAGGTGAAGGACTCTCCATTGGAGGCTTTTAAGCAGAAGTGACATGACCACCTTTCAGGGATCCTTTAGCAGTAGATTCCTGCCTTGGCAGAGTTTAGTACTAGGTGAACCTTGGTGTTCCTTCCAACTCCATGGTTTTATGATTCTATTAGTAAACCAACACAGTGGTTCTTTGGAGGAGAACTTCCACATGATAGTGTCCCTTAAGCCCACTCATTGTCAATATAACAACTAGCTAGAATTTGCACTATATTCTTGCATATCCTGCCTCAGTTGCCATTTGGCAACCCCAACAGGAACAAGTAGGATGGGATCTTTCACCTTTCTGCAAACAGCCCTTGCTTGTATACATCCGTTGTGCCCACTCACCAAATTGTTTTCTGGGGATGTTATTCATTTGCTCCTTTTCCTGGGCTGAATTCTGAAATCTATATTACATAATCTCTAATGAAGTGGGAGACTTTTTTTTTTTACTGTATTAAAAATAAAACTGTAAATGCACCAGAAAAGCTGCTCGCTTGCTTGTTTGAAAATCATTGATACACAACCCTATGTCTTTCCAATTATGAATATTTTACAGTCATTTCCCTATTTATGGATTCTCCCTCAATACTTCCCAAAACAAGTGAAAACCTTCCTCTATTAATGAAAAGTTTAAGTAGAAAAATAACAAGGAAGAAATGTTTCTGAGAATAACAGCATTTTAAAACAACACAGAAAATCAGTTCATGTAAATTATGAGACCTAAGCAAATTCTGTACCCTGATGATCTGCCTAGACATTCTTCTCCTATGGTAGTAATTTTGTAATTTCTTAGCTGCCTAAAAATAGTTCTTAGTAGCCATAGCATGCAACAGGGATTTCAAGGATATTCACAATTCTCCCATTCTTGTGGTGTTTTAGCACTAGAAAAATTAAAAACAGTAGGCAGATTTGGATAAGCCAAAAGAAATGAAGCAGGTGATCATCTGATAGATTTTTGTAAAACCAACAAACTATTCATTGCAAACACATTTTTCATACAATCAGAAAGAAGGCTATAAACATGGACATCACCAGATGCTCAACACAAAAATCAAATAGATTTTATAATTGGAAGTAAAAGATGGCAGAACTCTATACTGGCGTCCAGGACTAGACCAGGAGCCGACTGTGACCCAGATCATGAATTACTCATATCAAAAATAAGGGCATGACTCAAGAAGAAAACAAAACCAGTGATTATACTAAAATATGATCTAAATAATATCTTAATAGAATTTACTGATAACATAAGAAACATATTCACACTACTAAGCATAATAGACCAAGAATGAGATATACTATGGTCTGAGACTAGGGACATAATAATAATAATAATAAAAAAGAATGCAGACAGACACTTTCAATAAACAAAAAGAAAGAGAAAACATGGATGACAGAAAAAACACTACAAGCAAAAAAGAAGAAGAAGAACAGAAGAAAAACAAAAGGGAGATAGGAACAAATTAAGAATTATGGATGCAACAGTACAATGGCTTGAGCAGAAAGATAAAGAAAATTATTACAACAACCAATGCAGAGAAGTAGAAAACAACAACAAAAAGGGAAAATTCAAACCAAGGACCAAGATGCTTTATGGCAATAAAAATAACATAATCCAAGATCAGGAAGGAATATAAAGATGTTGGATATAATATACAGAAGAATTATGCAAAAGAAATGACAAAATGAAGGACACATGGAATGAAGAGCTATATGAAGATGAACCCCAGATTCTAAAAAGTGAGGTAGAAACTGCAACAAGAGAAATAGCGAGGAAGGGAGGGGGGATCGCCAGAAATAGTTGATATTCAAATTGAACTGTTGCAATCCACATTGACAGAGTCAACTCTAGTGCTAACTAACATATGTCAACAGATATGGAAAACAAAATGATGGCCAACAGATTGGAAGTGATCAATATACATCCCCATCCAGAAAAAGGGAGACATGAGAGACTGCAGCAGTGATAGACCACAGCACTGCTCTCCCACACAAGCAAAATCATGCTCAAAATTCTGCAACATAGACTCCAGCCTTACATGGAGAGAGAAATCCCAGAGGTCCAAGCAGGGTTCAGGAAATGGGGACTGCAGCCAGGAAATCAGAAGATGATTAAAAATGGGGAGGGCAGCCATGAAGGAACTAGAAAATATTTTTAAATGCAAAGATATACAACTCAGCACAAAAGTTAGAATCATACAAGCCATTGTATTCCCTATTGCCATGTACGGATGTGAGAGCTGGACAGTTAAGAAAGATGATAGGAAGAAAATCAATTCATTTGAGATGTGGTGAGCTCAGGTCCAAGAAAAGTCTGTGTACAGATCTCCAGTTCAGTACTTAATGTGTAAGACATTACTGGGGCTGTTTCTAGGCCTCATGTTTGGGCCCAGAAACCTCAGGGTGTGGTATGATTGTGAAAAGGTAAACATAGTGGTTTTGTTGTTAACTGTCCTTGAGTTGATCTCTGTTGGGATATGCAGACAGCAAGATCTAGCATATACACATGCAGAGTAGATGCATGTAGGCAGGAATGCCCAGAAGCTGGTCCTCTGTGAAGAGTCTGCTCCAGACAGCACAGGAAAAAAACTCCCACATGCAGCAGCTGCTTTCAGCTTGGAGAAAGGAACAGCTTTACAGCGAGACTTCTCTCAGAGAGGGCTTTGGATCAGGTCTCTCATGATGCACAGCTTGCCAAATGCTGACCCTGTTACTATTGCTCCAGTTCTTTACAGTGGCCACATCCATGTCATTTTCTAGACCAGGGATTTTCTAGACCAGGGTGCCACATGGTCTTGACAATCCTCTCCAAAATGACATGTGGTGTGTCCCATGTGTCATTGCATTTGTCCCATTTTCATGTAGACCTCAATCACTGATACCTAGCCTGCTAGCCGACCTATCATGGAGTTCCACAGGCAGAGGCTTTGTGAAAAGGTCAGCTATGTTGTTTTCTGTACCAACATACTGCAGCTTCAGCATACCATTTTGCACAAGCTCTATCACATTCTGGTACCCCACAGCAATGTACTTGGTCCTACATTTAAGATTCTCCAACTCTGCCATGCCAATGCATGCCGGAGAATCCACGTTTACCACAGCTGCTCTACCACAGGTCACTCCTAGGTCTTGCTACAACTGCCTAGCCCACTGCACCTCATTTGCAATGGCAAACTCCATCGCTGTTGTGCTGAGTGCAATGCAACTTTGCTTCATGGACCTCCAGATGACACGGCTATCCAGTCGCTGACTTCTGATCAGCTACCTCAGATGCAAAGGAACTGTCAGCAAAACTTTCCAGCTCTGACATCTCTCTTGCTATCACTAAGCACCTGTCCTTTGTGCCTTTCAGGTACCGCACAATGCGCTTCACTGCCATCAAGTCCACCAGTCTGAGCTTTGCAACTCTCCTGCTCAGTACCCCTTGGCTACCAACCTGGCCCTGCACCTCACAGTCCAACCAGGTATGTCCTTCTTCCTGTTGACCCACCTGCAAGCAATCACTTTCTGCCCTGCAGGCCTCTCAACAACCTCAAACACTTTCCTGTCCACCAATACACCACATTCCTGATCAATGGCCATGTTTCACTTTTCTGTTCACTAGCTGTGTATCTGAGCATGTCCTCATAACTATCAGGCTCCTCCAGCACAACAGCATAGGCTTGTGCTTCCTGCACAACAAATCTGTCTGGTGGTCTCCTGACTCGCTGTGCCCTTCGTGGAATGACAACCTTGGTTCTGCCATGCTCATCCTCAGTATCACTACTGCTTTCCTGGATGTTATATTTCTGAACTGGTTCCTGCTTTGATGTTTGTGTGTGTGTGTGTCCACAGAAGTGCTAGGCTCTTCTTTCACATCTCTGGATGCATCCACCCCTCCATTTCTGATGTTTGTACCTGTGTTGCCCCACTTCACAAAAAGATCATGGTTGGCATGGATCTTTTCCTATCCAGCATGTGTTTCAAATCTTACACTCCTTGAGTACAGGACTCTGCTACCACCCAATAGGAATCTGTAGCTATTCCCCTTGTAGCCCATGAACCTTAACCTCTGCCTTTTTGTTTGGTTCTCCCTGTGGAACTGCGGAGGAATAAGTACTGAGGCAAACTGGCCCAAAACCCTCAAGTACTTCAGATTGGGTGCTCTACCATGCAACAGGAAGTATCGTGTTTGCTGGATTGCATTGCACCACATCCTGTTGATGGTATGGCATGTAACCTTTGTAGCTTCTGCTCACAAATTTGGTAGTACCCCAATATCTTCCAGCATGCAATCTCTCATTTGATTGGTCATACCAATTCTCCTCTCAGCCAAACCATCCTCAGCTGGGCAAGCTAGATTGGTGATTTTGTGCTGTATTCCCTTTGACCTAAAACACTGTTCAGGAACTCTCTGCCCCTATTGGTCACAAAAGTGTCCACCTTGTAGGGAAATTCCCTTTCAATGGCATTTACCCACTTTTTGACCTGGTCAGTAGCTTCACCCTTGGTTTTTACCAAGGCCGCATAGGAATACCAGGTGTGTCAGTCCACTATGAGCAGGGTAAACTTGTTCCCCCCCCCATGCTCTTGATCTGGTGTGGTCCTGACAAGTCAGCATGCACCACCTGAAAAGGCCTCTGGGTGGCACATTTGCTTACTTTGGGAACAGGGTAAGCTTTGACTTTCACCCTTTTACACACTGCACAGTCAAGGTAGCTGTTGCATTGCTCCATCTTGAACTCTGGGCAAACCTTCTCCAGGTTTTTCAAACCTTTAAAAATAGTGTGCACAATTTTCATGTAATGGTTTGTTTGCAAGACTACCACACTTTACCTGTGCCACCATGTGGTATACCTGATTTGTCTTTACAGCTTTACTACACACTGCCCCCTCTTTGGAGATTACTCCCTCATCTCCCTTAAAATGGACTTCAAACCCATCATTGGTCAGAGATGCCACACTCACAAGGGAATTCTGCAGTCTAGGTGCACACAAAACATTATCAAATGTTTTCCCCAGCCCTGGGATGAATACAGACCCTCTAAACTCCACTTTACCAGATTCACCATCAGCAAACATCACTATGTCTATTGATGTTGGTTTTGGGTTCTGTAGTCTCCCCTTGTCTGGTACCATGTGGTGAGAACAACCACTGTCCAAAAGCCAGATGGGATCTCCCCTATTCTAACTCACAACACCCTTCACAGCAGAAACAACCCCCCTCCCTTCCTGGGGCTTTTTCTTCTGTGAGGACCATCCCTTCTTTGCTGCAGAGTCTCTTGGACAGTCCATCCTGAAACGTCCAACCTTTTCACAGGAAAAGCACCGCTTGGTCCTGCAGATGGCATCATTCCCCTCCTGGGACGTTGTCTGCAGCTTGCTTTCCCTGCTTCCCTGGATCTCTCCTCAAAGCCATGTCTCTGGGCCTCCTCCAGGATTCTTGAAGCAACAGGCTCATTCCTCACATCTACCTCAGCAACTCCTTGTAGGCCGTATATCAAAAAGTCCCACTCACTGGTCAAACTACTCAGGAGAATGAAGACCTTTTCAGACTCTTCCATCTGGATGCCTTTGATGCTGCATTCTGCAAACAAGCCTTATATTCTCTCCAGATGAATAATTGCAGAAGCATCCTCCTGAAACTTACAGCCACACAGTTTTCTACAACAAAGCATCTTAGATAAATCTTTGTTGGGCTAATGAACTCACTCCAGGGCATGCCACACATCAAAAGCTGTCTGCTTTTCCCTGATGTGACTCAGCTGGCTTTCGTCTATGGCTAGAACAATCATAGCATGTGCCTTGTGATCCTCACCAATCTGATGGACATCTGTTGGGTCCGGTTAGTTCTGCACAATGTTTCAAAAATCCTGTTTTATCAATAAAGCTTGCATATAGATTTTCCAAGAGGCATAATTTGGACCATTCAGACTCTGAAATCTAATGGCTGTTTCCATGTTAATTTTTCTCTGAATCACCAACAGTCAGATGCAGATGGACTTGTGGGCGAACTGCCAACAGCCTGGGCAAGCAGCCAACTCACATGGAAGCTTGATAAGCCTTCCTTGGCTCACTGATTAACAATGACAGTGAGAAAACACACTTAACTTACTCAGTACCAGGACATTGTCTTTGCCCTCTGTAGATTCAGCAGCACCACTGACAATTCTGGAACTCTCACAACCACTCAGGCATTGTCTACATGCAGACTGGACCCATAACCCATGTTGGGGTATATAAACAGTGAGATCTAGCATACACATATGCAGAGTAGATGCACATAGGCAGGAATGCCTGGTCTTTTCTGAAGAATCTGCTCCAGATGGCACAGGGAAAAAACCTCCCACACACAGCAGCTGTTTTCAGCTTGGAGAAAGGAATAGCTTCACAGTGAGGCTTCTCTCAGAGAGAGCTTTAATCTTTGTTGCAAATATTTACAAAGATACACATAGTACCAGATGTCCATCTTGAATACTCACAGCTATACATAGTAATAAAGTGCTTCGCCAACTACCAACCACAACTAACCAACAACAGAGATTC
>CM034701.1:347573939-347598597 GCA_020142125.1 Phrynosoma platyrhinos
AAGGGCAAATAGCAAAATATTGGCCCCGTCCAATCCACCTCCGGTTCTCAGTCACTTTTGCCACGCTTCTGGATGGTGTTCCTGGGGGCTACTTAAGTAGTCCTCCCTTAGGCCAGGAGCAAGGGCCGCCACAGATACTGTGGAGCTGGAGAAGATGGTCACAGGAGGCGGTAGGGGAAACAGTCCTGGTTAGCGTTGGCCTCTGTTTTTCCACTGCCACTGCAGTAGCCTTAGCCTTACATAGCCTTGGGCCTAGAGTGAAGCCACTGCAGGTGCTGCTAAGCTAGGAAGAGATGGCAGTCCTGGGCATGAAAGGAAGGCAACGCCCACCTTCCCAGCCTCCCCTCTCCTGCTGCTGATGCTGCATTCTGGAACTGATGTTCCTGGGCCTCCTTAAGTAGCCTTGATGTTGCTGGGCCTCCTTAAGGAGCCTTGGTCCAGAGTGAAGCTGCTGCAGGTGCTGCTAGGCTGGGAGGAGATGGCAGTCCTGGGCGTGCAAGGAAGGCAACGCCTACCTTCCCAGCCTCCACTCTCCTGCTGCTGATCAAGTTGTTGGACAAAGAAGTTGATTTTGCAGGTAACAATGGCTCACAACTTGTTATTATATGCAATTGTCTTGGCATTTGAACATGGAACATACAATACACAATTAAATCAATCTAATTGTGCCTGAAATGCACAATAATGATTCACATCTATAAAGTTGTTGGTGCTTTTTCAATAGGGAGCATGATGTACAATAGAAAATTAGACACAACAACCATTTAGACCTCATTTGTGAGAACTGCATAGCTGCTTTTTTATATATGTTTCAGCATGTTGGAAAGCAGAAATATCTGCAAAACAAAAGGGATGTGTTTTTGCATATTCCTAAGCTTGTATGTACCCAGTTATTACAAATCATTTATTTTTGTAATCCATTTACACTGCCTATAGCCCTATATTTTCCTAGCAGCAACAAGACCCTTCCTTCTTCATTTATTAGACAAAGTGGCCATATTTATATTATACGTTGTGCACAGCATCGAGGATGCTACCAAATGGCAGATGATGCCCCCCTTGTGATGATTAACTCATGCAAATCTCTCACTAAATGCATTCATCTGTTTTTCCCAAACAAAAGCAGGTGGTTAGCAATGTAAAGTCAAACATGTAACTGGGGAGGAATAATACACAACACATTTGAAAAAATAAACATTCTTTAGCAATTAGGTGGATCATTTCCAATGAAAAGCAATTACAGTGCCTCTCTTACCTCCCTCCCAGCAACTGCTTTGGGATGCATGAGGTAGAACTATAGGCAGCATAAGGCTATATAAAAATATTTTTTGGGGAAAATAGTTCTGTTTTCTGCATTGTTCTGTTTCTTTGGCTTAGAAGCCATATCTATCTCATCTGTGGGTGTTTCAGCCATATGCACAAAGGCGATGGGAGGCACGATCAAGGCATTTAAAAGCAAGCTTTGTTGTTGTTTCTAGTTCCCCTAAACCCCTAAAATGTCAAGTTCATTATGTTGTAAAGTAATACTTATGGCAAGCTGTATGTGGAATCCAGTAAAGCTGGAATGAATGAAAGTTGGTATTGCCGGGTGAAGTCCAAGAGCTATCTGGCTGAGGAATCAAAAAATCCCCTTAACTGTAAATCCCAGGATTCCACATGTTGTTGTTACATCAGTAAAAACAGAACCATAGCCATATTCCACAAAATAGCAATTTTGTGGGTGATTTTTAAAAATCAACAAAAATCTGAGATAGTGACCCATTAAAATTCAACAAATCTGAAGTCACTAATTGAGCATGTCACCAACTTTAAATGTATTACATGAATTAGCAAAAGTTTGAAATTATGCCAATTAGATAGTTAACAGTTAATTGGTTTTACAGAGTGGCCTTTCACTCAGTTAAAACTATCTTCAAAATATTTAGGTGTAGACATACCAAACAAATTAATCACACAAATTAATTGACATTATTTCTAGAATAAGGGTAAGGGTAAATCCAGCTGATTGATTAGGCTTACCAATGAGTTTTACAAGTTAAAATAAGTACAGTGGACCCTCCACATTCATTGCGGTTAGGGGCACAGGACCCCAGTGAAAGTGGAAAAACTGCAAATTAAAAAAAAAACTATTCTTATTTTTTACCTGAGAGAACACCTCTCTAGGGATCCCTAGGTCCTCCAAAGCAACTCTATTGTCAATATCTGCCAGATGCTGACCATAGAATTTCCCCAGAAGACCTACAAAATAGAATCTCTAGCTCATCCAGTGTGACTTCTGGCTGAAATTGACCACAGTTTTGCATTGGAGGACCTAGAGATTCCTAGAGAGAACCTATTAATCAAATCTGTGAATAATCAAATCCACAAAAGTCAAAGCCACAAATGTGGTTGTGGGCCAAATGTGGGCCAACAGTATTTATTAAATAAATGTTTTTCCAATTGTGTGTGTGTGTTAGTTGCCTCCTAGTCAACTTGGACTTATTCTGATTCTATGAATGAGAGCCCTCCAAGTTATCCTGTTCTTAGCAGCTCAGGACTTGCAGACTCAGGGGCATAACTTTCTTGATTTTCCATCTGGAATGCAGTCTTCCTCTTTTCCTACTGCCCTCCAACTTACCAAGCATTATTGTTTTTTTCTAGTGAGTCATGTCTTCTCATGATGTGGCCAAAGTATAACACTCTCACTTTATTCATCTTGGCTTCTACGGAGAGTTCAGACCTGGTTTGCTCTTGGACAGATACAGGGGGGAAGCAGACGGCTTATTAAGCCGTTTTGGGGACAGGGAAGGGAAGAGGCAGCCGCATGTTCGGCACCCCATCCCCCTCCCGAGGTCATCCTCGGAGCAGCCGGCCCTCCACACGGCCGGCGCTCCGAGGAGAACCTCCTGCCGCAGAGTCCAGACACACTGCGGTGGAAGAGTCGCCAAAAGTGCGCCGCAGCCTTTTGCAGCGCACTTTCGGTGACATATGTAAGGAGCGATATTTTAGCGCTCCTTTCCATGGGCGCCAACAGTGTGCCACAGGATCGAGGCATGGGGATGCCTCGGTCCCGCGGCGCACCTTCCCAGGGCGGCACACGGCCACCCGTCTGCTTAGGGGGACAGTTTTTATATTAGTCCACTATATCCTCAGAACTCTTTTGTAGCACCACATCTCAAATGAATTGATTTTTCTCTTACAGATTTTGTAAGATTTTGATTCTTACTGGTCCTTTTATTTTAATTCCACAAAAATACTTCAACAAATTTTATTTTATTCAGGACCCCTTTATATGGAGTTCAGAGGTTAGACTATGTTAAATAACAATTACCCATATGGCAAGGTGGTTTTAATTTTCAAACCTATACCTCTAAATACCCTAAGGCAACAGATCCCATCTGATCTTAGATGATAAGCAGTGTCAGGCTTGGTTAGTACTTGGATGGGAGACCACCAATGAATAACAGATGCTGTATTCTATATTTCAGAGGAAGGAACTGGAAAAACCACTTCTGAGTATTCCTTGCCTAAGAAGACCCTATGAAGACCCATTAGCGGACAGGCAATTTGAAGGCATGTGCTCACACAGAACAACACATATTTAAATACAAAAGCAAAGTCTTGTTAGGCAGAAGCTGAATGAGAAATTCCAGATTGGTCTGAAACAGAAGCAGCTAGAGTAGTGTTGCTGCAGAACTGATGGGGCTGGGTTCAATATATCTTTCTTACCCCTCACAAAATAATCCCGTAACAATCACAAGACAAGTGATGTCATGGTCAGTCAGGAGCTGGACTTGGAGGATGAGGAGGAGGATGAGCCTACTCCAGTGCAGGAGGAAAGGGAGGCTCTACCAGGTCCTAATCCTGCCCCGCTAGATCCCAGTCTTGTCCTCCCAGCCCCAGAGGAGGAAGAGCAGCCAGGTCCTAACACTAGTAGGATCCCTATGGAGGCACAGCAGCCTAGTGGTAAGGATCAGGAAGAAATAAGTGTGGAAGTGCCCTCCTTCAGACAACGCAGGGCAGAGAGTGCTTGTGTGCGTCAGTCAAGGAGGCTTGCAGAGAGGCAATTGACTAGCAAGCCTCAGCTGGCATGGAGGAGGGAATCTCCTACTTAATCAACTGGGAGAGGACCACTCAGTGCCAGAGCTTATTGCAGTTCCCTTGTGTGATACTGGCAGCACTGGCTTCTTGCTCTTTGGAACCCTTGTGTGCTGTGAACCTTTGAATTTGGAATGGAATGGATGCTAGTTACCTTCTGGCTGCCCTGACCTTGGACTGAACTGGCTACTGTGAACTCTGGAATCCTAACCCTGGCTTTGGTACTGGTGTGCTTCTTGGGAACTAACAGAAAGGTCTGTAGCCTGCCTTTTAGCTCCTTCCTTGTTAAACTGTTCTTATCAGCATTTGTTTGGACTGATGCTGGCCGTAGTCCAGGACAGGTAAGGAAATCACTTTTAGATCAGCTGAGTTCAGATCCATTTCCTCAAAATTAGCTCATTATTTGGGGAAGCACCCATATGCTTTAACCCATTATGTAGAAAACATAAGGACATAATTGATTTATTTCAGCTGTTAACTAAAGATGATGGCTAAGATTTTAGATCAGCTATCTAGGTGAGTGCACTTAACTAAGGGCCTTTACAGACTGCCAGAAATAGTGCAAATTGAGGCCACTTTAACTGTCCTGCTCAGTGCTAGGGAATCATGGGAATTGCATTTTTTTCTGGGGCATTGAGCCTTCCAGAGCTCTCCCAGTTTCCACAGTAAACTACAGTTTCCATGATTCCTTAGCACTGAGCCAAGACAGTTAAAGTGGCCTCAATTTTATACTATTCCTGGCAGTCTGTAAAGGCCTTAAGTAGCCTCTCCTGGCTCTGTCTGGCAGCAACCACAGTAAGTGACACAAGTCTGTGTGGTGAGAAGGCAAGTTAGAGCCAGCCCTGATGACAACCAATCAGAACTGAGCTGGTGACAGCCAATAGAAAGTTGGGCTGTAAGGGAGAAATTCCATTAGGAACAGTTGGAAGTCATATAGGGTTTGGACTCCAGACAGTGAGGGTCTGGTGGTGAAGGTTCCAGAGTGGAACAGGGTTACGGTCCAGAAGAGAGGGGCCTAACACCCATACTAAACCCTAAGTGAGGGAATTAATAAAGATACTATCCTGAGGGCTATTGATAGCCTTAGAGACTGGTTAAGAAATAGCGGTAAGGGTACCCAAAGAAGGGCTAAGAGTGTCCTGTGGGAGTAATTGAAAGTGTTCTAAGGAAAGGAGTGTTTTAGAGGATAATGATAATAATAATAATAATTTTTACCCCACCCTCAGAGCAATCGGTGTGGCTTACAACATTAAAATTTACACGGATACAATCCCCATCCCATCCCAAACAACCCCAAAAACCACCCACCCCTGAAAAAGTATTAAACAGTATCACAAATTTAAAAACACATTTAAAATACATACATTAGATGGGACCAACCCTCAATAAAACCAAGAATAGTGAAGGAGAGGAAGACTATTTGTAGGAAGATTATTTGTAACTGTAACCAATTATAATAAGTGCAGTAAGACCAAGTGAAACATTGTTACTTGTATTGTAAATAAAGTTTTGTTGTTACTTTATGAACTACTTCTTGTAGTTGTCTTAGTAAGAATTATCTTAATTGATAGTTGTCTACAGTGTGAAAAGAATATATACGCTACTAAACCTTATACAAGATAGGTTATACAAAAGAGTTTTAGAAGAGAGGGTTGGTGAAGGAGCGGCTCTTTTCATTGGGTGGTGGTAGCTGTGAGATGAAAAGGGTCCATGGTGTGGTCACAAATGAAAGAAAAGAAAAAGTGCACATGGCAATCTGTTCTTTTGTTGATCAGGATTCAGCAGACTGACATTTCTATCCCATCCCACCAGTGGCTTCCAGTACAACCAACAGAACCAGGATACCTGTTGTAATTCCTCCTTCTGCCTAAAGTACAAGAGAAAATACACAAGGTGCATCTACATTGACGAAACAATGAGGTTTCACACCACCTTAGGTACTGTAGCTCCATTCTATGGAATCATGGGATCTATAGTTTAACAAGGTCTTAAGCCTTTCTGTCAAAGAGGTCTGGTGCCTCCAAAATGACAAATCCCATGATTCTGTAGGATGGAGCCATGTCAGTCAAAGTGGTGTCAAACAGAATTATTTCTAAGTGTTGATGCACCTTGAGGTGTGTCAGAACTGGAGTTGATCAAACTTTCAGGCAAGGTCCCTAAAAACCAATCATTCCAATCTCTATGCTCAGTCAGGCCTGGATGTTGCAGTGTCAGCCTCCTGCTTGGCATAAACTAGCCACAATTATGTCAGACAGGGAAAAAATGCAAAATTTGGTCCAGGTGCACTAAGTACAACTGACACTGCAGAATATGTTCAACAAATACAATTGTCAGCTACTCTGGATGTAGTAAGTTCCTTTAAGGTTCTTAAAAAAATTAGTTCCTAATTCACATACTATTAGGGACCAATGGAACAACAGAGCAAAAACTCTGCTCTGGAAATGTATTTTGAAATCAGTGAAATAGTCTATATTGGATATTTGACTGAGTCATATAACACAAACAAAAATGTTTAGGGTACCGGTATATTAGACTCCGGTTCCTTTTCAGTGACTGAGATAAAAAATGTGATGAACTGGAAACAGTTTTTACATCTTTTATGGTCATTAAAAGACAAGAATTGATACCATACATGATAAATTATTGGCAATGGAAAATGCATGTGCATTATTTGGTTACACACCTAATTACTGGGATTTGAAGTCTGGACAGAGCTACACTGATGGATATTCTGAATATCAAGATTTGCATTCATGATCTTTTAGCACTGACTGTACTTTACACAAACTTACTTTACACAAAGTTAACAACAAGAGACCAATAGCAATCAATTTAGTATAGTTTTTTTCACACTATGTGTTATGTGTTTGCATAGTTGTGGTATACTATAGCATACCTTTCAACTATTTACTCTTTTTAAAAATAGATTAAAGCAAATATTATTCTATCACTTTATATTTTTATACCTGCCAATGTGAAACTGTAGTGTTTTGTGCTGTAAGAGATGGAATCTGGATTATTGGGATTTTGTTTTTGGAAACTCAATAAAATGTTCTGGGTTGTTGTTGTTTTCCCATGAAGTGGCAACTGTATTCAAGATGGTTGAATAGCCAGGGATTCAAACCCAAATGTTTAAACACTGATCACTTGAATAAATTGAGATTTCTAATTTCTTTATTTTTTTTAAAAAAAATCTTCCTAGCAAATTGATTTTAAAAACTGCAAGTTTGATGGAAGTCCCCCCCCCACTCAAAAATGGACCAAAATAAATCCTCAATTATTCTTAATCTGGACTTTGTCTTGGTTCATGTGAACAGTGGGAAGTGCTCTGAACAAAGCAATTATTAAGGCAGCCATCTGCTTTCATCTATATACCAAATAAGCAAAGGTCTCAAAAGTTACTCCTCTTTGTTTTGAGTAATTGCAAATCAACAGTACATTTGTCAGTGCCTTAAATATCAACTCCAGATGTACCTCACAATAGGTTATCATCCCACTCCACTTCACGCTCACCAGATTTACTGCAGTAGCTACATAACTGAGTTGGAACAGATGCTTTCCTGAGATGAAATGTGAAGCAAATTTACATTTCCAGATTGGACAAAACATGAGAAAAGCTAAAAGCTATTAAAATATCCACATTTCTTGGAAGAGTTTTTTTTGTTGTTGTTGTCTACTTGTGAAAGGACTTGCATCCAAGGTAAGTATCAAAGTGAGTTTGTAGATATGCAAAATATTGGAGGAATTTTCACATACTTTTTTTTTTTTAAAAAAAGTTCCATTGAGAGTACTGAAATGCATCTAACGTTCCTTGGCCTTATTCATTATCTATTTTAATTGTAGTTTCTTTGGTTGTATAGGAATGCATCCAGGTACAATTTGGTGTAATATATCTACTTTCTTGCTAACATAGGGCCTCGGCAGATGGCTAATTGAGCCATCTTCCGGGCCCTGAAGAGGAGGGGCAGCCGCATGAGTGGCGCCCCTTCCTCCTCCTGAGGTCGCCCTCGGAGTCGCCGGCCATTCACACGGCCGGCGCTCCGGGGGTGACCTCACGCCGCGGCGACCGGACGCGCCGCGGCGTTTGAGTCAGGGAAAGTGTTCCCGCCGCTTTTAGGGTGCACTTTCCCTGTCTTGAGGAAGGAGCGCTGATTTAGCGCTCCTTCCAGAGCCGCCGCAGGAACGCCGGGATGCGGAGGCTGCATCCCCGCGGTGCTCCTTCCGGCGGCGGCTCCAGGGCCTCCATGTGCTGAGGCCCATAATTCCACTTTTTTCTTCATTTTTTTCTGTAGCTTCAGAATGAAACTCAATGAAATGGAAACAGATCCTAAAATTGACATTATTGTTCCAAATGGTCCCTTTGTATCTCATTGAAATAGTGCTTTTCTTAGATTATTAAATTCTATTGTGAAAGTAAAGGAAACTAGAGCACAATTAGAAAGCTTTTAAGACCCTTTTTATGCTGAGGATATAGAATAATTTTTCAAAATCTATTCTAATTAATGTTTCAAATTATGTATCGACACTCAATGTATTTTGATCCTAGTAATCAAGAAATGACTTTTCACTTAATCCAGACAGTATTTCATGATAAGTATATGCTGTCTGGTTTGAGTCATGAGACATTTCACAAAAGGAGGCATGTGCAAAACTGACCCTGATTTTATAGCTATCAGATAATGCCTGGCTATTCAGAGTGAGGTTTGGAAGCCGGCCTGAAGCCAGGCTGAAATTCACTGTAGAGCCATTTGGGGGGAAAAAACCTGTTCAGAGTGAGGGCAATGCTTACTCTTCCCTTCGATTTGTCTTTGTAACATTGCCAGATAGCCAAATATGTTTGGCTGCATGAGAATACATTGACATGGGATTGATTGATTGAATAAAGCCCATGTTTTGCTTTCTTTACAAGGATATCAAACATTGGACAGGGGAAAGTTGGAAATTAAAAGCAAAACACATAAGCAATGAGAATTTACATTATAAAAACTAACCTCTCAAGCTCCTATTCTACATTTGCCCTACCCCCAAAATATTGGTAGTTGGATTCTTGGTGAGTGGGGCAATTAATCTCTTCTGATTTTAGTTCAAACTTTTAAATGAGGTGTCCTAGGGACTGTTTTGGGGCTACAGTTTAGCATCAGGATAGATCATTTGAAATTCAAACTAAAATCCAGAGCAGATTCACATCCCCCTGACATGAGAGCCACTAGTTTGTTTCTGCTGGATGATTCCTAAGAGATTGAACATTCTGAGTGAATAAACATTAAAGGGATAGTAGCAGACAATTTGTGGCAACTTGTGTCTTATAGATGTGAAATCAGTGACCTTTGAAGAGACAACAAATCCCATTTTGCTTAATGTTGTGTGAAAAGGAATATAAGCAAACCCTTCTCTTCAAACAAGGAGAATATGAGACTAGTGCAAATGGAAAGAATGCTAATGCAACTGGACTGTTAGATTAAGGAAAAACAGTGTTATGGCTATCCCCAATTCTTCCATAGCCCTCAGGCTCTAGCAGCTATGGGGAGGGAGTACAACCCAGAATCCCCCTACACAAAGGTTTATGGGCTCCAAAGCTTTACATACAGAAAAGCCCAGCTATTCCACTCTACATTATACCACAAGTTCAGGACAGTGTTCTTTTACTATAAAATCCCTTTACTTAGAATAAAACTTCTTTAAAACGGTACTCTGCCTCTATTGCACTCCTCTTCTGCCTGCCTTTCCTTGGCCTAGTTCTTCTTAGGCCAGCAAGTGAAATGCCAGTAGAATTCCCCAGCAACATCCTAATACATTCCTAAGGTATCATAAGTTAATCATTCAACAGTGGCAGCAAATTCTTCAGATAAAAGGCCCCATCCAGCTCAGAAGAAGAGGAGGGAGACGCATAGAGAACCCACACACAAGGCCTTTTGAGAGCTGCCCCTTGGGTGACAGGCTGGACCAAGAATCTTTAGGTCACACCAGGATCAATCATTTGAATGGTCAGTCTATTCAGGATAAGTCTTTTTCCAATTTCAGATCTCTGTGTGGCCAGGCTATAGAAGAGAGTAAGTTCATGCAGGTTCATAGTCCAAGATTACTCACCAATGCCATGGCAGCAAGTCTGATCAGGTTAGACGAGCAGAGAGATTTTTCCCTGTTGACCTCTTTGGAACCTGATAATTGTTTTGGAAAGGAAAAAGCTAGCCCTATTGCTGCTCCTGCATTTGGGAGCCGAAGCTCTGAGTAGATCCTGTTTCCAAGCACTACCTTGGTTTTGTTACCTTCTACCTGGGCAAGCCTTGATCTCACTCAAGGATTTTTGGTACCCCTTTTAGCATCAGAATAAATCATTTGAAATTCAAACTAAAATCCAGAGCAAATTCACATCTGAGTGAATAAACATTAAATTGATGATGTGCTATGTGATGGATCACTTACACAGCTCCCTGCCTTTTTCTCATTCTTTATCCGCCTAGCAGAAGAAAGTTTCCCCAGTCCATGAGAAACAGCTGTGGGGGAGGGCATGGTAGCATGATGGTCCCTGACAATCTCTTACAAGGTTGTTTAAAAGAGTATCAAATATCAAGTAGTGTGAGGAAGATTGCAACATTTTTCAACCAACAGAATACAAGCTGATGGAGGTTATTTCTTAGTTCAATTATTTTTACTGGCATGTATGAGTCAAAATGGTATGATTTCTGGCTCCTCCCCTTGTCATGTATATACATGCATCCCCTGTAGATCCGCTTGCATCATTTAGCTACCCATTCAAACAGATGCATGTCAGAAACTAGACATTACAGAAATGTCAAAAAAACTCACTTTTTTATTTTTCCACTTAGTCTTCAAGATGCTATTGGATTCCTTTATATCTTTTTGTAGAACAACAAACACAGCAATCATTTTGAATGCTACCACAGGTATAATGTTGTTTATGACACTGATTAAAGATTAATCTATTCATCTTTTTTTAAATGTAATATTCTTTTGACAACAGATATATAATTCTAGCACAATAATCCTTATCTAAAATTTAAATCCTAAATCAAAATGTTAGTCTCAGTTACAGCAGACCGATTGAATCATAGTTGTTATCATTCTCCACCACTGGAGATTAACAACTGGATTCAGGATTTAAATTTTAGACAAAGCTGGACATCACTATACATATTTTGATGCTAAATCTATTGATAATGGATGAGATTAGCAAGCATGTATGGAGGAGCCTAGTTCTGGCAACAAATCTAAGAGATTATAGTCCAAGATCACATTTTAAATTCATAGCTCAGTCATGATTGAGACATCCATCTCAAAGATCAATTATAATTAGGAATGGGGCAATCTGCCACTTTCACTATTTCCTGAGCTTGGATTTTTAAAACTTCAAGTTCTTTAAAACCAAAAGAATGTCTGATTTCTTGTTAGCATATTATGCTAGCATAAAAGTAGCAGGGAAAATCCTTGCATTTTCACAGATGCTGCATAAGTGTGGTCCCCAGTGCTGTCAATCATTTTACCAGTACAAACCCAGCCCTGTAATTTTTGATTTGATGGGTGGGGAGCTTAGTGACCATTGCATAATGGGTGAGCACAAGGCTATGGCTCCCTGCCGTTGGTGTGCAACTGTGGGATCCAGGGTAACCACACTGCCCTGTTTAATCTATGTTAAAAGTTTATAGGATCTGGGTCTTCCGGCGCCCTTTCCACACCTTGCAGAAGGAGTGCTGTTTTAGTGCTCCTTCCAGGGCCGGAAAAGGAGTGGATTGGGGCCAAGGCGTGGGGCAGCATCAGTCCCAATCCGTGGCTTCTTGGGGTGGCCCACAGCCACCCATCTGCAGAGGCCCTGGGACAACAAAATGTCCCTGGAATACTTTTTAAAACCACAAGACTTACATTTGCCCTGCCTGGAAGAATCCAAGGTTGAATACATAGGGACTCAAGGTCAGATTTTTAAGAGTTAAGTAATGAAAGCCTGAACTGGACAAATTCACTCATCAAGTTCTGTGCATCCCAAATATTTGTGAATATTAGTAAATTTCTTCATTCTTCATTCTTTTTTTTTTTTTAATGAAACAATATTCTGCCTATCCTTCTAAACTGTGAAACATCTGAAAAGGAGGAAGTGTGCCATTGCTGTGGAGGGAAAAATGCCTATATCAGGTGAGAGATAGGAGTTTTAGAAGAAGGAAAAGCTTGACTCTGAAGGTGATCTTGACTGCTTAAAATCGAAATACCTCATCTGGGAAAATCATCTGAATTCTTCCAGCTGGATTCTAAATATGCACAAGGGTCTTTTCATCTTTGCAAGCTGAAAAGATGAGGAAGGGCACTTTCTGTCCAGCCTACTTAGAATCCACAAAGAGTGACTGGAAATTATAAAACACCATTCATTTCCATATAAGGCAGCCATTTAATTTTCTTTTCTGATAAATCCCATTGGCATATTCTCCAACTGCCCTAGTTTGGGAGGAATAGTCCTGTTCTCCAGTTTTCTTCAATTGCTGAAAACTGAATTCACAGTACAAAAGTAGTTTGCACTCCAATAACTCAGCAAAGGGGAGAGGGATGTGGATGGAATCTTCCTAGTAGATTGTGGGGAAAGTAAACTGCTGCACTCCCTCCTAGTTTGTGTATTCTTTTACCATCTTGATTACACTCTGATGTAGTTTGACCAGATGTGTTCCAGTTTTCATCTACAAAATTTTGGCAGGCATGTATTGGCATTACAGGAAGAAAAAAGAAATAACACAATATCACAGAGAAGTATACATTAACATTTCTCTGGAATATTAGTTCCTTTAGCATCTCTGAAGCCAGGAAGCATTAGGTATAAACAGGCAGAGAAACAGAAATTGCGTTCTGGGAGATTGCCAGGAAACAGAGACTGATTTATTTTTCTGCTGCATTACCTGAAAGGCTTTGATACCCCCCATTATGGAGCAGTCAAGGTAAATATATTATTCCTCCATTAACTTATTCCCTCCATACAAACAGGCCTTCAAATCTAACCTGTTCTAGTAACTTCACGGAAATATGTCAAAGTGATTCAATTTCTTCCTAAGAGGAGTTATTCTCCTGTTACAGCACTAGAACAGCAGTGTATATGCAAGCTACCTAGGCCTTCTTACATGATTTCTTGAGGCAAATGTGGTATATTATTAATCAAAACCAAGTTAGCAGAAAGCCGCTTCCTCTGCCACTCTACTGGGGATGGAGTTGCCTATCTTCTTTTCAAACAGCTTGGAAACTCTGCTTTTGAATATAGCTTACAAAACCCTGTAACTCCTGGCTATGATAGCTGGGGGATCCTGACAGCTATGAATTATAGTCCAAAGAAGTTTTTTTTAAAGAGCTTTTCAAAGGGAGAAATTTGGCAGTATCCACATCTTTTTTTCTTTTACATAATTATGGCTGCATCTACTACTGTAGAAATCACTCAGGTTGACATCACTTTAACTGCCATGGCTCTGTCCTACAGAATTTAGGATTTGCAGTTTTGTGAGGCACCATCTTTGGCCAAAAAAGCTAAAGACCTTGTAAAACTACAAATCCCAAGAGTCCATAGAATAGAGCTACAACATTTAAAGTGGTGTCAAACTGCATTACCTCTACAGTGTAGATATACCCTAATAGCATTATGCAAGGGTGGAATGTTTACAAAGCTGCACATGTTTTTACAAGGCATAAAATCCTTCAGTATGGCACTCTACTGACTTTCTGTGTAGTGGGGAAATTGGTTGAGAGGAATTTTTTGTTGTATGCTCCTTGTAAAGCATGCTTTTGGTCTATTCCACACATCATACTGTTGAGTAGGCCAAAAACCTCTGTGGTTATTTGGTGAGTCCAGCTTTGACAAATCCCATGTTGTCTGTCTTACACAGCACTGACATTTCAAAATGCTTCAAAAACTGGTACTAAAAAGACCTGGCAAGAAGATAATAAATATTAAGGCAGCTTGTTCTTGTTCTTAAGGGAGAGAAATCATATAGCTTTAAAATGTTTAATTTATCAGACAATAATGCAAGATGTTATTTACTCGTATACAGGATGTACAATTTATGCAACAAAGCATGAACATTTTAAAACCTGTTCACAGTTTCCCTCAGTGTAATAATTAAAAAGACAGCTGGAATTATATGTACAAGGAAAGAGAACATCTAAAGAAGAGGCACAAGGACTACCTCAGTTTGCTTTGAATTAATCATCTCTGCACTACACTTTGAGATTGAGAGACAAGATATAGGCCAGAAAAGTAAGTTCTTTCTAAGCATAACAATTTTAATGTCATGCATTCCACATACACAAGATTTGCTGGGGATGGATGATGGAACCTTCCACCATAGATATATAGTTTTATTTCAACACAGGGATGAGCAACTGCAGGGGGGGCAGTCTCCCTGCATCCCCTCCCCACAAGCAGCACCATCACATTTGAGCATGCTGTGTCACTCTGGTCACCTTTTGGGTTGATTTGGGGGCTATTTTAGAGCATTGGCTTTTTGGAGTTATCATTGGGGTGGTAAACATAAAGTGCTGCATTTCAAGCCAGTTTTGGTCTCATTTGGTCCTTTTGCTGGTGAAGGATAATCCAAAAATAGTTTTTTTCTTTAAAAAATGTTAAGGGCTTGCCAGGAGCTTCAAAGGGCTGATACTGTAGCCTCAAGGGCTACATATGTCCCATGAGACATACTTTGCTTCCTACAAAAATGCCCCAAGGAAGATTTATCCCCTACAAAAGCTGTGGCTACTTCTGCATTGGAGAGAAAAATGCAGGGACTTTGCCTATGACTGGCTCAAGATATTTTTCTTCCTCATGTGAAGGATAAGATGGAATACACTGTTATTCTATGTGGAGAAGCCAACTGTTGACTTGGGAAAGCATCCTCTGTCATATTGGGATGCAGCATCAGAGCATTTGGCATTGATGCCAGTGGTGTGCTGAATGTGTTCCAGATTTTAGTTTAAATTTTAAAAGATGTACCCAAGATGACAAATCCTGTTTGCAATATAGGTTCAGCACCTTCAAGTTTCATGGTATGACATAGAGCAGGTTCACCACCTCACCAACACCAAAACCACAGACATCAATAAGGAATGGGCAAGTGTGGATGTCACAGAGTTTGTCACTAAGGAGCTTATCACACCACTAAAAAAAACCCCAGCTTACCTCTCCCAAGTTGAATTCTAATTCGGGAGGAAGCTGGGCCCTATCACATGAGTTTTGCCACTGAATCCACCAGCCGAATAAAGCTTGACTGCAGCCCAGGCCACAGGACTTTGAAAAGCAGCTTGTTGTGCACCTGGGTTCCCAGATGCAGCTGGGCTGTATTTGGCCAGTGGATTGGGGAGCAAAACTTGTGTGATAGAACCCGCCCTCCTGCCGAATTAGAATTCAACTCAGGAGAGGTAAACCAGGGTCTTTTTAGTGGTGTGATAAACTCCATAGACACACAGCTCTGGGCACATGGCACACACCTTGCTGCCTTCTTGCTGCATCTGCCACCTACAATGAATGCCACACTCTGTCTAATGATGGCAAACAGTACATTGGGCAAAATAATTTAGATGGGGAAATATTGCAAAAGCAAGCATTTTGAAGGGTGCCCTTTCTGGGCTGCATTTAAATAGCAATAGAAATGAACATTCTATATGGCTTGGCAAATAGAAAAAGTCCAGTCCTAACATGGAAGTCATGCCAATTTGGGATTTTATTTAGAATCTGTTTCCAGAGAGCCACATAAGTATCTGCCTCTAGTCTGAATAGGACTTATTTCCCTGTAAAGGTTGCTTGAGGTAGTAGTCAGATGGATACATTTTCTCACATTCTTTGCTGTGACTTTAAAGAAAACATTTAGATCTAGAGGTGAAACTGAAAGGATTTATGGAATCCCTTATCAGGACGTTTTCACACGGGGCAAAAAAGGGAGTCATTCCTACCTCCATCCGGCCCCACTCCGGCTCTGTGCAGGAAAAGTTCACACGACGTCGCAGCAAGCCCCTCCTCATCCTTCGCCATCCCTGCGCCATCCCTGCCTCACTCCGGGGTCTTGCTCGTCGTGTTCATACGACGTCGCAGCAAGCCCCGCCCCATCCTGCGCCATCCCTGCGCCATCCCTGCCGCTAGCCGGCTTTAGCCCCATCTTTTTAATTCCTTTTTTTAAAAAGGAATTACAGGCGCTTCTGCCGGAGGCAATCAGGAGTCATTCCGGCGGCTGCTGTTTTTGCCGCCGGAATCTCCTGATGGCTTCCAGGGGGCTTCCAGGCGGCTTTAGAGCCGCCTGTGTGAAAACGTCCTCAGTTTCACCTCTGTAGTGAAGAGCTTCTCTGATTCCAGCATCTCTTTTTCATCATTACTCTTTGCAGGCTTTAAGATGGCATCTAGATAGCATAACATTATAGCAGATGAATTGAAGCTCTAGCTTGAGATCCTTGCCCAGTCCAAGAACTCCGTTTCTGAAAACAGATCTTCTCTCATCTCTGATCACTGATTAGAAATCAGAGATAAACCTGAAGGTGTTTTTGCATTGAAAGGAGCTATGATTCACAGTCCTGGAAGGCTTCGTATAGAATATTAACTCATTTGCAAAACAGAAAGGTTTGCATAGCTCTAGCTTGCAGACTAGGAGGGCTTTACATGTTAAAAAGATGGGGGAATGGGCAAATTGGTAAGAGTTACAGCTAACCAAGCCACTTTGCTTTGACCCTGCTCCCTGCTCATGAAAGCCAGTGTGGAGACCAGGGTTCGAATCCCCACTTAGCCATGGAAATGCACTGCGTGAACTTGGTCATGTCACGCTTTCTCAGCTTCAGAGGAAGATAAAAGGTAAACCCCTTTGAACAATCTTGTCAAGAAAACTCCATGAAAGGTTCACCTTAGGGTGGCCATAAATTGAAAACAACTTGAAGGTGTTGGAATATGAATAGGTTATACAGTCAAAGGTGGAATGTAGAGATGTGTGTGCGGAATTTTCCTCATGAGAACAACATCTAGAGAAACAAAGAGAACTCAGCCCAGATGGCCAAGAAGTCATAACATGGACAGATTTAGCTGGGAAAGAGATAAAAAATACAAAACAACTTTAGATCATGAGAAAGTAGTCACATGAGTGGATGATGGACAGCAAGGGCTGGGTTAAAACACATCATACAGGCATTATCCTATCAGCATAAGGTTACCACCCAGAAGATAGAGTATGGGAAGGGCCAAAGGGATCCTTTGTATAAATTTGTTTATATTTACAAGCACTGTGAGTGTGTGTGTGTTCGGCAGTGGTTTTAACTATGGAGTTTTGGGCTTTTAGTTTTTGAGTATGTTTATACTGCCTTTATAATGTAACTCCTGGATCTAAAACCATGGATCTGTTCCTTCTTCTTAACTTTCAACAACAAGTTGGGATCCTATGCTTTTGGATCTGTTAAAGATGTAATCTCTCATGGCTGAATTGGATAAGTTCATCACAATGGATTTTTGTTATCTTATATTCTTTTATTTGCATTAATAAAACTATATTTTTGGATTTTACAATGTGTCTTCTTTACCGAGGAAGACAGGATTGCCTGGAGAAGAGAAGCTGAGCTAGTTGATGGTAAGAGATACAAAGTGGCTGTGGATCACAGCAGCCAGCTTCTCCTGCAGATTCTGCTGGGTGTCAAAAAGCATCACTGCAACACCCATAATCCACACAATGACAAAGGTTATGGGCCCAAAAAAGACTAGTCTGCCAGAAAAGTCTAGGGCCTTTGCAGACTGCCAGAAATAGTGCAAATTGAGGCCACGTTAAGGGTTAGGGTTAGTGCTAGGGAATCATGGGATTTTTTTCTGAGACATTGAGCCTTCTCTGTCAGAGAGTTCTGGTGCCACAATAAAATACAGTTCCCATGGTTCCCTTAAAGTGGACTAAATTTGAACTATTTCTAGCAGTCTGCAAAGGCCCCTAGTCTGCCAGAGGACAAAGAGGTCAAATGTCCAGAAGGAAAGGAGCCCAGAAGACCAGATTGCAAGTCTGCAAGGTGGCTAGGAGGCAAGACTGCCTATCTACAACTTCAGCTGCACCAGGACAAAAGAACCATGCATCAGCATTTGCTGGGAAAGCAGAGATGGCTTCAAATCGTCTTCAGATGTAAGTAACAGTTTTTGGCTGAAGGCAGAGTGCAAAACTCTGTGTCCCTCTCTGTTACATATCTTTCAGTTTCCAGGGTGTTAACCCTTTTAAAGGAAACAAAAATTCACAACTATGAAAGGATTAGTTGAAGCTATTCTCTATTTTTTAGTAGAAAAAAGTCAGTATCTTCTTGAAGTCAGTATCTTCAGGAAAAACAGTTTAAAAATAATCTGGAACCTCTTCTGAGAGCTCACTGGGTATAGACTTAAACCCCTTCTGGGCCCATAACCCCAAAAATGTGGGATACAATTTCAGTTTCCAGGGTGTTAACCCTTTTAAAGGAATCAAACATTCACAAGTATGAAAGTTAAACTTGTTAGAGTCTAGCTTTCATTAGCAGTACAGCAAAAGTGTGGGTCAGACTATTATTTTAAATATGCTTTCCTAAAGATTAAAAACTAACTCAAAAAACAACAAACATGCAGTTTGTGGTTTAAAAACAAACAATAATGACTGTAATAAATATCTAAATAACATAACTAAAACCTAATCTAACTGGTGATGGTTTGGATAAATCTCACCATCTTTTAGATAGCAGGAAGAAACTACAACTACTGCTTACTTACTGCTGACTGCAGTTGCTAGCAGTTTAGAATCTTGGGGGAGAGCTGTTAAACTGCTTCAAAGATTCAGTGACAAAAGTCACATGATAGTTAGAATGAGAGAGAGGGAGGGAGTCCCTATCTATATAATGAGGAAAAGGAGAATGTAAACATATTTTTTTCCAACAGTACCAACATTTTTGGGCTCTGGTTGGGCACCAGGATGGAGGACTCTGAAGACCATTGTTATGGAAATGTGGGTCACGGGTTTCACTGTGCCCTTCTCTGTTACATATCTATGCTGAACTCCAACATGGATTGAAAAATAGGGGAAATAAGTTTCTAGAAAATGGCTTAATGTGGTTCTTTTGAAAAACAGACAAATAATAACAGATTCGCAAGAAGAGTAAGTACAAAAATAAATATGTGGGTTTTTTGGGTTTTTTTTTTACTATGATAGATATTTAAAATTAATACAGAGGATAACATCTAAGTATTTTTCACAGTAATCACAATTGGTATTCTATGAGTAGTTGGTATATACTGGTTTCATTACTTTAGTATGGCATCTGCAAGTGAGTAGCAGAGAACAGAAGCTGCATCATTTGGTGCATGAATTCCAACAAAGCCCTTATGCCTCACCATTCTGTATTCCATTTATTTCTTGAATTTAATAGATGAAAAAGTCATTTTAGAAATATTTTAGAGTTATAAAATCTCACTGCTACTATTTCTGATAATTTAATTGCTTGGTGATTGAGTTAACCATCCACAGTTCTTGGCTTTAGCAATGGTAGAGGAGAGTGAGAATCTATTGCTAGCACATTTTGTATTGCTCATGAAATTACTGAAACTGTTATTGCTATAAATCAGAAAGCTGCACTGTAGAGGTCAGGTAGATTACAGGCTGCCAAGTCTTTTATTTCATTATATACGTCTTATATTCACATAACACTTCCATCCTGAGAAGAAATCCTGAGAACTTCTATGGAACTGATGAGTTTGAATAACAAAAGATTGCTAGACCCCTCTCAGAGCAAGACATTGAACTGCTCAGTATGAGGGGGTATTGTAAAGTAATAATTATCACCCAGAAATTATTATGGTATATTTATGAAATTTTGTCAGTGTCATCATCACCCAGTGACTTTTTCTTTTCCCAAAAATGAAAACTCCATTGCAGGGTTACCTATTTGACAACACAGATGACATAATTCATGAAGTGGAAGAGTGGTTTAATGCACAATCTGCAGATTTCTACAATAGTATTTGGAGGATCAAGAAATGCTGAGAAAAATATGTAAATCTGGATGTGACTACGTAGAGATAAGTTAACAGCTACAAATCAAAACAAACTTTGTCATTTTTTAAAGGTGATAATTAAAAACTTTACGATACCCCCTCATACTTTTTACAAAGGTTTATGAAATTTGATGAGCCTACCCAATTAATTAGATGAATAATACAATGTTGATTCCTACTGTGGCTCAGGTATGTGTGTGCATGTGTGAAGCTGTTGCAGAAACTGGAAAAGTTCATGTTTCAGACTACAGTTTCTAGAACTGTAGTGGCCATGCTGTTTGGAGGATTCTGGGAGCTGTAGCCCCAAAAGGCACTTTTCTGAGCTCTGAATATTGTCAAGGAAACATGATAAAAAAATATTAAAAAGCATAGTCATCCTGCTGGGGAAGGACCACTAGAAGAAGGCTGTGTATATTCTTGCATATGAAGGGCCTGCTTCCAGGGAATAAGAACATGCTATTTACTTCATTTCATTTCATTTCATTTCCAAGATTTTTAATTCATTTTTTTTGTGTTGGCATTATAAATGCCAGCACTTTTGGGATGGTATCCAGCCATAGGTCTTATTATAGAATAGGAGTTGTAATTATGTGGCCGTCCAGATATTTTTGGGCTGCAACTCCTAACATTCCTTACTATTGGCTATGCTGAATAGGGTTAATGAGAACTGAAATTCAACAATAGGAAGAGAGCCACACAATTCCTACTCCCTTACAGAAACTTCACAGACAACATTTTGTTGGGACTATTGTTGCTATAAATTAGGTAGTGTGAAAACATATTCACATATATCCATGCAATCCTGCAAGGTCACAATGGGGAGAAGCACTAATCCTATTCCTCAGTATACATTTGGATTTTTTTGAGACAGTTCTTCAATGCTGATATCTCCTGCCTGTAAAATGGCTGTGCTTTATGCTTCTCTATTTAATAGTACTACTATGGAGACTAAAGTGTTGTTCAATGTTCTGCAAAGGGCTTAGATGCCATAGCAATTCAGGTCACTTGTGCTTCTTACTTTCATAATGCTAATATTCTTAAACACTGCCTACCTGACTGAAATTCAAAGCATATAGGAAAAGATGAGCTGTTCAAAGAGCCTATTTGCATCTCAGACAGCAAAACAAAGAAGCACCTACAGCAGCACCGATGAAAGCACTCTTTATTTAATTACTTTAAACACCATAAAATGTTGCTAGAGAAAGTGTTACATTTAACTTATTTCCTTCTGAGTTTGTTCAGTCCAAGAACTGCCTTTGGGTGATGCACACAGAAAGATTTTATTCCTGTTCGGTGTGCATAAACTGAACCAGAACTGAAAAATAAACAGGATTCAGTGTTTGATTTTTGGCAACAATAAAACTGTCAGCTCAAATTCACCTGCAGATTTTTTTAAAAAAAATATTATTCTTAGGGTACAGTGTTTTTTTCTTTCTTTCCTTTTAAAAACAAAAAACAAAAATCTAGAGTTGAGCGAAAGGTTAAAGAGATATCAGTGAGATGTTATGCACCACAGCTGAGTTTGCAGAGGTGTCAGCAAGGGCAAGAGGATGTAGTATGCCTTGTACTCCTATGGCAAAATGGCTCTGGAAGCGAAAGGGGGTATAAAGATGGAATTTTGTACTGTCATTCTTGGCTGCCCCTTTCTCCTTTGGAGTTGCACTCTAAATGGGGAGTCCATGTTGTTAGGAAGGAAAGATGTTCGGAATGTGATCTTGGCTATCATGAATTGTCTGAGTAGCAGACTGACAAATATCCCAGCAGTTCTTTTTTATATATATAAAGAACTCTATTGTTATTTAGAGCATATCATGTTATTTTATTTGATAACCATTTGCCATATGTGTAAACCATAAAGCTGAGTCATTTCTTTTTTCCTACTGAAAGGACCAAATTACTTCCATATTACAAAAGAAACTACCAAATCAAACAAATGAAAAGGAGCCTGTCTGGCTCAAATAGTGGCATTATGCTGCAAAGGTTCTGGAGACCAGGCAGAGAAAAGAAGGAAAGTAAGGAAGGCTGCAATCCACAGTGAAATGCTCTACTAAATGAATCACAACCAATGGTGAGCTGGTGTGGTGGTGAAGGGCAGGAAGAAGAATGGAGAGGCATAAATCACATTTCAGTTAGCCAGAACACTTATTCTTGGTTTCCTCATACAGCCTGAAGAATATACATTGGAATTCACAAGGCAACATCTTCAATTATCACCATTGGGGTGGGGGGTGGAGGTGGGGAAAATCAAAAAGCTTCTTGCTTTAATGTTTGTTTTGACATGATGGACTTCTCCACATTTAATTTGTGCATATTACTATTTTAATTGATGTCCTTGTTAAAAGGTTTTTAATTCAATTGAGTTTTAATTAAATTGCATTTCAGTACTACAAGCTATTGTGCATTCATTTATACTGATTTTAAACTGCCTTGGGACCCAGTTCTGGGAGGTGGGGAGAAAATAAATAAATAGACAGACAATAAAATAAAATAAAATAATCTCTAAAGTCTCAAGGTGATAAGGGTTTATTGATAAATTCCCCAGGGTAGGGAAGTTACACGGGTTGTTGGGTTAGAATCCTCATCTGTCCAATTGCTAGGGATGGGAAGAATATGGAAAAAAAATGAATGAAAACATGTTTCTCAGGTGTCAAGAAACCACTGAATTGGCAAGAAATTTCACAGTACAGGACATACACTGCACAAAATTTGCATGCAGTCATTTTGCACCTGTTCCCTATGCCATGCACTTCATTTCTCTGGGCCACTTGGAACTGGGCTTCTGATCTCATTGAAGACTCATATGGGAGATAGCAGTCAATTTCCCTGGTCCCCAGTTTATAGGCTACAGGAGCCACACTGAACCTCTGGCTCTCAAGCTTAATTTTGCTCCCTTTTGGTCCCAAATGGGCTGCTCTTTGCTCTTTCTCCACTTCTTTCTCCTCACCAAAATCCCACCCATAGGGATTCTCAGCACTCACAACCATTATCAGGATTTACACACATCTGTGTGAAAACCAAATGCACGTTCTACCCTCTTTCTCACTTTAGTAATAAGCTTCTAATGCATTATTCTGTTCTTTGTGTGAAAATCATTCGTGCATTGCACACTTTTTTAGTTTGCAGCTGCTTTAATCATTATCAGGATGGAGATACATATGGTCCCCATGTGATAAACTCCTATGAGAGAGCAAAGAAAGGCAATGTGAATACACAGGCAAAGCTTCTTTGTGCAAACAATGCCCCCCTCTCTCTGTATGTGTAATAGGTGGAACTCTTTTCAACAGAACAGAAAAGATTTCTGAACAATGAGTGATTTCGAGCACAACCAATATGTGCTTGTTTATATCAAATTCAGATCTATTTGATACAGTGCAGAGAGATGTGATCTATACATTTCTCTCATGGAGGAAGTCCTTCGCTTTCCATCAAGGAATCTAGGCTATTAATCTATCAGAACAGAGTATAAAAGATAGTGTATGGAAGCCCTACCTGCAAACTGCCAAAAGCAGTATTTTTCTAAAGCTTTTCAAGTAGCAACAATGAAGCATGAAAACATGCTATTTCTCTGCACCATAAGGAAGCCACCAGCTACATTTGCTGGATGCTCAAGACTTCACTGCTATACAGAGGGAAGGTGACATGGGATCTCTTATTTTACATCTCCAACATATTGTGGAAATCAGAATATGTTCATAGTGATTTCTTTTTTGACGGACACCATCTGGTGTTTTAAAACCTCACCATAAGACAGCACTCTGATGGTAATTAAATAGTGAGACTTCTTTAAAAGAACCTGGCTTTTATTTTTATATGGAGGCTTTCAAATGCAACACTCTCCAAATGTGCTGCAGAACAGCATCTTGCAAACTCTTTGTGTGACTGCCACTTGACTGGCAATACAAAGAATTTGTTTTCTCACACAAAGGTCTTCTGAACTCCAGTATTAGCAAAATATTTAGCTTATCAATTAATTATTTTTATTAAATGATTATTATCCTGCCTTTCTCCATATGGGACCCAAGATGTATTAAAACAAGGTATATGAATTAAGAGAATCAGCATGGTGTAGTGGTTTCAACACTGAACTATAACTCTGGAATCCAGGGTTCAAATCTATGCTTATTTCTTATGCTCTAGTCACCAAGTGGCCCAGAAAGCAGATGGTTCAAATGTAAGAACTGTCGGATAGTTAATTCAGTGCAGGTCAATCTCTGGTTATGCTGGCTGAGTGTCACAATAAATCAAATCAATCAATCAATCTCTGGTTACCCAAACAAGAAGAAGCAAGAGCGTGTTACAGAAGTCATTACAGCAAGTAGTCTGGATACATGAAACCAGAAATGATTAAACAGAATCATCAATTGTAGCTATTTCAAGGTTGAGAAAACACAAACACCTAAGAGTATCTTCAGTCATCTAGATAAGAAGGTTGCAAGCAACAAATACACCAGGGAGCTTCTGGAAGATTTATAGGCAGCAGTCTTAACAAACCAAGTGTCTAATTAGCCACTGTCTCCTATTTAACAGCCACTGGGATCATCATGGTGTCCTCTTCTCCCTTTGATGCAAAGGACAGCAGCATGTCTTCAG
>CM034701.1:347598624-347620646 GCA_020142125.1 Phrynosoma platyrhinos
CCCCCCCCCCCACTGCCTCAGCCCCAGATCATTGAACTTGGAGAGGCTGCTGTTATCAGGAGCTGTAAATTCTTGGACATCTGAGTCTGAATTGTCTGACTCCAGAGAGTGAGTTATGACAGCTCAACCATGAAAACCTACTGGATGGCCATGAACAAGTCTAATTCTCTAAGGGGCTTTGCAGACCGGCACAAAGGTCCGGCCTGGGGTGGAGTTGGGGAGGGGCAGCCACATGCCAGCTACCCTGACTCCACCCCGACCATGTCCTGATGCCACGTGCAAATTCACATGGCGTGCAGCATCAGGACACCCTCTTGGCATAGCAGGTGCACACACTGTACCAAAGGGGCACAAAAAAGCCGCCGCTGTGGCTGAAACGGTAGCCTTTTGCTGCCTTCAAAAGGAGTGGCATTTTGCCACTGTTTTGGGGGCAGCAAAAAGGAGGATCATGTGGTTGCTGCGATCCCGATCCACCACACCCAGGGGCGGCTCTGTGCCACCCCTTTCGGGCCGTCTATATTGGCCCTAAGTCTCAGAGGAAGGGCATGGCAAACATCCTTTGAACAAACCTTGCCAAGAAAATTCCATAATAGTTTCATCTTAGGGTTGTAATAAATTGGAAAAAGACTTGAAGGCACACAACAACAATATGAACTAAAACCTAATAATAATAAAATTAAAATCTATAAGATAAACTACAACACTATAAAAAACTACAATGCTTTAAAATATATAAGATCATTTGACCACCCCTCTTTTTCTTTTGACAGCAACTATAAATTCTTTACCTAATTTCTCATTTTTTAAGTATTTCAGCTTGTCTACTCTGATTTTCGTCTCCTGTAGACATGTCACCTCACATTTTAATTTCAACAGATATTGGAAAACACACTTTCTCTTAATAGGTCCATTAAGACCTTTTACATTCCAAGATAAAATTTGGTGGTCATAATCATTATCTGAGATGTACTCTTCTTCAATGTCCAGCTGTCCTTCTAAATCTTTTAAGTTATTGTCCCTTTCAATTGCTAAATCAGCTATTGACCCCCTTCTTTGTCGATCTGCATATCCACTTTTCCCTTCTTTTCCCTCTCTTTTTGTATCTGACAATTTTCTTTCATCGTCTTTTCCCTGCTGTCTTTTAGCTACAAACACTTTATCCTGTGCTTTCTTTCTTTCACCATCCCTTATCAATCTTCTATTTCTTTTCTCTATCTAAATCCTCAGCATCTTTCATCCTCACATCCTCCTCTCTCTGTGTGCTTCTATCTTTTCTGATGCTTTCTGCCTGTGCTACATCTTTCAGAGCTTTTCTGCTCTCAAATCTTTCGTCCACCTTAAATTCGCCTCTATACTTTCTCCAAATTTCTCTAGCTTCTGACAGGGATTTTAATTCAATTTTGGTTTTTCTAAACCAGAAGGTTAATCCTTCTGGAATTAACCATCTATATACTATTTGAAATTTTCTCAACTGGATTGTTAAAAAGGAGTATTCTCTCCTTCTTTTCATAACATTTGGGGCTACATCTTTAAAATCTTTAACTCCTTATCATTGACTTTTAAAGGGACGTCATTCTTCAGACTTAATATTTGATTTCTTACACACCTTCTCACAAAATTCACTATGATATCTCTAGGGATCTTTCTCTGAAATGCAATTTTTTAATTTAATCTGATTTTTTTTCTATTTCAAGTTCAAAAAGATGTTCTGGTTTTCCCAAATAACTAGCTTATATTGTTGTCATAATTTCCATTAAGTTTTCACCCTTTTGTTCTGGAAGGCCTCTTATTTTTATTGATCTTTCCCTTTGCTTGGCATCCCATTTTACTCTTTCTTCTTTAAAGTCTCTATGCCAGTCCTGTATATCCCCAATTTTCTCCTCAAATTTCTCCTGCTTATTTTATAAGTTCTCCATTTTCAATTTCATTTTGCTGTACTCAACTATGATCTTATCTATTGCATATCTCACATCCTTCATTTCTGATTTTAATTCCTGTGTAATTCCTGTAAGATTTCCTGTCTCAAATTTTGTATCTATCTACTTAGGTCTGTCCTCATTGATTTGATCTCATCCAGCAGTGTAACACAGGGGTCTCCTGCTTTAACTTGTTCCAACAAAGGTCTTCTTTGTTGTGCGGCTTGCATCTTTAAAGCTTGACTTCTCAAAATCATAGTCATCTCTCCTAATTGCCTTCAAACTCAATTTATAAAACACAAATTCAGCACCAAAAGAAATTCTTGTATATCTGTATGGGGGGTTGCAGACTGCCAGAAATAGTGTGAATTCAGTCCACTTTTAGGGTTAGGGTTAGAGTTAGGGAACCATGGGAACTGTATTTTATTGTGGCACCAGAGTTGTCTGACAGAGAAGGCTCAATGTCTCAGGAAAATAACAGTTCCCATGATTCCCTAGCACTAACCCTAACCCTAAAAGTGGACTGAATTCACACTATTTCTGGCAGTCTGCAACCCCCTTATCTTTCTATTGTCTCTTATGCTATTCTTCTTATTATTATCCCCAATATCTGTAGATGTCTATTACCAAATGTGCTTACTATATATATGTCATTCAATAAATGCAATAAGTACATTAAGCCAATTATCCAAAAAGCCAAAGCATAACACAGGACAAAATAAAATCTCTCCCCGCTTCTTCCTCCTTTTCCCTAATTTTTACTTTTCACCCCCAATTCAACCTTCTTTCTTCCTTCCTCCTTCACTGTCAGCAAAGTTTTAGTCCTTCCAGCCACTCTTCTGCCTTAAATCAACTGTCACTTGCCTTTAAATTAGTTCTGCAACTCTGGAAAAGTGGAAAATATATTTTACCTCCCCAAGTAAAAAAACAACAACTTCCACCCTGAAGCCACACTACTCAGAATGTCCTCCATTCTCTTCACAGTCCATGTTTGTCCAGTATCAGCAGCTCTCCCTTAGGATGATGACTAGAACACATGGGGCCTACAGGACTTCTTCCTGCCATTAGATTACAGCTCCCATGAGCCTTTGGTCAGATCTGTCCCAACACATGCTCTCTTTCTCCACCTTTTTCCTTCACACAGTGCAATCCTGTCCGGGCTTCTTTTACCTGGTTGCTTCAACACAAAGGAGTAAGTAATATTGCCAAATTGAAATTAAATTCAGAGGCTTTTTCTCTTTTGTTCCCCCTTCTTTTCTTTTTTTTTTCTCTTCTCCTTTAAATGCAAGGGTGAATCAATCTTGTTGTTTCAGTCTTAGCCACCCTAACAACTGCTGCTGTGGGTTTTCATCTTGCCCATTGCTTTGCTTTAGGAGCCTTGAAAATCCTACTCTTCCTTCCCTTACCAGTTAGTTTAGCAGAGGTCTCCAGAGACATTATTTTTTCATGCCATAAAGTCTATTCTGCTTTTTCAGTCATCTCAATGACAAAGTCCTTTAAAAAGTTGGTGGCATTCAAAGCAATGAGGGCTATAGTTACCAAATTATCACCTCTTCCTTTCACCAGCTTCTCCTGACACTTCAGTATGTTTTTTCAGTGTCTCTGAGAAGTGACTTCAAGAGCCCCTCTTTCTCCCCCTTACCAGGTTTTTTCCCCCTAGCTAAGATGGTCTATTAACATTAAAACCTTGCCAAGACCAATGGACTGACCTTCCAACCCATCTCACCGGTATGCCATATCCAACCAGAAGTCTGCCATGTCCAACCAGAAGATCATTTTAAAACAGGAATAATAAATATTCCACCAAGTAGTTGCAAAGCACACACATTACATTAAAGAACTTTCTGCATAGCCACTTACTTGTGAAAGCCCTGAAAAAATAAAAAAGCTCTTTACCTGCTAACAGTAAAGCAGAGATCAGGCAGAAAAGATAGAAAGGACCTTGATATTATTATTACTACCACTAGTAGTAGTGATATTCCCCAAAAGTGGGATCCAGAGTGGCTCACAATATTAAAAGAACAGTACAACTAAAAACATAAAAGTGAGACATTAAAATAAAATAAAATTATTACATTATTAAAAGAGATTACACATTAAAAGAATAAAATATAGTTTAAAAGATAAAAATATTTAAGTAACTTTAAAACAATACAACATGCCAACCTATTCTTATGTCTGCATAAGAAGGTTTTAACTTATCTAGGTTAAAACCTAGTGTCTTATATCAGAGAGTTTCTCAGCCTGGGAAAACTCCTTCCCACATTCTCACCAATAGTACCAATGAAACTGGAGGGACTGAGAAAAAATCCTGAAGTTCTCAGAATTTTGCCATATAGGGAGATAGCAGTCTATAAAATACTTTGAACCTAAGCCATATAGACCTTTCTGGGTCATAGCAGAACTTTGAATTATGCCTGGAAATGAACTAGTAGCCACTGAAGCTGCATAAATAGGGGAGTTATGTGTTCCCTGTAATCAGTGCTCACCATACAAACCTGCCAGCACCACAAAGCTATTCCACAAAGTAGTTGCAAAACCTTGGTAATGAAGATTTTTAAGATGGGGCTTACCAAGCAACTTTCCTTAACCCTTCCAAAGGTTAATAATGTTTTTGCTGTCCTCCAGACTAGAAATGTTAGTGCCTGTAAATGGTGTTTCCAGTTTCTATTATAAGAACAATGTACCCACTCCCAGATATTTAAATGCTCAACCTGGTGACCATATAAGTGCCATTTATGCAAGTGCTTCCTTTGGGAAAAGACCAGTACTTTTGTTTTGGAATAATTAATAAGCAAGTTCTCCCAACTGCAAACTCTGCCATGTTTTCTTAAAACTCATCTTAAACCTATCTGAGTGGTAGATAAGAGGGCCATATCATGAGTATATAACACCATTTTGATCTTTCTGAATGTGGAAAACTACCTACAGAACTCAAATCAGTGTCTAGATCATTTACACAATTTTTTTTAAACGGTCCAATAGGCAACCCTACCTGACATCTCTTCTGGTTTTGACCTTGCCAGAGAATTAATCTATTAGATCTATCCTCACTCTTAATTCACATGGGAATACTTTTATGGCAAAAAAAATAACATATGTTTATCTATGTCCATGGATGACAGTTCCCCCACCCCCCGGTGCTGTTTGTCTATTAGGTCAAATGTTAAAATAAAATCCACAATGACCATAGATAAGCTTCTTTTTGATTTCTTCAGGCTTTTTTTTTATCAGATGAGTGAGCACAAAACATTGATCAAGTGGATCAGTTGATTAGACCTAAAAGACTTCATTAAGAGCCTAAGCAGACTGCCAGAAATAGTGCACATTAAATTGAGGCACTACCCTGGCTCACTGCTAGGGAATCATGGGAATTGTATTTTTTTTTCTGAGACATTGAGCCTTCTCTGTCAGAGAGCTCTGGTGCCACAATAAATTACAATTCCCATGATTCCCTATCACTGAGCCAGGACAGTGCCTCAATTTAATGTGCACTATTTCTGGCAGTCTGCTTAGGCCCTACGTCTATGCAGATGTCTTTTATGACTCTATCCATATGTTAAAATCTTCAGAAAAAGGGTCTTCTGGAGAATGCTGTCACCTGTGGAGGTCCACTGGACAGGTAGCTGAGTTTTCCTCTGTTTTATTTCCAGGATGTGGAATGCACTTACCTCATAGCTATAATCAGTTCTCACTATCACTGCTTTTTGGACATATTTCTTTAGGCTGGCCCTTTAAACTGTATTGATGTTTATGAAAATTTAATTTATTATTTATGATAATTTTAATAGTTCTGTTGTTTCATTTGTATTTAGTCACATTAGTTGCCTTGAGATTTTTTTAAAAAGTGGGATAAAATGTAACACAGGGGTAGGCAACCTAAGGCCCGGGGGCCAGATGTGGCCCCATGAGGCCTTTGGACCGTCCCCAGGCCAGTCCTGCCGCCGCCACCGCCGCCCACTATAATGATATTGATTATTGTTGTTATTACTTGTTCTTGGGGTTTTGCCATGGCTTTTCTGAGGCTGACAGAGTGTGCATGCATATATTTTTAAATTTTTAAAATTTTTTTAAAAAATTTATTTTTATGTATTTATTTATTTATTTAGGGTGCTTCGGCCCCCCAATTGTCTGAGGGACAGCAACCCGGCTCCTGGCTCAAAAAGGTTGCCTACCCCTGATGTAACACAATAAAATAAAATTCATCATAAACCATTAAGTCATATTTCTTCTTGTTATTATTTTCTTTCCCTTGCTTCTTTATATATGTCCATACTTTGTATTGATATTGAAATACCTAAGTAAAATAGCTTGCTTTGCCCATTTTACTTTGCTTGTGTTTCTTTTCATATATAAAATGGATTTGTGGCTCACAGGCTGCAACAGCATTTCTTTCTTTTTCCTAACACTTTTCCTCATTTGGCCATCCACAACCCCTAAGCAACAGACCTGAGAACAGATTTCTTCTGCAGGCATAAAAGAGGGTGGCCCTCACCACTTCATCATAGTAACCTTCATGAAGCAGGGACAAATCCCCAATTTGAGTGTGGACTATCTTCAAAACTTAAGGCCAGTTCTTCACTAGATTCATCCTATCTCTCCCTTAAACAAGTTTTTTAAAACTTAACTTTTGCTCCAGATTTTGCAGGAAGACCCAGACCACTCTGTAGCAATGCCAGGTGGCTGTCAACACATGTGTCCTTGCCACCACTAGTGCCACCACTGCTGGCACAAGTCATCCTTCTGAGGTACCCAGCCATGTATCAATGCTGGGCACCTTGTTTTTGACCTCAGAGAGAGCAACTCACACCAGGAGCGGCAGCACTGGATGAAACAGTGGGGACATATTTCTACACAGCCACCCAGTGATGCTATGGAGTGCTGAGGAGAAACTGGGTTGTGCACAGAATGTGCAAAATGAGGTATCATGTGGCCCTCCATACATTGCTGAGGAATGCTGGGCACTGCAAATTGATAACTGAAGGATCACATAGTTCTCACCCTGAGGCAACCATTGCAATCAGGTAAGGGACAGTATAGTAATTTCCAAAGTTTGCTGCTAGAGTTTGCCCTTTATTAGGAAAAGAAGGAACTGTCTTACACTGTCTGCACTAACTGGCAGCAATTTATAAAGGTTTCAGGCAGCATTGTTTCTTATTTCTTGTCATTCAATCAGAGTCTTACCTGTATGAGTATAACAATTCAAGAGTGTGACCTAGAATTGCATGATGCAGCAATCACTTGGGATGTAATTCTTTGCAAATTAGTCCCTCAAAGGATGCAGCAAATGGCAAATAGCAATTTCTTTTCCTACTGCAAGAAATTCTTCAAAATGTGCACTTTTCAAAAACAATTACAATTCAGATGTTATTCTGTACAAAATTTTCACTGTTTCCCCCACAGGAAAAAGCATTTTTACACAGCAGGATACAAGTGCACCCTCCCTGGAGCTGGTATTCAGAGCATACTGCCTGTGCTACAGGAGGGAGGGAGGGAACAGTCATGATGATGAGTAGCTATTAATAACTATATTTTCCATGAATTTGTCTCATTCTCTTTGAAAGCTATTCACAATGGTGGACATTGCTATAATAGAAAGTGACTTTTAAAGGAATTAATTCCAGTTATCATTCTAGAGCCAAAGATGTCCTTACTGTTATAATTACATTTCCTGCAAAATTTAATACTCCAAAGTAAGTAACAGTGCAATCTTAATTCAAAGATGCACCAGCTGTAGAGGGTCAGGATTAGGCAGAAGTCTTTTCTGCCAACAGAAATGGTCTCCCATCAGAGCCCTCTTCTGCCAGTGCATTACATATAATCAGCTGACAAAGCAATTTGCCAGTGGAATTGCTTTTCTGGCTCAGATTTGCATGCAAAAAAAATGAAAACAGGGCAGTCAGTGTTAGGGTAAGGAAGGTGCTAAATTATGACCCTGTCTGCACAGGCCTAATACAATGACCTCCATGGTTCTCATGATGGGAAGACTGGACAATGCCCAGTTCCAGTGTAAGCAGACTGGAACCAGTTGGCCTGCTCAGCACTAGAACTGAGATTTACCCTCTCTTACCCCAGATTTTTAAAAGATCCTGTTTGCTCCAAATCTTCTAGGAAGATCCAGAGCCCTCCATCCTGATGTCAGTCAGCTGTTTGAAATGTGTTCCTATGAGCCACCCAACACATCTGCTGTTCCTGTCAGTCATTTGCTATGAGATTAGTATGAGGCACCCAGCCATATGACCATTGTTTTGACCTCACAGCAAAGTGACCTGTTGTAGCAGCAAACACACCAGGTAGCTCAGTGGGATGCACTGCGGTCATCTGCTCAGCATTACAACAGAAGGCTTTGCAACAAGTGAGGTTCAGGGTAGTTCTGAAGGCAAGTTACTTCAGGCTCTCCTGCACTGGTGCGGACAGAGCCTATGTGAGGTCTGATCCCTTTTCAGCTCAAGAGAAGAGCCACAATGTGAGCATAATGTCAGTCCAGTAGAAGGTAGGCCTAACACCCCTAGGCTGGGCACTGGATTCAGCACACATTCAAGAGATGGAGTTATGCCTCAACTGGCTATCCTTTTGGCAATTAGGATTGCACTCAAGAATATTCACTTTTAGTTATTTTAAAAATTCTGGACACTATAATCTGTGGAATAAAACACAATTTTCTGCTATCTACCTCATTGTCACCTCCATACCCACAAGACAGCAGGAGACAGTAACACAAATTGGCACTTGAATCATGTGCAATTGCATCTCCATCATTTAGTGAGACTATGCTACCATGATTATAAAAGGAACAACAAAGACATAGGACACTGATGGAAAAAGTTGACCTCATATTGCATTTTTTGGGTCCTCAGAGACCTGGCAACAACTCCGTTAAGGCCACACACTCTACCAGTAAGTCTGCACTTGCCCGACTACTCCATGCTACTCCTGGAGTATTCTAACTCTGAATTCCCCCCAATCTACTATCTTTTCCTGTGGGTTTTCAGCTCTTGTAGTGAACAATGGACAGCTGTCTTCTCATGAGGCACCTGTTCATCACCTGATGCCACTTCTGGGGTCAGAATGAGGCATCCATCCATGCTATCAATGCTAGGTGCTTTGTTCTGCCCTCAGAATGACTTGCAAACTCAGTGGTGGATTCAAGTAGCTTGCTGGTACTTTGACTGAAAATATAGCTGTTGTCATCATTGCAAAGAAAGCCAAAAACCTGCAACAAAAATTGAGTTATTTAAATGTGGGTTAGGCAGAGGAAACCCCATACTGGATGTAGGTATTGTGAAGACAGTCCAGACCTGTTTTGAGGTTTTGGCTCTACATCATATTCAGGATAAGTCACCCATGTTGACAAGTCCACAGACACAGCGAGGTGACATCAGCACAACTGGTGAAATTGCTTTTCCCCTTCCCAGCATACATCAGCCTATCAGCCAATAGCCCTTGTGGTTTGCCTGTCAATCAACTGGATCCAAAACCTCCCTATCCAATCCCTTTTCTTCCTTTTCCATTCTAGTGAGTGAAGGAGGGAACTTTAAATGTATGCACAAACTGTCCAGCCATGAGATCAGTGGTGAGGGGTAAAATCAGGCCATTGCCTCCCTCCCCTGCCTGTCATGTTTATTTTTACTGTTTTACTTTTCCCCTGTCTGATCTCCTTTCCCATCATTACCTCGTTCCCTCATGCAAAGATCTGCAATTTATGTGATCTCCACCCAAGTGAACAAAGCCCCAATCTAATCCCTCACTACTGATTTCATGGCTGTACATACACTGCAGTAGAAAAACATGGCAACACACACTAGGTTGCCATACAATAACCAGTTCTGCCCAACAAAAAATCCTTCTATCGCTGGTCTCACACTGATGTCACTATTGAGCACAATCCACACACATGAACTTCTTCTCAAAAATCAGAGGAAATCTCCATTCTTTCTGATCTGCATTAAAGCCCTGAAAAGGTCCTGATTTGGCCCAGACTGTCCCATACATTATCTGGACAATTCGTAGTGAAGATGAAGTGAAACTGGTTTCTTGGCCTGTGTAGACAAGCCTATAGTTGCAGCTTGATGGTAATGATGCCAGCACTAGGTTACTTTTTAAATAGAATTATATTGATATTATTGGGGAAAGGTAATTAATTAAAAGTAATACAACATTTATAATTCATTACACCAAGCTCTCTGGTCTTCTAGGAAGGTCTGGTATATTCCAGCTGTTGGAAAGGTAAATAACAAATTACTAACTTCTTTGTTTTAAACACAATGTAAGTTTTTTACATGAATGGTCAATGGAAATTGCTTATTAGTTCCTAACCAACATATTGGTGGTATAGAGAAGTAAAGCTGTAATAATGGTTAAGTGATGTCACAGACAAGTTGATTCTTTTTACAAAGTGGCTTCTTTACTGATTTAATGGGATTTGATTTAGTTGAAGTCATTTAGGAAAGCATCAAAAGAAATTCTGATAGTCAAGATTAATGACCAGGCAAAGGCCTTATCTTATTTATTTATTCATTTACTGTATTCTTGTCCATTAGATACATAAGATAGATGCCACTGTGCATATTTAACCTTTCATATATGAAAAATATTGAACTTGCCAACCTTGAAACTTTTCATAGCATTCTTGATGGTTCACACTAAATTACGTTCACTTGCTAATTCAGTAAGAAATGACAAGCCTGGGTGACAAGTCCTTTCTTACCAAGGTTGCAGAATGAGAATTCATTACTCCCAGAGTATAAGTGGCAATACTAAATACAAAAGTGTGAAACCTGTTGCCTGTTTTTTTAAAAGGCCTAAGTAATCTAATGGCAATATTAGATGCTATCCATTACATTCTAGGTATTAAATCAGTTTTTTTTTAATGACACAGCCATGGTGTCAGAATGTTCCACCAAAATCCCACTGAGACCTTACATGACACTTTCATTAGAGGAAAATGGGCAACGGCGAAAGTATTGGAGGATATTGTCCTTCTTGACTCCCCCAGCAGGCCACACTGACAGTTTTGGCATGCCAGAAGCCATCATTTTGGATGAGTATGGATTTTTCTTTGGTTTGGAAGGTTGTGAGCTTCTAGAGGTTGGGGCCCAAAGAGGTAAACTGAAGATTTTACAACTGGTTTGGTGATAATTTGGCTTGTTTTAATGTTCTAAAAAATGCCCAAAGTTCTGTTTGATTTTTTTTAAAAAATGTGTCAAATTCAGCCTGTGGGATGGTTTTGTCTTCCTTTACATTATAGGATCTTCATGGGCCTTCTTTACAGTCAGTCAGTTATTGCTCATCACAATCACCTTTTCTTAGTAACCCATTCTTATTGACAAACTCATAAGAACATTTAAATAAAATAGCCCTATGAACACCACCACTAATTATGTGTCAAATCAATTTTAAATAATGGAAATAAAGAAGAAAATAGCTTTCCAATCACTTTGGTTGACCAACAAAACCTCCCAATTAAGAGCCACAGAAAAAAAAATTGTTAATCAGATAAGCTTTATAATATGGAATGAAGGTCAGCAGAGACTTGGTAATTTGAAGTGCACTCAGGAATAAAAATAAAATAAACATGCTTTATGCATTCAATCAATATTCTAGTCTTCCAGGCAGAAAATCCATGTTTCATACTAGCAAAGAGTATGATGATATCCCGAGATTGTCACATGATTCCTTATTCAACATCCTTGTTCTCCTTTCCTTTTGTTCTGACCTTCTGACTCTCGAAGTTTCCACAAATTGTGATATCCTTTCTAAGTTTCTTGATGACAATGGTTCATATGCTTTGACATCTCTATGAATCTCTGTAGAAAAGTCCTATTGATTTAGTGCAAAGGTGAAAATCAGGTGGTTCATATGCTGCATGTAATTCCTAAGCCTGCTTTTGTGTTCCCTGAATCAAGGGCAGCTGACGGATCCATTGCTGTAAGGACAGTGAATCCACCTCCTATACCTGTTCTGAGCTGTACAGGTCTCTTGGTGCTGGATTCTGTCATGACAGAGGATGACACTTGGAAAGCTCTTATTCTACTTGGAGCAGCCACAGAAGTAACAGCTTAAAACCAACAGCAGATTTGCTTCACCTATAATAATGGATACACTATCCATCCTTGCCTGGGTCCCTCCTGGATCTCCCATGCCAAAAAAGTCTGATAAAGAAGAACTGTTGCTCTGACAAACCCCTAGGAATGGTGTTCTATTCTAAAGCAAGATGCAGAGTGTAGTGTGTGATGTGCTTTTTGAAATCCAGAAATGATTTTAGCTACTTCTGCTTTTTAAAATTCATTTAGACCATCCAACCACAGATGCAAAACTGGGCCTTGAACCCATGAAACTTGCCCATGGCTAAATGACTGATGATTTCTGCAAACCAAACATCCTAGAGTAATTACCAAAAGAACCTTTTATAGTACATTCTGCTGTTACAATAACTGTTTTAATATTTTTAAAAAAAATCACCCTTTGTGGGTCTCCTGCCATGGTCTTAGACTGGAAAAGCCCAACCGCCATGGATCCAAAGTGAGCACCTCATGTAGGCACCTGAAAGGTCACATCTGCATCTACAACAATTTGCAGATCAAAAGGGGCAGGCCTAGGAGCTGTAAAGCAGGACATTCACACCTAGGCAATTTATGAGTACCAGCCAGGATGTGTTTCGCTGGCAATTAGATAACATTAACATCCCATCTCCTCTCTTTGGAAATTGTTGACTTCAAAGAGTAGTAATCCGGAATCCTTTGATATACAATAGCAACTATTTGCCTGAGGCTAGGTTTAAGGGTATGAAACAGGGGTAGGCAACCTTTCCCCTTTAAGGGCCGAGGGACTTCAGCTCTCAGAATCCTAGGAGCTATTGGCCAACATGGGACTATTGGCCAACATGGCTGAGGCTTCTGGGAGCTGAAGTCCCTCAGCCCTTAAAGGGGAAAGGTTGCCTACCCCTGGTATAAAAGATCCCCAAAATCTCAGGCTCATTGGGTCTCATTAGATTTCATGGTGACACTGCACCACTGTGAACAGTGAATTGGGTTCCAGCTCTTCCTGTTATCCTTTCCCTTTCATAATGGTTGAGTCTCTCCATCTTCATTCATCATTGGAGCAGCCTCCTTCAGGTAATTATCACCATTTGAAAGCCTTCTGTTCCCTATCCAAGCTAATTACTTTATTCCTGAGTTCTTGCATGTATGAGTGAATGTTAGAGTGTCTTTATATGTTTGAATCCCCAAATAAATCACAGATTCATTGGAAAGCTTTGTCTCCTTCAGTCCATTCCCTAGCCACCTCCATAAACATAGGATAAAAGATCCAATTGGAGACTTGGACCTTAGTAATTCCCTAGGTTCAAGTTCTTCTTACACCAGTATGGAAAGGGATCTTGTAGCACCTTTAAGACTAAAGATTTTACAGCATGAGAAAAGAAAGGTGAAATAGATCAGGGGACTAGTGGCTTTCTCCATGGTGGTCTAAGGAGAGAAAGTCATCAAAGTTTGCCTTCTGCTGAATGGGGAAAATCTGTTCGGCAAAAGGCACACTTTGACAACAATTTCTTTTCAGGAAGAAAATGAAAGTGCAATGAGGGCATGCAGGTGCTAGTCTCCCAATTGGTTTTACCTTGTGGCGAAATCCTAACTGAAAGAAAGAAGCTGGTAGCATGAGTTTTCATAGACTCGGGTCTAGTTTCTCAGATACATGGGAAGTAGACTCAAATCTATGAAAGCTCATGCTACCAGCTTTTTTCTCTAGTCTCAACAGTGCTACAAGATCCCTTTGCATACTGATTTTCCAGACTATGTCTTTGACTGTTATTCCAGGAAAAGATAAGAAGTGAAGGACAAGCATTATCCTATTATCTAGAGATCTAAATAGGCAAATGACAGCAAACAACCTATTCTAGTAGGAAATTGAGGCTATATGGAGTCTAGGGCTCCCCCAAGCTTCAAACTCTAAGCCTCCATAGATTGCAGCCCTAGCAATTAAAGTAGAAGCATAACACTGTAATTCTGTAGTATGAAAGGGCCTAAGAAGGTTTAAAAAATCTCAAACAAGGTTTTTGTGCAAATGAAAAAATCCCAAAATGCAAAATATATTTTGTCTGTTGGCCATTTTCCTTTTTGTCAAGGACAAGAAAATTTGTAAGTATTCTTTATGTCCCTGGTGTGCATTGATTTCCTGACAAATGTAAAGATGAATGGAACTGGGCCCATTTGCAACAGCAATTTACTTTCTTCACTAATGGCTACCATTTTGGGCTGTTAGAGTCATTACCTAATATATTACATAGTGTATTGCTTTCTAGTTACTTTTTTAGCATCTTCTTTTTTTAAAAAATAGTAAAATGTCCCTGAAACCTAACATATTGCAGTAACATGCAAATCTTACTCATTTACAGCAAAATATAGCAATGTTATTGATTGACACATTACTTTTTTTAAAAAAAAAAAATAACATCAACCTCCATAAATAACCCATAGTTTAGCTGTCATTAACCCCACACAGTTATAGTAACAACTGAACCTAAATATGAGTCAACAGGATGAAGCAGTGGCTAAAAAAAGCCTATGCAATTATGGGCTGCATCAACAGGAGCATAGTGTCCTGACAGATGAAAAGTAATAGTACCACTTTATTCTGCTTTAGTCAGACCACAACTGGAATACTGTGTCCAGTTTTGGACATCACAGTTTAAGTAGGATACAGTCAATCTGGAATGTGTACAGAGGAAGGCAAGATCTAGAAACCCAGCCTTATGAGGAACAAATGAGGGAGCTGGATAAAATCAATTAGTTTAATTCTATTTTAAGGGGTGGGTTTTGGGTGGGGGTTGTAGGAATTGGGAATGTTTTAACTGCTGTTTTTTAACTTGCTGTAAGCCGCCCCGATTGCGCTGCAGAGGGGCGGGTTAAAAATAAAATATTATTATTATTATTATTATTATTATTATTATTATATATTTAGCTTGGACAAAAGAAGAATGAGAGGTGACATGATACAGGGTGAGCCTCCCTTATCTAGAATTCCAAATGATTTTTTCATGGATGGCTAGAAGAGTGACACCTTTGTTTTCTGATGGGTCAATGTACATAAATTTTGTTTCATGCACAAAATTACTTTAAAATTGTATAAAATTGCATTCAGGCTATGAGAATAAGGTGTATATGAAAGATAAATGAAATTCGTTTTCATACTTGGATCCCACCTACAAGATATCTCATTATTTACACATATGCAAATATATTCCGAAATCCAAAAGAATCCAAAATTCAAAACACTTTGGTCCCAAACATTTTAGATTAGGGTTCTTCAACCTGTAGCTACCTTTAAGCATCTGAATTGTTTTTGTGTAGATGATGGGGCCAGCTTATTTTCTACTGCTTCAGAGAATTGACCATGAACCAATGGATTCAAATTACAAGAAAAAAGATTCCACTTAGACATTAAGAAGATACTTCTTTACTATATGAACTGCTTGATAGTGGAATGGACTGCCTTGAAGGGTGGTTTCACTCTCCATCTTTGGAGATCTTTAAACTGAGGTTGGATAGGTATCTTTCAGGAGTGCTTTAGTTTTCCAGCATGGCAAAGAGTTGAACTAGATCACACTTGCACTCCCTTGCAACTGTAAGATCTTAAGGTTCTATGAATGACAGATAGAAATACATGAATTCTTTTCATGATTCCATTATTCACTCATTTAGGGGACAGGTTCTGATTCTCTGGGAGTAGCAGCTTGTTAGCTGCCCTTTCATTTTCAACAAATTACCAACTTTCATTTCATTCCAGGGCATTCCAGAAAAGAAACTGGTATGAGATGCAAGTGGTGCTAATAACCTGAAATGATTCCCTACCAAATTAATATTACCAAGATATTTTACAAAGATCATTGCAATACAGTCTGGTTTTGTTTTGTTTTTTGTTTTAAAAAGGAAACCGTTGTGGGAAGGGGGAGGCTTCATTTCCACGTAGTGCAAAAATAGCATATGTTTCCATAGCAACAACTGATCCTCAAATCTTTTTTTAAAAAATACTTTGATTTAGTTTTGGAATTGAGACATGGATATCAGTGGTGGCACATTAATCCTGACCATCTGCAGAAAGTGACTGTAATGCAGGGGTGGGTGAGGAGGCAAAAACCTTCTCATTTGGTAATTATTAAGGAAGCTACTCCAGCAACTGCTTACAAAGCTCACTGCCCAAGCAGATAATAAGCTTTAGGAATGATCATCTCTGGCCAGGCTTGATCCAAATGCCCATGTCCTTTGTGATTTAGGTGGTTTTGGTTTGGGCTGTGTTGCTGTTAACTGTTGCTCTAGTTTCCAAAGGCCAGTATATGCATGTTAGGGAATTAAAGGTAAACATTTTTCAATCCTTTAGATTTAAGGATGCATTTAAAATGCCTTCCATTGGCTGTAAAATGTTCATCTCGAGACAGCTGTCACTGAGAATAGAGGTGGCATATTTACAGCCCCCTTCCCAGACAATTATTGAAGTCAAATAATTTAGGAGGACCACAGAACCTACAAGAAACAGTGTGGTGTACGACAGCTCTGGAGATCAGGGTTCGAATCCATGCTGTGCCACCATAGAAACCCACTGAGTGATGTTGGGCAAGTCACACACTCGCAGCTTCAGAAAGAAAACATCAAATCAAACAAAATCATCACCTTTTATTATGATCAACAGATCCAATAAGAGACTCAAGCATAAAATAAAAAGCATCTAAAAGGAATATGCAGTACAGTAAAACAATAAAATAGTTACTATCAGAAAGAAAATGTGATAGAGAGCCAGCGTGGCATAGTGGTTTCAGTGTTGGACTATGACATTGGAAGTCCAGGTTCAATTCCCAGCTTGGACATGAAACCCACTGGGTGACCTTGGGCAAGACACATGCTGTCAGCCTCAGGGGAAGGCAACGGCAAAACTTCTTCTGAACAAATCTGTCAAGAAAACCCCATGATAGGTTTACCTTAGGGTCACCATAGGTTGGAAATGACTTGAACACACACAGCAACAAACTGATCTCATACTTCTGATTTAGAGGGAACTTATGGAGGAGATTCTTCATCTCAGGGCAGGTTACCAATCTATCATACTGATTGTTGTTCTAAGCAATTAAAGCAGACAACTTGTGTGTGTGTTGTGATTTATTTCTTTAGTGCCTTAACATACCACCATAGAAGTCAGTAAATGAGAAGCATTTTTTAGCATTTTCCCATCCAGGCATTTTTAGAGTTTAGAAGTAACTAGATACAGGTAGCCAGTTACTTGCAAATAAATCAATTCCCCCAATAACAAATACATTAATTATATGTATATGTTATTACTTTTTTTAACATCAAAAAAGATAGCTTCATGCTTTCTGCTATGTGACTGTACCTTTTTAGTTACTTTGATAGCCACAGGGAATTTACAAAATGGTAGGGAAGGAATAGCATATGTTTCAGGTGCTGAACTTGTGCTGCAGCCTGATGTTGCTGCTTCATATTATGTCATTAGTACTGAGGTGATGATGAGGTAGACAGGTGGAGGTTGTGTCTTCTGCCACAGGTCAGTGACTTAGGGCCTTTGCAGACTGCTAGAAATAGTGTAAATTGAGTCCACTTTAAGGGTTAGGGTTAGGGAATAATGGGAACTGTAGTTCCCATGATTCCCTAGTACTAACCCTAATCCTAGTACTAACCCTAGCACTAACCCTAACCCTTAAAGTGGACTCAGTTTGCACTATTTCTGGCAGTCTGCAAAGGTCCTTATTTAGGTTTATAAGAGTAACAATAATTGTTACTTATGAGAGATGGGAAAGCAAAGTTAAATGGCTACTTTGGCCCTGTCTGCATAAGCCAAATAAAACATCCTCCCTCGTCCTCTCAGAGAGAAGTCTGTGCAATGCACAACACAAAACCTAGTTCTGGTGTGAGGAGTCTGGACAATGTCCAGCCAATTTAGCATGGAACCTAGGTTATACATCCTTTATAGCAGAGTAAAATAATTCATCTTTTAATTTGAATCTTCCCAGAAGATCCAGAACCCTCTGTTGAAATGTGGCATGGCATGTGAAGCCCACTCTACCACCTCACTGTGCATGGTTACTGCTACAGTGAATCACTTGCTCTGAGGACAGTGAGACACATGTGCAAACAGCTGCCTGGCATCGCAATGGCAGTGCTCAGATAATGAGGAGATGTTAAGGCAGCTTTGGGACCAGAATTCCTGTTGCTCCCCATGCAGACACCATCTATAATGGTAACCAGTCAATGGAAGTGAAAGCTTTCAGCTGTATTTTTAACATTACATCATCTAGTTGTATCATGTTCCATCAGACAATATCCTCTGAATCTATACTTTTTATGAAGTATAATGAAGTAACCTTTTAAATACAGGGCTTCCCCCCCCCCACCCAATGCAAGCTCTAACTGTGAGCACACTTCCCTGCAGGTAAACTCCATTAAACACAGTGGGACTTCTTTCTGAGTAATGCATACAAGTGTGCAGACCATGTTAAATACATTCAAAAGGAGAACTTGAAAGCTCACTGCAGACCTCAATGCTTTCCAATTGGAAATTATACCCCTGCTAGATTATGGCCAAAGTCAAAATAATTTTCACAAACACAACAGGACATTGTGACTCATCACAGCTTTCCAAGAAGTGTATCTGTGTGAAACACAGGTTTGCCGACAAGTTTTCTTCACATTAATGTTTTGCATTTCTATTAGATGTATCCAAAAATGTTTTGCTATTCTTTTTGTTCCTTTTGTGTTTCATTCATCAAAATCACATTTGTTTTGTTCTTCATTTGTCATCAATACATTGTTTTAATTGGAATCATGCTGCTTTGTTATTTTATTTTCCATATTTTTTTATTTATTTATTTTTTTGCTTGATTTTGTCAACATGCTCACCAGTCTTTAGCTAGCCTGACAAATGAAAAGGGATTGTGGAAAATGCAATCCTCACCAGTCTTTAGCTAGCCTGACAAATGAAAAGGGATTGTGGAAAATGCAGATAAAAACACCTGCAACCCTTTCACATTACATTATTATAGCACAATGATTCCACTTAAATTGCCCTGGCTCTGTACTTATTAATTAGTATGTCAAAAGAGAAAAATTGAATGCAGTAGTCTATTACATGCAGGGACACCATTTTGACCAAACTGATATGACATACTTGTTCTGGACACATTTTCCCTGGAGGACAAATTGGTTCTCATTGCCTATTTATACCTACAGGTCTAAACCAAGCAAATAGCACAACAGACAACCATCTTAATCATTTTATCTCTGTAGCAAACCCATTTTCAACTTTTCTCACAAGCACCAAGCATAAATATCATTTTCCTCATTTTAATTTGTTGTTGTTTATAGTTATGCATTTTGATTAAATCCTGAGGTTCATTTTTAAGGGTGTCACAGTAGGTCTGGAAGCTATAATCCCATCCATAGTTCAATATCTGTATGTAGATGAAAGAATGTTAAATGTGGCAGTTAAAATGCTAAGCTAAGTAATCAGCTCATTAGAAAATGGTTCAATATGTTTATTGTCTGTAGCTAGGGCTGTTAAAAGAGGACTCACATAAAAATGGATAATTTAAGGTATTCAGAAGCCCAATTCTTCTTTGGCTGTGTCTGCACTACAGAAATAATCTAGGTTGACACCACTTTAACTACCATGGCTCAATACTATGGAATTTGGGAAATTGTGGTTTGGTGCAGCACCAGAGCTCTCTGACAGGGGAGATTAAATGTCTCCAAAAACTACAAGTCCCAGAATCCCATAGCACTGAGCCATGGCAGTTAAAGTGGTGTCATCCTGGATTATTTCAGTAGTGTGGACACAGCCTTAGACAGTGACCATGTAACCTTAGGCTTTGCAGGTAGGCTGTATGTTTATGTTGGCTTCTTATACTGTTAAGATACATTTAAAGAACTTCAGTACAAAGGGGTTTGGTAGGTGAAATGAAATATGCAAAGTTCACCAGCTATGCCCTTTCATTCTCACCAGAATGAACACCAAACATGAATATGAAGACAAAGCCCTAAAGGAAAGAGCTCCACTAGACTTCATTGTTTGGCTTTTATCTTGCTTTTGCCCTACTCATTTAGTGCTGGAAAGGTCAATCCATAAAACCCTTCAGGTGTTTCAACAGTGCTCAAGGCTCTTCAATATTTCTGTTTGGGTAACAAAGATATATTGGAGGAAGGAACAAATGGGAAAACCAAATGAAATCTGAAACTCAATACCATACCTGAATTTAATAAATGAGTGTCAGAGAGGTGATTGAGCTAGCAAGGAGGCAAGTGATTATGTAACACAGCCAGCACATCAGTAACCAGGATTCCTCTCGGGAAGTGGTTCCAAACTTGAGCCCCCATACATTGTTGAATAGGGTCCAATTCTTGGCTAATTTTTATTCTTGAAGGAAGTAACATGTAATTTTAGCAATTTTCATCATTTTGCAAGAAAGTTGTCAAAATGTGTTTGGTTATATTTACAGTTTGGTACCTATTCTATACCATTCTGTTTGGTACCTGTTCTGTACTATTCTGAGAGCCAGCATAATGTAGTGGCTTGAGTGTTGGACTAGGAGACCAGGTTCAAATCCTGGCTCAGCCATAGAAATCCACTGGGTGATCCTGGGCAAGTCCTAGGGCTCTGTTGGCAAACCTATGGCACGTTTGCCAGAGATGGCATGTGAAGCCATTTTCCCTGGCATGTGGAGCAAGAAGAGGAGGAAAAGGTACATGCCTGTTCCTCCTCCTCCCAGCCATCCCAGGCCTTCAGCTGCCTCTGGAGAGGCAACTGAAGGCCCAGGAAGTTGTGGGTGGGGGAGAGGTCCTGCCCCAGATGTCCCATCCCCATAGGCCACAAGTCCCACCTTGGATGTCGCATCCCTTGGAAGTCCCTGCCGGGATACAGTCACTAATAAGATGCATTTGGTAAATGCTGCAATGCCTCTGGGCAACTGCATCCTGGCTAAATCCCGGCTCTCAGCCACACCCAAGAAGCCAATTTGCAAGCCCTTGTTTGCAGATCAGCCAGCTGTGCATGGCTGGGAGCCGGAATTTAGTCGAGATGGAATCACCCAGCAGCATTGGTGGCATTTTTAATGCAATAATTCCCAAGTGCATCCTGTAAGCGACTATCCCAGCAGGGGTAAGTTGCTTTATTTTTGATTTCTATAAGCCCCATATTCTCACAGCATCTGGAAAAGTCACCAAGAATACTGATAGCCACAGTCCAAAATGAGAAACAAGGAAAACTGCTTACAAAATCTGTGCAGTTTAAAGCAAAGCAAAGCAAAGTCCTGTAGACACAAAGTAGAAACAAAGCAAATTAACAAGCCAAGAGTTCAAATTAGAGAGTAGTAAAGCATTCTGAGATCCAGGGTTTCAGAGAGGTAAGTCAATCAGGCAGTCCAAGAGTCAAAGGTCCAAGTCGAGAAGACAAAGGAAGGTCAGGATCAAGCATGCTTTACCAGCAAACTCAGATAATCTCTAACAACTGGTCTAGCATCCTTCCCGTTTATATAACCAGCTCTCATGAGCTCAGCTGTTTGGTGATTAGATGGCATTTCTCATAAAGCCTCCTCAAACGCTCTTCGCTGATGGAAGGTAGGTATGTTGTCTTCTTCTGTGTGTCCTATGCCTGAAGGCTCTGCTGCCGGGAGGCTTGGTTGCTGATCCTCCTTGGAGACCACTGACTCTGCTTGAACTCACAGGACAGAACTAGGGCCAGGCTCAGGTTCAAGCTGAGGCTCCAGTTCATTCTCTGAATCCTCTGAGTCCTTAGCTGGGCTGCGCACGACACAATAGCAAACCCCCTCTGAAGAAACTTGCCAAGAAAATTCCATGATAGTTTCACCTTAGATTTGCCATCAGTCAGAAATGACTTGAAGAAACACATCATCATCATCAACAACAACAACCTATTCTGTGAAAATTTTGCATGGCTTTTTTGTGTGTACAGAAATCAGACTTACCTGTGCAGGAAACAACATTGTGTAAAAAAGAAATCCTGTTTCCTTTTTAGGAAACACTGTAGTTGGGGACTTATGAGCAAAGTTCACACATGGGCCAGAATTAAGTTAGCGACATACACATATGT
>CM034701.1:347620709-347633444 GCA_020142125.1 Phrynosoma platyrhinos
GGGGGGCAAATGTTGTTATTCCTTTCCTCCCTTTTTAGCAAAAAAGTGTCCTTCTCCTCACTTATTGTAAAGCCCCAAAGTTGCCTTGCACATCCATTTCATGATTTGCAGCATGCAGACTACTTTCCTCAGAGTCAGATGCAAACTGATGGCATTAGTGCTGAGCTCTGCCAGGGTCCTCCAAGGGTTTTAATGCTGCTGTATTCAATTCATGTCTGGCTCTGGGAGAGGCAGCCAGATGTTTCTCTGATCCTGCCTACTTGCCTTGAAACAGAATGGCCAGAAGAGGCATATTCAGGGCCTTACAGTAGAGGTGTGTGTGCCTTCAAGTCACCTGTTGACTTATAATGATTCCATGACTTCCATGGGATTTTCTTAAAAGGATACTCAGAGATGGTTCTACCAGGTCTTTCTTCTGAAATATAGCCCACAGCACCTGGTAAATGGGTACAGGAGTATATTCCTCAGTGTAGTATAGGTCATCGTGTTGATAGAGGCCTCTGGCTTTTTGCATAAAAGACAGCATTTTCTGTACAGGAAACATTTTCTACATAGAAAATGCTATTTCCTGCTATACAGAAACACCACATGAAAAATTTGGGTAGAATAAGTCCACAACTGTGAACGTTTTGTGAGACCAGGATTTTCACGAAACTCAAGAAGCATGTTTGTTGAATATTTCTGAATATTCTTTCATCCCTGTTTCTGGAAACTGTTCTCAAGATTCCTGACAACAGGTTATGCTCACTGGAGCTGACTATTGAAGGTACCTGGGGATTAAGCATCACTGCTCCAGAGGGAAAGAAGGATAGGTGGGTATAAAAAGATCCTACATAATACTTTAGGATAGAGGTAGGCAGCCTGGTGTTTTCCTGATTTTTTGGATTACAACTCCCATAATCTTTAAAACTAATGGGAAGTATAGTTCAAAAACATGTAGAGTCCTCCTGAATTGTTCTGGCCCACTTGAGGGGAAAATGCTGTGTTTCCACACATGAAGCTAATAGAGGGTTAAATCCAATTATACCTTTCCTCCGTTTTTCTTATACAGTTTACTTATACAGGTTTTCCTTCTCTGAAATTCTTGGGACCAGAGGTGTTTTGGATTTTGGAATACCTGTATTTGCATATGTGTACATAATGAGATCTCTTGAAGATGGGAACCAAGTCTAAACACAAAATTCATATATGTTTCATATGCACTTTATACTAGGGGTAGGCAATCTAAGGCCCGGGGGCCGGATGTGGCCCCCCGAGGCCTTTGGAATTGCCCCAGGTTGGTCCTGCCACCGCCGCCACTCATGTTTGCTTCATTGCAGGTAGAACCTCAGCACAATCAGGAACTCTGATAAGGTAGTATTGATACTCATGTGGGGAATTCTGTCAATATGCATCTCTATTATTGTTAATAACATTAATACATTCCCTGTTGCTATTAATAATATTAATAATAGTTAACAGATTGAAAAATAAAGTGGGCTCCTGTACCTTTAATGGATGTATAGAAAGAATTTCAGCAAGTGGTGCTCATTGTGCAACTATGTAACAAGAACACACAATGAAACTCCCTCTTCTACACAGCCATTAAATGTCCAAGAGTCTACTCCAGTTATCACTGTGCTACTCCTAACTACTGATGTTCCTCTCCATCCTATGAAGTAAGATGTAGTCTTTTATTGTTGGCTCTTCTATGGACTTTCTTATACCAGCCATAATACTCCAGATTGATCCCAGAGATCCCAGAGCTTCCTGGATTCCTCCAATACTTTCACACTCCATAGCAACAGTGGGTGGCTATGTACACATGCATCCCTGCTGTATTGCCCAGCACTGCCACTACTGATGCAAGTTGCTTGTTCTGTAGTTGGAAACAAGGTTCCCAACATTGATTATAAGGCTGGGCACCTCGTTATGACCTCAGAGGGAGTGACTCACACTGTGGTGCTGGGCAACACAGGTGGGATGCATGTGTAGACAGCTGCCAAGCATTGCTACAGAATGGCTTTGAGTTTTCCTGCAAAATCAGAGCAAAAGGTAAGTTTTAAAAAAATGGTTTAAGGGAGAGATAGGGTGGATTTGGTGTGGAACTGGCCTTATGTTGTGAATACAGTCTGCTCTCAAATCAAGGATTTGGTCCTGCATCATGAAGACAGGTCACCAGGGGTGAGATCGTTGTATTTGGCCCATGTAGATGAGCCTTTTGCCTTTTCTTTCTCACACTGAGGATGTAGCTAAGTCATGTTGCTTTTTATTATACAATTTTTCCAAATTTAGACCTTTTCTATCTGCAATGATTCTGGTTCATGCCGTGGTGATTCCAAATCTTGATTGCTGTGATTTTCTTTTGACAACTCATGCAGAGTTTGGAAAACCACTATGGGCGTGTGTGTGTGTGTGTGTGTGTGTGAGAGAGAGAGAGAGAGAGAGAGATGTAGTCTAAAAAGCCACTTCTCCCAACTTGGATCGTGTACACTATCTAACATATCTGCTTTTTCCAACCAGAGAACGTTCTGGCCTACAGAATGATTAGATTTCTCATACTCTGATAGTCCATCAAATGAGAACAAAAATCAAGAATCACTATTTCATATGATATGTTCCTTCTATGACTCACCCAGTAAGTCTTCTGTCCCTGTGCATGGGCAATAAAATTGCTTCCTGAACCCTTGTAGCCCCATGGACAATCAGCTTAAATTATAAAGCAGAAGATTTTATTACCTTTAGCATGTGTAACTACAGCTGTTATTACTGGGCCTAACAATCATTGTTACAGTTCAACAAATATGTCTTAATCAATTTGAGTTTGAAAAACATGCAGTCTATTATATATGAATAAGCATAACCAAACAAAATGCAGATTTAAAGTGACAGGGTCATTTCCTGACACGTCCAATGGATTCAGTGTTCACTGAGTCAAAATAATTCCTTTTTGCATTGTTAACAACAGAGAAATAATGTCATTGTTAATATTCATGAGTAGCCATCTCTGTAACAATGGGAGAGGTGCTCATCCAAAAGTTATCTCAACAGATGAGTAGAGGAGTTTTCATGGAGGTCATTCAGTATAGTACATCATAAAATAAGCTTCCTATCAATGTTGTTGTATGACACCTGCCATCAGCTCCATCCAGAATAACCAACTACAAATGATGATGGGAGTCATAGCCCAGCAACATCTGATGAGCATGCACCAATACTGAATAACTGTGCATGGCAACTCATGGTCAGTCCAGTCTGTGGATCATTGGCCCACCACCACAAAAGATCCACTGTATCTTAATTGTCATAGCTCCAACTATGGTATCATGGGTTTTATTGTTTTGTGAGGTACTTAGATTTCTGGAGTAGAAAGCTTCAGCAGTGTAGTTCAGATGTGTGCACAAGAGAATTTTAAGCACCAATTCACACTCTATTTTCCAACATTTCAAAGAATATAACCATGAGTGTTAAAGATATCAAACTATTTGGATGCACCCCAGGTTTGTTTAGACTTTGAATTAGATTTAGGGCCTTTGCAGACTGCTAGAAATAGTGCAAACTGAGTCCACTTTAACTGTCCTGCTCAGTGCTAGGGAATTATGGGAATTGTATTTTTTTCTGAGACATTGAGCCTTCTCTGTCAGAGAGCTCTGGTGCCACAATAAACTACAGTTCCCATGATTCCCTAGCACTGAGTCAGGGCAGTTAAAGTGGACTCCATTTGCACTATTTCTAGCAGTCTGCAAAGGCCCATAGTAATTAGAAATAATTGCAAATTACATCTCAGTTCTGGTACTATCTTAACAGTATTAGGACAATATCTTAATTGCTCTTTTCTTTCTTTGAGTTATCGTCATTCTGCCTTGTTAAGAAAGGAGTCTATCACTAGATGAATGTGGAACAAAGTAAGGTTAATACTACACTGAGATGAAAAATCCAAGGGACAGACTTAACACTGAATTTTGCCTAGAGCAAAATTCAATGTGATTTAATCATTGCAAGAGAGTTTGGAAAACCCCAGGCACCTGGATGCCTAGTGAGAGTCAAAAAATTTTGATCCCAGGAACATGAACACTGTTATTCTGGAAATCTGATGTTGTAAGACAACACGTTATGCTAATGACTCTGTTTACAGACCTAGTTTAAATCTAACCAAATGATGAAGATGGTGATGATGAAGAAGATTATGATGATGATTTTTTTTTTAAAAAATACTCTCTGTTGAAAACAAAAACACACATTGGTTCTTGACATTATGCCATCAAGTTGAATTGAGGAGAACATAAAATAATTTGAATTTAAGATTGCATGATTTACTGTTTCATTGGTGAATCCCTTTAAAGCCTTGCTCTCAAAGCTTTGCACCTGTGCCCTATTCTGTGTTAGCATGCTAGAATCTTTTCTCCTTGGTTGGAGGTTAAAAGCTTTCTAAAATGCTGCTATGTACATTGTATACGTGTCCTTGGCCATCTGTTTTGTTTACTGACTGTAATGAAAATCCCTAGAATTTTGGGATGCTGTTTGTCCAAATTATCCAGATTTCTGTGTTGTTGGAAGCACACAGACCGTCCTGAGAAAAGCTAGCGATGTAAATGAATCCAAATGAAAAGTTGGTATAAGAGAGACAGTGATAGGAAAGATGTGATGTCCTCAGGCATGCTCACTTACAGAATGTTTTTTGCATAGTTAAATTATATAAGAATGTAGGCAACCCAGGAGTCTCCAGATGGACTGCAGATCCCATCAGGCTCAGCCAGCATGGCCAATGGTAAAGGATTATGGGATTTGTAGTCTAAAAAGGCACCAGGTTGCTTGCTTCTTGTTACCTTGTTAGAGGAATGTCATGCTGTCATTCCACTCTGTGGCAGGAAAAGACATCCAAACTGAATATGACCTAAAAGAGGATTTTGGATGCAATAGGAACAGGTAGCCAGGTGTCCTACTTTATAGAACTCAGTCCTCAGTTTGAAGGGCTTCCAGAAGACAATACTCCACTAAAAAGCATACTCTATTTGAAAGGACGATTTAGACCAACTCTGTTTTAAAGGTAAAAGAAGTATTTAAAAAGGAGAGTAGAAGAGAAAAGGCAGAATGACTCAACACCTTCTTTGCCTCAGTCTTCTCACAAAAGGAAAAGGGTGCTGAACCTCAGGAAAATGGAGCAGAGGATGCAATACAAAAAATGCAGCACAGAATAAGTAAAAGGTAGTACAAGAATACCTGATTAATCTAAATGAATTCAAGTCTTCAAGGCCAGATGATCTCCATCCAAAGATACTAAAAGAACTAGCAGAAGTAATCTCAGAGCCACTGGCAATAATCTTTGAGAACTCCTGCAGAACAGTAGTCTTAACACGCTGGAGGAGGGCAAATGTTGTCCCCATCTTTAAAAAGGGAAAAAGAGGATCCCAACAACTACTGCCTGATTAGCCTGACATCAATACCAGGAAAGATTCTAGAGCAGATCATTAAACAGAGAGTCTGTGAGCATTTAGAAGGGAATGACATCATCACTAAAAGTCAACATGGAGTTCTCAAAAACAAGTCATCCCGGACCAGTCTTATATCTTTTTTTGATAAAATCACCAGCTTGCTAAATGAAGTGAATGCGGTAGACATAGCATATCTTGATTTAAGTAAGGCTTTTGACAAGGTCCCTCACAGTACTCTTGCAAACAAGATATTAAATGTGGGCTAGACAATACAATTGTTAGGTGGATTAGTAACTGGTTGACTGACTGGATCCAAAGGGTTCTCAGCAATGACTCCTCTTCATCCTGAAGAGAAGTGATCAGTGAGGTGCCACAGGGTTCTGTCCTAGGCCCAGTGCTATTCAACATCTTTATCAATGTTTTGGATGTAGGGATAGGGGGCATTCTTTTCAAATTTGCAGATGACACCAAATTAGGTGGAATAGCTAATACCCCAGAAGACAGAATGAAAATTCAAAATGATTTTAATAGATTAGAAAGCTGGGCCAAAGCTAACAAAATGAATTTCAACACAGAGAAATGTAAGGTACTGCATTTAGGGAAAACAAATGAAATGCATAGATATAAGATAGGAGACACCTGGCTTAACGAGACTATGTGTGAAAGGGCTGTAGGAGTCCTAGTAGACTACAAGTTGAACATGAGTCAACAGTGTGATGCTGCATCTAAAAAGGCTGCTACGTCATACAAAGGCTGGTATATGAAGGGAATGGTGTAGACATTGGTTTTATTATAGTTCCCCATGATATTTTTGCAAACAAGCTAATAAAATGTACATTAGATAAGAATAACATATTAGAAAGCTGGGCCAAAATTAACAAAATTAATTTCAACAGGGGAAAATGTAAGGTACTCCACTTAGGTGGAAAAAATGAAATGCAAATGTTTGGAATACCTTCTGAGTAGCTTGCCAAATTCATGCTTACAGCACAGACAGATTTGAAATAAAAACATACTTTGGTTTAGCACATGACTTGTGTTTAATGTTGTGGACTTAGAAAATGAATAATTTTCTGAACAAAACCTGATTTTCATGCAAATCCCAGGTTTCTTTTGGATTGGGGGGGTGTCGCATAGGAAACAATGTATTTTGAGCAACAATAATGTCTTGTGTACAAAATGGTGTGTTCCCCTCAAATGTGGAATATCTTGTGGTGGTTGACCTCCTCCCAACAAAGTGTCTTGACATATGAAGAATGGAACAATCTGAGTGTTTTCTTAGAACATTCATAACCTCAGTATAAGTATTTTAAATTGTGATCTCAAAGTTTTATCAACATGGCAACTGGAACAAAACAAAAGAGTTATTTTTTTCCCTCCAGGCTGTTCAAATACAATAATGAAGTAAATGTCAATTTGCTGCCCTTGCATGATACCCTAACGTAGGACCTTTGCAGACTGTGAGAAATAATGCAGACTGAGGCCACTTTAACTGTCCTGGCTCAGTGCTAAGGAATCTTGGGAACTGTATTTTTTTTCTGGGATATTGAGCCTTCTCTGTCAGAGAGCTCTGGTGCCACAATAAACTACAGTTCTCATGATTCCTTAGTACTGAGCCAGGGCAGTTAAAGTGACCTCAATCTGCATTATTTCTGGCAGTCTGCAAAGGCCCTTTAGTTGACTGTGAGGCAGTCACCTCATCTATCTAAACAGCAGAACCAGAACCTATATCCTCACAAAAGCAAACCCCAGACAGCATTCTATCAACTTTTTTATTATCTGCTTCAAAAGCCAGTCGAAGCTAGACTATTATTGCAGAGAAAATGCATACAGCGGGTTGCCATGAGTTTCAACAACATGTAATGACAAGCAGGGAGGGGAACTCAGCCAGTGATCCTTGTTGTGAGAATAAGGGTGTTTCTAGTACACAGAAGTTTCATTTGTGTTGTTTACAGGTTCAATGACTGTCTGCCTCCTTGACTTAGGGGGTTGTTTTGCCCATTTCCTATTAGAATACATTGCTTGGATTTTTGAAAGCCACATCATAGAAATGCTGAAGGTGGCACAAAAAATAATTTCTTAGTCTAGCAGGTGAAGTAATATTTCTTCTACATTGTTGACCTTTTTCACTCAATTTGATATAAAATGAATTGCTTTAAAAAAAAAAACCTCAGAAGAGAAGGAAAAACTAGGTGAAAACTTCTCATGTGAAATGTGCAGTGTTCTTAACTATGATATGGCCATGGACTGTGTGAATGTCCTGTATGATTAGCTCTCTGGGGTGTACAACCTCCCCAACCTCCCATATTTCTGTTGAAACCCAGCTGGAAGGAAAAATGAAGTATTTCCTCTCATGGGATTTTTTTCAGAATAAGGAGGTAGAGGCAGCTGGAGAGGCTGAAAAACAATGGAGAGAACTATACAAGAAAGAATGAAAAACATGCAGCACACTCAGCCACCTCAAAAATAAAAATAAAATAAGGGAAAGCTTAAAAAAACCATGGAGAAACTTTCAATTTTTTTTTTCTCTAAAGGACACAGAAAATGAGGATGAAAACAGAAGACTCTTTCATGGACAATACTGGAAGACAGATTTTGGCACAACACAAGCAAAAGAACTCCAAAAGATAGAGGTGCTTTCTGACAATGATGAAAGTGAAAATGAGATCAAAAGTACTGCTTTGACTCAGGTCTGGTAGTGAATTGGAGATCTTCTGGGAACTCTGATATATCGAGGCAATTTAAAGCCCTATTTTTCTCCAGGGCCAAAGTCTCACAGCTGTCTCATAAGGGAAGAGTGCCATGTACTGAGCCATCAGCACGTTGGTTTTCTCACAAAGTCATTTTCTCTAAGCAGTGGCACCATCTGACCTTGCTTAGCTGAAGAGATCTGAAAGGATTTGACAGTTCAGTGAGGTACAACTGCTTAGTGAGAGCTTATGTCAAAGGTATCGGTTGCAGTCTAATCCCAGCTCTAATACTTAGCAACAGAGGAGCCACAGGAGTGTTGCTCCATCTTGTTCCATGAGAGAAGCCTGCACTGTGGCTCCTCTCCATATCAGCAACATCTTTGAGGGTACATCTACTAATTCATGTTGCTAGAGCACTAACCCATAAGAAGTCAGTGTTTTTATCCTGAATAAAATTACATAGTCTCCCAGCATTTTCCAGATGGCCCTTTATTTTAATGGATAGGTCTCATTTTCTTTCTTTCATTCATGCAGCATAATGCATGCCCTTTATTTTAAAATACTACAATTCCACCTGGCCCATTTATATTTGTAAGTCTGATCTGGCAAGCTTCTTTCCTTCAATCACACCTGACCCCAATCAGTTGCTCTTGCTTCATCCAAGTGGTACTCCTGTAGAGAGAAGCAGTGGCACAGATTGGTGATTAATTATCATCAGCTTAGAGAATGTGTGGAGAGTGGAAGTCTTCTCATCGGAGTGATAATAAGGAGGAAGAGGTCATTAACCTCTGCGGTGATAGCACATCCTGTTCTAACCATGAAACTTTAAACACCAGTGCTGGAGTATAGTTTAGATGCCAACAGTAAGGCTGCATCTGCGCTGGTGCCAAAACAAACTACAGTTCCCAGAATTCAATAGCATTAAGCTATTGCTTTTGGCTTGCTTGGCTTTGGCCTAGCACTCTTTTGGGCTTTTTGCTATTTTAGCTCTTGCCTATTTAATTTTACTACTTTATCTCGCTTGCATTTCCTTGAGGAACCCGCGAAGAGGGGGGAGCGAGTGAGGTCTTTGGGCCGGCCTTCTGGGCCTGTTGAGCCTCCGAATCCCCAATTCTCGGGGGTCTTCCATGTCAGTGTGATAGTGAATCTACTTTGGGCTTTAATCTCAATGCTAAAGATGCCAACAGGTATTTATTTGGGGTATAAGGTCCAGTACCATGGATAATACCTTGGCTAGTTTCTTTAACCTTCAGACTGAAGCCTGAAGACTAAATTTCAGACTTCAACCAGATAAAAACATGAAACAAATTCACTACTTCATTGACATTGGCATTGTGTGTGAGCATGGAAGAGGATGCTGAAGAAACAAAATTATAATCGAAGAAAACTAACTCTACATTGCAATGAATCTAAGGAGTTTATTACACATTATTTAGTGCAAGTTATTGCAGTTGCATTAAACTCTGAAGCTGGATCTTACTGCATGCACCAGGAACCAGGCAAGTGCAACCCGGCTGCGTCCCAGACCCCAGCCGTGCTTAGCCAGTATCTTTTAAAAAATGGTAAATTCCCAGTTTTGAAAAGATGCTGGCTAAACATGGCTGGGGTCCAGGACACAGCTGGGTTGCACTCGCCTGGCTTCCAGTGTGTGTGATAAGATCCGGCCTCAGAATTTAATCGGACTGTGGTAAGTTGTGTTAAATGATGTACGATAAACTCTTTTCTGTGCTAATATAATTATGTTCATTCCAGCTATGGAAATCAGATCAAGCAACCCCCCAAATTAGATTACAGTGGGCCCTCTACATTTTCTGGGGTTAGTGATGCAGGACCCTGTAAAAGTGGAAAAAACTCAAATTAAAAAAACTGATTTTTTTTTAACCTGAGAGAAAAGCTCTCTAGGAATCTCTTAGTCCTCCAAAGCAAGTGGGGTCAGTATCTGCTATAATTTGACCATAGAATTGCACTGGAGGGCCAACAAATGCCTGTTAAAGTGTTCTCTCTAGGAATCTCTAGGTCCTCTAATGTGAGTTCTGGTGGACATTGACCATAGATCTGGAGAACCTAGAGATTTCTAGAAAGAACATATTAATCAAATCCATGAGTAATCAAATCCGCAACAGTCAAAGCCGCAGATGTGGAGGGCCAGCTACCCTTTTGACAATCCAATTTAATGACAGTAGAACAGGGGTAGGCAACCTTTCCCCTTTAAGGGCTGAGGGACTTCAACTCCCAGAATCCCAGGAGCTATTGGCCAACATGGGACTATTGGCCAACATGGCTGAGGCTTCTGGGAGCTGAAGTCCCTCGGCCCTTAAAGGGAAAAGGTTGCCTACCCCTGCAGTAGAACATGGTTTTGATCTGTAACATTCAGCAGCTCACCAGCATAGCCAACAGTGAAGAATGTTGTGAGCTGCAATCCATCAACAACTGGAGGGCCATATGATTCCAATACCTGGTGTAAAGCCAAACCCAATCATAGCAGAGCACACCAATTAATAAACTCCACATTGGGAGACCACCAATCCATTAGAGGATGTATACTATGGAGCTATATCCAGATTTCAGAAAGAGAATGGGAGTACAATTTACAGTAACCATCATGACTGTCAAATGCTGGAAGTTACAGTTCCAAAACATTTTACCTATATCAATCTAGCGTGAAGTTGTTCCTACTTAGATCTTGAGTCATGGTTTATTCTGAGTTTGTAGGTATTGATAGACTGCTAAAGAGATTAAAATATGATGGGGAAGCAAAATGTGTATGTATTCTGACATAATTTATGGATATGGTGCCATGGGCTATAGGGCAACCCAAGATCTGAGTAAGAAGATGCACCATTCTCACAGTCTCAGCAATGGACATGTGAGCTATCCAGCAATGGACATATAGCCTATTTCAGACGTGATGCCTTTCCATTTTGCTGGCTGTCTAGAACAGGGGTCAGCAACCTACAGTCCGCGGGCCGGACCCAGCCTGCTGAGGCCTTGGAACTGGCCCATGGCCAGTCCCACCGCCACTACCGCCCCACCACGTGCCGGCAAGGGTGCCATTTTGGAAGGTCCCAAGGCGGTGGCCCCACTGCACCTGCGCCGTGCTTATTCGCAGCCGCCATTGGGCCTTGGGAAGGCCCCACCATGCCTGCGGCATGCGAATTTGCACAGCACCATTGGGCCTTCCAAAATGGCACCCCATTTTGGAAGGCCCGCACATGACAGCGGTTGTTATGCACATGCGCACCCACTGGGAAAAGCGCACGCACACAAGCAGGGGCAAGCATAACCACCCGCCTGGCCCCCACACCATTTCCCCCACCCCGGCCCCCTGGTAACAAAGGTTGCCGACCCCTGGTCTAGAATGATGAAAAGAGAGGATGTATGAAGCATTGAAATATATGGCTAGCATGCTGTTTATAAGCCAGCTGCTACTGCTGCTTTGACAAGCCTGGCTTACAAAAATCAAATCTAGTGTGAATTGGATCCATTCACTGATATTGCCAGTTATAAGGCACCCTACAAAGTTTCACAGTACTACGATTTTAAAGAGAGAGAGAGAACTACTATCTCTAGGGTCCAACCTTAATGATCATTACTTATCTCTCCAGACTTTTAGACAGCCAAGTGAATCATTGAAGGAAGAACTAACATCCAGGGGTGGTTGCACATGATATTCTTTTTAATCTGCCCTGGTCTAGTTTGTGGTCCACAGAATAACAGATTCGAAAGTGTTTATGGTAAGTGGATGCAGGCATGTTTGCGCCCTTGGAATGCCCAAGCTGCCAGCATGCAGCAGCTGCCACTTCATTCATATTGCATGAGGAGTTACAGGCAACATGAAACACTGAAATTAATCTTGATAGAGTCATGAATAAAATGTAAATATAATCTCTAGGAGAAAATATTTGCAATGGGGATGAGGCAAAGTGAATGCAGAGGTGAAGGCAGGGAGAATTAATTGCACATTGTGGGTACAGAAATGACACCTGGATCTACCAGCTCCATTTCAGGCTATAGATCAGACTCTGACAGAATCACTGACATGAACATCTGGGACTGCAGATCATATTGTATCACACCTGGGATAGGTCTGAAAGGAAGAAGAAAGACTTGGATGACAGAAGAGGGCCATGAGGATCTAGGAGATGGGGAGAGGGTGCTATGTAACAGACAAAAAAAAAAAAAAAACCAGGTAAAAACACTCTCAGAAAAAATGTTTCTCCTTCATTTATAGGGGAAGAACTCTAGCAATAGGAATATCTCTCAGTTTTGTTTTCTCCTGCATTCATTAAAAAAACCCTCAAGTTATTTCTATCCTGCATAGGAAGAAATGTGCAAATTTCATTAAGTTAATAAAAAATGCCATGAAACAAAATGCTCTGCAATTTGTGCCACCACAGAAAAGACTGTCAGGGATTCATGAGAACTGTAGTTTATTGTGGTACAAGAGCTCTCTGACAGAGAAGGCTCAATGTCTCAGAAAAAAAACTACAATTTCTATGATTCCTTAGCATTGAGCCAGGAAAGTTAAAGTGGTCTCAAGCTGGATTATTTCTGGCAGTCTGTTCAGGCCCTATGTTGCCATTTACATGTTGGTGACAATGTGGATTATGATTCATAGAATCATAGAATCATAG
>CM034701.1:347633544-347665964 GCA_020142125.1 Phrynosoma platyrhinos
AGGAGTCCTAGCAGACCACAAGTTGAACATGAGCCAACAGTGTGATGCTGCATCTAAAAAGGTCAATGCAATTTTAGGCTGCATTAATAGGAGTATAATATCTAGATCAAGGGAGGTAATAGTGCCACTGTATTCTGCTTTGGTCAGGCCCCACCTGGAATATTGTGTCCAGTTCTGGGCATCACAATTCAGAAAGGATGTTGAAAAACTGGAGTGTGTCCAAAGTAGGATGACTAAAATGGTGAAGGGTCTGGAAACCATGCCCTATGAGGAACGACTTAAGGAACTGGGTATGTTTAGCCTGGAGAAGAGACAGATAAGGGGGGATATGATAGCCCTGTTTAGATATTTGAAAGGATGTCATATTGAGGAGGGCGCTAACTTGTTTTCTGCTCCTCCAGAGAATAGGACATAGAACTACAGATGCAAGCTACAGGAAAAGAGATTCCAGCTCAACATTAGGTGGACTCTCCTTCTTTGGAGGTCTTTAAACAGAGGCTGGATGCCCATCTGTCAGAGATGGTTGGATTTTGAGTTCCTGCATGGCAGGGGGTTGGACTGAATGGCCCTTGTGGTCTCTTCCAACTCTATGATTCTATGATTCTAAGTTAAAACAATGCAAAGCATTAAAAATACAGAGTTTAAAAAACAATTAAACAATTTTGAAAAGTTTAAAACATTATATATTAAATTTTACAATTTAAAAACTCTATACAGTCGCCCCTCCCAATTCATGGGGGATCTCTTGTGGAACCCCCCCCCCCAAAAAAAAATATTTGTGAGCCACGAAAATGATGGCTCACAAATATTTGAGCCCTACTGAAAATAATGGTGTGTGTGGGTGTGTGCTACCATTTTAACCATAGCCGCTTGTTCCTCCCGCAAAGAGCAAGACCATGGACTCAAAGTCCACAAACAGGGAGGAATGACTGTATAAAACTCCTTTCCTTTAAAAGTTCTCCAATGACTATCACAGTAAAATATGTCTTTGCCTGATGATGGAAGGTGATCAAGAAGAAGGAGACAAAGTGGAATTGCTTCACCCAGGTGTGTCAGAGGCATAATAGCCTTCGAAGGAAGGGAATTCCAGAATATAAGAGCAGCTATTAAAAAATCCCCCTGTTCCCCAACAGCCATCACCTGTGGGAGTTGTGGGACTGAGAGATAAGCCTCTCCTAATGATCTGAAAACCTAACCAGGAGACATATGGGAGGATACAGTCCTTTAGACAGCCTGGGCCAAAGCCATATAGGGCTTTATATATCATAATCAGTGCTTTGAATTGTGCCTGGAAACAGATTGGTGGCCTGTGAAGCCATTGCAACAAGATGGTGCTGTGCTCTTTGTAAATTTAACAGCTCTCTGAGCCAGCTGGAATTTCTGAATGCTTTTTAAAAGTATCATCAAGTAAAAGGTGTTAAAGTAATCCAAATGAGATATAACTAAGTGCATGTATCAACATGTCTAGATCTACTAGCACTAGGTTTAGCTGTGTAAATGAACCTCTGGTCACTGCAGAAACCTGTACATCAGTGTTCAGGAATGGATCTGGGAGTATTTCCCACACCATGAATATACATCTTCAGGTGGAACAAGACCCCATGTTTTGAATCCCTGTGCCTTGATCCTTTTGTATTTATAGTGGGAAGACCAGATAGAGTCAACAGATGTATTTGGCACTATGATGTAAATACTGTAGCTAACATAATATAGGACAAACATCTATAGAACAGAGCCTGACCCCAATTTCAGAAATCCCTGTACTGTTTCTCTAATCTTTTAATTCCAGGAGAGCTAATGCCTTCCAGCCCCTGGGTTGGATTCTCCCTAGTCAAGCTGCTCCAGGGGAAAGGAAACTCCCATTGAACACGGTTTGCAGAAGATAAAAGCCTGTACCTCTTATTTCCATCAGAGACTCTTCCCTTCCTATACTTCTGATGAAACAAGGATGGAAAAGATATTCAAAAATATTCAAAAATTGGTTGAAAGACATGTTTCTCAAGTGTGAGGGAACTGGCAAGGAAATCCTGGACTGATAAGAATATTTGCAGATCAGGACCCATATTGTGCAAAATTCACATATTCCTGTCCCTCACAGAAAACAGAATTTCTGTACTGGAAATAGCATCTTCTGTGTAGAAAATATTACTTTCTGTACATATAATGCTGTTTTCTGTGCAGAAAATGCTGTTTTCTGCCTAAAATTACATTTATTTATTTTTTTATCCCAACTTTCTCCCAAAAAAGGGACCCAAGGAGACTCACAATATAAAAACACATTAAAACAGCCTTTAACAAAGTAGCCTAATTAAAACAGTAAAGTTTAAAAAATTAAGTATACAAAATTTAAAACATACAAAGTTTATTTTAAAAAAAACAACATAGGAATTTTGCGCAAAACATGCCCCAAATAGAGAAAAACCTTTGAAAACTGCACAGTTTTTAAATACTTTTTTGTAGTGAGAATAAATTTGCTAAATTAGTCATTGCTTCTTTCAAGAACAAAATTAGCAAATGATTATATCCCTATGATGAGCATAGGAATACTCCTATGCCTCATTGGGCAGATTTTGGCAGCTTATTATGGTTTGCCAAACTTGAACAGGGGATTAGACAAATTCATTAAAGACACAAATTTGACAAGACAAGGCTACGGTATCAAGAGCTGCTAATCACCCTGGTTTTCTATTACCTCAGAGATGAGATCACAGTTCTGTTGTGCACCTACAATCGTATCATTTGGAGCAGCAACATGCGAGATGGTGGAAGGAGTAAAAATCAGTGAAGATTATCCATGGTCATCATCTGAGAAAGATATAGCACATTTCTTCAAGTAGCCAACTTTTTCAGTACTGTACTTCTGTGGGTTTCTGAGATAAAAGTGCCCCAGGAAGGATGGCTTACAAAGCTGCTTGTTCTGCCTTGTTTTCTAAATGCAGCCACACAAATCAAATAAAATACTATGCTAGTACAATGAAAATTGTGTCATTCTAATAGAAATCTAACTAAAATATGCTTCCAATACACAGTTGCTGGGGGACGTGAAGAGCAAGGTGCTATTATGTCCTTCTTGTAGGATTCCCATGTGGAGCAGGTCACTCTTTTGGAAACTAAATTCTAGCCTCGATAAGCCTTTGGTCTGATGCATCAAGATTATTCTTATTTTCATATGACAGAAGTGGAGACAACATAATCTAGACTCAGAACCAGAAATTTTGGGGAAAAGATATCAAAAGTATATATAAAGAGATGATAACTATTGACAAAAGTAGTAAGGCAAGTTATGTATCACAAGCATTGGCCATTATGCAGAGTTAAGATGATTAGAGATACCTTAGAAAGAGAATAATGGTCAGCAATGTCAGTAAGGCAAGTTATGCATTACAAGTATTGGCCATTAGGCAGAGGGAGATGATTAGAGATACCTTAGAAAGAGAATAAATGGTCAGCAATGTCATTAGTTACTGTTTTATTTATCTTCTGGCTTTAGATGTCAAAAAAGTTTGGCCAGCCTTGGATACTAGACCCTAGGAAGGGATGGAGCTGTACAATTTGCTTTAACCCACATTTGATTATTTTAAATAAATATAAATCTTCTTCAATTAAATTTATGGTGGCTGGTTTTAAATCAAAAAGAAACTAAAGGAAATTCTGAAGCATTTGCACTGGCCAAATTCAATAGATGGAACTAATCATCCAGTATGGAATAGACCATGTTGTAGCTGACAATTTTATCACTGTTAAAACTTGCCAGAAAAGAAAGGAGTGGCAATCTTTATTCAGTACCACAAACATGGTTAAATATACAGGGATTCAAAGCCAAACTAATAATAATAATAATAATAATAATAATAATAATAATAATAATAATAATAATAATAATAAATTTTATTTATATCCCGCCCCTCTGTCAAACAATCGGAGTGGCTTACAATAGTTAAAATTCCATACAATATGTTAAAATGCTATCCAAAAACCCCAAATCCTCCCTCCCCTACAAGTAAAAAGTCTCCCCCCCACACACACACACATGCACACACTGTTCCAGTGTTTTCCTGTTCAGACAACACACATACCAACCTCTGGTTCTGGTGCAGCAATGTTCCATACAAGAACCAGGGTAAAGCACCCTTAAACTACATTTTAAAAAGTTATCTGTTGCTCCAGATGTTCCAGGAAGATCTGGAGCTTCCCATTCCTGCACCTTAGCAACTATATGCATAGATATCCCTCCAAGCTCTCCAGTATGTCTGCCACCATTATGGGTCACTTATTTTGAGGCCAGAATGAGGTGCCTAAGATATGATTGTTGTTTGGTACCTTGTTCTGACCTCACATGTGAGGAACCCATGGTGGCAGCAAACATACCATGCCCATGCAAACAGATGTGGCAGTACTGGGCAGCTGTGAGACTCCAGGTTGCCACCAAAGTATCCTGGCCAGTGCAGACAAGGCCTAGGAAAAGGGCCTGAAAACAAGCTTTATGGGGTGTAGGGGTGTGCACAATAAAGTTCTTAAAATTCTAAACCAGCCAATGCATTTTACACTTAAAAAGTATATTACATCATTCACAGCATGGCACAGGCCTTCCCAGCCATCCACAAATGCACCTGACATTCACTAACATTCCTGCCGACCAACTTGAACAGTAGAAGGGGAAGAACTGCTATTGCTGCTGCTTCTTTTAATGAAAACCACAAGGGGAATATTAAGTAAGCAGAATGCAATTACATGAAGTAGAATCATACATTATACCCATCATACTATTCTCTATATAAATTAAAAACATGGCTCACAACTCAGCTACTTGCGACAATATTTTCCAGGTAATTAATGTCTGTCTATTCTATCTATCCTATCTTTCTCTCAAGCACACACAAATACACTTAAACACAAATCACTCTTTGGACTCTTGGGCTGCATCTATATTGAAGAATTAATGGAGTTTCACACTGCTTTAACTGTCATGACTCAATGTTATGGAATTCTGGGATTTGTAGGTTTGTGAGATATTATGGGGGGATGCAGACTGGCACTTCAGGCTGGCCTGGGGATGGAGTTGGGGTGGGGCAACTGCATGCCAGCCACCCTGACTCTGCCCTGACTCTGCCCCGATGCCGCACACCCAACCTCATGGCATGTAGAGTCAGGGCACCCTCTTGGCACAGCGTGCAGACATGCTGCACCAAAGAGGAACAAAAGAGCATTTGCCCACTCTTTTGGGGGTAGCAAAAATGAGGATCAGGGCCACAGCGAGTGGTTGCTGTGGCCCCAATCCACTGCTCTCAGGGGCGGCACAGAGCTACTCCTTATGAGCCGTCTGCATCAGTCCTTAGTCGTCTTTGTCATAGAGCTCTGGTGGCACAACAAGGCACAAATTCCAGTATTCCATAGGATAGAGCCATGGCAGTTAAAGCGGTGCCAGACTCCATTAATTCTGCTGTGTGGCAGCAAACCTATACAGGCAGCTGGATCCTTATACTGTATTTTTGTGGCTCTGAATCATATGTATTTATTTACTTAATCCATTATTATCTGTTCTTTTATTGCACACCTTAATGACAGCAGGTTCATCACAGGAAGCAGTGGTGGTTTGAGCCAAAATCTTATTCAATCAGGCTTTTTCCATGTTATATTAGATATAGAATGTTGTTAAAATATATATGTATATGTGTATATACTGTCAACTTAACCCCCCATTTATTAACTTAAATATTTACTTATTTATGAGGGATCCCATTTTCCAAATGCTGATTTTTAATGCAATTTTAATATTGTCAATGATTCCCATCAGATGTGCTTGCATATACTAGAATTGCATTCTTCTTTATTAACTTCCTTTCTTACTCTGAAAGAAACAGACCACATTACATCCCCAGACATCAATATCAACAACTGAAAGATGGTTGCTGGCATGGCTGGATGCATGAATATCAATGTTACCCATGTCACTCTGAATACTGAGGAAGTAGACTGAAGTCTATGAAAGCTCATGCTGCCAACTTTTTTCTTTCAGTTAGTCTAAAACAGGGGTAGGCAACCTTTCCCCTTTAAGGGCCGAGGGACTTCAGCTTCCAGAAGCCTCAACCATGTTGGCCAATAGCTCCTGGGATTCTGGGAGCTGAAGTCCCTCAGCCCTTAAAGGGGAAAGGTTGCCTACCCCTGGTTTAAACGTGCTACAAGATCTCTCTACATTCTGAATACTTCAATTAGAGATTTATTATAGAAGAGGGGATATGGGGTTCTACAGACACTGTTGGATTCCATTTCTCCTCAGCCCTGGGCAGCATGACCAATAGTCAGGGTCAGTGAGTGATGTGATGTGAGATCATCTGAAGGGTTACAAGTCCACAACCTCTAGAGTAGACAATACAAAGTTAGATGGTCCTGCAGTATAGGTCAGGCATTTATGGTAGCTTGGAGTCCTAATTTGAAGAAAGGTACCCACACAACTTCTCTCCCACTTTAATTTTAGCAAGGGGGAGGAAATTAACTGTAGTCCCTAAATTAAGCTTAGAGTGTTATTTTGACAACACACCAATTCTTTTCTGTAACATGCTTTCAGAACTAATACTTATCTTCAGACAACAGAGCAACAAAAGAGTATGCATTTTCCCAGCAATACTTCCACATTTATTTTTGGTAAACCAGAGCTGAAAAAGCTATATTTCGGACTAAAATTTCAAGAGTCCCACAAGCAGCATAGCCAGTGCCCATGCTAGATGTTAGATTTCAGAAGTTATAGTCTCCAAAAATAACTTTCCCAAGGTCTCCCAAGTAACTTTCCCAAGCTATGTGATAGGCATTTTAGGTTTGGGGTTTTGTTTTGTTTTTAATTTTTTTAGCAATAATAACCATGTGAGAACATTTTTGCTGCTTCACAATGATCAAGTAAACCAATGTGTAACTCACCAGCCAATGCAACACACCTATGGTGATGAGCATAAACACCCAAACCTCTCTACTTCTACAAAATAGTGATAACTGGTGTCATGCCCTGCCTGAATTAGGATGAGGAGGATGAGCCAGAACTTCCTCTGGGTCCTGAGTCTACAGCAGAAGAGCTCCAGCCCAGTCCTAGTAGCCCTGTGGTGCCAACTCCCATGGAGCCTCCAGCACAACCTGTGGCTTCTCAAGAGGCTCCGCAGCCAAGCCTTCCAAGGACAGAGTCGTGGGACATGGAAGAGGATCAAGGGATCATGCCTACCTTTAGGCAGCGTAGAGCCAAAAGGGCAAGTCTCCAGTGCTCAAGGAGGTTTTATGAAAAACGTTGAGGTCCTCAAGGTGATCAGCCCCAGCTGAGCTCTGGCAGTTCGAGGATTTAAGCAAGTGTGGAAACGCTGCCTCGGTGCCAGAGATTATCAGATCTTCCTGACGAAAGCCTCTGTCTCTGTCTCTCCTTGCTCCTTGCCTTGAACCCTTGACTCTTGACTATCGTGGACTTCTGGTATTATTGACCTTCGCACCATTGACTACTCTTGGACCTCTGAATCCCTGGACCTCGGACTGCCTTGTTTCTCAGCTTCTCTGCAACCCTTAACCTACGGACCATGTTTGACTTTTTACTTGCTTACCTTTTGCTTTGCTTACCTCGGATTGGTAACTAGGACTTTGTTGAGACCCTCTTCCACTCTAGCTATCAGCCTGGCTGCCTGCTTTCCAGGACAACTGGAGGAGTTTGATGTTTATGCATTCCAGTACACAAGCCACACCCATTGGCCTGTATATATTGGACTAATGTTCTAATTAAAACTTGGTTATACATCAGATTTCCCAACCTCTGAGTGTCCCAATACATTACTGGAAGTTTAAAATTAATTAAAATGTATTTTGTGATTTTTTTTTTTTGTACAATGGATATTAATATGGAAACAAAGGAATTGTTAGCAAAAACATACAAATTTGACACAATCTCCCTAGAATTTGACAGACTTATTAATCACCCCAGATGAAAAAGAATAAACTTTTCCTCTATTTATTTGGGGTGTGAGAATGTGGAGTTCTATACCCTCAAAGATCAGTCTCTCTCTCTCCCCCCCTTTGCAACCACCGTCTCTGACTAATTTTTATCCAGGTGAGAACAACCCTTCACGTATCTGTGAAAGTGGACCCTAGTTCATGAAAATCTAAGTCACAATACTGTTATTTTTTCACGTGCCAGAAAATCTGCTACTCTTTCAGGAGTCGGAGAGAACATTTCTCATTTTTAATGTAGGCTTTTTAAACCTATGAAAACATGATCTAGTTGGAAATAACTTGTTTTCCCACTGGATTGCCCAGGTCACAGACTGATCCTTCTGTCTGTGACCTGGTGTAATTTTAAGGAGATCAACCTTGTGCTTTGCTCCTCAATGGCATGACTCTCATCTGAACAAAAGAAACTCCTCCAGAAGAGAAAATGGAGCAAAACTGAAGGACAAGTTATAAAGTCATTGAAATGGAAAATTAGAAAGCAGTATAAATAGGCTCTTCAGAGAAAAATAGGTGTTCCCTGCAAGAGTAAGCATGAACAAACAATAAAAGTTCATATCAGTATGGAAAATATACTTGCTAGAAAGGGTCTTTTTAACTTTTCCTTCAACAGGCATGAGAGGAAGCAAGCTAGTTTTCTGTTTCTCCACAGGGTAAGATCTGAACCAATGGATTACAGGTATAAGAAAGGATATTCCAGCTAAAAATTAGGAAGAACTTCCTGATGGCAATAACTGTTCAATAGTAAAATTGTTTCTTTCCAAAATTGGTGGACTCTTTTTTTTTATCCTTTTTAACAGAGGTTGGATGACTACCTCTCAAGATATTTTATTTTCTCCATTGGTATCAGGTTAGGATTCATTGATGACTGGGCTCAGCCCTGAGTCAGGGTCAAGTCTTTCTTCCCCAAGCCCCAGAGAAAGATGAAAAATCTCAGGAAGATAGTGCAAGCCCCCCCACAACATACAACTGGCTTTTGCTCTTGCAGGCTAATTTGGTACAGTTACTATGGTCTCTCTGGGCTCTCTCTCTCTCTGTGTGTGTGTGTGTATTAAATGCTTTAAAAGTTAATTTCCAACCAGAGAGATATTATTTGTCTCATTTGTTAGATTTTATGGTTTTTGAATGACTCATTTTCAGAAACTGTGGTTGATGCTTATCACTAAGGCTTGGCTCCTCCCTGATCTCAAGTTTTTCCCTGACCTGCCTGTACATACTTGACCTGGAAACTCTAGTTAAACTAGATGACCATTTCATCATGGTTCCATAATTATACTGTAAAACAGTCAGTGAGAGGAAAAAACAGAACCAGCTTCTAAACCTTAGGAATCTGTGTCTGAGTTATTGTCATATAACATAGAGTTGTTACTTGTTTTCAGTCTTCCATTAATAGGTCTTTCCTCTAATTTCAGATGAGGGTCTGGGGAACAAATCTATAGCCCATGGGTTTAATTGTCATTACATTAAAATAATTTGCCATCTTGCCATTTTGTCTGATCTTCGTAGTTACTAATTCTGAGTCTAGCAGCATGTCTTAGAGAAATACTGACTTGTTTTATATATCACCAGTATGTGGCCAGACAGGAAAATGTTAATGGAGTACATTAATGTTGAGGAGTGAAGAACTCTGAAAGGATTCTGTACTGTAAATGACTAAAAATCCAAGAATTGGTGTCTAGAAAGTCAGAATCTTCATCATCACCTTGCAATTTCCTTTGGTGAGAAGAAAAGGCTGGAGGAATAAAAAGTGTAGCTTAGGATGATAATGAGAAGTAGAGACTGTAAGACAGAGCATGAGGTCAAGCTTTATCCTGCAATGAAAAGAGACAATTTTCTCTTCTCATTATATCCTTTTCATGAAAAGGGGGCTTTATTTTTCATTCCTAGAGTGAGAATTTTATTCTTTCTTCTCTTGAATGGATTTTCTTTCCTCACCCTTGCCTCACTTCTTTGCCAGGAAAGAGAGAGCAATGAAGCAAAGTTTTACTCCTAAGAGAATGCCTGGATGATAATTCTGCCCTCCAGCATCTTGACATTTGCACAATTGAACTGGTTTGGACTGAAAACATATTTCAGGACATGCAGCAAAACAATGCCACAGCCCACCAACTCTCAGGAAAAGCAAGTTTTAGAAACAAAAAAGATACCATGGATATCCATAATGAAAAAAATATTCACTATTGCTACCAAGAGACCCAAATAAGTATCATATGAAAATATTACAGGGGGGAATGAATCTGGCAGATTTGTTTGTCCAACAGTCATTTAAAATAAACAAACTATAAATCAATTTTATTCCATTTACAAAGACATTTCTCAATTTTTGTAAGTTCTTAACAAAAAATAAAGACAAAGGGATGATAAACATAACTTGATAAATATGACTGAGAGGAATAGACATTGATTTAAAGCCAAACTTTGAAGAATTATGCACTCAAAGCCCTCTGCCTGAGTGGGCAAGTCTGTCCATTTTACAGTTACCTGTAAAATTTATGTACGTTTCAATTCTTTCTGACAATCTTATAAATAAATGTATAAGTACCTATAAAAAGTACCTATGAAAAGTACCTATCAAAAAGTAAAACAAACAACATTGCCATCTGTCCCTAAGTGTTATGAAATGGGCCACACACCATAATCTTAAAAGGAAACTATAATTTGAACCTAAAAAAAGACCTTGACTTTGATGTAGAAGGAATCAGCCAGAGCTCAAAAAGTTACTTTTCAGTAATTAATTAATTATGCTGTTAAGATTTTAATAATTGATTAACAATAGCTGCAGGGCAAATACCATATATACTCGACTATAAGTCAATCTCATGAATATGTTGTGGGCAGATTTAGGAGCCAAAATTATGAATTTTTATATGATCTATGGATACGTCAAGGCTAAAACTTAGGGATATGTAACAATGGATGAAGCAAAGGAAACAAATGCCAATGAATGCCAAAATTCTGGTAAGCATGACTGTTTGTACTCAACCTAAAGGCTGGGTAGATGAGGAGAGAACTACAGTAAATTGTGGCTATGTGATGTGTAGGGTATGTGACCAGGCACAGGAAAGGCTAAGAAAACACACTCATGTCAGAAAGATGAAAAGGTAAAGGAAAGAAAAAGAAAAAGATGATCCTGTTAGCAGTAATTATTTTGACTTTAACTTTAATGTGATAACTTTGCCTGATTTTAACCCAGTAAAACTAATAAACATGCACAGATGTCTTATTCAGATCCTTTGAAGCCTGGCTCCTCTTGGAGCTTCTTTCAGGGGATGCACCAAAGAGCTGCCACTACCACCTTTTTCCTGCCCAGGCATTCAAAATGACCAGAGGCAGTGCTACAATGGAGAGAGTAGAGGCCATCAGTATTTCTTTTAGGTGCTCCCAGAATGGACTAAGCTCTTGCCTTGCTTAGAGATGAGGGTGGTTCTTTAAAAAAAAAAAGAGTTAAACTACAGTACTTCCTTGACCAGAATGGAGACTGCAGTCAAGAAATAAGAAATGGGAATGGCAGCTATGAAAGAACTGGTAAAGATACTGAAGAGCAAAGACACACAGTTGAGCATTAAAGTCAGAATTGTTCAAGCCATTGTATTCCCAATTACCAAGTGTGGAAGTGAGAGCTGGACAGTGAAGGAAGCAGACAGAAAGAAAATCAACTCATTTGAAATGTGATGCTGGAGAAAAGTACTTAGGATACCAAGGACAGCACAGAAGACAAACAAATGGGTTCTTGATCAGGTCAGACCAGGGCTCTCCTTGGAAACAGATGATCAAGTTGAGACTATCATACTTTGGCCACATAATGAGAAGGCATGGATCACTAGAAAAAACAATAATGCCAGGAAAGGTAGAGGGTAGAAGAAAGAGAGGAAGACCACAAACTAGATGAATAGACTCAATTGGGGGAGGGGGTATGGGGAAGGGTTTGCAGAATCTGAGCAAGGCAGTGGAACACAGGGATTCTTGTTGAAGTCTCATCCACAGGGTCACCATGAGTCAGAACCAACTTGAGGGCAGCTAACAACAACAACAAACTTCCATTGACCTGGGAGTAAGTCAACATAGGTTTTTGAGGTCAATTTTGGACAAAAATTCTATACTTATACATGAGTATATACAAAAGTTTGTTTCCACTGTAGTTACAATTCTGAAGAAACAACTCTTTGTTTCTCTATTTTTCAATTATTAAGATAGTTGACATATTGTTACTTTTTTTTAAAAAAAAATGCCTAAATGCTACAATCTGTCTCTACAGTCTATAGTTTGTAGTACAAATTATACTCTCCTCCTTTCTTCATTGTTGCTGCCTCAAAACTTACAATAAAGAGACAAGCACTTGAGATTCAGACACCATTTACTGAGTTCATACAATTGTAATGATTAAAATAACCAGAAGAGTAACTGTTACGCTGCAAAAGGAGTAATGCTAACCCTTATCAAGTTATAATCCCATTGTAATTTAGTTATATCTTCATTATTTTTTGGGGTAGGGGATGCAAGTAACTAATCAGCTTCATTTATATACTGCTTCATACTGCACTATGCAGTGTCTAAGTGGTTTACAACAGTAAACTCATTACCCTCCAACAGCTGGGCACTCATTTTAGCAATCTTGGAAGGATGCAGGCCTGAGTCAAGCCTGAGACCTGGCTAGTACTGAACTCGCAACCTTATGAGTGAATGGCTTCAGTACAGGCATTTAACCACTGCACCTCCAGGGCTCCTAACAAGTTTCTTCAATGCTCTGGAAACAAATGTAAATAAGGTACTCCTGATCATGTGTAATTCCACATACAAACCTTTTGTGTATAAATGCTGCAGCCACCAGGTTGGGTATTTAATGTTTAAGTGGAAGTTAAAAGCAGACTACAAATACATGGAATGTAAGCCTTCATTTGAGAAAGTTGTGTTTATATTTGTCCAGCATACAATTGATATTTCAATGCTCCCAAAATAGATCTACTCCTGAATACTTTGCCAACACTTTTCTACTGTTGTTGAACCCTCTTGGCCAGTTCTACTCTATTCTGGCCAATTAATGAAGCTTCGCAAGTATACAATGACAGCTGTTCCACAGTGCCTCCCAATGACTGATTTGCCAGTCCAGGCACTGGGGAATATTTGACTGCATATATAGGAACTGAACTAGTAGAGACTGAAGCCTATGTAGATTTGAGAAACAGTGATGAAGCACCTATTTCCCATGCAAAAAGGTCACAGATTCAATTTCTATTATCTCCAAGTAGGTCTGGTAATGGCTCTTGTCTGAAATCCCAAAAAGCCACTGCCTGCTTGTATACCACTTATTAATTACCAATAACATTTACCTTACCCTTTCTTCCAGGTAACACAAAGCATTATACATGTTCCATCACCATTGTTATCCTCAGAACAACCTTATGAGGTAGACTAGACCAAGGTATAATTACTTATACAAGGTTACCTTCTGAGTGTCATGGTTGAAAATGATTTGTGCCTGGATGAGCCAAGTTTTAGTCTGTCAGTCTAGCAAGCTGAACCAGTTGTGACAATTGACTAAGGTCCTTCACTGGTCAGAGGTCCAGAGCAAAAGGGAAAAATTGTAGCTTAGGTTCCCCCCCCCCCTTTTACCTCAGTTACTTTCTGAATTTTCCTCCAATGCTGGCTGGGGAGTACTGGGCATTTCTTGTGGCTGAGCATACTCAGAACATTCTATCCTTCCTGAATTTTCTCAGCTATCCAGTCAAATTCCCAAGAAAGAGGGGACAGGGCAGGCTTCCTTGACTTCCATAAATCAATATACTCAGGTCTCCCACAAATGTGCTGGTTATTTTCTTTGGTGAAATGGATTGCTACTCTACCTGCCCATCGCTTTTAAAGATAATGCAATCATTAAGAAACAGCGAGGAGCATCCCCAGTAGACTGAGATAGCCAGAGAGATGGAAAGAATTGGTTGAAGCTGAAATGAGTGGGCAGGCTATGGCTGTGTGTGTTTCCTGTGAGGAGTCTATAAGTCTGTGTGCCTCTCAAGAACACATGTGCCTGTGTGAATGTGGTCTGTATTGATTTCTTTCTTGACTAAATGGATTTCTACCTAGGAAATGGGGCAGGTGAGTAGATTTCTGCTCAGAACAAATAGATTTCTTCTCCTCTCTTTCCTCTTAACTGCTTTGCATTTATTCTGTTAAGGTCACTTGATTCCATTTATTTCACTGTGCTATATTGGCTGTTGGTTGAACAGAAAAATCTGGCCTCAAAAGTAGGGATGGAACATATATTCAAAAATCTTGAACAAATTGTTTGTTGTTGTGTGTGTGTGTGCACGCGCACACGTACGCGTGTTTGAGTGTGGACTGATGAGAATCCTCATAGTTTAGGACTGATTCTGCAGAAAGTTTGCACAAAGATAACATTTCTGCACAGAAAATGCTGTCATTGAAGACTTACCCCATGCAAAACTCACACTGTTGTAAAGAAAACAGCATTGTTTGTACAGGAAGCAGCATTTTCTATGCAGAAAATAATATTTTTATACAGGGATATATATATTTTTGTACAGAAGATCCTGTTTCCTCTGGAAAACCACCTTATCCAAATTTTGCACAGAATAAGCCTCAAATTACAAATAAGTTTCCAAAACTGCATGGTTTTTGAAGATTTTCTTGCAGCATGAAGAAAATTGCTTAAATTACTCATTGCTTCCTTCAAGAAAAAAACTTAGGTCCTGTCTGCATTGGCATAGAATCTCCAGGCTCCAGAGCTATGCTAACTCTTACGTATTGCAAAGACCTTCTATTCCATTCCAGGATTAGAATGGAGGGTTCCAGATTTTCCTGAACGATCCAGAGCAAAGTGTGATGCATTTAAATCTATGCTAAGGGTGTTAACTGTTCACACCAGAACCAGAGTTTGGGCTGTGCATTGTCCAGTCTCTCTGCCAAGAGGATAGTTGAGGATGCTTTATTTGGCCCATGCAAACAGGACCTTAGTGTCCAGTTCCATCCTACTCAAAAGAGTGGTGTGTTTTTTTTATATAGGGGGCTTTGTGCACTGTTATTTCTGTCCTTGTGTTATTGGGTGAAAAAAGGCAGACTGTGCATCTTTTCAGAACCTGTTGCGTTGGCTATCCTTTTGCTTGAATCATTTGTACTTTGTGTTGCCTCTTACTTTACTTATGAGTAAAAACAGAAATGGGCAATTTGGGCTACATCCACCCTGCAGAAATAATTGTCAGAATCCATAGAATCTGCCATGTGTTTATATTATATGTTATATAATATGTTTATAATAATAATAATAAAGTTTATACCCACCCCTGTCAAACAAATATATTATGATATGATATGATATGATATGATATGATATGATATGATATATGTGTTTATAACTGTATTCTGAGGAGTTATAATTAGTACTTGGTGGAGTGCTATTGAAGGGATTAAACAGTAAAGACATTCTTTGATGAAATGGTTTAACTGTTAAAATTTCATTGGGAAATGGGAAACTGTTAGAAGGTTGTCATGAGAATGGACTGAAGTAGGAGGGCAGAGTTTATTGATCCAACTACCTTTATTATGTTGTGTGTGGGGTTTGGATCTTTGCCTCTGACCAAGAAGCTTTTCTGACAGTTGCTGTTTCTTATGTCTTGTTTTCTTCTTGTTTTCACATATAAAGTTTGATTGACTGAGCATTGGAAACCTGAACTGTTGGTTCTGACAATAGTCCAGTTTGATACCACTTTAACTGTCATGGTTCAGTGCTGTGGAATTCTGGTAATGGTAGTTTTGTGAGACTTTTAGCCTTCTCTTTCAGAGAGCTCTGGTACCACAACAAACTAAAATTCCCAGAATCCCATAACATTCAGCCATGACAAAGTGGTGTCAAACTGGATGATTTTTGCAGTGTGGATGCAGCCTAGGGGATGCTTTGTAGTTAACATTCAAAGCAGCAGATTTTAATTTCTCTCAAAACTTCTTGCTGTTCCTCTCTTTTGCACACCCAACTTTGCAAGTATGAGTTGCTGTTTTTCTTACAATCATCATTTTGTGTGTTACTGGAGTAACTGAGTCAAAATGCACTAGATGAGATCTATTATCAACCCTGAAATTGCAGAACTGATAATGGATTTACTGATAAGGATTTTTGTGCTGCTGGCCATTGTGCTTTGTTTTTTATTTGTTGCTCATTCATTCATAAATTCATTTCAATTCCACCACCCTGAGCACAGTTCATACATGCATTGGGGGAGGGGGGCTGTTTATAAAACTGCTCCAAGGCTCCAATCATCTAATCTAGCTGTACTGTCCCATAATGGCTGCTTTGTAAAAGAGCAGTTGGTTCTTTTGGCCTTTAGGCAAGACCTGAGTAGAGATGACAACCAGATGTCTAACTGAGTAAAAGGTAGCTGCATATGTTCCTATGAATATGCAGTGGAAGTACATCAAAATGCCTTCAGAGGTTTCCTGTGGAGACACCCCATACCTTTTATCCTTTATTCTTTAAATATTAAGCTCTACTCAACAGTGCTTTATATTCAGGATGGAAATTTAAGGTTTTCTTTCCTTTTAAAAGGATTGGGTCTTTTTAAAAGGATCTGTAAGCTAAACAACCCACACATCTCATTTCACCAGGGTAGCTCCATAAAAATCCATGGCATTTGCAACCAACTATGTCAGTACTATCATCATAAGAATCAGTCCTATTTTCTTCTTCTTCTTTTTTTTTTTGGTGCTTTTTTAAAAAGAAGAGAACACATCTCCTGAGAGTAGCGTATTAGGTTGATCCAAGAATCCCTCAGGGGAATATATTTGAAGCTCACACATTATCTGAGCAAGAAGGAAAACAGCTGCATAATAATTTTTTCTGCCTTCTAATGCCATCTGCTTTGACTGAATTCGCGTAATGCAACTGAGGTTGCTTGTGGGCCATACATTTCTGCAGTTTCAGCCTCTTCAAGGTTTCTTCTGCAGGTTGAAGGAATAAATTCCTGTCATGTTCATCCACAACACAGCATTAGGGCCACTGGCCATCTGTTGTTTATTTGCAAAGTTATCTTATCTCTGCTGAGCCTCTGCATCCAGGCGCACAGCAGAACTCAGACACATTTAATTTTGATCCCTCCCCATCATGGGACATTAAAGTTGTCTTGTTAAATCAGGTCAGGCCAAGTAAACCCATAGAAGGGAGGATAGGAAAGATGATGCTCAAATGCAGTTTTTAAACATAGCATCAGCCAGATATATTCTTCTGCTCTAAGAAAAATAATATTTTTTTAATCTGCTTATACTAGTGGATGTTTAAAAGGTCATAATAGGAGATGATTGTGATTTGTATCCCAGATCACTCCCTCATTGAATACACAGAGCAAGCTATAACAGAACTGTTATTTTTACATGTGAGAAAATCCATCAGTATTGCTTTCACCTAAAGTATTTTGTATTTTACAGTCCATCTACATAGGGGCTGTACAGACTGCCCCTAAGGGGTAGTGAGGTGCTGACACTTACCTTGCTAGATCAGGGCCATGGCAACCACATGCTGTGTTCCTGATTTGGCTTTTCTGCAGCACAAAAAGAAGCTGTGCTGAGGTGGTGGCTTTTCTCTGCTTCTTTAATACAGTGCATGTAAATGTTGTGCCAAACACTTGGCATGATGCCACCCACTGTGTGGCTGCTTGAGCAGTGTCACGCCAGTGTGGGGGCAGAGTTGAGGTGGCCAGCATGTGGTCGCCACACCTCCACTCTGCCCCCACACCAGCTCTTTATGCCGGTCTGTATAGCCCTTTACTTACAGAGAAGTAACTAAAGAATTTATCACACAGGAGAAATTGGGAGTTTAAACAATAATTGACTGTTAGAATATGGATGGGTTATACCGTCAAAGGTGAAATGTAGAGATGTGTGTGTGGAATTTTCCTCATAGGAACAACATCTAGGCATACAAAGACAACATGGTCCAGATGGCCAGAGAGAGTCATAACATGAGTAGTTTTATCTGGGAACACAGATAGTGAAATTAAAAACAATATGAGATCATGGGAAAGGAGTCACATGGGTGGATGATGGACAGCAAGGGGCTGGGTTAGAATACATCATACAGGCAACATCCAATCAGCATAAGGTTAACACCCGGAAGGTGGAGTAAGTACAGGGCTCAGAAATCCCTTTGTCTAGAATTGTTTATATTTCTTGCATTCTTCTTGTGAGTGTGTGATCGCAATGGACTTAACCATGGAGTTAATTTCTGGACTACAATATGCTTATATTGCTTTTAAAATGTAGCTTCTGGAGCTGGAGACATGGATCTGTAACTCTTCTGTTCTACACATCTGCAAGATGTGATCCTATGGTGGACTGTATATTTTTCTTTGCTTATTTTTATTTATGGAACAAATACTTTGGACCTACATGATTTGTCTGCATGCTTTTAGCATGAGAAGCCTGATGGAAGAAGAAGTTTCCCTAGCTCTGCTGCATTACAAGCACACCACACCAATAAATCAACAATAGATCAGCATCACGCCAGTGTGGGGGTGGAGTTGAGGTGGCCAGCATGTGGTCGCCACACCTCCACTCTGCCCCCACACCAGCTCTTTATGCCAGTCTGTATAGCCCTTTACTTACAGAGAAGTAACTAAAGAATTTATCACACAGGGGAAATTGGGAGTTTAAACAATAATTGACCCTTGAAAATCACTAAATTGACATTAAAACATGCTTAAAATGACATTAACACAAGTGCCATTATCCCATTAAGAACCAGGAAATAACCAGGCAACAAACAGCAAAAAGTCATTTGCGGGAAAATTCTGTGAATTAGTTACTGTTGTTTCTTGCCTGGTTTTTCACAGGATAATAGCATTTAATCATATTTCCTCTCAACATCGTGTGAAAACCATTCACACAATTGTGCCCAAGTGCGGGTTAATCATGGATTCTGCATGGGATAACAGTGCCTTGTGTGCTTAGATGTGAAAATCATTCATGCAATTGCAGGTTAATCACTAGTTAATCATGGTTTATACTTCCAATTTCCTCCCATGTGATAAACTCCTCTGTAATGGCTCCTGGCCTCCTCACCCCTCATTCCACCTTGTGCCAGCAGGTGGATCTGATGAAGGACGCCCATTCAACTTCCAATCAGGAAGTTTATTTTTATTTATTTATTGGATTTATATCCATCGTTCTCCCAAAATGGGATTCAAGGCAGTGTAATGGGCTTGTTTCACCACCTCCCCAAGCCAGAGAGGTTGTGACAAGACTTGTAAGTGGGTCATGCTTTTGATGGTTGCTGCCTAAGTGGCTGGTGGAAGGTGAGGGGGTGAAAATGCCATCCTCCTTGCACTCCAATTGGAAGCTGAATGGGTTTCCTTTGCCGTATTTGACTGCTAGCACTTAAAGTGGACTGGGGAAGCATTTATGTAGGTTTCCCATTCAACTATGTAGCTTTAGCAAATACAGTCCAGTTAAAGATTTGTAACTTTAGTTTACACATCCATAACTGCAATACTGAATACCAGCCATGATTTATGAACACTGAAACAATTACCGTACACATGTGTGCATTTGCACACACGCACACGCACACACATTTCCATGAACCAAATTCAATAAAAAGCTTCCAGAACAAGAGGATCATGTTGTACTTTTGAGAGCTACCTTGGATCCAGTTTGGAAGGAAGGTGGCAAATAAATAAATAAACAAATCTTTAATTGCACTACAGGAGAAAAGGAAGAGGATCAACTCAAGAAAAAAGGATGGCATTCCAAATTTAGCACTAAGATGTTTGCATACCAATAGACTGAAACAAGCCCTAGGCCTGGAAGGATGAGTCATCAGTAATTTCAGATTTTGGTAGTTCCATGCTGGGACTTTTAAAACTGAAATTATTTTTATCCTGAATATGAAGAAATGTGGGGAAAAATAATTCAAAACAAATTAAACCAAGTTCCACCTATACACGATAGTTAGTGCACACTTCCTATAAAATATGTGATTTGGTTGCAATTTTCTATAACATATATGGTATTTTCTCTAATATAAGCATTTTTGCAACCCATTGTTCCCTAACACACACACACACACACACACATATATATATAGTGTGTGTATGTGAAGATGCAGTAGCTTAGTGATTAAGATGCCAATTATGATGATCACAAGATTGGAAGGTTGGCAGTTTGAGGCCCAAGTGCTGCATGATGGGGTGAGCACCTGTCATTAGTCCCAGCTTCTGCCAACCTAGCAGTTCGAAAGCATGCAAATGCAAGTAGATAGATAGGTACCACTTCTCATGGGAAGGTAACAATGTTCGGTACAATTATGCTGGCAACATGACCATCAGATCAGTCCTTGGACAACACTAGCTCTTCAGCTTAGTAATGTAGATGAGCACCACCCCCTACAGTCAGTTAACTTGTAGGTATTTTATATTCCTATGCAGCTATATGCAAGGTTTAAACCTTTGTTGTTAATTTGCATATAGACATTTCCTACTAAACTTTCCTGCAAAGCATCTAGATCTAGGCAGTCCATGATTTGCAAGGTCTCTTTCTACTGATTTGCAAAAGAGCTGAGATCTTGCAAAGACCTCTGCTTTGATTTCTGGATGTCAATCAACCATTGTACTCTAGACCCATGTTAGCACAAGCATAGATAAATGAATCTCTAGATGGGATTTATTCATCTTGCAAGCATGAAAGCTAGATGGGGTTTACACTGAATAGATAAAAGCTTTCTATAGTGAACAAATGGGTTTAGAATATAGAAGGGCCTTTTAAAAATCAAGGTTATTTATTCTGCCATCGTACTTTCTGCTGTCCAGGAAAGCACATTGAATTTCATTGTCAGGCTGGAAAAGAACACGGGTGAGCTAAATTTAAAAGATTTGCTATTTTGTACTGATTGGACAGACTGTATGAGTCAAAACTTTGATTTTAATCTGGAATATCATTAAATTCTCCATCTAGTATTTTTAGCAAGGAAGACAAACTAATGTTACAGCTCATTTCCCCCAGTACAACATGATGCTGTGATCACAGGATTGATTTAAAGCTGAATTTCCACCATGTAGACTATCGTTATGGTTACTTAGAGAGATAGAGGTGGGGGATGGGGCAGATTTGTTTAAGATGTTGGCATATTATGCATGGTGTATTTTCTATTGTCCCTATTTTCCTATATTGTCTAAATTTTATTGAGAGGTAGGTAACTGACATTCTTACTTTTGGACAGGAGCTCTGTTACCCCTTCTTGTTACCTGGAGGCAACAACCACTCATTTTTACTGCCTAATTCCCCCCATGGCCAAAATGCATCCACATGTGACTCATAACCAATAATCTCTCAAAGTGATTTGGAGTGAACTATTGGCTATTCTGTTGTTGTTATGTGCCTTCAAGTAGTTTCTGATTTATGGCAATCCCAAGGTAATGACAAGATTTGTCCAGATGAGGTTTGCCATTGCTTTCTCCTGAGGCTGAGAGTATGTGATTTGCCCAAGGTCACCCAGTGAGTTTCATAGTTGAGCTAGGAATCGAACCCTGGTCTCCAGAATCATAGTCCAAAGTTCAAACCATTACAACATAATTAGATTATCCAAAATTTTGAGTGACATGGATATGGTTTCGGGGGGAGCAAAGCAGCTTTGGTGATATATGCAATTCTGAGACCTCACTTTGGCCACTCTTGTGCTATTATTGCCCTTACTAAATTGCTGCATTGGTTTTATAAAAATGCAAGGCAAAGGAAACTATGATTTTTGTTTTAGTATGAAGCAATGTGATTTGCACTTTTCAAAGTAAACCATAGACAGAAGGATATTATCCTTCACTCTTTGTATTTCTCCCATTTTTTCCAATGCAGTTCTCTAATTAAGCATGCATACAAAAAAAAAAGTATAAGGTAAAGGTAAAGGTAGTCCCTTGACATGAATGTCTAGTCATAACTGACTGTAGGGGGTGGTGCTCATCTGAGGATACTTTTATGAATAAGACCTGAATATTAGCAAATATAGTTACCTATCTATATAGACATGTATATACACACACCATAGATGTGAGCACACAAGATTTAGTTTGGTCTGTGATTCAATAATTTGAAAAAAATTCCCATTCAGCTCATGCTGATTTGGAGGCCAACTTATTTAACACAGAGATAAATCCAATTTTTGATTCAGAAACTCATGTTTTTAAGCCTCAAATTACCGTCACTGAAAATCAGCAAATGGCTATATTTCCCCCTCTTTCTTGTCACTAGTAGATGAAACTTGCAGGGAGCAAATAGGACTTAAGCTATAATTTTGATTAAAAAAAAAGGAAATACTCAATTGTTGTTTTTTAGATCCTAAATAAAATTGTGTGATATTTGGCAAGATACTTTCCCTTTGAAAATAATCAAGCCTGACAAGTTTTAAATATAAAGGTGTCTGAAGTTGTAAAACAGGAGGTGATGTTTCTAAAAACAGTTTGGAAGTTTCCAAAGAAGGATGCTGTAGAAGCCACAGATTGTTATGAAACTGGCATACAGTACTGTACATATACCATAGGGACACATAGACATGGCCCTAGTTAAGAAAAAAGAAAAAGCTTAAGATACCAGTGCACTTTTTGTCTATGTATATGAAAGGGTATGTTCAAAAGCAAGGAGTAGTAGTTATTTTCCTTTACCCAACTCTCTCTCTCTCTCTCTCTCTCTGTGTACATTGGCAATCTACCTAATTTATGCAATTTTCCCCACTGACTAGAACATTTTCTGCACTGTTTTAAAGTTATGTGCACATTACCTCTTTGTATTACATATTACTTTGTGCACAATTTATTTCTCACAAATGTTGTGTAACCATTGCAGAGATATGTATTTGTGAAGGCAAAATACCATTTTCTTGCAAGAAGTTTCACTGAGATGAAAAATTCAGCTTTTAAAGAATTCTTGACCCCAAGGGTATTTCTTTCCATCCCCAATACTACAGTTGCCCTTCCCAATTCACAGGGGATCCGTTCGGGACACACATACCCATGAAAATGGCGGCTTGCAAATATTCGAGCCCCATTGAAAATAATAGCACATACGTGGGCACACACTGCCATTTTGTCTATATCAGCTTGTTCCTCCCATGAAGAGCAAGGCCATGGACTTGAAGTCCTTCAACAGAGAGGGATAACTGTATTTCATTAGTCTTTCCGAGGGACTGGAGAGCCTGATAAATCTGTTTTCTGTGATTAAAAGCTGAAGCTACTGATCAAAGAATTAGATAGACCACATCCTTCTCTCACCCCCCCACCAGCTAGGAATGTAAAGAGGTGTCATTGGCCTCAACAGTCCCAATGAAAGTAACATTGTCACACTTTCTGTGTTGTATTACATGAAAATGAACCATGTACATCTTCTGAAGTTCTGTGGAGGAAACACAGGGTAGGTGTGTAGTTGATAAATATAAATAAAAGAACAAACTTGTGTTACACTGAGTCATTCATCTAAGTGCAAGTAGCCCCATCCCTCTTTTTTGTGGTCCTTAAGTTCTTGACCCCACAAAGGGTCTTATCACATGGAGGAAATCCTGAGCAGAAATGGGATTTAAAAGGTGGGGGGAACCTGCAAAAGTGGGTAGATTTTCACAAACATCACTTTTAAAGTGTGCTTAACCCAAACAGAAAGTAGTCAAAAGCCTCTTCTTTCTACTTTATTCTGAAAGTAAAAAGAAGCGGCTTTGACTACTTTCTGTTCAGGTTAAGCACACTTTAAAATCAACATCATCTGAAAATCTATCTGCTTTAGCAGGTTTTTCCCTATTTAAAACCCCATTCCTGCATGGGATTTCCCCTGTGTGATAAAGTCCAAAGTTTCTGGATCCCTAAAATTAAACAAGAGAAAGAGAAAAAGAGTGTAGCCTACTCTAGGGTTGAAATTATCCTGGTCCCCATTGCAGTTGTGTTGCAGACCTGATTTAGCTAATAGTTGCAGTAATATTTTATGTTCTTAGGAAATGGGTTTTTAGGTGCTATATTCCTTTTTTTTAAAAAAGGCAAATGTTGCAGCTTCTACATGAAACACATCCTCTACACTTATCCACAGTCTCTTTTAAGAAACTTTAAGGCTGCAATCTTATACACATGATGAAATCCATCAGGCTTAGAACTGTGGAGTCAACATGCCTCGGCTCACAAGACACAGGCTTTCCCCATTCCTCACCCAGGACGTTATCACACGGGGTCTAAAGCAGACAGAACCCCATCCCATCCCCGTCCCATTGCGGTTCCTTTGCCCCTGTGTTCACATGACATCACAGAGAACCCCCTCCCATCCCCGTCCCATTGTGGCATCATCCCTGTTCTTTTGCATGCTGGTTTCATTGGGAATTACATTTGCGCAACTAGAAGCATACCGGAATGATGCTGCTTTCGTTCATTCCGGAATGATGCTAGTTGCTAGAGACCCGCATGTGAAAACGTCCCCAGCCTTCTTCAGCTGCCTACCCATTCCTGCAGTCTAACCCCCTCCAAATTAATCTGCACCCCTTAATAAATGTCTTAAATGTGGCAAGGAATGTGGGGATAAATTGTGGCCTTCTTTACTGCTGCTTTGATAGCCCTCTCAAGGCTGCAGCTTTCTTTTTCAAAGATAGCAGCCATATCATCCTATTCTTGCTCAACTTTTGCTGAGATGTGCGACGTACTCGGATAATAAGGGTTGTCTGTTTTCATTTGCTTTCAGCAGGGGATCAAAGAAGACAGCAGCAGCTTTGACACCTTGCCAAAAGTGAGTGGGTGGTACTCTGCTCACACTGGAGCTTAGCATTTGCAAGGCATGCTGGGATGGAAATGTCATTATGGCAAAATTGTCCCCATAAGAGATTTCCTCATTCTCACACAGTCATATAACACACAAATACATACACACAGAGAGATACATATGTTCACATATGCCAGTCCTGAATATAGCTTATAGGATGTCAATGATAAATGGCCATTTAAAAAGAATACAAATAATCTTTGATCCTACAGGAGAAAAGGAGTGTAAAGAATCTCCCACACATGCTTTCCCCTTCAGCCCTACAATGCATTGACAACAAGAAAGCAAAAAATTACTGCTGCTTTAATAGAGCAAGACAAAGTTCTTTCCAAAAGGGTACTTTGAAGCACACAGGCTGCCCAGCACTCCTCTGTAGGTCAAGGTTATTTTTAACTGTAGCCTGCAATAAGTGGCCAAGGATTTTGTCTTATTTCTTCTGCTATTTTATCCAAGAAAGGTTAATAATAAATCCATTAAAGTAAATGTCGTGGGAATTTAGGGATCTCCAGAAGTGATAAATCAAAGAATTTTCTTAGCCCTCTGTTATTGTTTCTTATCCCTCAAAGAAGAAACAGCAAAAAATGTCCCAGTTTATATTGTGCATTAACAAAAGTACAAAGCAAACAAATAAATGGCATGAAAGCAAGGAACTCTTCAACTTTTAGTGCTCAAAACATTTTGCAATGGATGATGAGCATATCATCTAGTTTTAGCAGAGGATATAGTTCCATATTTGTTCTAGATATGCTATAGCTTTTTAATACATTATAGAACAAGGTGGATATATGAAATCTAGTCTATCTACACTTATACTTTTCCCATTTCATGATATTTTTTTAAAAAAAATCAGAGTAAGGATGGAGAAATCTGGCAATTTTGCTTTCTTTCACATTCATGCTTGTAAAATTTCAAACTCTTTCTGAGAAAATTATGAAGAAATTTGGGACATTCTTCCAAAAAAAAAAAAAATGAGCCTAACAATATCCTCAGCCATATGTACTCTACAAATTTCAATAAGTACAGCTATTCCCAGCACCAAAAGGCAATGTGATACTTGCTTACCATGGCACAGAACAAGGTGTCTCTCGGGGGGGGGGGGGATACATGGCAATCTTACTTCATCTCCACAAACCTCGTTGAATACATAGTGTTTCAAAGTCAGAATTTCCAGAGCTAAGCGAACAGCCTGGAAGAGAACATCTCTCAATTTCACTTTTGCCTAGACCTATTTTTAAAAAATCTTGAATGTTTTCCATCATATTTATGAAGAAATTAATGAAGAAATCTGCAATATTTTTCTTCATAAATTTGTTATCCTGAATGATTATGATGGTTCACTGAATAAAATCCTCATCCTTCTTTAAAACAGAGGGAAATAATAGGTTGGTAGAAAAGTTGACCATATAGTCAGTCTTCCCATTTCTTTCTTTACTTATTTGCTTTGATGAGGGAAGAATCATATTAATTGGGTCTAAATGCATATATAGGCATTCTGTTTGGAGCGTTTGCTTTTCATACTGCCATATATTGGATATGTGGTTTGTAAGGAGGGACGAGAGACTTGAGGGTTGAACAGATAGCCCCTAAGGGGCAATGTCCCGTTACCCCTTCCCTTGCCAGATTGGGGCCGTGGCAACAATCTAGTGCTTGCCACTCTAAAAAACAGCATCAAAAAGCTGCCATTGCCACTGCTGCAGCAGCTTTTTGCCATTCCTTTGGTGCAGTGTGTGTAAATGCTGCATCAAGGGAGCACCCTGATGCCACCCGCCATCTGGTTGGGTGGGTGGCGTGACAGCAGCATTGGGGCAGAGTCAGGGTGGCCAGTGTGTGGTTGCCACACTCCCACTCCACCACAGGCCTGCCCTTTTGACCAGTCTGTACAGCCCCTTGGTTCATCTACAACACAATTCAGTCTCAAAAAAGAATGCAAATGAAGTCTGCATCTACTATATTGTCTCTGTAATGCTTTTGGGAATCTGAAGGTACATATGTTCTCACTTTCACAGACCCTGTTATGAGCTGAAAACTCATTCTGCTTTACAAAGATGAAGCTTTTTCAGGAGTTGTATAACACCTTTTAAACTGGCTTGTCTTTCCAATGTGGGAGTTAGAGGGAAAGAGGTCACAAGGTTTGCCATCTGCTGTGGTTTTAGTTGTTTCATTGCATTTCAAACCAGTTTGGACAGCACAGTTTACATTAACCTTTAAATCCATCATTACTTGGTCCCAGGGAAAGATGAGACAAAGACAAAGGATGAAGAAGATAATCTATCATCAATGTGAATAAATATATATAAAAAGAAACATGAATTGGTTGTACAGAATCTTCTTAATTAATAATCACACTGGCAGACTCCTGCTTCACATTTATTAATTCTGTCCTCCAGAGTAGTTTAAAAAATAAGAAGGTAAAACCAGGGTTACAGCATTCCAGATTCTTTGGGCTAAGGACATAAGCTTTATACAGGTGGTTGCTAAATGATTACAGCAATTCATTTGCAGGAAGACTGGAGTATCACTCACTAGCTGAGATATTAGCAATAGCAATAGCAACTTCATTTATATACCACTTCATACTGTGCTATGAAGTCTCTAAGTAGTTTACAATTGTAAGCTAATTCCCCGAACAAGCTGAGTACGCTGAGCCAACCAAGAAGCAACCCTTTCTCTCCCCCACTCCACCGGGGCCAAAAGGCAGCAGAGGCAAGGCAGCAGGGACAGGGGGTGTGCCCAGGAGTGGCTGGCTTTAAAAACCACTCCCCCCCCCCTCAAGAACACCAGCCAGCCAGGCAGAAGATGCTGAGCCAGCCAAGAAGCAGCCCTTCCTTTCCTCCACTCCACCAAAGGCAGCAGAGGCAAGGCAGCGAGAGGGGGCGTGCCCATGAGTGTATGGCTTAAGCACCACTCTTCCACCCCCACAGGAACACTGATTACCAGCTGAGATGCCAGTCTGGGAGCCAGGAGCCAAACCTTCCTTATACTATTGGGACTGGAAAGCAGTGGTGGCAGCAAGGCAGCTGGACAAGGGGGGGGTGTCACCTGAAGGGGCAGGTTTAAAATGCTGCTCCTCCACCCTCACAGGAACACTGAATGTCAGCCAAGTACACCAAGCCAGGAGCTGACTTTCTTTCCCATATCATTGGGCTAGTTTTAAATAGCTGGCTCCTAAGGCCCTCCTAGATTGCTGGAGCTATTGTTGTGTAGCAGTAATTTGAGGGACTTGGAAGGTTTTGTGAATAAGAGACAAGCATGTGTGGCCAGATGTAATCTGAGAGTGCAAATTCAGGTTGTATGGGGGAATGGAAGGTATGGTGGGAACAGGATGAAGGTTTCTTACAAAGGAAGGTGGGATCGATGTTTGAAAGCTATCCTGCCTTCAGTTCACTCTGTTTCCTGGAATGGATTGGAGAGCGCACTAACCATACCACAGAACCTTACCTTGCTCCTTTCAATGCCAGGTCAGTCAAAAACAAGACCCAGATCATCTACGATCTTCTCTTAGATGAAGATGTCAACCTGGCTTACCTTACAGAGACCTGGCTGGGAGAAGACAGTGCTACAACTTGGGCACAGGCCCTCCCAGCAGGGTACTCTGTCAGTGAGTAGGTAAGGGGAAGTGGGCAAGGGGACAGAATAACCTTATTTTGACCAGGATACTTGTCTGGAAAACAGTCCACTTGAAATGTATATACCTCAGGGATTCTGTTAGTATACCATCCACCCTGTTGTCTAAGAGATTCCCTAACTGAGCTGACACAACTGGTCTCAGAGTTGCTGTTGGAGTCACCTAGATTCTTAATCTTGGGCAACATCAACATTCCACTCAAAACCAGTCTGTCAAATCTAACAGGTGTGGCTCAGGAGTTCATGGAATCCATGACAAACATGGGCCTATCCTAATTAGTCATCAGGCCTACTCATTGTGCATACCCTCAATACGGTCTTCAGTACGGAACATCCATGGGCGGAGGTAACAAAAACTTCCGTATTGTCATGGATAGATCATTTCCTGATCAAGGCTGAACTAAGAACCACTGTCCATCCTGTCAGGGGTGGAGGACCCATTAGAATGGTTCACCCGCAAAGGCTAATGGAACCAATTGGATTCCAGAAAGCCTTAGAGACTTTAATGGTTGGTAATGCCGATGATTCTGTCAAAGCTTTGATTAATACCTAGAGCACCGATCTTGCCAAGGCTATCAACACGATTGCTCCCAAGTGTCCTTTCCAACCCACTTCATACTGTCAAGCATGGTATACTGAAGAACTCAGGAAAATGAAGTGGGTTGGACAACAACTAGAGTGCATCTGGCAGAAAACTCGACTCTTATCTGACAGAACTCATCGTAGGAAATTCCTTTGTTCCCATAGAGAGGCAATACATGCAGTGCAGAAATTATTCTACTCTGCAAGTATTGTGTCTTCAGAGTCCTGTCCAGCAGAGCTGTTTAGGGTGATAAGGGAACTGACACAGGTTCCACCTGTGCAGAACCCATTATTTAATCTGACAATGGCCTGTTGTGACATGTTTAACAACTTCTTTGCAGATAAAATCTCTCAGATAAGAGCTGACTTGGACGCCGGTGTTATGGCAGAATCAATAGATGAAGTATCAAGCAACTCCACTGATGAGATTATACTGGATCAATTCCAATTGGAGAGTATCGATGATGTGGATAAGTTCCTTGGTAGAGTGAGGAAGACAACTTCCCCTCTTGACCCTTGCCCTTTGTGGCTGGCCGTCCAAGGGTGAGATGCCTTGAGGATGTTCCTAAGGGACATCATCAATGTATCCCTTATGGAAGGTTATGTTCCATCTTGCTAGAAGGGCGGTGGTCAGGCTGCTTCTGAAAAGACCTTCCCTTGACCCTCTGGACATGTACAGCTATAGGCCAGTTTCTTTACTAACTTTTTCGAGCAAGGTGATAGAGAGGGCTGTTGCTCTCCAGCTACAAGCTGTCTTGAAGGAAACCGATTATCTGGATCCATTTCAAACTGGCTTTAGGACAGGATATAGAGTGGAGACTGCCATGGTAGCTTTAGCTAATTACCTTCATCTGGACATTGACAGGGGTAGTGTGACCCTGTTGGTGCTACTGGACCTCTCAGAAGCCTTTGACATAATAGGCCATGATCCTCTTGGAATGCCTGAGAGAATTGGGAATCAGAGGCTTTGCACTGCAATGTTTCAGTTCCTTCCTCTCAGGCAGATTCCTGAGGGTGATGCTCAAGGACAGTTGCTCAGCTGAAAAGGAGCTTAATTGTGGCATTCCTCAGGGTGCCATCCTGTCCCTGATGCTACTCAACATATATATGAAGCTGCTGGGAGAGATCATCCGGAGACATGGGACGGGGTGTTATCAGTACTCTGATGACACCCTGATATACTTCTCCGTATCTCAGTCTACAGCTTTGACAACAGATGGCATCTCCCCTCTCAATCAGTGTCTTGAAGTGATAATGAACTGGATGATGAAAAACAGATTGAAACTGAATCCAGACAAAACGGAGATACTAACGGTAGCGGCCCCTAACCCAGGTATTGGGACACAATCCCCAATCCTAGATGGGGTCACACTCTCCTCAAAGTACTATGTTCACAGTTGGGGGGTGCTCCTAGAGCTGTCATTTCAGATGACAAATCAAGTGAAAGTGATGATCAGGAGCACCTGTTATCAACTTTGCCTGATACGCCAGCTGCACCATTTCCTGGAATTTAGGGACCTTGAAACCGTGGTACATGAGCTAGTAACCTCTCATCTCGATTTCTGTAATGCACTCTACATGGGGTTACCCTTGTGCCTAGTTTGAAAACTTAAATTGGTACAGAACATGGCAGCCAGGCTGGTCTCAGGTAAGACTAGAAGAGACCATATAACACCAACATTAAGATTGCTCCATTGGCTGCCTATCAGTTTCCAGTACAAGGTGTTGGTCGGCACCTTTAAAGACCTAAATGGCTTACGCCCAACCTATCTTCGAGACGGCCTCCTTCTGTATAATCCACCCTGCGCATTCAGGTCCTCTGGGAGAAACATGCTGCAACCTATAAAAACTAGATTGTCTGCAACTGCCAGGAGGACCTTTTCGGCTACCACTCCCAGATTATGGAACAGCCTACTGGATGAGATCCATCACATTACCACCTTAAACAGATCTCTTCCAGCAAGCCTTTCCTGAGTAGATATCCAAACATAGAAAAAAGTTGAGCCTATAACACCCCTGTTACACCTACACAGCTATTTTAAATTATTTGTTACTTGTTGCTATTTGTTATTTTAAAGTATGTTTTAAACTATGACTATTTAATTGGGTTTTTTTGGGGGGGGGCTGTTGGGAGACAGGATTGTATGTTTTAGCATGTAAGCCACCCGGTTGTGTTACACAGAGAGGCGGGATACACATAAATTTTATTATTTTTTATTATTGTGGTTTATGAGTGAGTGCTGTAGTACAGGCAATTTACCACTGTGCCACCAGTGACATTCACTGTGTCTCCATGCATTTGAGATCACTAGCATAAGGCCCTGCATCCATTCAGATATCAAACATATGTTATGTGCCTAAAATGGAGGGAATGGATCATGTGTACCAAAGTGGGAATGTAGACATGTATGTTAGGGTCTCTGCACTAAGTTCTAACACATGAACATCAATGGCAATTCTAACAGATGAACACCAACACCAATTTGACCTCTCTATCAGCACATCAGTATGCAAAGGGATCTACTTGGACCTTTGAGGATAATTGAAAGAACAAAGTCCAGAGACAGCCCTATATAAGAATAAATTGCTATGCAAAGGAATCTAGTAGTACCTTTGAGACTGACTGAGAAAAAGAAGCTGGTAGCATGAGCTTTTGTAACTGGCGCCTACTTCCTCAGATGCATAGGTTGGAGTGGAGAGTCCAGACAGATCAATATAAGCTGGTTGTGTCTGAAAATGTCAGTTGAAATTGAAAACCTTGTGGGTATGGAGATGAGGTGCCAAGTTCAGTTTTAATTATTGTAATTGGGGGACCATCTCCATATCCATAAGGTTTTGAATTTAAATCAACATTTTCAAACACAACCAGTTTATATTGGTCTGTCTCTGGACTCTCCACTCCAACCTATGCATCTGAAGAAGTAGACTCAAGTCAACAAAAACTCATGTTACTGGTTTCTTTCTTTCAGTTGGTATCAAAGGTGCTACTAGATCCCTTTGCATACTGATTTTCCAGACTAACATGGCTATGTTTTTCAATTCTACCATCAGCACATGTACAGGTTAACACATTTTGGGACCATCCAGACAGGGCCATAATAAAATAGAATGTAGATGTTCTTAAATAAGTTGCCAAGATGCCCTTCATCTAAGAGAATTTTTATCACTGTATGAATTAATGTACATGAATGGGGATGTAAATTTTTCAGCATGATTTCACTTGGATCTTCAGGGAGAAAACACTGTGCTAGTATCTCCATATGAAGATTTATCACTCTGCTTGAAACAAATGATATTTTAGTGAAAGTGATTCTTGATTCACTCCTATAAGGGATAGCTTATACTGAGATTCATTCAACTAAATCTTGCCATCAGTAGAACTAACACTGCTAGAGATCCTCCTTTGCCTACCTTTTTCACATGTCCCCGCAATTAACTCTAGAGGTTTGAGAGACCCTCTGAAAAACATCTATGAG
>CM034701.1:347666064-347679683 GCA_020142125.1 Phrynosoma platyrhinos
ATTGTACCCCAGTTGGATTCAGCTTCAACATAAGGTTGAGTTTGTTTAATCTGAATAAAATAGATTTAAAAGCACATGTAAAGAGATGTCATCCCAATTATTCATTTTACCAAGCCAAAGTGTGTGATATAGTGGCAGGTGGTGGCTTCTGTGTCATATAGGTGGTGATTCTGCTATGGGTTATAGTCTGAACTTTAAAATAGCTATCCAAAGCGATAATCCCTATCTTTCAATTCAGACCCTTCTATAGCTTCTTTCAAGTTAAAACTAAAACCCCAAACTGGATTCACCACTTCTCTGACATGGGGACCACCAGCTGCCAGTGTTGCAATGACTTACTGTTTCCCCTCATGGTGATGTCTTCATGTTCCTATTTCCACCTCTATTACATGAAGTTGTGTTGTTGTTACCACTGATCATACCACTGTAGCAAGACCAAAGGATGTGAGATGAGATGTTATCACTATCGAGTCAGAAGAAATAATTACATCTTGAGGTTATGGCATCTCAGTAGTAGCAAGCAAGCTGAATGGAAAGAAGAGCTAAAGATCCAGATCTTGCCCAGACACATGGCAAACAGCTCACATATTCAAAGGAAGGGCTGGATTTCTAAAACATTATCAATTCATTCATAAGATGAATATGATTGTGTTATAAAACTAGGCACATGCGTTAGGAACAGAATAAGAATTGTCAAAATATATTATTTTACTCTTCCTGTTATCAGTGTTAGATCAGGGACTGGGGATGGTGCTTCACCCTGAAATGGCAGTAAAACATGTTTCTCTGCTCAGTCCATGAACCATCCATGACTAATACTGCTCTTATTTATTATCACATAGTACTTACACACTACAAGTAATTAGAAATTATTAAATATACCCATGGACTGGCACTCTTTTTTTCTTTTTTCCTTTCCATCTTTCAATCTTTCTGTCTTTCCCTTTCCCTTTCCCTTTTCTTTACTTTTTTCTTTTGGAAATGAGCAGGATCAGAAAATGAGCAATCTATAAACCATGCAACTTTAATCCTGCTACTAGAAAAGGTCATAAAAGGCCAATAGAACAGTTAAATCTCACTTAAGCATCTTTTGAAGGCTTAAGTGGATATTAGCTGCTGATGAATATATGAGAATACACCACTATCCATGAAGAAGTGGGTTTTATCTGATCAGAAAATAGATCTATGTGCATATCAGATGCCACTAACTGGCTGCAGTTGAAAAGGCAGAACATGTTTAAGATTCCATTAGTTATACTTTGGAAGAGAAATCATAGCTGAAGACAACCAGGCTGAGGAAAGAACTGGCAAAGGGAGCTGAATATAGTATTTACTGAGAAAGATAACATTTGACTATGTGATAATGTACAAGAGAGGAGAAAACACATTTATTTAAAGTATACATTATGAGTGAAACGTATATTGGTAATTATTCATTCCCAGGTTGGAAAAGGGTTTCCCAACAATTAGGAAAGCCCATCAGGAACAATAATATTCTACATACTTTTTGTGTAGTTTTTGCTTGATATAAAACCTTCTGAAGTGTTGCAAAGGAACCATTCTGTTGAGAAAGAGGTTGTTTTTTTTTTTATGTGCAAACCCTCAACATTTTCTGTGGAGAATATGGGTTTCCAGTGTAGAAAGCAGTGCTTTCTGTACAAGAAACCATTTTTTTCTATGGAAAATGGTTTCTATTGCATTTTTTTAAAGCATCTTTCTCCAGTGAATTATTCCTCTGCAACACTTTGGATCCTATAAATATGTGGAAAATACTATGAAGGAATATTCGTTTTATCCACAGTGAAGCAAAAAATGCAATAGTTTTTTGTGGGTTTTTCGGGCTATGTGGCAATGTTCTAGAAGAGTTTATTTCTGATGTTTATTTCTTCAGCCTGATGCCAGCCACAGATGCTGGCAAAATGTCAGAAAGAAAATTTTCTAGAATATGGCCACACAGCCTGAAAAAAAAAAAACACAAAAAAACTATGGATGCTGGCCATGAAAGCCTTAGACTTCACAAAAAATGCAATAATTCATCCTCACATGTGTAGATGAAATAGTTGTGGATTTATACATAATAAGGAAAGAGGATGAAGAGAATGGAGAGAAAGAATGAACACAGTTTTTCTCAGTTGGCAGATCCAGGACATTGGAGATAAAGGCAGAAGAATCAGTCTTTCTTGGCTGGTTCTTCCCTAAACTGAGAGTGAGAAAGGGGATGACTTGCTTTCCACAGTCATGAATCAAAACAAATGTAGGATCTCTTTTCTTCCATGTCAGGAGAAAGGAGGGCAATGGGATGGACCTTGAAACTCTATGGCTAGTTTAGCTATGTGGATGGGCCTAGAACTCTCCCACCATGTGTTGTTGTTGTTGCTGCTTCTGTTGTGTGCTTCAAGTCATTTATGATCTATGGCAACCGTAAGGATTTTTTTTGGGGGGGGCTGAGAGTGTGTGACTTGCTTAGTAGGCTTCCATGGCCAAGCAGAGAACTGAACCCTAATATCTAGTCATAGTCCAATGCACAAACCACTGCAAGTGGATCCTGCTGACTTTTCCCACTGTGTGGGGAGAGCAATCACTCTCCAGGATTTCAGTCAGAAGATTTTTATCAGTCCTCTGTTCAAGTGCTAGGGGTTAGGTCCACAACTTTCTTTTTGACGAAGCATAATCTCCACCATTGGCTATATAGCTCCATGAAAATGCCCCTCACTTTTAGCTGTTCTAGGCTGGATCAAGGCTTTGTTGAGCCATTATCAGAGCAGGATGTTGTAAGATGAAGCCTGATACCATTTAAAATATGTCACTTGAAGCCTGAAGTTTCTGGTACAAGTCTTCAACACCATATGTGTATTTATCACATATTTACACTAGAAAAATAGTTGATTTAAACTGCAAGCATATTTCTTACTTTTGCATTTACTAGTGGCCAATGAGAATATTGCTAATTGGGCAAACCAATTTCAGCTCATCAACATTCATCAACATACTTTAGTGCTGTATTTCCACTTGCATCACTTCCTTACTTTCAAGGGGGACTTCACTGAATTTATAACATAGACCTCTGTGTTTTGTTTTGTTTTTAAATTCTAAAGTTATAATGAATAATTGACAATATTGAACATTCTACATGGGAGACAGAGTGAGAAACATGCACCTCAAATAAAAATGTTTAGCAGTGAAATTTCATGCATATCTACTAAACTGTGAGACCCACTGATGTCAGTGGGGCTTATTCCCAGGTTAACTATATGCCAAGCTTCAAATACAAGTTGATAGTCAACTTCTGTAATTACACTATCTCATCTATCAAACATTGTCCAGTATTAAATAACTATACAACTGCATATCAGCTACCATCAAACATGATCAAATGTTCACTACTATGACAAATCAAACTATGTCAGCTGTCACAGTAAATATTACTAAAGACCAACCTTTGCACATGGTCAAATTTGTATATACATTGAATACTGTTGCCCGAAGCTGAATAACAGCCATGATAATGATAATGATAATAAGAATGGATGGACAACAACGATAAATATGATATTCAGACAGTTCTGAGGGACCTCAAATTCTTCAGAATCTCATAAGTGCTATTTCTATATGGAAGATACCGGTAATTTGTTTCCTGTGCTGAAAAACCAGTCCATATCAGCATGGTCCTAAAGAGGGAATAATAATAATAATAATAATAATAATAATAATAATAATAATAATAATAATAATAATAATAATATCCCGCCCTTTGGGAACCCAATCAGAGCAGCTTACAACAGTTAAAAAGATACATAATATCCAAAAAACACACAACTTACATTACTGGAGGAGGTACTAATAATACAACACTGACTTTCACATCAGGAATATTTCTGATTCAAAATAAATCTCCAAACCTCCTGCTAACTTGCTCCCTGTGGAATATTATCTGATAATGAAACCAATGTGTTATTTATAAATAGTTTTTATATTGCGTAAAAAGCACAGCAAAGAGATTGCCTGAAACCCCAAATAAAGTAGAATAAAATACAGTAAAAATAAAACAAAATGTTATTTTGCTCTTTCACCTTTAATATTACATCCATCTCTCCCCCTTCCATGGCATGGCAGTAAAATGATTACAGTGCTTTAGGCTGTTTCTCAGCTTATGCTAGAGATACTTTCAGGGAAAATTCAGATACTGTTGTTGAGGCAAATATGAACCCAAAGGTCTGGTTTCTTGCTGATATACTGGATTGGATTGTGCCATGTAAAAACATAGTACACAGTCTGAACAGGAAAAAATACGCCAGGCCTGTGTGAGTCTGGATCCTGGACAATTGTGTTTTGTTATATGCTTTGAAAAAGGAAGGAAGGAAGGAAGGAATATCATAAATGGAATTGCTATTTAGATATCTTACAGCAGAGGTTAGCAATTAATGATCACAAACTGAATTTGCCCCACCAAGGCTAGATTATCAATGGTACAGTTGGAGCAAATGCTCAAGGGACCCCATGCTGCTAGTGGTTCTGCATATGCAGATGCACATGCACACACACACACACACACACACACATCTCATATTATGATACTGGCTAGAGAAAAACATTCTATTCAGGAAACAATATTTTTGTGCACCAATCAGTCTATTTTGTGTAACTTGCACATAATTCCTACATGAAAAATGTTGTTTTATGAATTGAAAACATGCATTTGGGGTTAAAATGGAGGGAGGGTGTGTGTGGAAGAGAAAGGCAAGATTTTTGCCCAGGAATTAGTATATTTTTGGAAAAATGAATACAGTTTTGGGTCCTGCACAAAAATATTAGTTTTTGGACTGAAAACACATTTTAAACCAGGAAAAAAAGTTTTCTGCATTGAACAGGCATATGTATTTTTGCTCAAACAGATTTTCTCAAACTCCTGAGGCAAAAAATATTGCTCAAAATCTGAACAGAAAACCTTTATTTTTTGCAAAACAGCAGTTTGTCTTAATGGTTGCATCTCCACTGCAGAAATAATCTGGTTTGACTTCACTTTAACTGCCATGGCTCCATGCTATGGAATTCTGGGAATTGTAATTTGTTGTGGCACCAGAACACAAACTACAAGTCCCAGGATTGTGGCACAAACTACAATTCCTAGGATCCCACGCATGGAGCCATGATAGTTAAAGTGGTATCAAACCAGATTATTTCTGTAGTGTGGAGGCAGCCCAAGCCAGCAACTCAGATATCTGTCATGGGGAGCCCTGGAGAGCCTTAACTGTACAAACTGTGACAGGGGGATTATATGTCTCCAAGTGAGGAAGGGTTGCTCTTTGAGGGTCATTTCTGTTGTGGTACCTTAGTTATGGAATGCCCTCCTCTCAGAGGACCAATTCGTGTCATTCCAGTGCCCAAATCATGGCTTTTTACTAAAGCTTTTGGGCCCTAATTGATTTTACTCTGTGAGCACATGTACATACCCTCTAACTGTTTCAGTTTGTCAGGGGTAGTTCCAATTAATCCTCTGCCACCCCACATTTTCAGTTGATTTTAAAATGTCCCAGTTTCTTTTGCCTTCTTCCACTTCCTCTTTTGTCCTCAGCTTATTTCAATGGCTGCAAACTGAGTTCAAAGTGCAAAAGTATTTTGCATTCAGTTAACTCAGCAGAGAGAGAAGAAATGAGGGGGCAGAATCTTGCCCTTCCCAGTAGACTCAGGCAAAAGCAAACTGCTGCAGCCTCTCTTAGATTGTGCATTCTTCCACATTAAGAACTTTTGCCATCTTAACTGCCGTCTGTTGTTGCCTGGCCACACACATCCCAGTTTTCAATTGTGAAACTGATAAATGTTTTAATAAGTTTTTAGTCATTTAAAATTATTGTCCTAAAGTGAATGTATTGAATGCTACCCTGAAATCCTTAGATATAGAGCAGGATATAAATACTTTAACAAACAAACATATACGACAGTAGAGAGCTAGTGTAGAGTAGTGGTTGCAGCATGAGATGGAGAAGACCCAGGCGCATGTTCCCATTTAGCCATGATGTGTAGCAGGTAACCTTGGAACAATCATTTTCTCTTATACTAATCTACCTTGCAGGCTGCAGTGTGGGTGAAACAGCAGTGTACAAAGGAATATATGCTCATGTGTTCACCAGATAAAGGACCAGAAATAAAGAAATATTCACATCACATCACCAGCTTTGCCTCCCTTTTCTTCTGGAAAAAAAAAATCCATTTCATAAGTTCAATGAATGCATTTCAGGGGCTCATAAAATATTTGTGAAATATGATGCCCAACGTGGTTTACTATAAAACAGACTGAAGAACTGAACAGAATGAATCATCAATTCTTCTGTCTATAGATATCAAACAAGCTTCTTCTCTGAACTCCTTGGCAGGAAAATATGAACCCCCAACACACACGAGTACAGGTGCCAGTCATATTGTTTGCATTTTCTACCTCAACAAAGAAATTGGTGAGAGGGGGAAGAAAATCATACATTTAAAACAAATCAGCTGCAGCCCTGGAATTATATTTCTGAGATAACTGGAATGCCATTGAGTGGCTGAGTACTGTACACTCAGTGACTCAAGCTCTCATCTCCAGATTGATATCAGACTAAAAAATGGAAAGGTTGCTTCTTCATTTCTATACTTTTCTGACATTGTTTTCATTTTATCTCAAGAGTCCTTCATATACAAATACCATCTAGTTGTTTAACAGTATATTATTCAAAACTGACATGGATGTGTACAAGGAGTGATTGATGGCAAGAGGAAAGATCAAAGTAGGGATGTGCTAGGATTTGGTTCTCTCAGCTTTTTTATGCAAACTGATCTGAATGCTGGTTCTCAAATGAATACTCATTTCAAAATATAGCTATCACATGACTTTTATAACTCTCCAAATTTGTAATACAATTTGTGAAGAAATTTATGTTTCAAGTTAAAATGGTTACAGATTGTTTACAAAAAGGCACTTTCAGTCTCATATGGGGGAAAAGTGGGGTATAAATTAATTAAATAAACTGTGTTTTGGGATCAAATGTGTGTAAATGATTGTTTTTCTTTGTTTAATTGTTTGTTTTTGAGGGGGTGGGCAGTTGTGAGATGGGATTGTATGTTTTAGCATCTAAGCCAGGGGCAGGCAACCTTTCTGAGGCCTGGGCTGGTCTCCCATAGCCCAGGTCTCGGCTGGGCCGAGGGGGGGGAATGGCGGTGTGTGCGCTCACGTGCACGCGTGCACGCACGCACGCACCCTCCGCCACCACGCGCAACCCCCCCGCACACGCTGCCGCCGCAACCACTGCGGCGCATGTCGCAGCCGCCATTTTGGAAATCAAAATGGCAAACGTGTCACAACCGCCATTTTGATTTCCAAAATGGTAATTGTGGCAAGCACGGCCACAGAGCGGCAAAAACGCACGGTGGCGGCAGTGCGAGGCGGCGGCAGCAACTTTTGGGCTGGGCTGGTAAGTCTGGGGACCGGGGCCTTAACCGGCCCCCGGGCCGTAGGTTGCCGGTCCCTGATCTAAGCCAACCCAGTTGTGCTACATAGAGAGGCAGGATACAAATAATAATAATATACACATATTTCAATATACAATAAATAGAAAATTTATGTTTTCTGAAAATACATTAAACATGCTCACATTATTGTTCATTTTTTTTAAAAAAAATGATAACAGTAAATAATAATTACAGATGAATGCAAACATGGGATGGATTAGAACAATGCATAAGATATAATTGACACAAATTGGGAACTGAATGACCCACTGATTTCTAAACCAAAGAGAGGAAAGAAGAATGCTTTTCTAATTCATTTTTATATTTATCGAAAATTGTGGTAACCACTGTCATTCAGCATAAATTAATAAGAGTGTTATACTCTGTATACAATGCTTTTATACTATGGCATGACTTTGTATATATTTTTAAAAGTGGATAATAATGAAATAGTAAAGGAAAAAGTAAATTGATCATTGATGATATGAGCTATCCCTATTGAACTGAGCCATGTGTTGAATTCACTTTAACTATAACTCAAATTCAAATGTATTTGCCCCAAGGCTCCTGGCTTGGTAGCAGTTCATGTGAAGAAGATCTAGAGGTTTTACTTGACCACAAGCTAAATATGAGTCAGCAGTGTGATGCAGTGGCCACAAAACCCAACATACTTCTACGTTGCATTATCATGCATTAGCAGGTGTATAGTGTATAGTGTCCATAATGAGGGAAGTAATTGAAGATAAACATTTTGTTGTTGTTGTTGTTGTTAGCTGCCCTTGAGTTGACTTTAGCTGCCCTTGACTTATGGTGACCCTATGGATGAGACATCTCCAAAATCCCCTGCCTTCAACTGCTTTGCTTAGGTCCTGCAGGCTCAGGCCTGTGCCTTCCCTGACTGAATGTAACTATTTGGTATATGGGATTCCTTTCTTTCTACTGCACTCTACCTTTCCCAGCACCATTGTGTTTTCTAATGAATCACACCTTCACATGATATGGCCAAAGTATGACAGTCATCCTTGCTTCCAGAGAGAGTTCAGGCTTGATCTGTTCTAGAAACTATTTGTTTGTCTTCTTGGTTGTCCACGGTATTCTCAGCACTCTTCTTCAGCACCAAATGAGTTGATTATCTTTCTATCAATTTTCTTCACTTTTTAGCTCTGACATTTGCACATGGTGTACATACACAATGGCTTGGATTAGCCTCATGTTAGTGTTCAGAGTTATATCTTTGCACTGTAGGATTTTGTCCAGTTCGTTCATAGCTGCCCTTCTGAGTCCTAGGAAGAACTCTTTTACTGTAGGAGCAGTTTGATAGTGAAATAAATTGCCTTGGGGAGTAGTGGACTCTCCATATTTGGAAGTTTTTAAATAGAGGTTGGATGGACATTTTTCAAGAGTGCTGAAAAAAAAATTCAGTTGTGTATTCCTGTATGGCAGAGGGTTAGACTAGATAGCCTTTGTGGTAACTTACAACTTTATAATTCTATGGTTCTACCACTATTCTGCCTTACTCAGGACCCCCCCCCCAAAAAAAATTATGTTTAATTCTGGGTACCACAGTTCAAGAGTGATATTGAGAAGCTGGAATATGTTCAGAGGAAGTGAAGAGGATGGTAAAAGGTCTGTAAACCAAGTCCTATGAGGAAGAGCTTAGGAAGCTGGGTATGTTTAGCTTGGAGAAGAGAGAATTAAGAGACAATGTGATAGCCATATTTAATTCCCTGAAAGGTTGTCACCAGCTCTAGAGACTACAATATGAACCAATAGATGCACATTATGAAAAAAGAGATTCCACCTAAAGATCAGGAAAAACTTTTCATCCCATCTTTTGGGAGTGCTTTAGTTGTGTATCCTGGCGTGGCAGGCAGCAGTTTAGACAAGATGATCCTTGCCTCTTTAACTAGGCAAAAGAAAACTGCTGCAGCTTCTCCAAACTGTGTGTCCTCCCTCATTAATAACCTTTGCCAGTTGCACCACACTGATGTTGCTTGGCAACATGTGTCCCAGTTTTCATCTGTGAAATTTGGAGAGTACCGGGAAAAAACCCTGAGTATTTCTTACCTAAGAAAACTCTATGAAATTCATGGGGTCATGCTGGGAGATGACTGGAAGGCATGCACGCACACACGCACACAATGTGTTCACAGGCTCTGAAACTGTTACTGCTATGCTTATGTATAATCATGTGTTTTTGCCAAGTCACACTAGACCCCAGATGCACAGATAAATCCATATCTATGGCCTGGGTGGTCATGAAGGGACTAATCTAAGGAGATTGTCACACATACAAAAAGACCCAGTTTACCTCTTCCAAACTGGAGCCCAATTCGGGCTGAAGCTGGGTCTTATCTCATGACTTTTCCAGCTTAATTCGGCTTCTGAGTACATCCCCGCTCCAATGCGGATCCAGAAACATGCTCCAGCAGCTATTTTTTAAAGTAGGAAGTGTTTTTGGATCTGCATTGGAGCGGGGATGTTTTCAGAAGCCAAATTAAGTTGGAAAAGCCATGCAATAAGACCCAGCTTCAGCCTAAACTGGGCTTCAATTCGGAAGGGGTAAACTGGGTCTTTTTGTATGTGCGATAATCTCCTTAGATTAGGCCCTTCATGACCACCCAGGCCATAGATATGGATTTATCTGTGCAGTAGATGTTCCTCTGGGGTCTGGTGCAACTGGCAAAGGTTATTATATGTTTGATAATCTCCTGAGAGTGCAGAAATAAGAGCTTGATCCTTTGCTGCTGTGTTCTCAGCAGTTCATTTCTGACTAATCCGATGTCAGCATAAAACCAGCTTTCTCACTCTGCTTTGGAAAAATTTGTGCTGCTTCGACATGAATTCAGAGAATCAGGTCTCCTGAAATACAAGTTTCAGACCAGAAAGGAGTGACTGAGCAGACTTGGATAACCCAAGGGAAGCAGAATACATCAATGGGTAGTGTCGTTGTTCAAAGCAACTTGAAATCTTACAAGACCATCACAAATTCCAGGTTTTGTTTTTTAAAAAACAATTTGCCCAATGGATGGGATGGAAAGAATGTTAAAATGTTAAAGTGAGGAAAGAATTTAAGACTGTGATTTCCTTTCAATGATGCACACATCTTTTAACTGTGGCCTGCAGACCACAACTTGGATAAAGTCATTAAAAATCATGAAGATTCCTCCCCCATCTTAAAAAGGCACTGCTCCCTAAATGTTCATAGCCTTGAGGTTCCTAAACACAGCTGGAAGGCTTGCTCTGAATTGCAACCATCAAACCAAAGTAAGCCAGTATCACCCCTTGGATACTTTGTAAAATACAGCCCCATCCCCCTACATTGGAGAGCTGGTATAAGATTGAATAATGTGATTAGCTTTGTTTCCATGAAGAAAAGGTTCAGAAATGCACAGTGGTACAATGGTGTCATGGTACAAAGGTAAAGGCATCATCTGGGCATATAAGCCTGCTCATTCCCCTGAGCCTGCTTTCCAGATGTTTAGGCTGTTTGTCCTCATGATTGGTGAAGGCTGCAGCAGATGGCTTCAAGTCTGGATAGGAATTTTGCTGAGAGTGAAAACATATGTTTCATATATGAAAGCCAGGACATGTGTCCAAATAACATTGCATTGTGGTCAAGATGGCAAAATATATTAATGAACAAGAACACACAAACTAGGAGCCTACTGGGAATTCTGCCCCATCTCTTCTTCCCCCCCCCCCACTCTACTTTTGCACTTTGAGGTTGCAGGAATTGGTGTAAACTGAGGACAAAGGGGGAAGTGGGAAGAGGAGAGAGCAATGGGGGCATTTTAAAACCATTTGAATAAAGTGGGACAACATAGGATTAAATAGGACTGCCCCTGCCAAATCAGGACAGCTGGAGAATGTGGTGACAGGGCTTTAAATTGTCTGTCCTGCTGTGTAGGGGTCTAGGAATTATTGGTTCTGGGTGTCAATATGGGAAGCAGTTGTTCACATGAGTAGCTAGTGTGAGGAGGAGAAGCATGGTGGAGCACCCATGAGCACCTCTTTGGTTATAGTCAGTTCTCCTTAGGGTTAGGGACCTAAGGTCAAGGAAGAAGACAATCTTTGGAATCCACCTAAAGCACATCCCCTTTTGAGTCTCTAAAGCATTCAGCATTCCAGTTTAGTTTTTATGTTTGTCATTTTGTATAGTCTGAGTATGTGTATCTAGAGTATTTCCTTTTCTGTATTACATTAGTTCTTTCCTTCTCCCAGACTCTCTTTTTTATTGGATTTTATATCTTTGGCAGGAATGTGTATTTTTATCATTTTATTTGTGTGCAGTGAAAAGTACAATGAGCCCATGGTATCCACAGGTTCAATATCCATGAATTTGAGCAACCACGGATTGAAATGAAGAAACTTTTTAAAAAACAACACCTGTAATGGCCAGGCTGAGAAGTGGTCCCAGGGCAATAGTGGAGGCTGCTGAACCAAGACCTGGGCAAGCCCATGCCTCTGCCCCCCCACCCATGAAAGTCAATCCTACAATAAAGGCATAGTAAAAACCTAAACCATTTCCTCACTCTCCTGTCTTCACATCACAAAGCTGCTGGCCAATTTAAACTCCTACCTCAGTCTGTTTCCCATCCTCCTACAAGGAAGCCTCTTCCAGAATTTAAACTGCCCCTGTTTCCCACTTTCAAACCTCTGTTAAAATTTAAACTCCTGCCTCATTCTGTTTTCCACTTTCTCACAAGGAAGCTCTTCTAGAATTTAAACTTCTGCCCCACTTTGTTTTGCATCTGTCAGCATCCTCCCCTCTGGAACACCAAAGCTTCAGTGTCCCTACAGCTGTGAGAGTGGAGCACTGGGACAAGAGGCTGTTAAAGTTAGATTCCCCCCCCCCAAACATTAAAGCTTCAGTGTTCCTGCAGCTGAGAGAGTGGAGCACTGGGAGAAGCATGTGATTAGAGCCTCACCGTTGGGAGAGTCTGGCCAACTCAGATGTCATTTTTTGGGCTACCCTCCCTGCGAACTCTGGGACTGATAAAGCAACCAGATAGATGGGCTATAATGGGGGAGAGATAGCTGAGGATGTACTGGGAGTGGCAATTGAGGTTGTACAGGGCAGAGGAAGATACGGCAATAACAGAGCGAGATTTTGTTACAAAGGAAGGCAGGCTTGATGCTTCAAAGTGATCCTGCCTTCAGTTCACTCAGTTACCCAAAGTGGGATGGGGAGCTTATTAATCATGCCACAGAACCTTGCTCCTCTGTAATGCCAGGTCAGTCAAGAATAAGACTCACATCATCACAATCTTCTTGTGGATGAGAAAGCCAACCTGGCTTGTATCACAGTGACCTGGCTGGGAGATGACAGTGCCATCACATGGACTCAAGCTCTTCCAGCCGGGTACTCTGTCAATGAGCAGGTAAGGGGGCAGAGTGGCTTTGGTTTATAGAGACAACCTCACCTTGACCAAGATACCTATACAGAAAACAGACCACTTCAAGTTATGTACCTGAGCCTGAGGAGTAGGGACAGTATAGGGATTCTGTTGGTATACTGTCCACCTGTTGCATAACAGATTCCCTATCCAAGCTGAGGCAACTGGTCTCAAAGCTGCTATTGGAGTCATCCAGACTTTTAGTTCTGGGTAACTTCAACATCCCACTCAAGACCAGTTTAACAGGTGCGGCTCAGGAGTTCATGGAATCTATGGCAAGCATGGGCCTATCCCAATTAGTCACCGGGTCAATGCACTGTGTGGGTCATACCCTTGATGTGGTATTTAGTACGAAACAGGAATATCCATGGGTGGAGGTAGTCAATACCATCACATTATCATTGACAGATCTTTCTCTGGTCAAGCTTGAATTGAGAGCCACTATTTGCTCCATCGGGACTGGAGGACCCATTAAAATGGTCTGCCCTTGAAGGCTATTGGAAACAGTTGGTTTCCAGAAAGCCTTAAAGGGTTAGTAATGCCATTGATTCTTTCGAAGCTCTGGTTAATACCTGGAACACCGATCTTGCCAAGGCTATCGACACAATCGCTCACAAGCATCCCTTCCAACTCGCTTCTAATTGCAAACCATGGTATACTGAAAATCTTAGGAAAATGAGGCGGGTTGGACAATGACTAGAGTACATCTGGTGGAAAACTTGACTCTTCATTCCTACA
>CM034701.1:347701749-347721792 GCA_020142125.1 Phrynosoma platyrhinos
CATATATATATATATATATATATATATATATATATATATTTGGTGTGTGTGTCTGATGAAGAAGTCAGTGGGCTTCAAAAAATGAAGCACATGGTTTTCCTCACATTCTTTGGATTTTGAACATATGCTGTAAGTTTTTCTCCTGAACATGCAGCATTCTGCTTTTAAATATATTTATGGAGTCAAATACTCTTAATGGAATATAGGGCCTCTGCAGACCAGCCCAAATGGCCAACCTGGAGACAGAGTTGGGGTGGGGCAGCCACATGCCAGTTGCCCCACTCCATGCTGACGCCATCCTAATGCTGCATGCCATTATGCATGGCACACAGTGTCAGAACAGCCTTCCGGTGCAGCGTTCAAACATGCTATGCTGAAAAGGGCACTGAAGAGATGCACGCTGGCTCTTAGGGTGGCCTTTTGCCACCCCTAAGAGGAGCTGCATTTTGCTGCTCTTTTCATGGCGGCAAAAGGGAGGATTGGGGCCATGGTGTGGGGTTGCCACAGCGCTAATCCATCACTTCCCAGGTGGTCCAGAGCTGCCCGTCTGCAGTCCCCCATAGTTAACAGAGGTGCAATTTTTCACTTACTGTATACACTCAAGTATAAGTCTAAAAAAATTAGTCAAAAGATCACCCCCAAAACCTGGATCGACTTATGCATAGGTCAATGTAAATATTGTATTTGAACTCTTATATAAAAAGAGTAACCATCCCCTTCTGTAAATAGAGTGGCAGAAAAGCAAGAGCTTAGTCCATCCTGGGAACATGTAAAAGAAGTACCGACTCACTCTGCTCTCTCATTCATCCAGTTTTCGGGGTGAGTACAAAATGTTATGCCTGCCATAAATTTGTAACTTTTTTGGGATTGTTTTCCTTTGCTTCATTCTTTACATTCTTTGTTTCATGCCACTAAGGGCCTAAGCAGATGGGCGGCCATGGGCTGCCCCAGGAAGCTGCAGATTGGGGCTGAGGTAGCCACATTCCTCAGCCCCAACCTGCAAAGTTTTAGCCTCAATTTATCCATGGGTCATATCACAATCCTTAATTTTGGCCCCAAAACCTGCCCTCAACTTATACATGGGATTGACTTATAGTCAAGTATATATAGTACTTCTTTCTTTCATGCAAGCAACAAGTACAAATTGCAAAAGTTGTATTCCAAAATAAAACTGGAGAAAGATTATGGATGTATCCACCCTGCAAAATTTATAACACTTTGATTCCACTTCCAATTGCTGTATCTCCATCCCATGGAATCCTGGGATTAGTAGTCTGGTGAAAGACTGATTACTCTAGCACAGAGGTAGGCAACCTATCCCCTTTAAGGGCTGAGGAACTTTAGCTCCCAGAAGCCTCAGCCATGTTGGCCAATAGTCCCATGTTGGCCAATAGCTCCTCGGATTCTGGGAGCTGAAGTCCCTCGGCCCTTAAAGGGGAAAGTTTGCCTACCCCTGCTCTAGCACACTCCTTTAAAGCACATCATTAGAGCTCTCTTGCTGAAGTAGTATGAAAGTTATGTATTTGTGTAGCTACAACCTATGTGAGAGGGTTTTTTACACATTTTTTCAATGATTTTTCATACTTTTTGAAACAAAAAATTTCACAGAAAACAGTACACTGTGAGCAAAATGCACTGCTTTTTCACAAAAGATTTATGAGGTTATTTTGCTCAAAAATCCTGGCTGAATTTTGCACCAAGCCCAGGCTTTTTGTACAAATGTGGGTTTTTGCAAACAAACAAACAAACAAACCAAAAGCCCAGGCTTTTTTGTACAAATGTGTATTATTATTTTTTTTGCAAAAAACAAATACCCCCCCCCCAAAAAAAACCCAACAACTAAAAACGTCTTCTGGTGGTTCATCGTTTTCTCAAGAAGATACCTTGATGTGTTCAAATATCCATTCTCATTAATGATGCGAATTACAAATATTCTTAACTTTTTCGATAGGAAGCTCTTTATAATATGCATGTCAGACAAGAGGTCATATAAAAATATGGCCCTGCTGGCTGGGGGATTTATAGTTCTTAAAAGTAACTTTTCTAATATCTGTTATGTCTTGATTAATATTATTTACATGGACTGTAGTGCTTGTCCTTGGTCTTAAACTGCAATCTTATACGCATGTTCCTGGAAGCAAGCCTTTTGAATCTTAATTGGAATTTCTTTAGTGTAGACATGGATATGGTTGTGGTACTAGAGAGAAATATTTTACATCACTACTCACCTTTCTTATTAACTGGAGTTGAACCTATAATTGATTCTGTGACCTTCTGGCACTGAGCTATGGTCACTTCCTTTCAGCATTACTGAAAAATGTGAAATGAATCCCTTAAAAAAAGGAAGGAAGGAAGAAAGGAAGGAAGGAAAGAAAGAGAAAGAAAGAAAGAAAGAAAAGAAAAGGGGTAAAAGGGAGGACATATTTGCATAAAATTTGCTTATGCTCATATACAAGTGTATTGATGCCAATATAGAAATAATTGCTGCTATTTAAATAAAAATACCTAGCAGCTGACCATGGCGGACTGCTGAGATGCTAGTGCCAAATGGAAAGACCATGGCCATGGCTCTTCCTTCTTAATTTTTTTAAAAATTCATTTAGACTTTGGCTAGACTATTGTTCAAGCTGATGAACAACCTATACAGCATGGCCAGCATATCCCCTTTTAAGAAGTACATTAGATTAGAAAAATTACCCATTGCCCTCACTATACATCATAGAAATCTTTCCTTTATTTCATCTGGGGGTGATTGGGATAGAAACAACAGTGCTGGAGATCACGTCCAAACAGAAAGGAGTAATGTGAGATTAATAATAATAATAATAATAATAATAATAATAATAATAATAATAATAATAATAATAATAATAATAATAATAATAATAATAATAATAATAAATTGTTCTTGGAAATAATAATAATAATAATAATAATAATAATAATAATTTGTTCTTTACTTTGTTCTTGGATGTTCTAGGAAGTAAGTTGGTGTAATTGCAAAGGGCACTTTGGTTGAGATTTTACACCTGCATATAGTTCCATATGTGTGTTTTTGTTATCTTTCACTACGCAGCAGTGGTCAGGTCCTATATGGCAGGGGGTTGGACTGGATGGCCCTTGAGGTCTCTTCCAACTCTATGATTATATGATTCTATAAAAAAGATTCCTGTATTAAGCCTTTATTATGTGGGGTTAGTTATTCAGCTACTCTACCAATATTTAGACAATTTATCAGTTCCTGCCTGTTTTGCATGTATCAGTGGTAATTCTACTTTTTTCTGATTTCTGCCATCTTTTAAAAGCAACCCAAGTGTGTTTGAATTATACACATTTCCTATAACATACACACTTAAACATACATCCCCTGCAACAACATGGATGTTCACATTTCCTCTAAAATCTACATTTCAGAAAACAGAAAACAAAAAATAGAAAACATCAGTATCTAAAATTTACTTAGATTCAAAATTTCAGTTCAGCAAAAATTGATGTTTCAGAAATATTGCACACCATTATGCCTGCTTAGAATAAAATTGTCTATGTCTGCTAAATGTTAGTGATGTATTGTTCATAATTCTTCTCTGTGTCATAAGATATGTGTATTTTCAATGGTTAACCCTTTTTGGTTGGATGTATAACAATGTATCAACTTTGCATTGGAAAATTTCACCTGAATTTTTTTTTAAATTTTCAGGCACACAGATTGTCTTAATTATATCCCTGAGACATGGAGTCAATGGTCAGTGTATCTGGATCCAGTGGGGTCTTACTTTTGCCAAAAGACTTGTATTGTACTCTTAAAAAATTATATTCTGATGTTCTTCATTGTTCAATGGACAGGAGATCTCACTGCTTTAGCTACTTATGAACATGTATTTTATAGATACCAACATGAAAAAAAAATGTGGTTTTGGAAATACAGTGGGTATCCACTACGGTTTGGTTCCAGGACCTTCCATGAATACAAAAATCTATGAATGCTCAAATTCCATTATATACAATGGCATAGTAAGATGGCATTATATAAAAAAGGATGTTGAGGCGTCATATAAAATGGCAAAATCAAGGTTTACTTTTTTGAATGTATATATTCTTAAATACTGTCACACTACAGAAGCTTAAAAATCCATGGATATGGAGAACTGAATGTATAGCTATTCGAAAACACTGAAATTTTGGACCATGCCAGCACCTATCAGGTCAGAATGCACAGGGAAGCCATTGAAATCTACAAACACCTAGACAACTTCAACAGGAAAGAAGAAACCCTGAAATTAAACAATGGGGCTAAACAGACTGGCATTTAATGCTGGCCTCAGATCAGAGTGGGGGCATAGTGTCCACACACCGCACGTCCCACCATTGTCCCAATGATGGTGTCATGCTGCACACCTGACTGCATGGCTGGTGGTGAAAGGGCATGGCTTTGGCACAGTGTTTAGATGCACTGCACCAAAGAATCTTTGAAAAGCCACTGCGGCAGTGGCAAAGATGCCTTTTCGCCAATTTAAAAAAGAAGTGGCATTTTGCTGGCATGGTCCACTGCCTGATCCAGTGCTCAAAGGGGCAGTGCAGAGCTGCTCTTTTGGGGCGATCTGCTTCGCCCCATAGTTTGTCCTGAAAAAGACCAAAATGACGACTCAGCACATGCAAATGAACTTCACCCAGAGTAAGGCATTTTCCCAGCAGACAATGGACCACTAATTAAATAGACACTAGTCCTACATATATATCCTCCCACCCTGAGGCCTTGCCATTCAACAACAGAACAATACACAGATTAACATGCAAATCACATCCTCTCAACCAAGCATCACACAGTATATATACCCCACACACCTCCATGCCACCATTCTCTGAAGATGCCAGCCACAGATGCAGGCAAAATGTCAGGAATAAATTATTTTAGAACACAGTCTCACAGCCTGAAAAACCCACACAAATCTATTAGCCCACACTCCTTTCCCACATATTTCCTTTTTCTCCTTTATTTCTTTTACTTTCTCACTTTCCTTGTAATCATACTTTTAAAAACTGAATAAAAATTATTAAAATGTGAATTTTATAGTTGGGATTTTTTTCTGATCTGGGAAGTACTTTGCAAAATTCTGAGAAATCTGGAGTTGGCTGCCTTCCAATCCATTTATTAGTTTAGGAAATATGATTATAGGCCAGTTTGCTTAAAAATAGGGGCTAAACAACATTCTCCAGCATTCTACTTACAACCTAGCTATCTTTCCTTCTTTAAGAATTCCTCTTTTCACATCCTGTGCATTGTATCAGACATTAGTAAAAAGATTTGAAGCACTTCAAGCTATGTTTGGGTGACAGCTGAGTTCACAGCAACCACTGTTTTGCACATAATCTGTTTCTGCCTGCCTACGGGTAAACGGTGTTCTCCAATAAAGTAGTAACTCCGCTTACTTGGACACCATTACACAGGAGAAAGAACATGTTATATCAACAATATTGAAAAATCTAGTCTCTGACAGCTTGCTATTATTAGCTTATTTGTAAACTGTTGAGGAAAAGGGGGATTTAATGTGTAAAATTCAACTAGGCTAAAATTCAGATTAATAATACTTCTTCTTTCAAAGGTGAACGGGCATTTTAGGCCTTTTTATATCACTTAAATTGAAATAATTTGCACAGTATTAGTGAGTCTATAATGGTTTTATACCATTGTAGCATCCAAAGCTCTGATGTTCAGTAGTGAACAACATGCTACTGAAGCTGCATTGATAGACTAAGAGCTGATACTAACAATGCAACAGCCTCTGTCTGTTTGTTAGTATTTCTTACCTAAGGATAAGATTTCACAGTTCAGTTTCCATATTCAGCTGTATTGTATTTATTGGACATATTGGTCACAGGGGCAAAAATATACAACTGGAGTAGAACAAAGTTGAAGAGACCAATCAGTTGATTTACATCACTTAGTAATTTGCAAAAAAATGGTGGAGTAGGCTGGAAAGAGCAGGCACTGACAACAGTGGAAAAGTGTTTGTTTTAAATCAAAGAATTTTAAAACCTTCCAGCAGAACATCACTGTAAAAATCAGGAGGATTTATATTTTGAATGACTACCAAGCCCCATCTTTCCACACCAGTGGATTGTATTCAACTAGCTTTGGTTCTGTATTTGAGGCTCAGAAACCTTCACAAAGGTTCCTCTCTTGGCTGATAAATCTCTGAAAGCAAAACATCATTTGCTGAGGAATTGGAGATATATTAACATTGCTATAGTCTGGTAACCTATGAGCTGAGCTACTGTTCTTTGGGACCCCCTCCTCTGCTCTTTTCACTCACATAGTCCTCTACAGGGTAGGTGAATCAAATTATTCCTACCTATTTGATGCCACAATGCATGTAACTATACAAGGGGGTATCGTAAAGTTATAATTATCACCTTTTGAAAAATTGACAAAAAGTTTGTTTTGATTTGTAGTTGTTAACATATCTCTACATAGTCACCATCCAGATTTACACATTTTCCCAGTGTTTCTTGACTCTCCGAATACCATTATTGTAGAAGTCTGCAGATTGCAACTTAAACCTCTCTTCCACTTCATGAATGACCTCAGCTGTGTTGTCAAATCGGTGACTCAGAAATAGTGTTTTCATTTTTGGAAAAGAAAAAGTCACTTGGTAAAGATGACACTGACAAAATTTCATCAATATACCATAATAACATCTGGGTGATAATTATTACTTTATGATACTCGTACTTCTCTATCTTACAATTTAGACAGTTCTGGCACAACCTGAAAGAAGAATGAAGGACACAATGAGCTGGTTTTCTCAACATCATGCACTTAGAGACCAATGATGACACTGACAAAATTTCATCAATATACCATAGTAACTTCCAGGTGATAATTCTTACTTTATGATAAAACCTCATAATACATTGTTATAGTAGTATGATACCATTGTCATGATTTCACCCTAGAGAATCCTGGTTACATAGAATTTTCTAGATTACTCCCATGAACTATAGCATGAGTGCATGCTAGTAGAGAATTAAAACTATAAATCCCAGGATTATCTAGGAGGGACCCATGGCAGTTCTCCTGTAACATATCATCCATTCTCATATTGTTGAGGCAGACAAAGGATGGTAAAGGTTGTAAATGAGGGGTGCTCAAAATGTAGCACTGGGAACACATGCCGCTCCCAGTGTTATTTTTGAATCCCTCAGACCCACCTGACTTCCCAGATAAAACTTTTTCTGCTCCTCAAAATGGTGATTTGCATCTCCTGAAATCCTGCAAACAGGATGCATGCACTATGAAATACCACATGCTGTTTAACATCAAAACAATCGTTCTTCAAAACCAGAAGTCGGCTTCTGTCCATGTCTAAAGTTCGGGTTCCTCCCCCCCTTCTTATTTTTTGAATTTTTGGTATTCGGTAACCTTCAGAGGATCCTGGAACAGAAAACTGACTATCCCATCACCCAGCTTGATATAAAATAGGTTCATGCATTTCATTTGGGTTTGTCAAATCAGAATAGGAATCTAATTCTTCACTATTTTTCATCTTGAAGGAATCAATGAGTAATCTAAACTATTTTCTTCCTGTTTCTTCACAGTTTTTCAAACCTGTTTGCCACTTGGAACTTATTCTGTGCAAAACTGGCATGTGGTTGTTTTGGATAGAAATTAACATTTACTGTACAGGAAATGGAAATATTATTTTATGCACAGAAAATGTTGCTTCCTGTGCATAAAAAGCTGTTCTCTATGCAAATCAATCACATGTGAATTTTATACACAATAATTCCAAGACTGTGAAGCTTTCTGTAAAGTAAAGGATTTTTTTTTTAATCAGGGTTTCTCAGCCAACCAACCAAAAAAAAAAAAAAAAAAAAAAAAAAAAAAGAGAGAGAGAGAGAGAGAGAGAGGTTACTGGCCATTTTTTGAATAATGTTTTAAATTTTTTTTTCCTAAGTAACAATCCTGTGAGATGATGCCTGTTGGTTGCCAAGGTAGTATGCTTGACAAAACACCTTAGTTCTCTAGATGTTGATGATGAATATCTCATTGTTTTTTCAAAAACTCAGTATTTCATTCTGAGCCATTTAATTGAAACTTACAACACTTGAAAGCCAGCATGTTGCAATTATTGAAGTGTTGAACTAGGACTCTGATAGATCTCAGTTCAGGTCCCTGATTGGGCATGGAAGACCATTGTGCAAATCAAAAACTGTCAGCCTTAGAGGAGGGCAATTGGTGACAAACCTCCTCTGAACAAATCTTACCATGAAAATCTTGTGATATCTTCACATAAGTCACCATAAGCTGGAAATGATTTAAAAGCACACAACAAAAAGAACTTTATTCAATTCCTCCTTTTCTATTTTCTACCTCCCAGCAGTCAGTCAGGATTCAATAAGCGTCAAGCATGTTCTGCTTTTTCTTTCTAATAGCAATAGCAATAGCAACTTTATTTCTATCCCACTTCATACCGCATTGAGCATTCTCTAAGCAATATACAACTGTAAGCCAATTGCCCCCATTAAGCTGGGCACTCATTTAGCAACCTTGGAGGGATATAAGTCTGAGATAAACCCTGAGCCCCTGGCTGGGATTGAACTCACAACCTTGTGGTTTGTGAGTGAGTGTCTACAGTACTGGCATTTAATCTCTGCACCACCATGACTCCTCGCTATTTCTTGCACACCCCTGAAGCTGAAGAAACCCCGGTCTTGGGGCGTTTTCACACGGGGCTTTAGGCGGACGCAGTCCTACCTCCGTCTGGCCCCAGTCCGGATCCTTTGCAAAGTTTTTCACACAATGTCGCAGCAAGCCCCGCCCCATCCAGTGCCATCCCCGGCGCTATCTGGCGTCAGTCCGGGGCCTTGCTCCGTGTGTTCACACGACGTCGCAGCAAGCCCAGCCCCCGCCCCGCCCCATCCAGCGCCATCCCCGGCGCTGGGCGGCATCAGCCCCGGTCTTTGTAATTCCTTTTTTTAAAAGGAATTAAGTTGCTGCTGCCGGAAGCAATCAAGAGGCATTCCGGAATGCTGCTGCTTTCACAGGTCTGAAGCTGCAGGATCCATTCTGGAATGGCTCTTGATTGCTTCCAGGCGGCTTTGGACGTTCAAGTGTGAAAATGTCCTTGTACATGCTAGTGCTGTTTTGGCTACATACACAATGACACTCACAAACTGAAAATCTGAAACAAAACAACACAATACATCATTGCTATCTTTGTCCTGTGTCTGGTCAGATTCATGGCAGTACTTTGGACAGATCCATGTTCTGAAACTACATTAAATGACTTGCCCTCTGTTTCATGTTCTCTAAAGCAATGTACTTCTGAAATATTGCAGTATGCCCCTGTGTTGTATTCATCTGAAGGTGAATACTAATCAAAGAAAAGTGGTATTTTTTGATAATAATCAAGAATGGAATGCAAACTTTTGAAAATAACTTAATGCAAACTGAACCTAAGCAAAAAAAGTCTGTAAAACATACCCTGTGAGAAGCAGTTTAGGAAGCTGAGTATGTTTAATCTGGAGAAGAGATGGATAAAAAGTGACATGATAGTCATGCGTAAATGTTTGAAAAGATGTCATATCAAAAGCTCATTTTCTCTGTTCCAGAGACTGGGACACAGAACAATGGATTCAAACTACAGGAAAAGAGATTCTACCTAAACTTCCTGGTGGTAAGAGCTGATCAGCAGTGGAATATCCTGCCCTGAAGTATAGTGGAGTCTCCTACTGGAAGATTTTAAACAGGCTAGATGGCCATCTGCCAGGGGTGCTTTGATTGTGTGTTCCTGCATGGCAGGGGGCTGGACTGGATGCCCCTTGTAGTGTCTTCCAACACTATGATTCTCTATTAAAAACCTGATAAATGCAAACCAATTGTTGACACTGTTGTAGCAAACAAGGAATAAAGATCAGGGTTTTAAAAAAATGCAGATTTTTAAAATTTTCTTTTGTCTAGGTTCCTCCATTGATTTTATTATGCAATATTAATGTATTGTGGCACACATGCAAATTCTGCATACTCATTTAATTACTTTGAAGGACAATTGTGCTGAAATTTTGATGGTCTTTGTCTTAATACTTTCTTCAGTGGAAGCATTTTACCTGACTCTTCAGCCAAAAAGGGTTGCTAGAGCAAATTACATAACATCTTGAAACCAAGTTTGTTCTTGTCTGCATCATATTATGTAAAGAACAATGAGTAAGGAGGGGAGAGGAATGCTTTTATACAGATGTTGCTCTACATGTAACTATGGCTTATGTTTAATCTTTCTGATATTGTGCTGTTTAGTTTTCTGAAAGAATTTTTTGCTGTTTTATTTCTAAATGCACAACTTGTCTTGGGCCTTTTGAGAAATGAAGGGTGTATGTATGTATTCCATATACCACAGGAGGAAAAGTCCAGACAAATTCTTAGAGCTCTTTTCTAACTGTGATTAACAAATGACAAGAGGGATGCCAAATCTTTAGCACTGGACTACAACTCTGGATGCCAAAATTCAGTTCCCTGCTTGGCCATGAAAACCCACTGCATGACCTTGAGCAAGTCACAAACTCTCAGCCCAAGCAAACCCCATCTTAGGGGTCACCATAAATGGGGAGCAACTTGAAGGCAAACAACAATAACAACAAAACAAATCTATCTCTCATTTTCATCTAATTCTAAACCAGTGAAACTTAATCCAGACAAGACACATATGCTCCTAGTCAGCTGAAATGTAGATCAGAGGATAGGGATACAGCCTGCATTTCATCCTTAAATTTCAGGTTTTCAGCCCTGGTATGATTTTCAACAGTGGCTAGGAATGCATTTATGCATTTTGAACTAGTGCATTAGTTATGCTTATTCCCAGAGATGTATGTTTGGATTACTGTGATGCACTCTGTGTGAACTGCATTTGGACACTTCAATGGGTCTAAAATGTTGCTGTCAGACTGGCTGATCAGGACTGGTTAGAGGGAATATATGATTCCCTACTTGCAATAGCTTCACTGGCTACCAGACCATGTTTAGTTATGATTTATAACTTACATGACTTCAGTCCAGACTGGAAAAAAAAATGTATTTCCCTACAGGCTACAGGACTGTGTCTTGTTATAGGAGTCTGCCAAGGTTTTAAGCTCCTCAACAACGGGAGTACTTTCAGTCCTGACACTGTCATAGACCCATATAGAGAAGTTATGTGAGAGGGCTTTCTTAGTGGGTTCCCCAAGACTTTGGAACTCCCTCCCACAGGAGACTTAGCTTGCTTCCCCTCTGTTCTCCTGCTGCCAAAAGGCTAAGGCCTTTTTATTTGGACAAGCTTTTGACTATTGACTGGTTGTTACTGAATGGTTGCTTTATGAGAGAGTGCTGTACTTGTAAGAGCCAGCATGGTAATAGTTTGAATGTTGGACTATAACCCTGGAGATTAGGGTTCAATCGCCCATTTGGCTATGGAAACCCATTGAATGACCTTGGGCCAGTCATACACTCTCAGTTTCGAAGTCTGAAATGACATGAAGACATACAACATTGCATTGCACTTGTATTCTCATTATGTTTTAAATGGTTATAAATTCATTCTTTTTATAAAAAATATGATAGTTATTTGATTTTAATATTTTTCCTTCATTGTAATCATTGGGGGTTTGTAGCTGCATTTTGTTTCATTATGTGAGCTTCCTTGGTTCCCATATTGGGAGGAAGATAGGATTTTAAAAAATGTTAGCGAGCAAATAAAAGAAGTATTCACGAATATCATCCAAAGGAGATTAACACTCAGATCTTAGCATGCTGAATGTTACATACTTAAACTACAGGATACATTTGTCATATGTACATGATTGTTTTATCACATTAGCAAGCAAGTCTTGACTGATAACTGTAATAATGTAATCACTATTACATGCTACATAATGTACAGGGAACTTTAAGATGGTGCAAAAAAAAATGCTGACATCTCAAGAAATAAGATCAGAGTAAGTAACATTAAAAATTGAGAAACTGTGCATTATATTTACTGGAAGAGAAAACCTCAGCAAAGGAAATATCAAAGGAAAATGTGACAAGGGGAAATGGGACAGAGATACATTGCATAGCAATCTGACTGCTGGACCAGCCAAGCAGTCAACTCAGTACTGAGCCACAAAGGCAAATGCTCTGTGAGATTTATGGCAAATAGAAAATGAACATGAATGGCAGAAAGCAATGGTTCTGTTCTGACACAATTTTTTCTGCCTAGAATGATTTAATAGAGTGAGTTTTTCTCCATTCCCTCCTTGTCTACTCTGAGTAGCAAGGGAGTCCATATTCAGATTACAGGAATATAAATCTTTTATTTCACTATTGTAGATGAGAACAGCATGTTGTAGTCGTTTGAATATTGGACTATGACTCTGGAAACGAGGGTTCAAATCCCCACTGGCAAGTCACATTTTTACAGCATCAGAGAATGGCTATGGCAACTCCCCTCTGAAGAAACATGCCAAAAACCCCAATAACCCTATGATAGCTTTGCTGGAGGATCAGCATGTCAAAAATGACTTGGAGGCACACAATAACAGCTTCAGGAACATCAACAACATGAGCACAAACACATTATATTTTGAAAGATCAGAAGTTTTCTTCCCTTGCTGAGATGAAGAGAACTTGGACACATTTTTCAACCATTTTTCACATTTTAGGGACTGTTTTTATCTGAAATTTCATACAATCCTCCAAATATGAGGAAAAAGTGCTGCATAGAAAACACTGTTTATGCATTAAAAACCCAGCATTTCACTAAAATGGGTGGGGTTGTTCTTTTGCACAACCCCCTGATGTTTTTGCATAAAAATACCGGGGAGAAAGAACGACTTTGTTCCCATTTCTTCTAAAGGAGGAATAATCTTGTGGCCATTGACAGTTTTTTCAATGAGGTGTCTCAATGTGTTAAGATTCTCATCTTCTCATTGAAGACAGGAAAATGTGTGAATATCCACCCTATCCCTACACTCCACTGACTCTTCTCAATTTAGCCTAATCATGCTCTTCTAAAGAAAATTGAAGGTCATTAAAAAATAAGCAGAGCTAACAATTGTCTTCTCTACCTCTTCCACTACCAGTAACTGGAACATGACTGGTAACGTTGCCAGTTCAAGGTTGTCCTAGGACCCGAGATTTCCAAATCAAAACTTGAGATTTAAGTACAGGCCTTGATGAGGTCATAAGTACCAACAACAGTTACTTACAGCTTGTAAATGAATCACACAGAGATACACAGATAACATATTTTTCTGTCTTTCTTCAAACTTTCCATTTTTCAAATGAGAACATATGATGGAAGGGGAGCGATAGGGTTTCCATTTCTTGTGTAAAATCAACTGGGTCTGTAAGAATTAAATAAAATACTACTCCATTCATGCTGGGTACAAATGTTTGCGAGGGGGAGCAATATTTAAGATGAATGGTATTATGGGGTATACAGGCATCATATAGGCTTTTGGGGATGCCATGTGACTCAAGAACCACAGATACTTCCAAACCTAAGTGCAACAAAAAAAATTTAAAAATCATTTTAAGCCAAAAATTGGCAATAAGTGGTGAAGTATCATATTTAAACACTGTTTTGTTCCTCACTCCAAAAGAGCCAAACATGGCCCTGAGTATAGTGATGCAAATATATGACTACATTCAGCCTCATACATTCAGATGAATATTTTTGCAATTTTCTCCCTACTGCAGAAAAATAATAATAAAAAAATATTCCTGTGCTGTTCTCACCCAGTATTCACACATCCCACAAAATTATTCTGCACAGAAATACATGTGGAGGTGTTTTGCATAAGAATTAGAGGCCATACAAAAATATTTGTGTGTGTGTGTGTGTGTGTGAAAACTACTATTTCCAAAGAAGGAAAGATTGTTGGGTTTTGTATAAAGAAACCACAGCAATTTTGCATAAAAATTGACCCTTTTGGTACAAGACTGCTGGGTTTTGCATAAAAACAAAATCAGTCTTACAGAGAGAAAAAAGGAAGGCTATCTTGAAACACTGTGTTTGCATGAGACTCGAAAATGTTAATACAAAAAGACTATGTTTGTTTTTATCTGAACATTTCAGGATATACATATACTGACCAGAATTGCTCAAAATTCTCACCTTTGCGTTATTCTTCCCAGCCATATTTCCTGATAGTTGCAAAAACAAAAACAAAACACCTTTCAATCAGGAAACCAATAATGGTGTATATTCTTTCCATCCCTAAAACTATGTTGTTCTAGAAGTGACCAGACCAGTTCAGTTTCAGAAAATGATACCTGCATGATGTCAAGAGGAGCCACAGATGATCCTCTTACCCTTCATATGTGCCCATCCCTGGTTTAACTTTATTGCAATTCATGTGCCATAGAATACGGGGTGTACTTTCTAAGAAGTATGAAGAAGTTGTCTTTGTACTAAAGTCAGACATCTGCCAGAGCCCTATGATTAAAAATATCTTCAATCATAAGATAGTTTTAAGGGTTTCTTAGATGTGTTCTGAGACTTGTGTGCATTTCTTTGACTGAAAACTAATGATGGCAAACAAGCATTCCACTTACTCTCCAGGCAAGGAAATAACTGCTATATTGATTTGCCATTGGTGCTAAGTATTATTTAAAAAAAAAAAAACAAGGAGGGGGAACCAACTGTCATCATCTTTGAAGCTAAAGAGCTTTTTAAAATTCTTCAGTTCAAATTCAGTGGTGTCCTAGTTTAAATTCTCCACAAGGAACTACACAAGACCAAAGCAAGTATGAATATATGGATGGATTTAAATTTATGCCATTGCCTTTTTATCATGCTCTGGCATTGCATTTGAGACTCCACTGAGGTTGTTTTATATGACCTAATAACCATGCAAAGGAAGTCCTATCTGAAGATGAAAATCAAGTACAAAAGCATTAGCAGTTTTTTCCCCTAATGGGTCTATGCTCATTCTACTGTGAAGGCTGCAAACATGAAGAACTGACAGTTCTTTCAGAATTACAGAACAAGGACAACACTTGACAGTTCAACATAGTCCTATTTATTGAGTCTTTTAGGATCTCAATAAAGGTTGCTGGAAATGTGTGGCCACTGACATCACCAACACATATCTCTACTAAGCCTAAGGACATATTTCCTTAAAGCTTTCTCTAGCAGTCAGATTAGAAAATAATAATAAATAAACCCTCTCCATCCCAAGTATGAAGAAAACTGCCAATTTAGACCAACTCTTCAAGACTTCACTGAAATTAAATTTTCCTTCATCTGTACCATAGACAAATTCAAAGCAAGTTTTCAAGTGCTTCTTTGAAGCTGGCAGAATTTGAAGCTCTACCAGCATACTTATACCAGAAGTTCAGAGATTATATCTGCTCCTACTTTCACATCTATGCAAGAGCAGCAGGATGGGCCATGGTCAGTCAGTGTCCAAGGGTGGAGCTGACATCTGGGAGGATGTAGGCTGGTCCATTGTACCTGGCTGCAAAGGCAGCCAGACAGCATGGATTGAAAACACTTTTAATTGAACACACTACTTATAAATTAATATAGGAGAACACATCTGGGCCACCTAACTGCCATTGACAAGCCTCATTAAAGGCACTGCACAAAAAGGTACTGGATACCTCCTTGTAAAATGCCCATGCCAGTACTTATACTTGTGGAGGGTAGTAAGCAGGTACTTTGTCCACTGCATATTGGACAATAACACCCAGGGCATAAATAATTATAAATAATAAGCTAAAAGTAATTAATTCCTTTCTTCAATAATGAAGGTGTTGTTGTTGTTGTTGTTGTTGTTGTTGTGTGCCTTCAAGTCATTTCCGACTTATAGCAACCCTAAGGTGGACCTATCACACCTAGGGCTGAGAGTGTGTGACTCATCCAAGTTCACTCAGCGAGTTTCCATAGCCATACAGGGCATCAAAACATAATCTCCAGAATTGTAGTACAATGCTCAGACCACTACACCATTCCTATCCTATGACATTCAGGGAATCACTATAAATTGACAGATGACCTGAAGGCACATACTTCACTTTATATCATAATACAACTGTAACTTAATAGAGGAATACCTTCCTTCCATTTGCAGCATAACTGTAGTTTTTATAGCTACTTTAATAGTACTGTAATACCATACTGGTGTCAAGACATCAGAGAGGCAGATGGATAGAACATGTGTGTTGTACCATAGGTCAGAAGCTTGCTTCACTCAGATGTGTGTTAATTTTTTAAATAATTAACATTTTCTATGTTAGTTACATTTGAAAAAAGAAAGAAAATAACCAGAACCACAATGATAATGAACTATAATGTGGGAGTTTGAAACGATAATGAGAAATAATTGTTTTTTGGGCCTTTGCAGACTGCTAGAAATAGTGGAAATTGAGGGGGGAAGCAGACGGGTGGCTGTGGGCCATCCCAGGAAGCTGCACCGCAGGACACACACTGTGGTGGAAGAGTCACACATGGCGATGTCTCAGTCCCGCGGCGCTGTTTCGCTGCCCCTGAAAGGAGTGCTAAATTAGCGCTCCTTTCACAAGTCACCAAAAGTGTGCCGCAAAAGGCTGTGGCGCACTTTCGGTGACTCTTCCGCCGCAGCATGTGTGAACGCTGTGGCGGGAGGTCCTCCTCGGAGCGCCGGCCATGCGGAGGGCCGGCTGCTCCGAGGATGACCTCGGGAAGGGGTTGGGGTGCCGATCGTGCAGCTGCCCCTCCCCTTCCCTACCCCCAAGACAGCCCAATTAGTTGTCTGCTTAGGGGGAGAGTCCACTTTAAGGCAAAGGGCTAGGGTTAGGGTTAGGGAATCATGGGAACTGTATTTTATTGTGGCACTAGAGCTCTCTGACAGAGAAGGCTCAATGTCTCAGAAAAAAAAAATTCCCATGTTTTTCCAACCCTAGCCCTTAAAGTGGACTCAATTTTCACTATTTCTGGCAGTCTGCAAAGGCCCATAGTAACTTTCCAAGCTCTGATATCACCCTAGCTCCCTGTATAAATTAAAAGCTATTGATCCATGTGCGGTTCCCCAGCTGCTCACCCACCTTTGACTTGTGGTGTCTTGTTCACCTCATTCCATCCATGCTAGGCCTTCTTGTACGGCTTGAACCTTTAAGAGTCATCCTTACAGTCTCCTCTCAAACCAATTGAACATATAAAATATCAGATTGTTAGCCAAGGTTATATTTCACCCAACTGAAGGAGAGAAGAATGGAAACACTAAGAGTACAGCCAGAGAAATCCCTCCTCTCCTCCAAAATTCTGCATAGGCATTCTGTGCTTGTATCTGAATCACAATCTATGCTTTATTCTTTTATTATGCTGTCCACAGGGGGGTTTAAATTTATTGTATGTTATTCAGCATATTTTTATCTGTAGACGATTAGTGTGCTCTTTGCATTTGATAGCTCTTACATTATAAATTAAACCATAAATCATACTGCAGGGTTTGCCCCACCCTTGCAACCAATACAGGTTCCCCAGCCCTTAGAAAATAAATCCAGGATATGATTATATTTCTGGGATGTCTGCTTTTGCATGTTTTTGTTTCTGTTTTGCTTTTGCAAGTTTTATCCCAAACAAGACTGAAATGCCTGCCCTGAGGATGGTAGAGATGAAGAAGTATAATAGAAACAAGCGAGTGGGTGGCTGGAGGGAGGCAGTCTGAAAGCTGCCCATGGAGTTTCTTTATTGCAAGCAACATAAAATACAATGGTATTTTCATTATGAAAATGGCATCTAGAGCAATATCCAGCTGCTTGCAAAGCTTTATGTCTTTCTACCTCCTTGCTTGGAGGGACAGCTAACCCTATTCACTGTAATGAATGCAATACACTGCTTATATGCTGATTTCCCCCCCCCCCCCCAGACTGACACACGCAGATACACAGATGTATATGAGTGGCAGCAGCATGGGTTCTTTTGGTGCAAAACATGTTTCTAGTAAATGTGAAATATTGTCTCTGGAAGACAGTAAAAAGTCAATACAAGCATTGTTTCCAGCCTTCTTGCTTCCAGATCATTTATGGCCATGGTCCCTTTAATAGGTCACAATGAGCTTAGCACTCATGCCAAGAAAGGCCTGTCTGCCAGTCAGGAGACTGACAGGAGGGAAAAACCATCCCCATCTGCTTAATTATTTATTCCCTCAGAATGTACTTTTAAAATCAATAAAAATAGTCACAACTAAATATAAAATTATTTAAAATAAGTGTTGTGCAGACCTGCACTATATTATACTACACTCTAATACTTTAATAATTAATTTTGCTGTTGTCATTGTAACCAAGGTTGCCACCTTTTGTTTATGAAGCTTGCAGCTTTTGAAAAGCAGCCTGTCATGAAGAAATCCAACAGGAGGAGTTCCCACCACCATATTTATTCCCTGCTCACTAAATATGAGCCAGCATAATGTAGTGGTATGAGAGCTAGACAAAGGGGGGAAGCAGACTGGCGGCACTGGGCCGCCCTGGGAAGGTGCGCAGCAGGATCGAGGCATCCCCATGCCTCGATCCTGCGGCGCTCCTTCCCCATCCCTGAAAGGAGCGCTAAAATAGCTGTCCTTTCACAAGTCAGCGAAAGTGCGCCTCAAAAGCGTGAGGCACACTTTTGCTGACTTTTCCGCTGCAGCGTGTGTGGACGCTGCGACGGGAGGTTGCCCCCGGAGCACCGGCCATGCGGAGGGTCGGCTGCTCCGAGGGCAACCACGGGAGGAGGAAGGGGCGCCAAGCGTGTGGCTGCCCCTCCTCTTCTCTGCCTCCAGGACAGCTTAATAAGCCGTCTGCCGATGCCCTATGACTCTAGAGACCAGGATTCAAATTCATGTCTATCTATGGAAAATCAGGGGTGATTTTGAGCAAGTCACACTCTCTCAGCTTTAGAGGAAGGCAAATGAAACAGCAAAGGCAAATCCCCTTTGAACAAATCTTCTCAAGAAAACCCAGTGATACGGTCATTTTAGGGTCATTATAAGTCAGACACTGGTTGAAGGCACTCAACAACAACAATGATAAAATATTGTTGAGAAGGAGCTCTTTGGTTATCTAAGGGGGGTTGCAGACTGTCAGAAATAGCGCAAATTCAGTCCACTTTTAGGGTTAGGGTTAGAGCTAGGGAATCATGGGAATTGTTTTTTTTTCTCCTGAGACATTGAGCCTTCTCTGTCAGAGAGCTCTAGTGCCACAATAAAATACAGTTCCCATGATTCCCTAACCCTAACCCTAACCCTAAAAGTGGACTGAATTTGCACTTTTTCTGGCAGTCTGCAACCCCCCTAAATTGCCCTTTTTAAAAGAGTTTTACATTTTAAATTTTAATAATGCAATGTTTTTAATCTTTTAAAATTGTTTGTTTTTTTTAAACTTTATATTTATAATGTTCCCTACTGTTTTAATCTAGGGCCTTTACAGACTGCCAGAAATAGCAGTCTGTAAAGCCACTTTAACTATCCTGGCTCAGGGCTAAGGAATCACGGGAACTGTAATTTATTGTGGCACCAGAGCTCTCTGATAGAGAATGCTCAATGTCCCAGAAAAAAAATACAGTTCCCATGATTCCTTAGCACTGAGCCAGGGACAGTTAATGTGGCCTCAAGCTGCACTATTTCTGCAGTCTGTAAAGGCCCTTAGACTGTTTTAAATTTTGTTAGCTGCCTTGAGTCCCTATACTGGGAGGAAGGTGGTATATAAATAAATAGAATTATATTATTATTATTATTATTATTATTATTGCTGTAGATTTCTACAGAGCAATGGAATGCCTAGCCTTTCTGAAAGTACTCAAAACTTGGTAGCTGTTTAATGCCATTTAACTGCTATGACTCCATCCTATGAAATGTTGTGATTTGTAATTTGGTGAAGTACTTAAAATTTTCTGCTACAGAGTCCTGGGGAATAGACTATAGATCTCTAGAAGAGAATTTTAAGTACCTCATCAAATTATAAATATCAAAATTCCATAGGATAGAGCTGTGGCAGTTAAAATAGTATCAAACAGCTAGACCACAATTCAGCCAACCACAAGACAAAGTTTGTGCAAATCTGAGGCTCTC
>CM034701.1:347725986-347738138 GCA_020142125.1 Phrynosoma platyrhinos
CAGATATAATATTCCTCCAAGCTGAGGAACACAACCAAAATGCCAGCACAAAGTTAGGTCACAGCAAGGGTGGTCCCAAGAAGTTTCCAATAGCCCCAGGGAGAAAGGAGTTTTGATTCAAAAGGGCTTCAACTAGCCTTGAGTCTGCTCACCTCAGCTGAGCTTTGGCCACTTTTGAGTCCATTTATCCTGTAGAAATAATGCAGTTTGATACCACTTTAAGTGCTGTAGGTCCACCTGATTGAATTCTGGGATGTGTAATTTTACAGGGTCTTTAAGCTTCTCTGCCAAATAGTGCTGGTGTCTCACAAAACTACAAATCCAAAGATTCTGTACAAAATACATCCATGACAGTTAAAATGGTGTCAAACTGCATTATTTCTACATTATAGATGCACTCCTTGTCATTACATAACATTATTAGTATGTCAACGAGTGAGCAAGGATCTAAATTCGAACCTCCCTTGCTGGTCACTAGACTGCAGTAATTTTCAAAAATTGGAACTAACCACTCAGGATTTTTATGCATTTTTAGAAACTGATCATTTCTAACTTCTAATTTCTAAAAGCAGCTATAGCATTTCATAACTATCCACTTGTTGATCTGTCTATCCAGCTAGAATTGAGTGTTAGCACCCCAGTTGCAACATGTGATACCATCACAAATCTTCACACAAGATACAGTAACTGTAATGCAGCAATCACCACCAAAAAGCTAGAACAACCTGTTCCAAGATATTTTAATTCTGAGGAATACAGCCTTTCCAACACGACAATGCTTCCCATATAGAAACCCCATGATCCAATCATACTTTTAAAAAAGAAAGAACTTCTAGAACAACAAAAAGAATGAACCTCTAGAGCCAGTGCCTAAACATCATATGGCATGATTTTTGAGCTCAGTATCACTCTTAACTCCAGCAACATCCTTTGAATCCCATGCTTAGGTCCTGTAAATTTTACCCCTGGATACTGTTTCTTACATCTATGCGGATTGATATTAGTGAGATTGGCAAACACTAAAGCTTTATTCATACAAATACCTGATTTCAATAATTTTAATAAATCTATCACAATTTCCAGTGTCCTCCTGCAATCCAGTTTCTACCTGAAAACAGTTGCTTTTTCAACTGTTCTTTATAAATATAAATAAAGATGACATAGATGTAGATACACACACCACATACATAGTGATGTGGAGGGTGATGCATTATTCTCTGTCATGTAAACTTGCCCTAATCCTTTACACAGAGGTAAATAAAAAATCCTAGACATTAGACATTGTAAGAAATCCAATCTTGCTCCTCCCGATCATTTTTCTGCTAAGCAACAAGACAGTCCCTTGGTAAAAGATGTATCACATCTTAAGCTGCTTCCGCGCATTATAATGAAGTGCGGTTTTCTTAAACAGGCATCTTTGTGTTGGATTTTTCTCTTCCTTTTTTGGGGGGAAATGATGTATGAGAAAGAGAGAAAGAAAGGTGGAATGAAGGAGTCACCAAAGGAGCATGGGAGGCAGAGCACTTCAAATATATTTTTTGGGGAGAGAAAATTGGAATATCTTCATTAAGTGTGCAGGAGACAATTCATCTTTTTTAAGGAAAAAAAAACTTTGGAAAATGTCCCTCACACACTTCCAGAGTCACAGGGGTGCTCACACACAGGTTGGCAGCCCAGCAACACTTTCCACAACACCCAAGAGACCAAGTGATGCAATGTAATCACATAGGCCTATATCAATATGGTAAGCCATTTTTTAAACAATTGCCACTTTAGTACAAAAAAAGTAATCAAATTTTTATGCTCTCTACCCCTTATCTGAGAATGAAGCACAAAAACAAATGCTAGAGATTGGCACAGCTATACAAGCCTGGGTAACTAAGGTTCAAATGAGTTCAGGGGAATTCCTACATTCTCTAAATCATGTTTAGGGCATGCTTTCAGTCCTCTTTCTCATGAAGAGTTGCAGACTGTTGACTAACTAATGAGATTAGCACAAAGCTAAAAAAAAAAAAAAAAAGAGAGTATTTTACCATTGCTGAATTCAATCCTAATTCAGGGTGCATCCAGTTATTATCAGACATATTTTGCCACCATTGCCACTGGCCAGGTGCAGCCGGGGAACTTCTGGGTAGAATTCAAGCTCAGATGGTCTCTTTTCTAAACTGGAAAGCTCCCGGCTTTGCAAATCAGTTGGCTGAGCTCAGATTCTACCTGGGTTACCCAGGCTGCACCCGGCCAGCAGCATTGGCAGCAAAATACATCTGATAATACCCAGATGCAGCCCAAATTAGGATTGAATTCAGCAGTGGTAAAACTCTTTTTTTAGCTGTGCGCTAATCTTCTTAACAATAATAAGTTTGGACAGATAAATCACAAGTATCACAAGATTCACAACATCTGTGAAAAAAATATTGTTTTTAACAAAACAGCAACAAGACCAGCTGTGCAGACAAAAAAAAAGATATTTAATCCCCAACACAGTTGGAACACCAATGACATACAGAAACTGGAATAATGAGATGAGATTCAAGAGTATTGTAAAATTTAGTGCCATATTTTATTAACCTAAAGATAAGATCTGCAGCCACTAATATGTGGGGCTTTTGTTCTCAAAAATCTAGACTTGGGGAGTTGCTTTGGCCAGTGGTGGCTTCCATGTCACTAGGCTGATAACTTCTTCTCAGTTGTAATCTGAATTTTAAAGGAACTATCCAAGGTACTGAACTCAACCAGCAAAATAGCTTTAGTGCTTTGGACAGCTCCTTCAACATTAAACCCCACTGTGATTTACTCTAATATTGTAGATACCACCTCCTACTGAGGTAAACATGTCTGTGTGCATGTGCCTTCAACTGACTTATGGCCACACCATGAACTTCAACCTTATCTATAAATAGAACTGGCAGATCATTGCCCCTTTCCCAGTGGGCACACCATTCTGGTGTTGAAAGAGAGACTCTCTGGACGTATTCCACTCTATCGGGTCTGATAGCTCTGGAGAGAGAGGATAGATGGGACCAAAGAGGATCTCTGTCTTCTACTTTTCCATAGCCTTGACTTGAAAATCTAAGGAAAGTACCATCATCTTAGAGGAGCCAAATACCTAGCCATCTATGACCAATCTAAATTCTACCGAATGTGTGTTCTCTAACACCACTCTCAACATACCATAAAGCTAACATGTAAAGTAGCCAAAAGCACTCTGGAAACATGTATCTGTGTTACAAATGCTTGCTGCATCTGTGTACAAATTCATGCATCTATATGCCCTATTTAGACCATATATGCCTATTCAAGAGCCACTCAAAACCAGGGCTTCATATATGTTAAAGTAGGGTGGAAACATGTGGCTTTCTAAATAATGTTGAACTACCAACAGCCAGCATATCCTGTATCAAAGTATGCTGAATCCCTGTTTAACAAAACTTGGAGGGCCCCACAATTCCCACTTCTGTTTTAAAGGGCTTTTCTAACTTGCCAGAAACTTAAGAACCTTTTTTTTTTTTTTTTGGTCTGTCTGATTTGCTGCTGTGCATTCACACCAGGACTGCAGGCTATCACCCATGTTGACTTTATCACAATAAGTAAAAGACAAGATTAAAACAGCACACAATAATTCTTCCTTCTTCTCTGTTCTCTGTGCCCAGAAATCTGCTGTATTTTCTTGAAACCGAACAGCTGTAGTGATCCAGGTGATATTGCAACAGCCTGGATGCTTTTATCCTCTGAGTAACAGGTCAGCCAATTTGGAATGTGTTTGAGTGCACAGTTCAGGGTTGCAATCTGGAGCTTGAAAACTGCCCCAGGATCAGGATAACTGTTTGCTCTTGTTCAATTTCCTATCATTGCACTGATCACATTAGCCACCTACTGACTCACCCACAACCACAGTGTGTATATAATGATCTTCCAGCTAACATCACACTGTGTGTAGCTGACAAAGTACCAAATAGAATTTGTTGGCCTTTAAGTTAAGGTCCTACAAGACTCTGTTGGGTTGTTTTTGTTGTTTTTGTTTTTGTTTTGTTTTTGTTTTTTTGCAATAGACCACACTTCCCCTGAGGAAAAGAAACCTCACTTTTCTGAAGCTTAGAGAAGAGAGAGCTTTGCCTGAGTTGTCCTGCCTCTGCCATCTTCATCCTAGACACAGTCCATCAAACTACTTTTGAGAAACTAGTTATCAGTTTGCTGAGTTTACTTGAAGAGGGAGATTAGGGACAGGTGATTCAGGGATGGTATGATTTCTAAGGAAGGCAAAAGGCAGGCTGTAAAATAAATAAAGTTCAGTCTTGACAAAATTTTACAAAACTGCATATTTCCTCATATTCAGAATGTAAAGAGTCCAACATTTTGTTTTTATAGGCGCCAAACACATGCTTACCAGAGGCCACAAAGCAGGACATGAGTGCAATAGCAACCTCCCATAGCACTGGATAATCTGAGACATTCAGCCTCTGAGCTCGGAATGAAAAGATAACCATTGGGACCACTTGTAGTCTTATTTGCTATGTCATTAACTGGGAGGAAATTGGAACTAATTTTATCAGGTTTTGACAGAACAGAGTATATATGACAATATACTGTTAAGGTTATAAGGCCTATCTAAATCCCATGAGCTCCTATGGTTTCAAGGTTATAGGCCTGCTTGGACTCAGGACAGTCCCATAGATGGCCTACCTGGGGAATAAGATGAGTGCTAAGCTTGATATGAAGTTGAGATTCTATAGAAACAGGCAGGGAAGATCCATAGTCTGGAGACCTCTCAGTAACAGGCTAGGATGCAGAAGAACAACAAAAACAGGAAATAAGCTTATAATATAACTTGAAAATTTAACTCCATACAAACATAACAAAGTGCAAATTTTGAGCTGTGGATACATCTAAAGCCTTTTCTTGCTACACAATTATAGCACTATAATTTCACTTTAACTACCATGGTTCCATTCTATGGAATCATGGGAGCCCTGTTGGTGCACTGGTTAAATGTTTGTACTGCAGCCACTCACTCACAAGTCACAAGGTTATGAGTTCACACCTTTTATAGGTCACTAAAATGAGTACTCAGCTTGTTGGGGGCAATTAGCTTACAGTTGTAAACTGCTTAGGGAGTGCTTAAGTGTACTGATAAGTGGTATAGAAATGTACTTGCTATTGCTGTTGCTTGCTATTCACAGTTTAGGGAAGGGTATTTAGAATTCTCAGCTAGATTGCTCCAGTGCCCCACAAGAATACAAACAGTCAAAATGGTATAGCATGGCCATAATTGTGTAGTATAAAAGGGCCATCAGACTAAACAGATAAAAAAGGTAATTGTAAGAAGGAAGACCCCTGTTACAAAAAGGCTCAAGAAGTAAATCATTGTTTATATTTTAGCATACTTAAAACATAATTGAGTGAGTTAATTTTGCTTAAGTGGGGGTCATAGAGAGTTAAAACTGATAGACCAAGAAGTCTTCAGATGCCATCTTCAGCTTTTGGGATATTCTTTGCAATTCATGCAATTGCTATGCACTTAATCTTGTTTATAGGCTTTTGATCTGAACCTTGAATCAGTGGTTCTTGTTCTTTATTCTGTTCCATTTAATCTTTAAATAAAACAACTTAAACTGATTTAAATCTTGTTCCCACTTTGGATGTTCCCAAGAGAGTGGAATGGCAATCCAGGCTTTATAAATGAATGGGAGAAATATTGCAATATCTCCCTTGATGGCATCAGTAAATGAGCCAGAGAGTTGTTCTGAAGCTATTGTTGTTTTTTAAAATCACATATAAATATCTACAATGTTGCCTAGCCAATCCCTCCATCCAGCATGGCCATAGTTTCTCCTGGCTTACAGGACAACAGAGGGAGAGAAAGGGTCCTAGCTGCTATGACACTTATTTGAGGGTCACTATAGTGAATATCAATAATATATAAATACTTCAATATGACAGTTTAGTGGTTTGAGCATAGGACTAGCACTCTGGAGATCATGGTTCAATTCACCACTTATCCATGGAAACCCATTAGGTGATCTTGGACAAGTCAAACATTCTCAGCCCCAGAAAACCCTGTAATAGGTTTGCCTTATGGTCAACATAGATCAGAAATGACTGGAAGGCACAAAACAAAAATGACTTCAAAAATATAAAAGAAAATAATGACTTTTTAAAAATATATATAAATCCTCCAAAACTTTCATTTCCTTGCATAGACACACACACAGACAGTGTCACCGAAATCTTGCCTTAAGCATCTGCCAGAGAATTCTCTGCTTCTGCTATGGATGACTTCAGTTATTTTCCAGGAGCATAAGGTGGCCTGATCCTTTAATCCCCCTGACTTTTCAATATGAAAAGTCGCATCAGCAAAGCTCATTCCATGAACACCTTTCTCTGTTTTCCCCCCACCCCCACCTCAAGGGAGAGAGGAATGAAAATCTAAGCCAGTTGATCTCCTGAGGTTTTCTTCTTTTTTTCTCATTCTTTTCCCCAATAAAAGAATAACTGCTCATATTCAGTTTGTACCTTTCACCTTGCAAAACAAATCTTTGAATGCTTGATGTGCTATGAAGTATAATGTAGCAGCAGCCGCCACAGTCTTGAAAGCTGCTGTGTTAATCAGCCTCCAGACTGCTGAAACAGGCAGAAAACACCTCAGGGGTGACACAGGGAAAAGGTGTTAAGAATTGGCTCATAAGTCTCCTTTAAAGGCCAATTCACTTGTTAGATTGGTCCTGCTTCTTTCATTATTGAGAAACTTCTATTCACATGAGTGCCATAGGAATGGAGCCAACAGAGAGCCAGTGGGTTTTTTAGTAGACAAAGGGTAAGGTTTCAGGGATGGCTTGAGCCATTTGCTGCTCCTTCTCATTCTATACAAAAAAGCAGCTGAATCTTTCTTCAGCACCATCAACAAGAGCATGCCATTTTCTATTCCATCTGAAGGTAGCAGTCTAGCTTAGGGAAATAAGGCAGGCCACATCACTCACAGCATATGGTTTAAATCCAGTTTGAAGCTAGCAGAGGCTTCTACCAGTTTAGTTACATGGAGGTCCTGGTCCTGGGGAGAAAGATAAAGGTGATAGCCAGGGGACAGGATGAGTAAGCTTTTCCAGTGTACTCTCATGACCAGTACATTTATGAATGGACAATGTTCAGTACTTGTTGTGTTGTTATACAATTGTATAAGGAGGTACTGCATACTTCCTTTTGCAATGTCAAGAGTGAAGAAAATTTTCACTGCCATTGTTCCCACACGTAACAGGCAAATTCCTGCTACAATCAATTTTACACATTCAGTAGTACATAAAAGCAACTCTAAGGGTGATCTAATTGTGGGCAGTAATACTTGAGAGAATATTTGGGAGATCTTTTAAAACAGAAAAAGAATTTCCTGAGGGTGTTGCACTTTTTGTATGCTTTGAGTCCCAATTTTTGGAGAAAGCAAGATATAAATACATATCGACATCATCATCGTCACCGTTGTCATCGTCTTCATCCACAGGCTGGGACCCACCCTTTCAGGCAAAATGCAACCTAGAAAGTATTTTTGTTTTTGGTTTTGTTAAGGAAAAGGCTTTAAGACAATGTTGCATTGTTTCAAATTAACTAACTACTTTTTATAATTTCAAGTGTATATTTTTGTTTGTTTAATATTGGTAATAGTTAATAGTTCTGTTTTGAAATTGACTTTCTGTATGTTTTCCTAAAAATATAATGTAATGATTTTAATTTGTAAACTGTTTTGAATGCTAATCTTGAGGAAAAGGCAAACACAAATACAGGACAGAATTCTACATGGGCTACTTAAATCACATCTCCTGGTGCAACCATCCTAAACCTGCTTTACAGGGCAGCAGACACATGAAGAGAAAGAGATCCATCTTGTTGGTGAGTAGGGAGTAAGTAAATGTTGTTTCCACCCACTCCTGCTATCTAGCAAGGCCGTGACACAGAAATGTGACAAGATTCTTGCTTCTGATTTTTGCAACTTTTCTCACAGGCAGGAGGGAGGTGAAAACATCATCCATATATACTCCAATTACCAGCAGAACAGAGCTCCTTCTCTTGGTGTGGTTGATGGTAAAGTAGGTTTTGGAGGGCATTTATGATTCTGGCAATAGTGCCATGATAGTAGTAATAGAAATATAGGAATGTTATAAAATGAATAAAATATATAAAATGAATCCTTTGATGGAAAAGGTAAGTCTCTCAAAACATATTAAAAATGCTTGCCACAATATATTTATTATATAAAGTTCTCACACACAGTACAATTCTCTTTTAAGTAGCAATAACCATATCATGCTGATATTAGCATGTATGCGTTGGATCTCAAATATACGGGCTAATAAATGTGCAAAGATTTCATTACCACAATCAAAGGCAAGGCTAAATTGTATCTATTGATTTGTAAACATGAAAAATAATCCGTTTTTATTTTTTACCCCACTAGGGGGGGAAAATGTCTCCTTGCTCAGACAGATTAAAAATCTGAACACACACACTTTTCTCTACTATTCCCCAACATATGTGAATCTGTGGGAAGCTAATGAACCTGCTACTCAGACCTTGAATTATGCTTTTCACAGATGAGTGGCACCTGTCACTCATTAACAGGATGAGTGAACAAACAGAATTTCTCAGCTTGACTACTGGAGGGCAAGCCATCCTTTGGTTTGTTCTGTGGGATGGAAGGACCTTTCCCTTAATAAGGGCATGGGCTACTTTCTCCTAGCTGTATGCAACAAAGGCAGAATGGCATTATGAAAAGAAAAGAATCCCACCTTACCTAAAGGATAATTCCTTTGTTCCCAAGACCCATTTGATTTCATGGTTTAGTTCTATTCTTTTCTTAAAAGAATTTTACATGCAAATTTTGCTTTTCTGCTTCCTTTCCTTGTGTGTGTGTGTAAATCCTATGTTGAGGGGGGTTTAAAGCTTGCATGAATCCTGTGCTCATTCTAGTTTAAATTCTCAGTCTAAATTCTCTGTTTAAGTTCACAACAAGAAAAATAAAACAATGTAACCAGAAAAGGCCTAGGCCCATGGTTTATTTTGCATTAGTTTTGATTTGCCTTTGAAGGATTCCTCCTGAACACAAGGGTCAGATTCGCTTCTAAATAGTCATAGGTGCAAACCATCTCAGGAGCTCGTTTTTCCATATTCATATGACAGCTGATTCAGCAGAGTTTTACAAGTATAATTGTGGCACTTGCAGATGTACACTCCTGGATGGCATGCAACTACTCATCACTTCCTTCAGTGTATTACTTGATTCATTGGCATTGTGGAACTAGCAAGCACATTTGCTGATACACAATGAGTGGTATAATGATTGTATTCAGCAGAAGAGTGGTGTAGCATATTAGTAGCCAGATCTCAACCTGAGATCTCCAGTTTTAATGGGTCATCTCCAGCAGGAAATGATGATGCAAATTCCTCAGTTTTGGTAAACTCATTTCCAGACAGGAGGAAAGTGTTGGGTGCAAATATTCAGCTCACCTAGTAGAGTACCAGTGTGCTACAATTGATGAGGATTAATTGTTTTGTTGCTGCAACTTTCAAAGACTCTTGGGGGGATCTATGGGTTTACTTAAGCTTCTTCCTTCCTACACAATTGTTGTGGTGCTAGGTTTAACCCTCCACTCTGCTCTGTATCCACCTTGTGGTTAGAAGCAAGCAGACTAAAACTAGACTAAATTTTCCTTATCCCGTTTCTCCAAGTAGGTGAGCAACTGTCATTGCTATATAATACATGACACCTGATGACATAACCAGGGGCCATCACTAAGACTCAGGATTTGGCTCTGAGAAGCTTTTGAGAAGATCCTGAATTGACAACTCTAGTAACATAACTACAATTTCAGTTTGTGTGTAGATTTACACCACACAAGCACAACACAGGATCTCAGTTTACATGTATTTAAATATTTAGATGCACTTTAAATGTATGCTCTGAATCATTTAAACTGCAAATAACTACATTTCCACTGTTATAAAGCACTTTGAGGAGAGAGAAGCTGCATAATTGGCAGTTCAAAGGTGAGGAAACTAGTGAATCAATCTGTAGCTGAGGAAACCAAGACAGATGGAAGAGAAGTAGTCAAGTTCTAGGCTGCTACCATACTGCAAAATTAATGCATTTTGACACCACTTTGTCATGACTCCATCCTATGGAATCCTGGGATTTGTCATTTGTTCTGGCACAAGAGGTCTGACAGATAAAGCTAAATAGCTCACAAAACTACAGATCCCAGAATTCCATAGCATTAATCAATGGCATTTAAAGCAATGCCAAAGTGCATTAATTCTGCAGTGTAGGTGCAGCTCCAGTTCAGTATTTCCAGAAAACAAGGAAGAGTGTCCTGAGTGTCTTTCATACAAAGGGAATGACAGATGTTGCTCCCAATGCTTGCCTTATTGAGAGGGTATGATTGTTCAATGAGAACAGACTTGCAAGTGCACCAAGCCTTTTCTCTAAAACTCCTGCTCTGATACCTCAGGGGAGTCACAATAGCAACACAGAGTACCTACTCTGATTTCTAGGAATGGGGGGGGGATATTTTGTTCAGGACCACTGAGATCAATTTATTTTGCCACTGAATATCCTCTAGGAGGCATGGGGGCATTTAAGGCCTCGAAAAAGACTTTTTCAGAACTGGATTTTTTTGGGGGGAAAAGGCCTAAAATTATTTGGGGAGGGACTAAAACATGGTAAAAATGCCTCTCACAGCCCATTGGGAGACACTTAGGGAGGACTTTTTACAGTGAGAGGTACGGCTCCTAAACTAGCATGCCCCCCCCATCTCCCAAGTTGCCCTTCTTTGTTCTAATACAAATTGTTTTCCTTCATACTGCACAAACTAATGTGTACACTTGATTCCATGCAATCTTCATTCATCCCCCACTACCCTGTCATCTCCAAAAAGATTTTGGTCAGCCTTCCACATTTGGTGAAAATAACTTGCTGTCGGTAGTTTTTATGCTAAAATACTATTTTGGGAGGCATCTCAAACTAACCAAAACCTCAATCAAGATATACCCCTCAAAGTGATGCAAGGTCACTTCTGCTCACCAAAAATGGTAGCTGTGATGGTGCAGTGTCATGTGTGCACAGTGAACAGATGTGAAAAGCAGCCCTCTGACCCACACAGTCATGGCCATCCCCAATTTAATGGATTCACTCAGTTGGGACTTTCATTTAGATTGGATTATTTCTGGAAGTCTGTTCAGGCCCAAAGTGAGTCCAAAAATCTCTCCAAATATTTGGCCATTATCTGTGACTTCTGCTTCCCTTGGAAAAGACTGATTGTGTAAAACGCAATATAATGGAATATGGGAGTCCTCTAGGTGTTGATCTGCAATTGCCATCATTTCTCAACTTTGTCTACATTGGCTAGGATAGACAGTTCAACAACACCTGGAGGGCCACACTGGAGGGTTACCTGGATTGTCTCATATATGGAGCACTTGTATTGGTTTAAGCATGTTGGTTTTCACAGTATCCTCTGTCAAAACTAAATAATGAGTCATACAGTTGTAACCTTCCTGCAGTTCAGTATATGCTGCATCCAAATGTGTTCAGAAAAAGAAAAAGAGAAAGAAGAGAAACAAAAGAATAGAAAAGACATCTTATTATCAGCAAGAAACATGATGCCTGAAATCTGGGATGGATAGCATAGGAGGGGGAAAATTTGGGAGTCATGACACTGATGTAGTTGAATAGCTCATGTACAGATTACTGTGAGAATGAAAAGGTGACATTATTTTACTTGTTGTCCTTAGACAGAATAATCTCCCCTCCCCCTTACATGTAGATTGTATTTGAATGCACAGGAACAGTTGCTTTCCCTATGCTCTGCCAGAAGCCATACAACTGTAGACAATCATGGGGAAAAAAACAACCCCATTAAAAGTAAGTGCAACCATCTGTCAACCCACAGGGGGAAAAAGAATGGGTGAAAGTTTGTGTGTTTCCTTGGCTTCTACAAGGCAGCAGCAGTATGACATTAAAATTAAGCACGAGCCAAGCAGAAAAATTAAAAACAAAGCAAAATGCTACAAGAATATATAAGGCCTAGTGGTTTATCTGCAGCTGCATTGTACACTTCCCCGGTACACGAGCCAGCGGCGGCAGCGCTTGGAGGCTTTCTCCAGCCCTCTCC
>CM034701.1:347738238-347751614 GCA_020142125.1 Phrynosoma platyrhinos
GATGGGGTTCCATTTTGATTTATTGTTTTGATGTTTTATAATGTTGTACATCACCCCGATTGCCTGGCAGAGGGGCGGGATATAAATAAAAATCATTATTATTATTATTATTCCAATAGCATGTGTAAGAACACAATATAGCATGCTTTTTCGACAGAATAATTGCAAGGGCATACACCCTTTTGAAGAATAGTTCCAATAAAGGGATATTGTCCATGTCCTTGGCCCTATTCCCAGCTTTGATAGGCTGGACTGGCTATATACTTGTTGGTCAGTGCACCAGCTGACCTGTCTAGGTGATGCTGGAATGGAACCAGTATCATCTTCCCCCTGTACAGTCATTGCATAACTTTTCATACACAGCAAAACTACATGCTTGGGAGAAGGATTCTAGCCTATTTTTCTCCTTGAGATCATAATTTTCCTAATTCAGGGATTTTTTTTCACACTGAAACTACAGCTGGCCTGAAATTGCTGGCCCCACCCTGCCAATTCATTTTATTGACAACAAGAGGGGGGATTCTTACTTTGCCACCTTTATTTTTAACTTCTAAAAGCTGCCAGCTCTGCAGGCAGTTTTGTCTGACGATGAAGCAGCTCGAGCCATAGCTGTCATTCATCCATATTTCTTTCCTGTCTATGATAGCAGAATGATGGTGATGGTGGTGTTGGAGATAATTTATTCACTTATATCCATGGATCTGTCATTTAATGTATAGCTTGCCTTTTCCCAATCTGAGGCTCAAGGAGGTATACAAATGACAGAAAATTGCAATAAAAACATATCTTACTAAAAACTTCTAAAAGTTGAGATTAAAACACTATTAAACTAATAATAGAAATAAAATCATTTAAAATATTATTTTGAAACAAAGATTAAAATATAGCATAGGTTCAGGCAGACAGACTTTGACAGACTTTGTGCTGCCACTGGGAGCACCAGATTGGGGCCACAGCAACCACATGCCATGGCCCCGATCCAGCTTTTTGCCAAATGCTGCTCCTTTTTGAGGTGGCAAAAAGTCACCCTTAGCACCACCTCAACAGTTCTTTTGCACCTCTTTGGTGCAGCGTGACTACATGCTGTACCAATAGGGTGCCCTGATGCTGTGTGCTGTGCGGTCGGGTGCGCAGCATATAGCAGCATTGGGGAAGAGTCAAGGCAGAGTTGGGGCAGTTGGTGTGTGGTTGTCCCACCCCAACTCTACCCTCAGGCTGGCCCTTTTGGCCGGTCTGCATCAGCCCTTTATCTCTTCAAATGAGCCTGCTTGGGCCTTGAGACCTTCAGGAGAGGGATGCTTGGTGAGGATGCAAGGCAGGGCCTTCTCTATGACTGTCCCAGCCTTTGGAACTCCCCAAGGAACCCACATACTCCCCAAGGAACCCACATAATAAAGATGATGCTGATGCTGATGACAACAATAGAACACAGAACCAATAAAATCCCTTCTCCTGTTAACATTCAATTCCAAAAGTATGGAATAAAAAGGTCTTCACCTGCTGCTGAGTCTGAGAGAAGGCTCTCTTCCACATTCTCACTAAACTTTCCTGTGAACAGTATAGAGAGGGGTTGCCTCAGTGAAATAGTTGCAACAAGGGAGATGAACGCCCTCTCTCTTTGCAAACTCTCTCTTTGGACCAGTTGTCAGAATGAAAACACTTGTCAACTGAAAGATAACAACAAGAAGGGAGCAAACAAGGAGTGACAAAATTCTAAACCCTTAGAGCAGTCACCAGGAGGACTGTCCCTCAAATTTCCACCACTTGTGTTCTGAAAATGGTGAGACTGAAAAAAAATCTCTCCCAAAGATATTATAGCTTATGCTATAGGAATGAAACTGCAATGGATGTTAAGCATGTGCTAAGTATGTACAGGGAAACAAATACTCTCTATGAAGAAAGGATGGTAGGTGCTAAAGGCTGGTGGTGACTTTAAAAGGACTGGTGACTTTAAAAATGAAAAGAAAGAGGGGAGGGTAGCAGTCCCCATTCTGTTTGTATGTTCTCCCTCATGCACTGTGGAAAAATATAATTTGTAATTTTTTTTGGCAAAAATCATGGCATAGACTAGGGGTAGGCAGCCGGGGGCCGGGTTGCTGTCCCTCAGACAATTGGGGGGCCAAAGCACATATAAATAAATAAATAAATAAATAAATAAATAAATAAATAAACATTTAATTAAATAAATAAAATTTTAAAAAATTAAAAATTTAAAAAATATGCATGCACACTCTCTCAGCCCCAGAAAAGCCATGGCAAAACCCCTGTAGAGATTTTGTCAAGAAAACCACAAGAACAAATAATAACAACAATAATCAATATCATGGCAGGCGGTGGCAGCAACGGGGGGTGGCAGCGGCAGTGGTGGTGGCCTGGGGCCGGTCCAAAGGCCTCAGGGGGTTGCATCCAGCCCCCGGGCCTTAGGTTTCCTACCCCTGGCATAGACCATCTGTGTGGTCAAACCAGAACCTACAATTGCCTAGCTCCATACCTACCAAGTCAAAAGTGTGAAAAAGGGTTGTGTGTGTTCTTGTGGACTGGTGGCTACCCTAAGGACTGTGCTTATGCAACATCTGAGATAGTACTACCACTTGTGAAACAGTGTTGTGTAGCAGTTTGAGCATTGAACTACAACTCTGGGACCAGGGTTCAAAACCCACCACAGCCATGAGAACCCACTGGGTGATCTTGGCAAATCACACTCTCTCAGCCTCAGAGGATGGCAATGGCAAAACCCCTCTGAAGAAGCTTGCCAAGAAAGCCCTATGATAGGTTCACTTTAGGGTCACCATAAGTTGGAAATGACTTGAAGGCACACACTAACAAGAGCAAGTGGCCCTATAGGATTCCAGCTAGAAATGTTATGCTACAGTTTGTGGATCTGGGTAAAGAGGATTCTTTCATGAGGAATGAGAGACAGCAGGCTCACTAAAAGCTGTCACTGAACCTGGAGCAAGATGGATGATTGAGCCCCCTTCCTAAATTTTCCTACAAAACAAATGTTACTACTTTCTTTCAGCAATTCTTAATTAACTTCAGTTTAACTTAGGTTGGGAATGACTGAAAATAAATTTAAAGAACATCAGAAAATAAATGAAACACAGTAGGATAGTTAATATCTGAGATTTAACAATTGCAAAATAAGTTGAGAAGTCTGAGCATATTTAAAGTTCACACTACAGAGCAGATTCATCACTGCAGTGAAATAGGAACCTGGAGACACCACTGACTATACCAAAGCATTTTCCTATCTATGCTTTGCTGCCTGAAACAGAAGGGTTGCTTCCAAATTTTGAGCCTCATCAGAAGAAAATGGCAAGAAGGAAGCCATTTTGTGGAATGGAGATAAGCAGAGCAAAGGCTCAACACTGAGATTTTATCTGTATGTACAAGGTTTACATCACTGCCTAACTTGCTTAGCAAAAATTATGTTGTAAGAATTTAGACATTCATGTCAAGGACTACCTTTCCCTTTTTAAGAATTTGTTACAGCCTTTATTTTTGTAATAGGTTATCCTAGTGTAAAAACTAGTTTGTACAGGAAGCAATTTGGCCCAAAGGAAGATTTTTTCCCACTGTTGTGAGAACATCATATCTTAATTTCATGGCATGATTAAAGCAGAGCCAAGAATTTGCAAAGCACACAATTCCAAGATCCCACAATTGCATGAAGCTCTACTTATGTCCAGCAGCTGTCAAGAACTGGGAGGGAGGCTGTTGTTGCCTATAAATGCTGAAAGGGGGGGAGGGGTCAAGTCAGATCATACAGAAGTTGATTTCAGCTTGGTTGGGGAGGAAAGAGAGACATAAGGGGGAAGCAGAAGGCGCAAAGGCAAGGAAGGGGAGGGGCAGCCACATGCTGGGTGCCCCACCCCTTCCTGAAGACATCGTCGGAGCGCCGGACCCTCCGCACAGCCGGCATTCTGAGGATGTCTGTCCGCCGCAGTGTCCACACACGCTGTGGCGGAAGAGGCGCTGAAGGTGTGCTGGCAGCCTTTTGCGGCGCACCTTCGGCATCTTGTGGAAGGAGCGCTATTTTAGCACTCCTTCCTGGGGCTGAGATGCTGCGCTGCGGGGCCGAGGTGTGCGGATATCTTGGCCCCAATCCGCAGCTTCCCGGGGCGGCCCCGTGCCGCCCGTCTGTTTCCCCCCTATGTTCTCCAGTATCATTGGTGGTGGCACAAGTCACTCCCTCAGAGGTCACAAGTCACCCAGCCATGTCGTCAATTCTGGGTGCCTTGTTTTCAACCTCAGAGGGAGAGACTTATGCCAGAAGTAGTGGAGTGGGGTGGCACAGTGGGATGTGTGTCTAGACAGCTGCCTGGTGTCTCTCTGGAGTGTGGAGGTAATGGGGAAATTCAGGCAGCTCCAGGGCCAGAATATTTTGGGAGCATTTGGGGTGGCCCCATGCTGCCCGTCTGCTTAGCCCCATACACTTTTAGATGGAGTGCACCCAATCTTTCTTTCCCCTAGGAGCTGAGAGCAGCCAGATCATGATGGTTTGAATCAACACCCCTCTTCCTCCACTTCCCTCTGGGAAGTAGAAGCAGCAGCTGCCCCTACTTGAGTTGGACACCTGCTAGGAGAAGGAGGTTTTAGAAAGGAGTGCAAGGCATCACCATCTGCGCTCTGTGTCCAAAAAGGGACTTGTATGCTTGTAAGTCACTAACAGGATTCTGGGGTTTATATATTTTTAATCATACTTGCATTCTCATACTCCAGTTATATTTGGTATGCTGTCAATCCCAAATTTTTTACAACCACTTTTTTTACTGACAGAAAGCTAGATTTATGCCACTGGTACCCAACTTTTTTTTGTCAGTTTGTAAATTCCATAAAAAGGCCAAAAGGTTATGTCTTATGTTCTTATGCAGATGCATCAGTAAGATCTGAATATATCTGAGTGGAAAATTAAACTTAATCATCAGACTAATTATATCTGTCTCTTTTATTCTAGAAGAAAATGAACTTCAGTATTTGTATTCTGTGAAAGGAAAGGGGAAGCATACATACAATGATTGATTGACTGATTAGTCAAAACTAGTGGTGTGGCTATACTAGAGAGAATTTTTTTTTTTTTTTGGTATCTTTTTCTGAATCAGTTCTTCTCTGCCTATTCATTTATACAACAAAGCAATCCTGTTTTAAGACTAATCAATTTATAACAACAATAATGCATTGGTAGGTATGGACAGATCAATATCCAAACAATTTTGAAGATTAGATTCTTGTAGTTGTAATATGCCATCAAGACAACTTTGACTTATGACAGTTTATAAATGATAGACCTCTAGGTTACCTTGCCATCAATTACTTTCCTTAGGTCTTGCAAACACAGACCATGGCTTCTTTGATTAAATCAATCCATCTGTTGCATAATCTTTCTCTTTTACTATTGCTTGCCATTTCATTAAGCATTACTTTCTTTACCAATAATGAGTCATGCTGTTCTATTAGGTATCCAAAGTACAATAGCCTCAGTTTAGTCATCTTACTTTTTAGTAAGAGTTCTGGTATGATGTGCTCTAAGGGCTATTCATTTGCCTTTTCAGCAGTCCATGGTATCCATAGAACCCTTCTCCAGTACCACCTCTCAAATGAGTTTATTTTCTTCCTACCAGCTTTCTTCATTGTCCAACTTTCTATACATAACTATGTCCTAGATAATTATGCCATTATATGATATAATTAAACAGTGGGACTTAGGTATCTGCAGGGTTTGGTTCCAAGACCCACCCCCCCACCCCCCACCCCCATGGATACCAAAATTAGTGGATACTCAACTTCTATTAAATATAATGGCTACAAAGTGAGGTGGAAGCTGCAATAAGACAAATGGCAAAAAACAAGTCTCCTGGAAAAGATGATAATCCAATTGAACTGCTGCAATCCATACTGACAGAGTCAACTCTAGTGCTAATCAACATATGCCAACAGATATGGAAACCAAAATGATGGCCAGCAGATTGGAAATGATCAATATACATCCCCATCCACAAAAAAGGAGACAAAAGACTACGGGCCTCTACAGATGGTGCTTTGCACTGTCTTGGAGGCAGGGAAGGGGAGGGGCAGCCACACGTTGGGCACCCCAACCCCTTCCTGAGGACATCATCAAGGTGTGCGCTGTTACGCATGGCACGCACCATAAAGACATCCTCCCGGTACAGCGTCTTAACACGCTGCACTGGAAGGGACATAGAAGAGTTGCGTGGCGGCTCTTCGGGCACCCTATTTGCCGGCTCTGAAAGGACAGGAATTTTAGCGCTCTTTTCAGGGCCAGCAACAGGGTGGATTGGCCCCAATCCTCCACTTCCTAGGGTGGCCCAGGGCCACCCATCTGCATTCTCCCTACAGTAACTATGGGACCATAATACTAATCTCTCATGCAAGCAAAATTATGCTCAAATTCTGCAACAGAGACTCCATGGAGAGAGAAATCCCAGAGGTCCAAGCAAGGTTCAGGAAAGGAAGAGGCACCAGGGACCACATTGCAAACATATGATGGCTAATGGAGCACACCAGGGAATTCCAAGAGAAAATCAGAATTGCTTTATAGACTATAGCAAAGCCTTTGACTGCATAGATTCCTTGAAAGTCTATGGAATGCCCATAAATACATGGGAGTGCCAGCATATCTGATAGTCCTGATGAGAAATCTCTACTGAGGACAAAAGGCCACTGTCAGAACAGAACACAGAGAAACAGAATGGTCCCCAATTGGCAAAGGGGTCAGACAAAGCTGCATTTTATTCCCTACTTGTTATCCCCTAACTTATACTCAGAACATATTGTAAGGAAAGCAGGCTTGGCACAGAAGGAGGAGTGAAAATAGGAGGAAGGAATATCAACAATCTAAGATATGCAGACAACATCATAATACTATCAGAGCACCTCCCACACCCAGAACAATTATTAAGGAAGATCAAAGAAGAAAGTGCAAACTCAAGCTTACTGTTGAACATAAAGAAAACAAAAATAATGACAATGGAGAATCTAGACAAATTCAACCTAGAAAATGAAAAAAATAGAAGTAGTAAAAGAGTTCTCATATTGGGGATCAAACACTGATAGAAACAGGGACTGCAGTCAGAAAATCAGAAGACGATTAAGAATGGGGAGAGTGGCTATAAAAGAACAAGAACGAATTCTAAAATGCAAAGATATACATCTGAACACAAAAGTTAGAATTATACAAGCCATTGTATTCCCTATTATCATGTACGGATGTGAGAGCTGGACAGTTAAGAAAGAAGATAGAAAGAAAATTAATTCACTTGAGATGTGGTGCTGGAGAAGAGTGCTAATGATTCCATGGACAACCAAGAAGACAAACAAATGAGTCCTAGATCAGATCAAGCCAGAAATCTCTCTGGAAGATGACAAAAGTGAGGCATACTTTGGATACATCCAGAGAAGGCCAGACTCATTGGAAAGAACAATAATTCTAGGAAAGGTGGTGGAAAATAGAAAGAGAGGAAGGCCGCATGCTAGATAGATGGATTCTATTAGGAAGACATGGGTATGGGTTTGTAGGACCTAAGCAGAGCAGTGGAGGACAGGGACTTTTGGAGATGTTTCATCCACAGAGTCGTCATGGATCGAGATCAACTTGAGGCAGTCAACAACAACAAAGTAAAATGGAGTACCTTAACTAGAACTGCAAAATTGCAGTTTGGTGCAGCAATAGAGGTCCCTGATAGATAATTTTATATATCCTTCTCTAAATTGCAAATTCCAGGATTCCTCAGGATGCAGTCAGGGCAGTGAAAATAAAATTATGGTGCTGTAACTGTGCATTACAAATGAAAGTAGGGAAGTAATTCTTCACTAATTTTGTTCTTAAAGAAAGCAATGAGTAATTTTAGTATTTTTTCCACTGCAAGAAATGTTTGGAAAATCACACTGTCTTTGAAGATTATTTGCAGTTCTGGCCTTAATATGTATAAAGTTCACACATAGTTGTTCACACAAAATAGAAGTTTATGAAGAGGACACATTTTCTGCATAGAAAATGATGTCTCTCTGCAGAATATTTTTTCTTCAGAAAATATTTTTTCTGCAACGAAAAGCATAAATTTCTGAAGTCCCCGACTACAGAATTTTCTGTGCAAAAAAATAAAATAAAAATAAAAATAAAAAAAATTGTCTACTATACAAAAAATGCTGTTTTCTGCATAAACCAAAAATGTGCAAATTTTGTGCAGAATATGTATGAAGAATTATATCAGTCCAGGATTCCCCCTCTGTGTTTCCTGACATTCAAGAAGCACTTTTTCTAACTATTTTTCAAATGTTTTTAAATATTATTTACACTCCTAATATCATGGTTTTATGCTCTCGTTGTAATAAATGTGGTTTGAATGACTATGGATATGACATTGTGATGGGAGTTGCACTCATTGTGTGCCATCTTATGAATCTATGATATAGGATGGAACATATTTTTTTTAAATAGATGAATAAATATTCTTCTGATTTGGACTGGATGGCCCTTGTGGCTTCTTCTAACTATGATTTTATGTCTTGGTAGTGAAAAAAATACTCCAAAATGGATCCATATTTACCTGCATCATGCTGTATTTTTTCTTTCATTTAAACATAACCAGTTGTGTTGGGATAGAGTACATCTCTATGCCAGCACATCACATAGACTGGGACTACTAGCAGGAGGGAAGATTATATAAATCCATAGCTCTTTGCTCATAGCAAGCAAGATGAAATTTGACAGAGGTGGGGAGATCATGAAATTGTTTTGCAATCCTCCAGAGAAGCTTTCATGGCATCTCTATTTATAATTGCTAATGGGAATATCCATCAAAGAAAGCAAATTTAGCTTGCAAAGCAAACTACTCTGAACTGCTATATTACATTTTGATGCTCCCTGCAATGCAGCAAGCTGATAAGGATCAAAACATCTAGGAAACTGAAGAATATGGTACACAGTTCAAATACAACTGAGCAGGAGAAAGATGCTTAAAAGCTTACAGATGCTGACCATAACACTGATTTTATGAGTCCAAGCATCCTCACTCAAGAAATCACATGTATCTACTGGGCAAGGTGCTCAAGATGATGTGCAGAAACATGTGATTACCTTTTTTCTTTTTTTAAACGCTTCCCCTTTCACTGCTTCTTTGCCAGTTGAAATAAAGAATTCCCTGGAGTTAAAGCTCTACGCAGTTATTTTGGCTGACTCTGCTCATTTGGGGAATGTTGCAGAGGGAGGGAGAATCTTTCAGAAATGATTCAAAAGGAGGAACATGAAGCTGGACATTATCCAGCATGTTTGCTTGAATCTACACAATTCTTTTATTTTTTGCTCATGAAAGAGTCAGTTTACAATGAATTATAGTTGGCCCTCCACATTTAGGGCTTTGACTTTTGTAGATTTGATTATTGAGGGTTTTGATTAATATGTTCTCTCTAGGAATCTCTAGGTCCTCCAGCATAACTTGCCAGAAGTTGACCATAGAGTTGTGCAGGAGAACCTAGAGGTTCCTAGAGAAAACACTTCTCTAAACATGTGCAGGTCCTCCAGCATAATTCAATGATCAAATTCTGGCAGATGCTAACCACAGAGTTGTGCTGGAGGACCCAGAGACTCCTAGAGAGGTATTCTCTCAAGTAAAAATAGTGTGTTTTTATTCGTAGTTTTTCCACATTTGCAGGGGTCCTTCACCCCTAACCCCAGTGAATGCAGAGGGACCACTGTATGTTGCACACATCCACAAATAAACAAGCACACATTATTTCCCTATTTCCTGATGAATAGGATGGCATGAAGGTCAACTGAAGTCTGGAAAATGAAGTCAACCATGAGTATAAATGATAATGTCAATCACACTTAAAGTCTACACTATTTCTGCCACACTGCTGTGTGCCATTAGCCCTATCTAAGCATTATCAAGTGTCATGTAAATAGCAAGGAAAAAAAAGAGTGTGCTAGCATCATCTATGTTGCCTTATAAATGTTGAGAGCAACAGCCTGAAGACAGACTCCAGTTACCAAAAAGGCTTTCCACTGTATTTCCAGGATTCTACAGACAAAGCTCTCCTCTTCAGTCTATCATCCTTCATAAGTAGAAGACTAAATTGATGATGGAGTGGGAGGTGGGGCTAGTATTTTGTCCATCCTCATGTGTTTACTGAGATAACATTTTAGAATGCCAGAATAAGATTTTGCTTTTTCCCACATCAAATATTTTTAAATGTCAACTCCTTTCTATCTATAATACGAAGAAATTTGTGAATTAGGATAAATTAGTAAAAGCAAATCAAAACAATATCTTCCCTCATTTCCACCAGTCAAATTCAATCAATACAGCTACATCTAAACTGATGTGGCAGACTCTGTCCATTGGTACTTGCCTGACATAAGGTGTTAATAGGGTTGCTATATGCCCTGGAAAACTGGGACAATCCTGGATTGGAGGGTCTAAAAAATGTCCCAACCTGGCTGGGCATTTTTGACCCCCCCCCCCAATCCCGGATTCCTGCTTTGTTCCAGGCCAGATTTTGTCAATTTCCAGTTGGATTCACGTTTGACAAAATGTGCCTGCCTGGAACAATGACCTGAGTCACATCTGCTCCTCAGTCTGAGGACCTCAGGTGGCAGCCAAGATGGTGGCTTCTGTGGTGCTGGGCAGCAGGAAGTGCTGCTAGTGGCTGGAGACAGCCGTGAGCACCGAGCAAGAGGAGCACGGGCCTTGGCCGAGGAGATGCAGTGCAGCAAAGCCTCCTTTTGAGTCTGGCTTGGCTCGGGCACTGGGTGAGGTATGGCCATGCAGGGCCTCAGCCAAGGAAGGGAGGAGACGAATAGCAACACAGCCACCCAGGGCCCAGGGGAGAGGACTGACGGTGAGGCAGCCTTCCTCCTCCTTGCTCACCAAGTGTCTTAGCACTGCAACAGAGAGAAGGTGTGTCGGCATACACCAGGGACTCCGCACACAGTAATCCCTTTGCTTTGTCTTGCTTTTCCCACCCCTCCTTTTGGGCTTCTCTCTGATGGTGGGAGCAGTAGTGCCTGTGACTCCTCCTGAGTCCTGAGGGAGAAGAGAAAAGGGAAGAAGGAAGAGAGAAAAAAGCCCCATGCCAGTCTGCCTCCTCCAAACATCTCCAGCCACCAAGCCAGAGGCAGCACTCCCAATCTTACCAGGCAGGGAATGGCTCCTCCAAGCTACCCTTTCTGAGTCCACCCTTTTCCCTCAGGAACTGTTTGCCTGTACTGAAGAATATATATATTTCCCCACTGCCCCAAGCATCTCCCTGAACACTTTTCTTCTTCTTCTTCTTCTTCTTCTTCTTCTTCTTCTTCTTCTTCTTCTTCTTCTTCTTCTTCTTCTTCTTCTTCTTCTTCTTCTTCTTCTTCTTCTTCTTCTTCTTCCTCCTCCTCCTCCTCCTCCTCCTCCTCCTCTTCTTCTTCTTCTGTTGTTGTTGTTGTTGATATGTGACTTCAAGTCCTTTCCAACTTATAGCAACCCTATCATGAGTTTCCTTCAGTTTCTTCAGAGGGGGGTGTTACCTTTACCTTCCCCTGAGAGGCTGAGAGAGTTTGACTTGCCCAAGGTCACCCAGTGGGTTTTCATGGCCAAGCTGGGATTTGAACCTGTGTGCCATTGTCCTAGTCCAATACTCAGACCATTACACCATGCTGGGCTCTCCACTGTACTTAAAAGTACAGTACTCAGTTGTTATTCATCGTTCTGTAACTTCAAGTTGTTTTGCAACTTCTGGAGCAAACCTATCCTGGGGTTTTCTTGGCAAGATTTGTTCAGAGGAGGTTTGCCATGGCCTTCTGCTGAGGAGGCTGAGAGAGTGTGACTTGCCTAAGGTCACCCAATAGGCAGGGAATTGAACCCTGGTCTCCAGAGTCCTAGTCCAACACACAAACCACACAGAGCTACATCCCAACCTTGTGTCCAGGAAGAATGTCAAAATGTCCTCCATTTTGAGCATGACTGACAAGGATGAATGTATATTAATTTATTTTTATTTCACTAACATTTTTGATTTTTAGTTGGCTGTGTTCTCCATTTTTTTTTGAATGCCCTACATTTTGTCCTACATTTCCCCTACATTTTGTAGGAACCCTTAGGTGTTAAAGATTTGAGGAATCTTTCAGGGAAAAAAAGAGCGTTCAATCCTAATTCATCACTAACATGAACTACATTAAATACACAGAGATTCAGCCCTGGCTTTTAAGAGTGAAGAACTGAAATTCCTGGGTAAATAAACATGTTTCTGTTTCTCCCACATCTGATGATGATGATTTTTTAAAATTGCAGCTTCTTTCTATCCCACATGTGAACAAATTAGAAACTTGTGTTCGTTGAGCTATATCCAAGCTCAACGAACACAAGTGTCATCTTACTCATATACAGCAACAGGGCACTACCTCCCTGTGGAACACTTAGGGGCAAGGGGCAAACTAAGCCCCAAATTTATTTCTGTTCACATTGTTATTGAAGTGCATGCAGAATGATACACTAGGCACTGTAGCAGGTATCACAATTACTGCAATGGCAAATGTCATAAAACCCATCCAGAGTGCAGGAATCCTGTGTGAAATAATAAATCAGTCCCCATAAATGAAAACATTTACATTTGCAGAGTGACTTCATTGTTTGGCAACATAATTTGAGATTTTTTACTGCTAGTTTACTTTACTGCTCTGCTGTAAATCCTGCTTAAGCAGTCTTGAAAGGATTTGCTGCAAGCATCAGATAACATTTGGAGTTCCAAGCCAGGTTTACCTGCATACAGGAATCCCTCAAGCTGCTTGAGTTATATCCCAATCACTCCCCATATTATTAAACAATGTGGTAATGCTCTTCTGTGTGGTTGGTATAAGGAAACTTTATGAGATTATGGCTGCAATTGTAACAAATATCAGTTAATGACTATGACAGTGTTTCTTACTTATTTCTGTCTTGGTAGATGATGGATTCTACATTGTGATGCAATCAAGAGTGTTTCATATGGTATTTGAGCAAATAAGAAAATGCATTTCAAGTACTGGAATAAAAAAAAATGGCATTATAAGCAATTTGCCTCAGGTGCTATACATTAATTATTGGGTGATGCCTGTTCTCTTATATGTAGAACAGACCAAAAAATGAAGGGGAAAATGAGATTCCTATCAGCATGAAAGCACTCATAATAGCCAGGTTTAGTGAAAGACACAGATAATATTCAGCTTACATCAAGACTACCAGAAAACAATGATATGTTGAGATAACACTCTCTTTCATCTTAGGCATATGAGTTAGAAATTTAAAAAAAAAACTGATGTTGCCTATGAGAAATATATAAGCAAGAAAACAAAATAGAAAAGAAATTAGATGCAGGATGATGTAGAGATTTCAACCTATATT
>CM034701.1:347773094-347798821 GCA_020142125.1 Phrynosoma platyrhinos
CCCCCCCCTTAAAAAATCAATTAAACTACATATCAGTTAAAAGCAGTAACTATTTAAACATAACAATAAAATATAAACAATAAAACCAATTGAATACAAGCCAGTAAACCCCGTACGACTTCAGTTCTAATGGGCTGAGGAGACAATCTTAAGAGGAGAGATCCCAGGGTCCCAAGGTCCCGAGGCCCGGTATTTTAGTCTGGAAAGGCTGCCGGAAGAGATCCGTCTTGACAGCTCTCTTGAAGCTGTCTAAAGATGTCAACTGAGGGATCTCGTCCGGCAGGCCGTTCCAGAGCCTGGGGGCGACAACAGAAAAGGCCCTCTGGAAGGTCACCGCAAGCCTAGCTTTTGAAGGCTACAGGAGAGTCCTCCCAGAGGAGCAGAGAGCGTGGGGAGCATTATATGGGAGGAGGCGGTCTCTAAGATAGCTTGGACCCATGCCATTTAGGGCTTTAAAGGTGATAACCAACACCTTGTACTGGTCCCGGAAACCAATAGGCAGCCAGTGGAGGGACCACAAGACCGGAGTAATGTGGTCCCTCCTAGATGTTCCCGACAAAAGCCTAGCCATCATGTTTTGAACCAGCTGAAGTTTCCGAACCATGAGTAGACCCATAAATTCAATGGGATGGATCTACTTGTTGAGTCACTGGCTTTACTCTAGTCAGAACTAACTAGTAGGATTTAGGCTATCATGTTTTTAATATTAAAGGTAATCTAGAGTCATCTGCAGAGTATTAACAAAAGTAGGAGTGTGGTTAAGAGAGTCTTGAGCAGGGTCAACTGCCATTCAAGGACCCATTAGAAGCATAATCCAAGGTACACACCAAAATTCAGAAATCCATAGTAATGGAAACTCAAGACAAGGCCTCACAAGGAGTTTTGGTGCTACTGCTTGCAGGTAAGGAATGACACTGGCCTAATTACATTAGAGTTTTAGTTTTAAGGCAGGTAAAGGCAGGTACTGCTCTTTTGAAACTGATGATACAGTGAATGATGCTTCACATGATGAACTAGTTATGTATGAACACACTCGGCCCTCCACTTTTGCAGCTTTGAGTTTTGCAGATTTGATAATTCATGGATTCAGCTCAACTCTATGGTTAACTTTAACCAAAAGTTGCATGAAAGAACTAGAGATTCCTAGAGAGAGCACTCCAGTAGGCATTTGTAGCTCCTCCAGCACAATTCTGTGGTCGATGTCTGGCAGATGTTGACCACAGAGTTGCACTGGAGAACCTAGAGAATCCTAGGGAGGTGTTCTCTCAGGTAAAAACATAGTGTTTTTGCTATTTGTGCTTTTTCCACATTCACGTGTGTCCTGTGCCCCTAACCCCAGTGAATATGGAGGGGGAAGTGTACTCTGTATTCATCAACTACACAGGATGACTCCATGTTGTGCTCTACCAGTTCCAAGGCAGTGTTTTCAACCTCCTCTGTTTGCAAGTAAAGCCTGCTAGCTTAATCTCTTTTCCCTTCTTAGCTGAGGAAACTCCCTAAAGGCCAATCACAAGAAGAACAATGCTACCACTCTACCACTCCCTCTCCAAACATGTTTACTGTGCATGAACTAAAAGTCTGAAAGGAGGTATGATACAAAGCCTTTGAAGTATGCACTTGCTTTCATAGTGCCCAAAGTGACCAGCTACAGGCCTCAGGAAGCTCCTGGCAATGTATCATCCTGTGAATTCCCTACATCAGTGGTCCTTCTTCACCTCACTAACATGTCCCTTGGGCCACTTTTTTAAAAAGATTACAGACTTTGTTTTAATCTTTTGGGACTATGTCAGGAACTAGTGAGTTACGGCCATTGTCTTGCTCTTTCCTAGCTACATAGCTGGTCAGTTATCTTTTATGACAATATTTTTGTGGAACCAGTCATTACATTACTCCATGTGCCCTGGAAAAGATGTACATGACACAGGAGAGGGAAGCCATGCACAGTACATGGAAAGTAACTTTTTTTAAAAAATCTATATGTAACTCATGGCAAACTTCCCAAAATAATCTGTTATAAATGTTTCAATCTTTTAAAAGTAAATAATTGACTTAAATCCCATTGTTAACTCCAACTAAAGCAGAGCCACTGAATCATATGATCTTGGTAAATCAGCATTTATGTAAATTCTATTGATTCAACAGGCCTTTTTTAGCTGGGACTTACAATTCTGGCCATGTTATTTCAATTTCCAAGGCATTGGGCTTCTTAAGAAAGGAGCATAAAACTTGGAAGAAAATCTACTAAAAGTCTCTTAAAAGTCCTAAAAATGCATTTCAAAGTAATAAAAAGCTAACACAAAAATATCCCTCATTATACACAAATATTGTTATTTTCATTCATCATGTTCATTTTGAAATCCAAAGTCATTCTGCTTCCATCACCAAAGAAAAAAGAGAGTGTATGTGGGGGAAAGAGTGTTACTTTGAAGCTGTGGGCACATGAAAAGTGCTCAGTACTGAGTGCTGGCATTCATCATTGGTAGGTCTCACTGTCATGCTGAGACTTTGGCATCTGCCCAAGAATTCTGGGTGTTGAAGATCCCTCTCCTTCCAAACAATATACCCTGTATTTCATAACAAAGTCAAGTCAGTGCTTCAATTTAGAAAATACTAAAACCCATTTCACACATCACCTAGAAGCCTTGGAGTCAGCTATGGCATGAGATACTGTGAGAGAGCTACTGTGTTAGTTGAGAGAGGAACTTTGTTGGTTTACGTTCTTGCATCTGTATATAGTTTCTGTTATCACTTGTAAATATTTTTTCTTCAAGCTGTCCTATCCAGCTTCCTGATTTCTGCCTGGTATCTCCAAGTCTGGGTGAGATATTGAAATCACATTCACGCCTTGGTAGTGTGACATGAAAAACATTATGAGACACCCCCCCCCATGAAAGGAAACCCTTACAGCTGAATAACTGACAGGATTCCAAAGCATATCAGACCCACCCCTTTGGCAGCAGTTTGTTGATGCCAAGCTGAGCACCTTTAAGTGGTCTGAACTTGAACAAACAAAAACTTCTTGCACAGGTACAGCCTACCTTTATAATCTAAACATTTTGAAATCAGAAGAAAAGCTGGCATCTAACTGAAAATTCACTCCCCTGACATGTTATTCCTGGCTAAATCAATGGGAGAGCATTGGGGGGACTGAGATATCTTGACAAGATTTATTCCCATTGCTTTCTTCTAAGGACATTACTACACACAGCTTTTAAACCATGATTTTAGTGGAGAAAAGGTGGCTTTTGTGATTGCATGACAACACCTCTGACCAGTAGCTGTCCTATCCCCAACCTGTCCCTTTCCCTCCATGAATGACCTGATGATTGCACAAGTCCCCAAGTACAAAATATCTTTCCTGAGGCAACTGCATGATTGCTAACCACATGATGTCAGTGTCCCATCCTCCCTCTCACTATTTCAAAATGTCCTGATTACCTTGCTTTATTTCTTCTAGTTATTTATTTTCTTTCTTTCTTTTTAAAACTTAAATTGTGGCAGCAGAGCTCCTAAGGTTCCTGGGGGAAAAGAAAGGACCCTCGCCCCACCCCCAAAGGTATACTGGGTGTGGAGGTGGTGCTAAGGGAGATTTCAGGAAAAGAGTGTAATGAGTTCAGCAGCCCTGGTTATGCAATTGAGAGAGAGGTAATGATGGCTGCCTATAAAACTATACAACAATATGTTCCCATTTTATTATTACCAACATGACTGCTGTGGGAACAAGACTTGTATGGAAAAGTCATAAGACTGAGTGTGACTTTCTCAAAGCCATCCTGTGGGTTCTGTGGGTGAGCAAGGATTCAGTCCCTAGTCTCCCAGATCCTAGTCTAACATGAAAACCACCACATCACTCCTACTGCACCAGTTTTGAGTGAGGGATTCATCACTCTGAATAGCTCTTTGAATGTGACAACTAAAATTTGGAGCAGCTCCAACACCCTACTGACACTGACCCACCAGCTGCCACTGATCAGTCCATCTATCATAGAACATGAGGCTCTCTTAGGACCTTATCACACGGGGTTCTGAAGCAGTCCCATCCCCATGGCATCCCCGTCCCATCACGCTTCCTTTCCCCGGGTGATCAAACGACGTCGCAGGGAAACCCCGCCCATCCCGTCGCATCCCCGTCGCATCCCCGTCGCATCCCCGTCCATCGCGCTTCCTTTCCCCGGGTGATCAAACGATGTCACAGGGAAACCCCGCCCATCCCCGTCGCATCCCCATATCATCCCCGTTCTTTTGGATTCCTGGTCGAAATGGGAATTACATTTCCCATGACCGGAAGGAAGCGCAATGGGACGGGGATGCGACTGCTTGGACCCCATGTCCTTAGCAACAGTCACTGCTTCTGATGTTAAAAAAAGAGAGAGCGAGAGACTGAGGGTAGCATAAGCCCAGGCTGAAAGCCATGCAAGTTAGCCTTCCTCTGTTCTAATGATCCATACAGAATAAATCCTCCCTCTGAAACAGTCTCCTCCAAAAAGCCAGGCACAGAGATACTTTCACATTCCTTTCTTCCAACATTCTTAGGTCTTCAGTTAGAACACAGCCTACACTGAAGTCTGAATTTCATTCTGCAGACTTTCTGGCTGAGGAATAGGCTTGGTTGCTAAGGATATTGATTTTCTGCAAAACAAAACAAAAACAAAATTTCCAAATTATCTTTTTCTTTCTTTCTTTTAGTGCCACAGGCAGGGAACCTTCATGCACATGCACCAGCAAATTCTCACTCAATCTCAGTCAATTGCTTTAAGGGTTAAAATGAGAGCCTTTCTCTGAAGATACCAGCTACAGATGCAGGTGAAATGTCAGGAATAGATTCTTCTACATCATGGCCTCACAGCCTGAATAACCCACAAAAACCTATGGATACTGTCCATGAAAGCCTTTGACTTCATATGACAGCACAAAATGCATTGCTGTCTGGGCAAGCTGTTTGTGTTTAAGCATAAAAACTGACTTGGAGCTTTGCTGTTTTGTTTTTCCCTCCAGCAGATCAATTCAAATACAGTTTAGATACAGTTTAGATATAATTATATTTATATGTCATATTTATAGAAGTCCCCTGCCCCTGCAGGATATAAAACAGGGCAATATGTATTTTGATTGAGAAAGACAAATTGCTTATTAGAAGCACATGGTTTCTCACCATATGGCATTAGGAAAACTAAACCTAAAATGACTGTCTCTAAATGACTGAAGCTAAAATGGGAGTAGAAAAAAATCTGCTAGAATTCCAAGTTCAGTATAACATGAAGGCAAGAGAGAAATCAGATGCAAAGAAGGAAACTGGTACTTTCAGGATCAGTCTTGGTCGTGTTAATAGTAGTCTGTCATTCTCAACCTAATCTGATCTCACATAATTTTGCGAGAGGAACAGTCATGTCTGTTGGCTAGATGTTACTAAATAAAAAAATAAATACCGTAAATAAGAAAAATAAAATAAGGCTACTAGGAAAAGATACACAGATGAACACCTCAGTATACCAGCTTCACCTTAGGAGCAGACATGGATCAAAACTTTCCAATAGAACACTTACTGTTAAGAGGTGATGTGTAAAAAGAGTTGTCCAATATAGGAAAAAAATATGGAGGATGTCTTTTAAAGGGACTAGGTGAAATACACCCAGTTTTCCAGAAGATTGTTCTTATTATTGGTGCTTCTGTTTATATCAACCTCACTTCCAATCTCTTCATCCACATAGCAACAACAAAATTCCTTTATGTTCAGTGAGTGGTCACTTTTCTCATTGAGATATTGCAACTCCTGTCAAGGAAAAGGTCAACTGCCATAAGAAATTCCACATTTGAGGTCATTTTGGAGAATTTGTTTACATTTTTTTTAAAAAAGCACAATTTTTTTGCAAAAGAAACAGAATCTTTTGTGTAAAATGTAGTTATCTGTGCAAAAGCAGGGGTTTTGTACAAAAACCGACACACACACACACACACACACACACACATGTATGTAGTAAAACGTCCTGAAATGCAAAAGAAAACTGCAAGATTTTTTTTAATCTCACCTAATGGGGAGGAAACCTTCTTAGATTATTTGTTCTTCTCTGTGACAATGACATAAGAGAAAATTTACATCCCTAGTGTGCAGAATTTTGATAAATGCAATAATGCTTCCAATCACTGAGTCAAAAGATATGTGAAAAGAACATGAATTATATGAAAACTTGTAAATGGCATGGAAGCTTTGCCAATAGATCAGTTAATGCATGATTTTTATATGAGCATCAAAATCAGAGGAAGAATAAAATAAGTCAAAGCATTAACACGAGCACATGGAATAGTTCTCTTAAATTCTGTCACGTTCCAAAGCACTACTGAGTTTGTATATTTGAATATCCATAAATGTGCCTTACAATTATTATTTTTTGGGGGGGAGGGGGAGATTCCTTGTGAACAGGCCACAGGCCATGGGCTGACCCAGACAAAATGAGAGTAGTCTTGATTCTCACTAATACTCTCCTGTACCTAAGTACCTAATTACTTGTACCTAAGCAACAGTTACATATATCTAAGTAACTGAGGACCAACATTTATATTTACATAACGCCAGGATCTGGTATGGCAATCAAGAGAATGGTGTGGCCTTACAGCTTTCTGATACAACATGAAACCTCCTAACCTATGGTCATTTTGTTAGGCACAGATGAGGATTCAACCAATTTTTCATTGTGTTACAGAGTGTCCATGAAACTCTCCATAAGAAAATAGAAAGTTTCTGACCTGAATTATAAGATTCATTGGATTTCTTTTGTGTAGCATTTACATCAGGGTCCTCATATGAGTCTCAAAAGATTCAAACTGTGAAGGCCCAGAAATACAGGCTGTGTCTAGAATGGATCTGATGATCAGAAGAAAGAAGTCTTCTTTTACGATTATTTTGAGGCATTTGTTGAGGATGGCAAATACTTAGTTTTTAAAAAACAACAACAATAGCCAACAACAATAGACAGATAGATTGGACCTGGAACAATGACACACAAATATGTCTTTTGCTTCTTGCTACTTCATTCCTTGCCAGATTTATTCAATGTAATGAGAACAACTTGTGAAATCTATTTTATCTGTTAACAAGCTGGTGGAGTATCCAATACAAGATTGGTTTTCCACTAGGGCGGTATACAAATAAAATATATTATTATTATTATTATTACACCAAGAAAATGTGCAATGCACCAGCACATACTTCTACTTTCTACAGTTGTTTTTAAACATCACACTTATACAGGAACAAAGCACCAGAGCATCCTGTGCTGCTCAAGTTTTAGGACACATCTATGTGGGGTAGTTTTGCGGTACTCAAGATAAGACAGTAATATACCTCCATATAGCTCATAACTGGCAATCTATGCTATGTTCAAGTAAATGGATTTAAACCCTAGGCTCCAGCAAAACAAGTTTGGAAACAGGTGCAAGAAATGGGTATGCTGCTTTGTAATTTGTAAAAATAAGTTGTGTTCTTATATTGTATATTATTGTTGTATGTGCTCAGAATGGTATATTAAACTTGTGATAGCTACTGAGTGTTGAATGGAATAAATTTACAGATGGTAGAGAACGTTACAGGTTCTCTAAGATTGTTGTAATGAGAATCAGATGCATGACAGAGGGGATTAGGATTAGGATTTTAGTTTGAAAGGGGAAGTGTCCAAATGCAAAAGAGTAAAACTGTGGATTGAGAATTATGTTTTAATAATTGGCTTATACTAATTATTAAAATGCAAACTAGTTGGTATCTAATTTACACAAATAAAATTAAGTTTCTTCTATCTGTCTGTTTGCTGCATCACACAGAAATGGCTAGATGATTTATTTTGTTTTTACTGCATTTGGAGGATATGTTTGAAATCATCTGACTTAACATATTGGCAACATGGTGTAAATAAAGTTCATTTGGTATGGTGAGAGGACACCTCAATGATTTTACCATTCATAGTAGTGTGTTTGATAGCCAATTGGGAGAGCCATGCTCTCTTAAGTGCAACTGAGACTGATATAAAACAGAACATTTGAGCACCCCAAAAAATAGGCAGTCTTCATCCAGAGCCATTGACACTGAATAATTATGAATAATCATTAAAGATTGTCCCAAACAATGGTGGGTACTACAGATAGTGATTAATTAAAACAAAATATCTGTAAATGTAGTATGCACGCACCATCAAGTTGCATGTTGACTTAAAGTGACCCCATGCATTTCATAGGGTTTCCTTGGGCAAAGAATGCTGAGAATACTGAAAGCCTTCCATTTCACAATACTGAGTATTTTGCTATTGCCTACTCTGAAATAGCCTACAACACCTAGTACTGTGGACCCTTGTAATCTGCTGGATTTTGGTTCCAGGACCCCCCCCCCCCCATGGATAACAAAATATGTAAATGCTCAAGTCCTATTAAATACAATTGCATAGTACAATGGTATCTCTTATATAAAATGGCCAAATTAAGGTTTGCTTTTGGAATTTATACATTTTTAAAATATTTTCAAACCATGGATGTTTGAATCCATGTATAAAAAAATCAATGGATATGGAGGGGTCGTGGTTTTTTGTCTCCATAGTAACTAACTGGGCCTGACCCTGTTAGCTTCCAAGACAAGGCAGGATCTGCTGTCCTTAAGGTATTTAGGCTTCCTATAAACATAATGCATTGCATGTAATTGTTTTCTATTATGTATTCTGTATTACCTGGTTGCTGTATCTGTTCTAGAAAGTTTAGCTCCTAAAAGTTACACAGGGAAAAAAAGTTCTTTACACTAGTTTAGAGTAATTGAATGCTGCGGAGGGTCTTGGCAGCAGCACACCCTGGGGAAGAATGCAGGTTTTTTTAGGTAGTTGAACTACAAGAGGAAGTTGAAAGTTTGATTAAGGGATTATAAACTGCCTCAAATCCTGTGTAGAATAAAGACAGGATATTAAACAAACATTCACACCTGCTTCGAATGGCATGGAGTTCAACTTTTAGTAAAATCCTCGATCCTCCACCAGGAAGAGATTCAGCAGCCTGGTAATGGTATAGAGAATTACAGCCCTGCTTTTCAATATTTATGCAAAGATGGTAGGTGAGTTCATCCAAATATTTTGTCTGAAATGCCATTAGCAAGTTTATGACACCCAGCATGAAGTTTCCCTGTCACTGGTGTCAAGTAAAGATATGGAAGTGCAGAAGAAGTCACTTATATGTTGAGTGAATACTAATAAACAAAGGTTGAATTCCAACAAAACAGAGATTTTAGGATAGATAAATGGCTCTCAGGACCAGTGAGAATCAGTTGTCAGATGGTCTCCAATCCACTGAAGGGGCTCTTAGTCTGCCTGTTCTCATGGACCTAGTTTTGTAATTAGATTTTTGATTACTCAAATAATGCTACAACCTGAGTGCTATATTCCCTTGAACTTGTATTTCCTCACCACCTGATCTGTCCATCCCCACACTCATCAGTCCTCAGAGACAAGCATTATTAATACAGTATCCTAGAAGATCATCCCATAATTAATGGCTCTAAGGACCCATTACCTCAGAGATAAGGATAATAGGAATGTTTGCTTATTTTATTCTTATCCATGAAGGAACTGGGGGAAAGGCACTGGCTAATCATTTTTTCTCAGTTGGGGATGAAAAATCTCACAATGGATGACAACTTATTTTAATAGACCTTTTTGTTGTGTGCATATATGCCTTCAAGTCACCTGTTGACTTATGGTGTCCCCATGGCTTTCACAGGGTTTCCTTAGGAAAGGAATACTCAGAGATGGTTTTGCCAATCCCTTCTTCTGAAATATAGCCTACAGCACCTGTTATCCATTGACAATCCTCCGTCCAGGTACTAACCAGGGTTGACCCTGATTAGTTTTCAAAATCAGTATCTAAGCCTTTGTTGTTCAGAATAAGAACATATTTGAATGTTGTTTCCTGTTAGGAAGGCAGACAACAGCCATTTCTAAAGAACAAATCTGAAAAGTAGTGATAGGAATCTTTCTAGGAAGAGACTTAGGATGCACCACCAACATACACTGTGATATCTCTGGTGGGTGTCCCAGTTTAATGGGAAGGCTGACCTTGCACATAATGCTGAGATGTCTTCTGTGCCATAGAATAGTTTCTTCCAACTCTAATAATAATAATAATAATAATAATAATAATAATAATAATAATAATAATAATAATAATTTGTACCCCTCCCCTCTGTGCACAATCGGGGCAGCTAACAACAATTAAAAATACATACAATATAAATCCAAAAAGACCCAATACCCACCCACCCCCTTAAAAAAGTGGCCTTGCTGGTGCTATATCTGTGACCCCTTCCTGGACAGGGATAGTCTATGACTACCAGTGCTCAAGAAACCTGCCACTGCAATACAATTTACATAGAGCTGCCTTTGAAGGTACTGTAGTTTGAAAGGTACTGTTGGAGCAGAATACAATAGATTCATTATGTGCACAAATAATCTGTCTCCAGTTTTAGAAGAAAACCACTTCTATGCTTATCTATTTCTGACTCCACATACAGATGTTTACCTTTAAATGGTCTGGGACTCAGGTACTTGAAGAAGTGCTATTTCCATATCAATTTACCTATATAATCTGCCAATGTCCATATCTATGTGCCTCTGCTGTTGGAAGCATATAACATTCATTTGTTTGTTTTCTTTTTCTCAGTACTAGTGCCTTGATAATGGAATCCCTCTCCAGAAACTTTGCCTGATAACAAAGTTGGGAATCATTTAGGTGTGAGTCAAACCCTGTTTATTTCAAATAGGTTTGATTGTGCTTTTCAAGAAATTTTAAGTCTTCTTTTATGCTCCTTTATCTACAGCTTATTTTGTGTGGCTCTATTTATTTGTTTCTGCATTGGAATCAAGACTGCATTGGAATCAATACTCTGATGAAAGCATTGCATGGAAAAAAGATAGCTATCTGTCTCTACAGGAACATGGGGGCAGCCAACCTTCTCCCATTCAAATGCCCTGAAAACAAGACTTTCAGTTACCCCATAATCTCATTTCTGGAATATTTCATATCCATGTTGAAAGTATATGATGCCATCCAGACTTACTAGCCACTTAGAGTGGCTCTTACCTTTAATGACATAGGGCCTATACAGACTGCCCCCATGTAGTTTTTTCTGAGACATTGAGCCTTCTCTGTCAGAGAGCTCTGGTGCCACAATAAACTACAGTTCCCATGATTCCTTAGCACTGAGACAAGACAGTTAAAGTGGTCTCAAACTGGATTATTTCTGGCAGTCTGCATAGGCTCGTAGTTTTTAAAGAAGAACAGTTGATTTTTAAAAACATTTGGAGCTTTTGCTAAGTGTAGTTTTACTGAGATGCTTCCTAAATTGTGACACTCCCATGTCAGTGCTTTTTTTTATTCTGAATTTTACAGAAGCTATCCAAGATTTAAAAATCCTACCCTCAAAATAGGGAGAACCACTTGGACAGCTCCTTTGAAGTTTAGGCTAAAACCTGGAGCAGTTCTTTCTCCCACTTATATAAAACCAACCTACATCTCTGAGATGTTTCATGGAACTGAACTCTGGTTTGGAACCCAGGAAGTTGTTACATGGACTGGAACTATGCTTTACACCAAGGAAACTGTGACATGGAAATGAACTGGGCAACCCAGGCAGCCATTGTACTAGGGCTTACCCCTGAAAGTAGATGTATAGAACTGAGATGTGCTTTGTATGGATGACCCTTTATTTTGCCTTATGCCTTATCCTCAGGTCAAGACCTGAGAACCTTCCTAAGAATTCAGTCACCAACTCTGCTCCTTCCATCCAAAATACTTTGGAACCTCTCACCAAACCTCTTGAGTTCTTCCTTTTCAATTGATTGTTGGTGCATGTTGTAAGAAGTATTTTTTTTTTTAAAAAAATGACATCATTTAATTTTTTATTCTCTCTCTCTTTATGAAAGGCCACATGTGGAGTCAGGATACATTATAAACTTGATTTTCATGGATAGACCTCAGTAATGAGCACTGAGGTCTTTAGTACATCCATGTAACTGCCCTACACCAATCCATTGATATTTCATAGCATACTACTGCAGCCTTTCATTGTAGATCAAATTATGAAATGTCATCCTGAGTCCAAATATAAATGTCTTTTTCAGGCATAATTTAAATAACGAGACAAGAGAGAGAGCATGCTCCAGTTTCAGCATACACTTTCTTGTCTTCCCTGCTCAACATTAAGCCAAGTAAAAGAGAAAAGAAGCAGCAGGCTATGAATTTACTCTCAGCTGACCTCCTTAATCTACCTTTCTTTTCTTGTTAGCACTAGATGCTGACATGAACTGAGATGCACCAGTCCAGCCTCTTATCTTGCAGCCAACCAGAATCTAAGTCCCGGGATTTGTTGGCTATTCCAGGACCCATCTCTTTATCTTACCCAGTTTAACACAATGGTTGTGACATCACAACACCTGCTGGGAGGATTAGAGGTTGTCTCTTTCTGAAATACTCACCCCCAATGGCCTTTTCAACACCTTTGTATTAATCTAGATGACACTATCTCTGCTATTACTCTGTTTAAAATCTCATCTGCTGTCTATTGTAGAAATGCCAGAATTAATGAAACAGCAGAATTAACAAAATATCAAGATTATATTAGATTATGGTTGAATGGTCTATAATGGGTAACTAATTAATGAAACAGCACTGTGAAGATTTGTGGGTTCTGTCATGGTGTGACACTCATTAATGATCTTTCATTAATGATCTTTGGACTAGTCTACAAAAAAAAAGAGAGAGAGAGAGAATATGACATGAAATATGGTTGCAGAACTTCACCAGTATTTAATTGAATGGTTCAAGGAAACCACAACATGTGGTGATTACCCTAACATCCCTCACTAGATAAATCCATGGGGACTCAACAGCATTTGGCAATTATTACTAACTGGAACAGGGTGCCCTTTAAATTGATCAAAAGCTACAATGGCTGACAAGTTATAGTCCACTAGTTCTGGGAGTTGTAGTCTAACAGACATGGAGAGCATGTGGCTTGAGACAGTGTGTACCAGAGTTGGGCAGTGGTTTAGACAGTGTGTACCAGAGTTGGACAGCTGTGAAAGAATGGGGGCTAGCCATTAGTCTAAGGTGCAGGTTGATATTTTTTGTACCTCAGTAAAATAAAATGTATAGTAGGAAATAATAACTGTACTGTTTGTGTAACAGAGACTTTGATCAGAAGTAAGGTTATTTATTATAACAAACAGATGAGAAAAAAATGAAAGAAATAGAAAATTAAAGTGGCCACAGTTAATAGCATATTATTGCGATGTGTGGTTTTGATGACTGGGCCCCAGACAAGAAAGAGCTTAGGGATCTGGATTCTCTTCTGGATATGGTTATACTTCTCCTGAAAAAGCAGGTTCATAGCTTGGATTTGCTTCTCAATCTGATGATGTTCCTGGTTTTTCAGGTCCTAGCCATGAAAAGAAGTCTGTGCAATTACATTAGTACCAGTGCCATGAGTTGGTATGATTTCAAAATAACAAAGCCACTTTGGGTCCCTCTTTGGGATAAAGACAGCATATACATGAAATATATATATAAAAAAATAGTTGTTCATGCCTTGATTACATTATATCTATACTGCTGCAATGTAATGCACTCCTCCTAGAGGTACAATTGAAAAGTGTTCAGAAACTTTTGGAGGAGGGGTAAAAATAGGACTGCTAAATTGCTAATCAGTGAACATTATCAAGATTATATGGTTGAATGGTCTCTAATGGGTTACTAACTGCTTTCCATCTCAATTCAAGGTGTTGATTTTAACCTTTAAAATTCTAAGCACTTTAGGATCTAAAGGAATGGTTGTATTCTTAGCAACTTGTCAAATTATTAAGATCTGCCAGATAGATGGGCCCTTTACTGCCACTTTCTGTATGGTCAGTCCCAAATAGTAGAATATACACAGATTGTCAGGATTGTTCCACACCTTGAAGTTTCTAGGCCAAAACCTGACATCTAAGGAAGACCCTTGGTTACTTCATTAAGTGTGATGCATTAAGTAAGCACTATGGTTGCTCACATCTTATCATTCAGATGTCAAGAGGGTGAAGAGAGAATTGTTTTCCTGTTTTGAAATTAGGCGAGAAATCTTAGCTAAAGGGACCATTCCCAGATCAAGATGAAATAAGGAGATTATTTCTTCTTACATACTTTGAGGGATAGGACAAGAAACATTTAATGTAGTCTACTAGCTGGGCAAAATGCTAAAGTGTAAAAATGTAAATCTGAACCCAAAAGTGAGGATCATTCAAGCCATCATATTCCCTGTTACCATGTATGGATGTGAAAACTGGACAGTGAAGAGAGCCAATAGAAAGAAAATAAGTTCAGTTGAAATGTAGTGCTAGAGAAGAGTGCTAAGGGTACTGTGGATAGTCAAGAAGACAAATAAATGGGTTCTAGAATAGATCAATCCTGAAATCCCCCTGGAACTCAGGATGACTAAATTGAGGCTGATATACTTTGGCCACATGAGAAGGCATGAATCATTGGAAAAGACAATATTGTTAGGAAAGAGTGCAGAAGAAAGTGAGGGAGACCGCATGCCAGATGAATGGACTCAATCAGAGAGGCCATGGGCCTAGGCCTGCAGGATCTGAACAGGGCAGTGGAGAACAGGGTTTTTTGGAGAGGTTTCATCCATGGGTTCGCCATGAGTCAAGGTCAACTTGAGGGCAGTTAACAACAACAAAGTAGCTTCTAGTCAGAAGGTGGATGCACAACAGAATAGAGGTTGAGCCCTGGTGCCACAACAATTGTGAGGGAAGGATTCAAAGACATAGTCATGTTAGTCTGAAAAATCAGTATGCAAAATGATCCTGTAGCACCTTTGAGATTAAATGAAATAAAGACGCTGGTAGCACAAGCTTTCATAGACTTGAGGCTGCTTCTTCAGATGTATGAAATGGGGAGTCTAAGGAGAGTTCTATATGAGCAGGCTGTGTGAGAAAATAGCAAACAGAATGGAAATGTGATGAACTGGCCAAGAGAGACATCATGGGCCCAGGGGTTTAGCTAGTATTATAATGTGTGTAGTGTGCCAGGAAACCATTGTCTCTGTTCAACCCACTATTCATGAACTGGAGTTTGTGGCTATGTTTCAGTTCTGCTGTTTCTCTTTCATCTTCCTTTGTAGGTGGATAAAAATCCCTCTAATATTGTGGGTGATGTCATTAGGTCCTGTGATGATATTTCTTGAATAAATGTGGGGACAGAGTTGGCATCTGGGTTTATGGCAAAGTCTTGTACCCATGCCCACATCTGTGTCGTAAAAGCAGGAAGCTAACCAAGAAAATACAAAGACACCCTGCAGAGGCATTGCGAATTGAAGCAACAAATCAAGCAAGCCTTGAATATTCCAGCTGAGTTGAAGATTTGCACACAGGATTCCCTCTTGCCTGGACTGAGCCTGTCAAAACTGGAGAATCTGCACTCCCACCTGGAGATGACTCATGAAGACTGGAGAGTCAGGGATAGGCCCTGAGCCCTGGCAATCACAATCTCCACTTTTTCAATTTTTAGAAATCAAGTCAGCAAGACACATATTTTAACTTTGGCTTTTAAGTAGTGCATATGGTTGGGGGGCATTGTTCTTCTGGATGTAATAATTCTGGTTTATTGTTGATGGTGTCATTGTTGTTTATAGTTTTTGGGCAGCCTATTGGTGGTATAGACAGGAAGGCATTATAACAATTTTTGAAATAATTAAAAAAAATATTACACCATGGTAAAGCCTTTGTAGCAGCCATAGCCATATGTGATACAAGCATTTTCCCCCAGAGCCTGCCAAGAGAGCAGCTGCCCAGGACCAATGGGTGAGAGTCTCCAAAAAGCAACATTCAAACTGTAGATCCACTTAAAAGCAATTTTAAAGATCTCAAGAACAGCTGTTTTTAAAAGACATTTAAATGGAAGAGTACCCCAAAGTATTTGTAATAAATAGGTAAAACATGCTACTGTTGCTGCTGCATTTCCAAAAAAGAAATCACAAACGTCAATATATTAAGGAGAGGAAATCAGACAAGTGTGGGACTGTCAGGCAACAGAATAAAGTAACAGAATTATTATTTTAAAAATTCTCCTTCTCATTCTCCTTCTGGAATAAAAACTAACAAGAAAAGGAAAGACAAAGATGGGAGTGATGGGGGAAAGATAATGAAAAGAAATAAAGCCTGAACAATTTAGCAGCAGCATCTCTGAAATGGCATGTTTTCCATTTCCCATGCAGCATCTTTGTGGAATGTTTAGCAACATGTTTACATCTGCCTGTGTCATGCAGGCCACTGGCAGCCTTCCAAGCTGAAGGCAATTCAGGTTATTATAATCAGAAAAAAATACAACAACAAAAAACACACAATGACAACCCTCCTATTACAATCTGGAGATAAGGTAGGATTGGAAGCGACAGCTGGGACTAGGTTAAGCACTTTGCAGTAGTATATGACAGGAAATGGAATTTGATCTTTTTTTTTTTTTTTGAAGAACATTTCTTTTTCACAATTAAAATGCTGCTACCCATGGCTTAAGGCTATTGCAAAAAAAATATTATAGATAAAGATGATTAAAGGCATATAGAACCCACGTCATAATTTGTTTTGTATCTCATGTCACAAACCCATAGGGGAAAAGTCCAATGCAATACAATTATTTTTATTGTGAAATAGTGTACTGTAGTCTTAATTCAATACTAGAAGACCAAGAGCAGATAATTTAATACTAGGAGCCTTGTGGCTCTGTCCTCACTCATTTCTGTTTTTCTTGACTATTATATCCATTTTTTTTAAATTTAGCTATTCTCTATCCTAGTTTTCTTCATGATTCAGAGCCCATTCCTCTTCCTCTTAATCTTGGGGCTACCTTCTAATCTTTGTCCATTTATAGGACTGCTTTCTAGCCTTTTCCCCCTTCAAAAACAGACTCACAATGGTTCATAACAAGTCTAACATTAACAGTATAGCAAGCACACCACATCTCACCAATATTATTTATTTATATATGTTCGATCCCACCTTTCTCCAAGTTCAGAACCCAAAGCAGCTTAAACGAGGAATGAAACCAGAAAACAGCAAAAGTGAAATGTTTATAACCCTGTTGAACAACTTTTAAAAGAACTAATGTCCGCTCCACTAATATTGATATATCAAAAAGTTAATGTCTTGCCTCTAACTACCTCTAATTTTAGTTAATTTGTTATTTCTTTTGCTTTTAATTAAGTTTTTATATTGCTATTCATAGATACTACACTACACTTGATTTTTCATTTTATATTGTTATTGTTTTTAGTTTGCTTCTTTTTCTTTTTTATGATTGGGAGGGGGATTGGGATAAGGGTTGTTTAGAAATCTGGTTTTAATTGTATATTGTATTTTATTGTTATTACTATTTGTTGTAACCCACCTCGATCCTCAGAGAGAGGCAGACAATAAATAAAATGTATTATTATTATTATTATTATTATTATTATTATTATTATTATTATTATTATTATTACTATATTAAACATAAAGAGCCCATATGACCTAGCAGTTTGTGTGTTGGACTACAACTCTGGAGATCAGGGTTCAATTCCCTGCTTGGCCCTGGAAACCTGCTGGGTAATCTTAAGTAAGTCATACATGCTCTGCCTCAGAAAATCCCATGGTAGGTTTGCCTTAGGGTCATGATAAGTCAGAATTCACTTGAAGGCACACAACAACAACTATAAACAAATTAAAATTAAACACTGAATTACAACAATATAAAAGAAAAATAACAAATTGAAGGAGGAATCCACCATTAAATCCATCCATCATTAAAAACTGTTCTGCAACAAAATTCGAAATAAAAAGGCATTTTCAGAAATAGACCAGAAGGGATTTCCATAGCCTGGAAGCAGTAACCAGTAATGCCCTCTCTCATGTCATTGCCAAACATCCCTTGGAGGATCACATGACTGACAGAAAGCCTCATCCTAAAGAGCTCTGAACTTAGGCAATATGATGTGAAGAGATATAGTTTATCAGACAGCCTGGACCAAAGCCAGTTAGAGCTTTATATGTCATAACCAGCACTCTGAGTTGTGTCACAAAACCATTGAAGTTATGAATACAAAGAAGTATCTACTGTCCTCATAACCATCTCTAGTCAGTAGTCTAGCCACAGCCTTTTGGACCTGCTGAAGTTTCCAAACACTTTCAGAAAATTACATTATTAAAACACACTTAAATAAATTAGAATCATAGAGTTGGAATAGACCACAAGGGCCATCCAGTCCAACCCCCTTCTGCTGTGCAGGAACTCCCAATCAAAGCATCCCTGACAGATGGCCATCCAGCCTCTGTTTAAAGACCTCCAAAGAAGGAGACTCCACCACACTCTGAGGGAGTGTGTTCTACTGTTGAACAGCTCTCACTGTCAGGAAGTTCCTCCTAATATTGAGGTGGAATCTTTCCTGCAGCTTGCATCCATTGTTCCGGGTCCTGTTCTCTGAGGCAGCAGAAAACAAGCTAGCGTCCGCCTCAATATGACATCCCTTCAAATATTTAAACAGGATTATCATATCCCCTCTTAACTGTCTTTTCTCCAGGCTAAACATACCCAGTTCCCTAAGTAAATTTCATTAAAAGCAATCAAAAGCATTGCAATAAGAAAGATCGTGTCTATCCCCTTAAAAGCCCCATTCTGAGCAACTAGTCAACAGCTAAAAACCCACTTGAATAAAACTGTTTTTGCCTGGTGGCAGGAGAAATAAAAAAAGGAGTGGGAGGGACGGGGGGAGAGAGAGAGAGAGAGAGAGAGAGAGAGAAGGATCCCTTGGAAGAAAGTACTACCACCACCACCATCTCTTGTTTCTACCAGACGTGCTCCTGAGAGTGGTGGGGCTGAAAGAAAGGCCACCCCTGAGATTCTCAAAACCTGAGCAGGCTAATATGAGAGATTATGACCCTTATTTCCCAGGCTCTTGTTCATTCTATCTATCCTTTTCTAGGCTTGCACATTTTACCTATTTTTGGTACCCAGCAAGTTCACCCAAGAAAAGCATGAGAACCCTGGAGACAGTGCTGCTTAACCAATGGCAACCCAAGACCCATTCTACTTTGCTTGGCCTTCTGTGATATCATAGCAGTTCAGCCAAACACTGCCAGAAGCCTTGTCATTACAACCACAACATATCTAATGTGCTGTGCTTTTTAAGCTATCTGATGTGGGGAACTGGCTTTTTTCTCTTCAGAGTGCTAGGTACCATATTTGTACCCACTAGCTACAAGTGTTTCTTTCTTTCTAGGTAATGCTCCAGGGATGAGCAGCTAATGGCTCATGGACTGGCACTGGTCTATTGAATACCATGTTATGTAGTACTGCTGCAGACAATAGATCATTTAATCCGTAATAACATTGTCCAAAGATTTTGCAACTCACTAACAATTCCAAGCTGTATTTAGGAACTTTGAAAGCACTTTGTATTCGCATATAAGGAGTGAGCTGCACTGGTTTCACCGTCACTATCTTCATTTCAGTTACCTTCAACACATAGAGAATGGCGGTTCTGAAATAAAGATCTCCTGCTTTCCATGGAGTTTTTCTATGTGAACTGGAAGTTTGAACAATCAAATCAAGGTTCAGCTCACACATGGGGGCTTTGTGCTTCAACCCTATTGTCCTCCCCCTTATGGTAGGAGTTTGATGGAACTGGATATGAAAGGGGTGAAACTATTGTGTTCTTCTTGCATCTTGATACAAACCACTTTTAAAAGACCCCAAATGGGGATTCAGACTCTCAACATTTTAATAATCATCAATTCCACTACCATAAATTGATGCAATGTATACCCAATGGGAACATTTATACATCTTCATATCAGTAACACAAGTGGATCTGGAAGAAAACAGCCCTAATGATTGAAATTATCACTGAAAGATCTAGTCCTCCTCTCAACAATATTTAGTAGCTATGTAATATATTGCACAATATATATTGTATTAATTCTCAGATTTCATTGGAATAATAGAATCTAAACTTTTAACCATTTTCTTTTAATTCAGAAATGAAGGAAGCAGCTGGAACTTTCCTTGATGCTTCATTATATGTTTGAGCTTTCACAACACAATCCTACTTATTAATTTTTGCCATGTTCTATTATTATCATCTAGTGACTTCAACAAATTGACATACTTTTTAATAAGCCCTCAGAATTTGATGATACAAACAAGCTTTCATAATGTGAGATCCCAATAGTCTCTTAAACACTGGGAAACATGGATTTCATTTGTAAGCAACAGGAGATTTTTTTGTTCCCATGAGAAAGTGTCAAGAAAAAGTATCTCAGGTACCACAAAGAAATATCAGGAGCCCACTGATGTTTCATGGGGCAGTGGCAGCTGATATCTTCCAAATCAGTGAGGTGTTGAATCTACTCCAGGCCTTAGTCTGAGTTTTAAAGGACCTATCCAAAGAATAACTCTCCAAACAATTTCAGAATCTTGGATAGCACCATTAAAATTGGATTAAAATCCCAAATTAATCCACTGCCTCACTAATATGGAAACCATACTGCCACTGTAATGTGACTTGCCCTATGTGATCCCTGTTTCTTTCAGAGAATGCCAGGACAATATCCTGGAAGCTGACCAATCAAGATGGAATTCCAGTGGAGCCATAGCTTAGCAGTTTAGCAGGATAACATTCCATAAGGGCAGACAGGATGCAATTCCATAGTGCACAGTTTAGCAGCAAAACACTCAAGTTGCATATGGAACATTTTCTCTAAGATGGATCCCTCTAGATATTTTGGAAAACAGTTTCCACCATCCTCATTCTGCATGGGCCATGGAAGAAGGGATCTGTAGCACCAAACTTCTGAAAAGACTAAGGTTGGGGCACATTAAACTTGCCAGTCTTTCCCCAAAGCAATATGAGAAGGATACTCCCAGCTATAGCCCAGCTCATCACTGGCCAGGAACATATGAGGCAGGACTATATAAGGACTTCTCAAACCTTGTGAACATCCAGACCTATGCAAATCTCTCACTGGTTGGTCAGCCATCTTGGGATAAGAGGTTTACTCAGTGAACATGTTGCTTGACCCTGCAGAAGAAAGGGCACTCATACGAGACCAGTTGAGCTAACAGATCTCCAGTATTTGGCATGTAACAAGCCAGTGTGCTGTGAATAACAAATGTTGAGGGCCAGTCTGTTGTGAACATGGATAGTGCCCACTCTCACCTGATCAAGAGATATGGAAATTTGGGCATCTTTGTCATCTCAATACAGCATCAAATTTTAAGCCTCCAAATATGGGACATCCTATACAAAATGGAATGCCTGGGATTCCAAAGCAGGCTGATGTTGAAGAACCCTCTTTAGAATTTCCTGTTAAAACAGCTGAGGTAGGAAATGTGGAACAAGTCCTGCCTGAGTTTGATGCCTAAGATACTGGAGAGCTGTTTACTGTCATTGTGGGCAGCTCTGTTCTAAATGGACCCATCGCTTCAGAAAGCATAAATGGCTTCCTAGATGCTAATTATCATGTAATAAATCTGAATCTCCAAATGCCAAACTGTTCTTTTCCAGCATCTCTGAGAAATCAAAAAGAATGTCAAACTCCTGTGCAGACATATTATTGCTTGGAGATATGTGAATGATCTTTTAGTTAATGACCAATGTCATTTTGGTTTGGAATGTTCTGATTTGAATCTCCACCACATTGCCTGCCTGCCTGCCTGCCTGCCTGCCTACCTCTCAGTTATCTTTATTCCAGCCAGAAATGGTGGGCTAGACTATAATAGCATACAGAGGCACATAAAGACACACACACACACACACACACACAAAACACTGAGGGGCAGGATATCTTTTTTTCACCTCTGAAACTGTATTCCACTGCATTTAGGCCAGCTTTTAGTCCTTCTAGTAACCAAATCTAATGAAAGGCATCTGGCTCATGAAGATGTAAATTTTAAGTTATCAGACATATAATCCAAAGCTTGTGTCATTTCTCTCTTTGTATCATCTCCGCAAAATATTTATTACAGAAAAGCCATTGGCTGAATTGAAATTTGCTCATCTTATTCTGTGCACCCATTATTCATAACTTTTTTCAGTAATTTCATATAATCTGTTATCTGAATATAGTTTTTCCCCTCAGTTACAATCAATGTATCATGGTTTCTATAGTCTTAAAGATGTGTAATACTTCATTCAGAAAAGATATAAAATAAATGTTACAGTGAAAGGGTTGACATATGATGACTATAAACGCATCACACCAATAATATATGCTCACTGAAATAAATGTGTGTGTGTGTGTGTGTGTGTAAACACATAAATCCTGAACCAGCAACTTTGGCAAATGTATGGAGGATTTTGGTTATGCCCTTACAATTATTAGCAGACTTGACTCTGGTGGTCCTGCAATATTTATCCAAATTCTGCTTACAAAATGAAGTGCAGATCTCATTTAATATTCTAGTATAGGAAAAAAAAATAGGAGTTTCCAAGTTTCCTAGTCCAATTTTAATTTGCCCTATATAACACCATTCCCTAACTGTAGGCAATGTTATACCTGACAACATCTCCTTTCTGCACTGCTCATACCTGCTCAATGCTTCAAAGGACCATGGCTCTCAGAAATACAACATAGATGAGAATTTTTACCCAGAAGTCTCTTATTTATGAAGAAGTTAAAAGCATGAATCTGTTTTGATTCTTAGAAGTAAAATTGGCAACATCTGTGGTGAAGAAGAGAAACAGAAGTGAGCATGAATCTTCTCAAATCCCTCCATTCTCTTGACCTTTTGAGCATTAAAAAAAAGTATTCAAAAGCTGCCAATCCACTGTTTTTTTACTCCATGTTGTAGATTAGGAGCTAAGAGAAAAAGTAGTACCCAGCTACATCACCAAGACTGAAAACAGTTTCATAGCTGGTTTCCACATACAACATTGTCAGTCTTCACTGGCAAAGAAAAATACCCCATTCCAAAATGACCTTTTCTTCACAGGCACTCCCAAAACAGACATAGCAGCCACATTTCAAGCATGGCAGTGGACAGATCAACGTTTCTCACTAATAGACAGGGTGAAATGACTTGTAAGGAACTGTCAAGGAGCTGTCAGCCTCTACCCCACCCGGCAGAAAAGGACATGGAGGCTGACACAGAAATGATGTGTTCACATTTTCTCAAAAGGGAAAGGCAACCAAAGTGATTGCAGTCTCCATCTGAATCTAAATAAGTCCTGTTAAATGATAGCAACAGTGGGGAGGAAGTATGCAGGTTGAAGGGAGGAAGAGCAAACCATGTCCTTTACTGCTTGCAGGGATGGAAATATACATACTGGATATTCTGGACAGAAGGAACTCAATGTGCATTGGAATGCTGATCAGCCTGAAATAAGAGCTGGAATCTGTTTATTTCATCATAGTTATATTGCAGAGAAGACAAAATGGGGAAAACCCCATGATACACATGGTGAAGATTCCCAAAGCTATACAAATGTAGACATTTTTGCTCTGGGTGTTTTTCTAAAAGCAGTATCTCTCTTTCAGTTGATCATGAATTCTAAAGAGGTTTGCAGCTGTCTTTGCTTTGCTCTGTTTTGACAGGCGTGTGCAAACAGCATAGACTGGGCATACACAGCTAACTATGTTCAGGACCATCACATAAAAGGGGGAAGGGGGCTGAAAATATCTAAATAATAAAAGTAATGCCCAGCCACCCTATGCTGTGTCATCATTGTGCTGATGATTCCTGGATACACAGTCATTCCTACAACCAAATCCTGGCTTACTGTGAATGACATCTGAAGTTTCCTAAGCTAATTGACAACACAGAGTCCACATCTTTGAAATGGGAGCAAGCGACATTGGGTGCCACCTCTTGGACTTCTGATTGTTACAAATACTGTGTCAAATACTGTGGTTCTGATTGACACAGATATTGGGTATCTGAGGCCATACCTGTTTACCTCAGCAACTCATTTGCTTGGTAGTACAACAGGCTACTCTTGGAGCTGTGTCCATCTTCTGACTTTCCCTCTTCCTCTGAGTACCAAGCAGGGGAGTTGCTCTTATCCATTTGAGCTCATCACAGAACACAGAAAATATCCCCAGCTTCTTTGATGCTTTAGCTTTTCAAGGAAGTGAAAATTACCAAGCAGATGTAATATATATATATATTCTCCCCATAAATAAATTCTCCCCATATATTCTCCCCATAAATAAATTCTTATATTCTCCCCATAAATAAATTCATATATAAATAAATTCATATAAAATTCATATATTCTCCCCATAAATAAATTCTTTTGAGTGTGCGTGTGTGCAGGTTTAAAATGTACATTAAAATGCACATTTAAATGTACATTTAAAATGCAGGTTTAAAATGTACATTAGTTATACTGGTTGCCCCCTTCTACCTACTCATTGGGTCTGGAGAAGTTACTGATGTATACCCATCACAAGATAACCAACCATTTTCTGCTGGGATATTCCTCTGTCATAAATGATCCCCTCCCCTAATTAGATCTGGGTCCCTGAACATCAGTTTATTGTATTTGTGTGAGTGTGTGTATATGTGTGTCCCTGAGAAAGTGAGCCAGTGACACTGTTCATAACACATACGAGCTCCACCGCTCCACATTAGATACCCAGTTCTTTGGGGGAAGTGTAAACACTGGATGACACCAGAGTGACAGGATTTTGGCACATTCCTGCTAGGGTGTCAATTCACGATCTACCATTTGTCATAGGTATAAAGCCCTTGGACAGTTCTAGCTGCCCAGTCCCTTGGGAATCATTGTATTTCAGAGGGGCCAAGGTTTTCTGGCTATCTGAGGCTGCATCCAGATTGCAGAAATAATCCAGCTTGACACCACTTTAACTGCTGTGGCTCAATTCTAGGAATTCCACAACATTGAGCCATGACAGTTGAAGCGGTGTCAAACTGGATTATCTCTGCAGTTTGGATGCATCCTGATACATCAAGGCATTTCACTTGCTCTCAGTTGTCCCCTTCTTGTCTAGTTTCTACTCATGGTCTTCTCTCATGTGTCTTTAAGTTCCTTTTCTTTCCATCATGCCTCACCAGATTCTTGTCCTTGAAATGTACATTCTCATACTCAGTGGAGTTTAGCTGCATAGCAAAGTTCCTCCTTTTTTTCAGTTCCCTAGTTGGCTTTCCCATATCTTCCTCCTTTCTACAGCCGAAGATCCATCCTGCATCCCCTCCCTGCAAACCCTCACCGATCTTTGATCTACTCCATTAAAGATTATGCTCAATTTCTATCAGCCATTTGGGGAAAACCAAACCAAACCAAAATCAGCAATCCACAAACCAACCACATTCCATTTCAACATCTTTTTCCCCCATTATAAAACCAAAGCAAAAATTAGGGGACCCAGACTCCTTTCCCTCCACGAGATCTCTGTCAGAAAAATTTGCAGCACCACAGAAATAAAAAAAGTTAGACAGCTCCCCTTGAATACCATTCCAACCCATTTTCAAAACACTTCCCCCCCTCCCTGACATTCAAGGATGCTATTTGATATACCTGGAGAGTTGCTGTTGTTGGTGCTGTTTAGAGGAACCATCCCAGTGCTTACCTTTCAAGAATTACATTTAGCCTTGCTTTGGTAAAACAAGCTCCGGAAGGGATCGAGTTCTTCTTACTCTGCCATTCATCCTTTTTTCTCTTCTCTCTCTCTCTC
>CM034701.1:347882967-347900985 GCA_020142125.1 Phrynosoma platyrhinos
TTTTTTTAAAAAAAAGATATGAACATATGAAACATGTGCATGTGTTTGTAATAAAACCCAATTGCAACTCCAGCCTATCCACTGCTAATTGAAAAATGCCTTCAAGGGTTTTTCTAGATATCAGTTCCTTTAAATTAAACAAGTTTTCTTTAGAGTTTCAACACATTTTGTTATTTTCTGTTGAGGATAATAGGAGTGTTAGACCTTAAGCAAACTGCCAATTGCAACTGGAGTATGTCCATTGAATCAATATAGTTTACATAAGTGTTGATTTACCAAGTTCTTATTGATTCAGTGGGTATGCTCTAAGTGGCACTAACAATTGTATTTAGGCTTTACTGAGTAATTTCCTTTCATATCTCTCCATCTTAGCTTCTGATCCCCTTCAGTGCAAAATCTTTCACCTTTCCTCTCTCTCATTTTTAAATTTCAAAATGGCTATTTTGCTATTAGAGGGGAAAGGAAAATCAATTAAAGAAAATCATTAGGTTAATGCATTCCCTCTGGAACAGAAACTGACATGGGACAATTCACTGATAGGCTTTTCGGGATACTCAATAATCCCCCAGAAGACGATCAGTAGAAAACAATACAATGTGCTAAAAATGAAAATAATAAATGTTTAGTGAGGGAACTTTACTAAATAGAATGTACTTGTAAATAAATATTGTAGGAGAATATTGCTGTGGAGGAAACTATTGACTAAATAAAACACTATACAAGTTGAGCCTCCTTATCTGAAATTCTGAAATTAGAAATGCTCCAAAATCCAAAACTTTTTCCATGGATGAGATAGTGACACCTTTGATTTCTAATTCTTCAAAGTACACAAACTTTGTTTCATAAACAAAAGTATTAAAATACTGATGAAGTGGACAAGCTTCTTGGATGTGTAAGGAAGACAATGTGCCCTCTTGATCCTTGCCCATCTTGGCTGACTGCCCAGGGAGGAGATGCGGCGAAATTACTATTACAGCAGATAATTAACGCATCCTTCAGGGAGGGCAAATTTCCATTGAGTCTAAAATTAGCATTAGTTAAACTGCTCTTGAAAAAGCCCTCTCCTGATCCCCTGGTAAGAAATAATTACAGACTGGTCTCCCTATTACCATTCTTGGGCAAAGTGATCAAGAGGGCAGTTACCTTCCAGCTCCAGGCAGTCTTGGATGAAACCAATTATCTGGACACATTTCAAACTGGCTTCAGGGTGGGAAACGGGGTTGGTACTTCAATTGTTGCCTTAGTCGATGACCTCCGTCTGAGTATTGACAGGTAAAGTGTGACCCTGCTGGTGCTCTTGGACATCTCAGTGGCATTCGATACCATAGACCAGGGGTTGGCAACCTAAGGCCCATAGGCTGCCTGTGGCCCGCGGAGGCCTTGGAACCAGCCCATAGCTGGTCCCACTGCTGCTGCCACCACTGCCCCACAGGCACCATTTTGGCATCCAAAATATCGCCCGCGCTTGGGCACACATGCGTGTGAGAGTGGGCGCCATAGACCATGGTATCCTTCTGGGGTGCCTGAGGGAATTAGGTATTGGGGCACTGCACTTCAGTGGCTCTGGTCCTACCTCTCAGGCAGATTCCAGATGGTGAGGCTGGGGGAAAAGTTGCTCCTCTAAGAGAGAGCTGATATCTGGCATCCCGCAGGGTGCTATTCTGTCCCCCATGCTGTTTAACATTTACATGAAGCCGCTGGGAGAGATCATTTGGAGATATGGGGCGTGGGATTATCAATATTCTGATGACACCCAACTCTACTTCTCTATGTCTCTGATTGCTTCAGTGACTAAGGATAGCATCGGTCCTCTGAATGCCTGCCTTGGGTCGGTAATGGGCTGGATGAGGGAAAACAAACTCAGGTTGAATCCAGAGAAAATGGAGATACTTGCGATAGGTACCCCAGATCCGGCGAGGGAGATTTGTCAACCTGTCTTAGAAGGGGTCACTCTTCCCCTAAGGGACAAAGTACGCAGTTTGGGAGTACTCCTTTACTCATCTCTGCAGTTGTCATCTCTACAGTTGTTTGGTTGATTCACTAACTCTGCCCCTACCTGGACCGAAGGGACCTTGAAGCAGTAGTACTTGCCCTGGTAATCTCTCGCTTGGACTACTGTAATGCTCTCTACATGGGGCTACCTTTGTACCAAGTTTGGAAGCTTCAATTCATTCAAAATCTGGCAGCCAAGCTGGTCGCCGGAACTTCTAGGGCAGACCATATTACACCTGTATTAAAAGCTCTTCACTGGCTGCCAATTAGCTTCTGGGCACAATACAAAGTTTTGGTCATTACATTTAAAGCCTTATATGGCTTGGGTCCGAGTTGCTTGAAGGAACGCCTCTCCCCACATAATCCGCCCCGCACCCTCAGAACTTCAGGGAAGAACCTGTTGGAATATTATAATACTAGACTAAAAACAACTTCCCAGAGATCATTCACGGCTGCAGCTCCCAAGCTATGGAACAGCCTGCTGGAGGAGATCTGTCTTATTACTACATTAGAAGCCTTTAAGAAGGCGCATAAGACGGAGTTCTTTCAGCGGGCCTATCCACCTGATCTCCCTAATGTAATCTAAGGCTAATAGTACCATCTGATTTGGCCTCCCAATGAGGAAGAAGATGATGATTAAATTTTTAATTAGATGTATATTATACTACTCTGGGAGTATTATAGTATTGTATTTTATTAAATGGATTGTTGGCTTTTATTATTATTATGGATTTTATATATTATATTTTTGTACATTGTTTTATAATTTTGTTGTAATCCCACCTTGATCCACAGGGAGAGATGGGAAAATATAAATTAAAAACTATTATTATTATTATTATTATTATTATTATTATTATTATTATTATTATTATTAAAAAGGCTGTTAAGACGGATCTCTTCTGGCAGGCCTTCCCCAACTAGATTTCTCAGCCTCAGGAGTCTCCTCATCGTTTCCTCTCCCACCTTGGCTGCATTTGCTACTTGGTTTGTGATTCTTTTGTTTATTTTTAAGAAATGATGGTTTGATGTCTTAATTAATAGGTTTTAATGCTGATATTGGTTTAATTTCTTTTTAAGGGGTGGGAGGGTTTCGGGATTTTTGGAGTTGTATTTTAATATATTGTATGGAATTTTAACGGCTGTAAGCCACCCCAATTGCTTGCCAGGGGGGCGGGACATGAATAAAATTTGTTATTATTATTATTGTTATTGTTATTGTTAGAGCTGAGAACTGCATCACAACATCTGAGGAAGTGTGTAATATGAAACATAATTGTATGGGATGTACAGTTTAGGCCAGTTCCCTTGAAAATGTTTAGCAGACACCTCTAAACCACCTCTTGTACTTCTTTTGTGAGGGAAAACAGATTCCAAAAAATAATCCAGAAATAAACACAAAAGTTCTTATGGACAGAAAATCACATGACTGGAGCACATAATCATCTCATTAGCATATCATAAGAACTCTAGGTGACAGTGATTCATTACTCACCTCACAGTCTTTGCCCTTTGTCTTTATTTGTATTCATCTAATTATGGCTTTTTTATGAATCAGGCCTGCTATATTTTTATTCAGCATTCATGATCTGGTTTGTTCTATACGGTAATATTTTTCCAGCACTAACTAGCTACCTCTTTTAAATTTACTCTATAATATCCTGTAATTGGATTTAATAATAATTGCTAATACAATATCCTACATCCTTTTCATAGTCCACATTTGGTTTGCTATTTAGAGATAATTTTTTATGTCTACCGTAGTGCTGGGGAATATATGGCCTTCCAGATGTCCTTGGATTCCAAGTACCATAACCCCTTATCTATGGCTGAGCTGGCTAGGGTTTCCGGGAGTCCAACAGCATCTGGAGGGCTATATATTTTCCATACCAAATCGACTGGGTTGTATCCAACAGTGACATAAATGAAATCTCCATCCTTTCTGTGCCATGTTTGATCATTAATCAATTGCATGTGAAAGTGTGCTACACATATTTGGTGAATATAGAAAAACACCCACAAATTCTTCATACTATTGTGATGTCTAGAACAACTACCCAAGTAAGACGAAATCCCACACCATAATCCTGTTGTACATAAGAGCATTAAAATAGCCACATGGCCCTGCACACAAAATAATGGAATGGCATGTCATGCACAGTGTTCAGAGCATGCCAATGTCCTGTAGTTCCATTGCCCAAACTTGTTGGTCAAGGATGGAATTGTGTAACCATAGAAATGTTGAGGGACTGGGCCTCTCAGCAGTCATAGGCAGCATGACCAATGGTGAGACATGCTGAGAGTTGTAGTCCAACAATATATGGCTCATATCTTTGTTGGATTGGATTGGTAGAGTTGTCTAGCTTTTCTTTTAAGTGTTATAAGTAGAGATGGAAAAAAATATAATTATCTATAGAGAAAAGGAATGAAATTTCAATTCTCTCCCCCTATGTTGTTTCACCCCCTTAAACCTGTGAAGTGTTGGAAGAAAAGGATTTTAAAATTTTAACCAAACATGTCATGTCAGCAGCACCCCAGGTGATGAATGCTTGGTCTAATAGCCTGTCTGAATGGCTGATGCCTTCTGAGAGGTATTGTTTAAGTAAAGTACATGATTAAAAATTGATTTTAAATTGAATTTGTTACTTCATTTACAAATGCCCATATGTGAAAATTTTCACACTTCAATGGGATATTTCTTAGCTCTTAAAGAGAAATATAAAGGGCTCAAGAGACAAAAATCCTGTATGTTTAGCGAACAGCAATTAATAATCGTGACATCCCTACCAAAACCAGTTTACAAGTATTCCCTCATTAGAAACATTGTTAGAGTCCAAAGACTGTGTTCCCTTCTACTGTTGCATCCCAGTGGTATATACCCCAAGATAGACAAGGCAGATATGTTTACATATCTCTTCCTGTAAGGAATAAAGGATTAGGGAGGACCATAGCATGTGGATTAGGATCCCACTATTTTTTAAAATATTTCCACTTCTAGAGTATCTCCACCAGCACTTTCAGTCAATAAATTCTGTCTGGTATCAAGTGTGTTCCCAAGATTTTCTTCTCAATTAACCATAGTTTCTGATCCAAAGAGGCATTACTAGTTGAAAACCTACTTAACATTGATGGAGTGTAAAGCAGAAGATGGGGTTAACAGTAACAACAGTGGTCTTTGTGGTATGTGTGTTGTGTGTGACTAGCAGCTTCTCAAGCAATTCCAGAAATGTTTCAGCAACTGTTTGAGTAATGGGATGGGATGCAAAGCTGTGGCCCTGTGCCACTGTACTGAAAGCAAAGAGGATAGATTGTGTAAGGGTATATTGGATACCTATTTTAAAAAAGTGTTTAAATAGTACAACCACTAGCATAACCAAAAGTAAGATAGCATAATTTTTGAGAGGAATCTGGCTTTTGATTTTTGCAAGAATAGAATCCAATGGGTGTTATCCAGTGGATTTTCCAGTACAGCAATCCATTTGAACCACAGCTTATCTAATGTAAGACCTATTTATGTTCTGACATGGGCATATATAATCTGTGTGCCCATGAGAAGATATCTAGTGCAATTCTATGGATTGCCATGGGAATTTAATATATTGTATTACAGAAGTGGGTGTCTCTCACTATACCACATATAGAACATTGGGCAGAGGATCTGATAGACCTGACCATGAAAAAGAAATCAATATGTAATAATCAAAAAGTTAATTTGCTGGATTTTTCTGTTAGGATATAGATGGGTTATACAGTCAAAGGTGAAATGTAGAGATGTGCGTGTGTGGAAATTTCCTCATGAGAACAACATCTAGAGAAACAAAGTGAATCAACACCAGGTGGCCAACACAGACATAAACAATGTATTTTCCCAAAGATACAACTCATGGACACAGACTTTGTTATGGATAGCAAGAGATATCAAAAGGTAAATAATCGTTAGGCTTGGGAAAATAGTCACGTGGTGGATGATGGACAGCAAGAGGCTGGGTTAACAAACATCATACAGGCATTATCCAATTAACATAAGGTTAACACCTAGAAGGTGGAGTATGGGAAGGGCCTAGAGAAGTCTTTGTCTAGAACGTTATTATTCAAGATGTGAGTGCGTGTGTGGCTCGAAGCAGTGGTTTTAACTGCAACAAGTTGGATACTAAGCTTCTGGATTATTAAAGATGTAATCTTGCATGGCTGAACTGGAGAAGTTCATCACAATGGATTTTACTTAGTTATCATATTTTTTACTTTTATATGCATTAATAAACTATGCTTTTGGACTGAGGAAGACAGGATCCTGAAGAAGGGAAGCTGAGCCAGTTGATGGTAAGAATTATAAAGTGGCTGTGGATCACAGCAGCCAGCTTGTCCTGCAGATTCTGCTGGGTGCCAAAGAGCATCACTAGAACACTCATCATCCACACACTGACATTTTCAACAACTAATTTAAATTGTAGGTTGCTTAATTTACACAAGGGATTATATGAGCTGCTATAGAGATGAACTTTCCTGGTTCCTTTCTGTTTCTTCCCCACCTCTTTTTTCCTTGTATTTTTGTTTTGCTTGTTTTTGAATGGCTGCATCTGCACTGCAGAAATAATGCAGCTTAAAACCACTTTAACTGATATGGTTCAGTGCTATGGAATTCTGGGAATTGTTTGTTGTGGCATTACAACTCTCTGACAGAGAAGCATAAATATCTCACAAAACTACAAATCCTATAAATTCCATAGCATTAAGCCATGGTAGTTAAATTGGTGTCAAACTGCATTATTTCTGCAGTGCAGATGAAAGCTATGCCAGGATATGTAGCTGAATTGCATGCTGTAGAGCCAGTCCTAGTTATGGTTAGGCATCCTGTTACTTAAATGGTTGAGTAGAAGAAGAAATTTTTGCTGCCGTTGTTCCTAGGTATTGGGATAATGGCTGGAGTTCTTTTGCAGTATTAAAAAAAATGCCACCCTAATAGACATTAACAAAACCAAATTAAGAAACTGAATTAAAAGTTCTGCATTTTTGACTAGGATTGTCCATATGGTTAAAAACTCCCCTTAAAATCCCAAATATTTACATCAACTTCATTAATTGCAGGCAGATTTATAGTCTTTTACTTATGTGTATTATTAAATATCCATATTTTGGTGCTTTATCACTCTGTAGAAATGATACAAGTTACGGGAATTGTACCACCACCTAGAAATAGATACAGCTGAATAAGGCAAGGAAAAAGCAAAACCTTCCCTTTTGTGTTAGGTCTTGCATACATACACACATGTGTCAGGGGAATTTATTTGCTTGCAGGTGAACTGTTTGTAAAAACAGTCAAGGGGATGATTTCTAATTCACAGTTATTACTGTTTTGGTAACTACAGAGATCTGCATCACATAAGGGTTTGGACTCTTCATTTGGCTTAGGGGAAGAAGAAAAAATCTTTAGATACAATACATATAACTCATCCCGGTTTTTGACATCCAAACTGGTCTCTTAGGTAAATTTCATTGTTTTAGGTTATAACTGAAGACACCTGGGAAGAAAATTGTTTTCTTCCTCTTCTTCTGTCAAACTCTCTGCGCAGTGTCTAAAGTCCTCCTTTATGGCCCTCTACCAACAAACAGACATTAATTTCATCAAGTTACAGTCAATATCTGATGTCATTCTTCCTTCTTTATGTAGCTTTGTGACCTTCATCTCATTTTAGTCATAATAAAGGTGGCTTTTATGTGGGGCTTGCTCAGAACTTGCTTCAAAGGAGCATTAAATCAAACAACACATTATAGCATAAAAATGGTAGGTTTAAAACAAAAAGAATGAATGAGTCATAAAGCTTCCACTGGAAGCTCATGCAAGGCAAAAGAAAGATTTGAGCAACAGGAAATGCAGTACAAACCTGTTAGTCTAGAGCCACTCTGCATAAAATCAGCAAAGATCTGAATGAAATAGAAAATGGAATAAAAACTATTGGAGAGGAAGTGGCTGTAGGCTGCCTAGGGATGGATGAGAATTTTGAATGAGTTATAAGGTTGTTGTTTTTTAAAATAAGAATTTAGCAAAATCTGTAAAGTTTTTCATATTCAGATTGATTCTTTGGAGATTTTTAAACAGAGAGTGAATGGTCATCTGTCAAGGGTGTCTTGATTTTGCGTTCCTGGATGGCCCTTGTGGTCTCTTCCAACCCTATGATTCTATTTTATGATTCTATGAACAGAGTACTGAAAATGAAAAAAAACTAGGAGGAGTAACTTCCAGTGGTCTGAAGGCCAAACTTTGGCTTTGAAGATGCTATATGGACTGCACTAGACTTTGAAATTCAAACCGTCCCTGCAAAAAACCTATCCTGAAAGTGGCTGAAATCCCTTCTGATTTTCCCCCATCACCATGTATGGATGTGAGAGCTGGACAGTGAAGAAAGTGGATAAAAAGAAAATCAACTCATTTGGGATATGGTGCTGGAGAAGCATGCTGAGAAACATGTTGATAATATCATGGACAGCCAAAAAGACAGATAAATGCATCTTTGCATTGTCTAGACAAAGCACTGAATAGCTATAGCCTTAATAATACAATAGTAGTAGGCTTCAGACAACACCCTCGGCCCGAGAATAAAATGTGTCAAAGGACTTGAGAAGTATAGAATGTTGTTTGAAATGTGGAGTGCCAGAATATTTTTTTTTCCTTGAGAATGCTTGCGATTGTGGAACCACTTTCTTCTTTTTAAAGTTTTTCACAAGAGGATCCCATCTCAAAGTATTCTGTTTGAAAATAGCTCCCTTTTAAGCTGGAATCCTTTCCCTTTATTCTCAAAATTATGTGGTCAAATTTAGGTGCACCCAGGAGGCTGTGGTTTTGAATGAGAAGTGGTACAGAAGCAGGGGTGCTTAAATTTTTCTGATTTGACACTTTTAACCATTTCCAAATCCCTCCCAACTACTTTCCCTTCATGTAGGAAACATCAACATGGGCTGCATCCATTTGCAGAAATAACCCAGTTTGACAACACTTTGAATGCCATGGCTCAATACTATATAGTTTTTGGAATTGTAGTTTGTTGTGGCATCAGGACAGAGCAGGCTTAAATGTCTCACAAAACTACAGTTCCCAGAATTCCATAGCATTGAGCCATGGTAATGAATGTAGTGTCAAACTGGATTATTTATGCAGTGTGGATGCAGCCAGAGACAAGCACATGGGGAAAGGAAAGAATGAGCATACTTGGCTTCAGCACTGTTTCGCCCAGATACCAAAAGATATCTTGTTGTCTGAGAGACCACAGCCAGTGGACCACACACAGGTCAAGGTGTATAGCTCCAGAAGTATTTTCAGGTTTGGCCAAAGGTTCTGACAAATGCATCTATTCATTCCTACTAGTTACAAATTAGGCATGGAAAGAATATTTGAAAAGAAAGAGAGAGAGAGACTGAAAATTGAGTGTCAGGAAATCTTGAAAAAGGAAACCTCACATGAATGAGATTCCTAGAGAGAGGAAAATATTCACCATTTAGTTCTTATTATGAGTTAAAAATTTACACACGTTTTTCCATAGAAAAATTGTATTTTTCTGGCCATAAAACTAATTTCCTGAACAGAAAACAATAGTTTCTTCACAGATAAGAAAACATCTATCCAAAAAATTTCATATTGGTCGGGAAATGCTGTGGTTTTGACATTTTCTGGACATTTTGTTGCCTGTGATGAAAATATTGTTTTCTGTTTAGGAAATTAGCTTTCTAGCCAGAAAAATGTCATTTTTCAGTGGAGAAAAGTGTGTAAATTTTGTGCAGAAATTGCTGTTTTCTGTGCAAAAAACCAAAACCAAACAAAAATCCACATGCTTTTTTTTGTCTATGTACAGAAAATTGATTTCAAAGTCCACATTTTCTTGCAGCGAGGTGAGAAACGATGAAAACAACATTACCTCCCCCTTATATATACAACACTTAACCATTTGCTGCCCTTTCTTGATACCTCAAATTTTCTGCTTAAGGCATCTGCCTCACCTGACATAATCACTGGGCTGTCCTGCTTCAGCATCAGCATAAAACTGCAGTGTCCCTCTTGTTCTAATATTTCAAAGAAGGCTTCATTGTGATCATTTAGGTTTATACACTTTCTCCCGGTTCCACCTATTTCATATGAGACTTTTCTAAGGTTTTTGTGTGATTCTTTTTAAAAAGACTGTTTCAAAAAAAAAAAAAAAAGGTGCATGACAGTAAGATAATGTTTATCTCCCTTTTAAGCCACTTGGTTATGACGCTGAAAATTATACACTAAATGGGGCTTAAATTTCAAGCCACAATTACAGTTCCACATCATCTCTGTAGATGGAGATCACAATCATTAGTTGTCATTATGATAAGGTCATTATGCCCGAATCATGTCAAAACACGGTGTCATGTCATTTTGCACTCTCTTGTCCTCTTGCTGCCTTTCTCCATTGTCTCTGGGGAAAAGTTGATGCTCTCCCCCCTTGTCTTTCAACACATTTGTGTCCACTGTTCCCCAGAGCTGCTCAGTAGGATGGTATTCTGGAACTCAGCCAACTCTCTCCCAACACATGCAAATCAAGAAAAGGGGAATATTTGTCTTTCTAGTTTGGCTCTTCTAACAGGAAAGAAATAAAAAGTGGAGTGACATGCCTTCCTTTTCTTTGCTACCATGGCTGAGTTTTGTTCCACAAGCATCACCAAAAGTAGGTTCTGAGAACATCTTTTTCAAACTAAAGAGTCTTTCACACTCTTAAAAAGGCCATCTTAACTTTTCTGGGTTCAATCTTCATCCAGGATACACCCAGTTATTATTGCATGTGGCATCTCTTTAAATTGCCCCCAAATCCACCAGCTGAGCATGGCTTCAACCCATGGTTTACCTAGTCTGGATTCAAGCAGTGGATTCAGCAGTGATTTAAGGAGATGCTCCATGCAATAATGTTCGGGTGTATCCTGGATGAAGACTGAACCCAGAATAGGTAAGCCAGCTTTTTACAGAGTGCAATAAGCTCCTAAGGCTCATGACTTGACTTAAGTTAGTAGTTTAGGATCTGTAAGAAAAAAGACACACACACACACTCTGACTTGTCAGGAGGGGCTTCTTGTTGTGCTGGCCATTTTAGGATGAGAGACAACTGGCTGGCTAAGCGTGCAGGAATTCCTGCCTTAATTGTTGCATGCTTGACCAATCAGGTATTGTGTATGTGGTTTCAAGGCACACTGGGAAATCTCGTGAGGCATAAGCCATCACGAGATTTCCTGTGGGATTTAGGGCTATATAGCCCTGCATTGCCACATGGCGGCAGCCATTTTAGAGCTGCAGCTGAGCGAGTCACTTTGCTTGGCTGCGTTCTTTTGGTTGTTTGTGCGGCTTTCCGCCTAGCATATATCTTGGCTTTTGCCTTATTGCCTTATTGATACTATTATTCTTTGGAGCATGGTGAGGAGTGATTGATCCGTATCTCCTGTGCTTTTTCAGTGGTAATAGGCTGGGCGAGGCCTTCGGGCCAGTTGCCTCAGGCCCAGAGGGTGGCCTGCAGCATCTCCAACACCCAGCCTGATTAAACACCGGGCCAAGGTGGGTGCTGCAACAGGTGGTTCTTCGCCGGGTGCATGGACCCTGCTGTCAAATCCAGGCCCAGCAGAGCCCCAGTGACTCCAGACTGGTAGGTCAGGATCCCATTGTTCTGCGGGGGGTTTGGACATGTTCAGCCTTCATGGGCTCAATGCTTTCTCCCCTGCAGTGGGTAGTTCTCCAGAGGCAACTGTGTTGTTTCCCAGTGGGGTGCCTAATTAGGACCCTGTGGACACCTTCCCTTTGGTGGTTGCCAGTGAGGCTTCCTGGCTGTTGGCATCTCGTTTTGGGACCCAGGAAGGGTGGCCCTCAGGCCTGGTGGTAGTCATCCAAGGCAGGTGACGTGCTTGAAGGACCCGTGTTTATTACATTTGCACAGGAAAATGCCTCACAGCAAGACTCAATCTAAAAGGCGCACAGCTCCAGCTGCATCAGGCTCTGGTCACTCTGCTCCAAAAAGGCCCTCACAGACGGCCAGCAAAGATAACAAGATTGTAGCACAGTTAGCACAACTGGGCAAGACGATACAGGCCTGTGTCACAGTCTGCGATTAGCTTATCCAGAAGGGGCTTCAGGCTACAGCTGCCAGCCCTTTTGCCAGCACTTCTGATATTCTTAACACAGAAATGCTGGCTCCTCAATCTGCACCTGAGTCTCAGGTAGTGGAAGCAACACATGGTCCTGTGGTGGTTGAGGTTATGGAGGTTGGGCAACCAACTATAGCCGATGTGTTGGAACTCTTTAAAAAGGTTCCTGGTGTGGAGATTCAGGGTGCTGCTGCCCCTGTGTCCAATCAGCCTACGTTGGCAAATCTTTATAACCTCCTGCAAGGAGTGGTTCCTCCACGTGGTGGAGCAACAGAGCAAACCTCTGAGGTGGGGAGAAGAGAGCAGGCAGGTACTGCTGCATCTCAGCCTGCCACTTGAGTTGTTGCGGGGCCACACTTCAGGGGACCATTGCAGTCAGCTGGTGATGCTTCCCAGCAAACCTCAACATCAGGTTTGTCTCCTTCTAATCCTTCACAGGTGAGTTGGCCCACCTCAGTATGGGCTCCAGGTGGCCAAGTTGGACAGGGTCTGGGGGTGGAACGCCCCATCTCTGTGCCATTGGGTGCACCCGCAATGGCACCTGAAGTTTCCCAGGTGCCTGACTTGAGGGCACAGGCTGGTCAGCCAATACTTTCTACTGCTGGTGACACCTTAAGGGTGTCTTCTTTGGGAGCTCCCAGTTCATTGGGAATTGACAGAACTGTGGAATGCAACCCATATGCTGGAATGTCTACTCCTCTTGGTTCACACCTTCCACTTACCACCAAAGAAAGAATTTGGAAGGGGGATGATATTGATCTATTTTCTCTTACTTTTAGGGATCCTGAATCAAGGATCATGCTAAAGGATGGGATTGTGTTTAGCCTTCCTAAAAAGTTCCAGGCGTTCAAATGCCCTAAGCTGGAGTGCAATTTCATTAATTGGATAATGGGCTTCACAACTTACAGGGGAGTTATTGAGGAAAAAAACCTCATAGGTCACCTGATTTCTCCAAATATCCGGAGATCATGGTAAAAGCTTATGCCAACTGCCATCACAATGCTCAGGGTGCAGCGTGGTTGCAATATGATGAGCAGTTTAGAATGAGGGCTGCCCAAGACCGCTCACTGTCCTGGAGACATGTACAGTCTGAGCTGTGGGCAGATGTAATGGTAGGGGCCTCCCCTTTGAGCCAATGTGATAATGGGTTTGTGCTCATGGTTACACAGCCGAGAGGGCAGAATGTGAGGACTGGCACAGGGGAAATGAAACAATATGGCCTTTGCTGGGATTTCAGTACAGGTAAGTGCAGGAGGCAACCCTGCAGGTTTGAACATAAGTGCAACACCTGCAGGGGGAATCACCCCGGCACTTCCTGTAGTAGAGGAAAGAGGTCAGGAGTGGGGGGTACACCTCATCCATCGTCACCGGGAGAGAAAAGCTCCATCACCAATTAAATTGGATGCACTGGTAGCATGGCTCTGGACCTACCCCAAAAGGGACTCAGCCTCTTACATATTCCATGGTTTTGCTAAGGGTTTTTGCATCCCTTATTCAGGTCCCAGGGTGTACTGTTATGTGCCTAATGCTCGTTCTATGAAGGATTTGCCAGCTACCGTAAGGGACAAGCTGGAAAAAGAGGTTGCAGCTGGGAGGATTTCAGGACCTCATGATCAACTGCCAATTCCCACCCTTCGTTTATCCCCTTTGGGTGTTGTCCCCAAGAAAAGCCCTGGGGAATTTAGATTAACTGAGTAGTGTTTCTCTGAAGATGCCAACCACAGATGCTGGTGATACATTAGGAATAAACTCTTCTGGAACACGGCCACATAGCCCTCCCCACTCAACATTCAAAATGTATTCATTTTGAGCAAATACACCAAGATGTGTGGATAATAGTGGTCTTTCCTCCTGATCAAATCATTATGACCTCACTGGACATAAGGGACAACTTAAGTTAAAGGTGAAGGTTTCCAGTAAAAAAACTTATCTTCTGTACTAGATATCTGCAACTGAGGATTGGGATATGCACATTTTCATTTTCAAACTTTGGGTAGTGTTACTTGCCAGTAATTTGAATGATTGTATATATAAATGGGAAATACCAGAACAGATTGGAATCTATTGAATTTACTTTTATTGCATTTAGATTTCTAAGGGCCTTTACAGACTGCCAGAAATAATGCAGCTTGAGACCACTTTAACTGACCTAGCTCAGTGCGAGGGAATCATGGAAATTGTATTTTTTTCTGGGACATTGAGCCTTCTCTGTCAGAGTGCCACAATAAACTACAGTACAGAGTGCCACAATAAACTACAGTTTCCATGATTCCTTAGCACTGAGCCAGGACAATTAAATTGGCCTCAAGCTGCATAATTTCTGGCAATCTGTAAACATTCACCTCATTCTGTCCTCTGGTGTTCCATAAAAGTCTGTAAAAATTAAGCTGCTTAGATGTCAAATAACAAAGGAACATCTCATCACAATTGGTAACAATAAGTTCAGAACCCAATTTGAAGCATCCAACTGAAGTCTGTCAAGGAAGGCACTTTGAGATAGTAACCATCTTGCATGTATTTTGGCATAGTTTGCCTGCCAGGCATATAAACAGATGAGATGAACTTACTGAATTTTGACCACTATGTTGGAACATAAGCTTCTACTGCAAAATATGTGACATATCAGGAGATTAAACTAGAGAGGAATCAATCAATTGGCCTAGCTCTTACATTTCAGAATAGATTTAACCCTCCTGGATTTATAACTGCAAAGAAGCTTTTGAATTACAGGGGGAAAACCATTAAAAATGCAGCTGGCACTCAAAGTTCAAACACGGCCAGTCTCTAACTTCTACATATTAATGTTTAGGGCAAGACTGGACAGTTAAGTCTGACATCCTCTAATATAATTCAGATCATCACTTGGGGCCTGTCATATGAATAGGGAGTTAAGTGAGGTAATGTCCATAACTCTGTATATTGTACACTTCAGTGACACTCACTGAGCCCAATACTTTTCAGAGCTAGGAAAAGCATTTTTCCCAACTAGGGGATTCTGGGATCAGCAATTTAAAAGCAGCTTTTGCTGGCTCTGGAAATGTTCTGTGTGATACAGTTCTTAGGTTAAGAAAAAAAATCTCCTTTTTCCTAGAGCTAGCATCTTCCACTTTTCTATTTCTGACCTCCAAATCAATCCCTCTCTGTTACCAAAAGCTAAGGCTGGACTGCAGGATAGATTTATTGTATAAAATAAAGATACACTCTTGTACTTTTCAGTCTCTTAAAATACATTTGCCTTTGAAATAACTGTATCCTCCCCAGTGAGCAATGATCAGGTTTCCTTTGTTTCAAAATAATCCAGAGATATTCCTACCTGTGAATGTGTTCAGCAGAATGAAACAGTGCAATTGTACTAAAATTAGAGAGCCTGGAAAAATTGCTTTTTCACATTAAAGTCTTGTGTCAGAATCCCAGATGAATTATTGTACATGATAGCTGAGATGGAGGATTCTGGGAGTCATAATCCTCAAAAGTAACTTTTTCAAGCTACGAAAGTATGCCATTGTGAAATTTTAATATATAATATTCTGTCTTTTGCAGTCATAGTTGCCCCTCCTTTGCATCCAGGATACACTGAGCAAAAATGAAAGTTTGAAAGAATTATGTGGGAGAATACCACTTCCAGAATCCCCCAGTGACTAGACATTCTGGCTGGGGAACTGTGGGAGTTGTATGTCACTAAAAACTTTTCCAAGTGCCTTTGCAATGGTATATTTTTAAGCATACTCTTAAGTGTAAAAATAAGATGAACACATGTTCCAAAAACATCATGTATTTAGACTACAATACATTTACATTTTAGTAGCATTAAACTCTAAATTATATATGATACAGAACAAGTGGACAGAGACAACTTTTCCTCCTTCTCATAATGTTAGGTCACCTACTGAAGTGAGGAAGATCATTTAATGCCAAGGTCACTCAAGAAAGTAGATCAAGGAATTACTTCTTCATAATGTGGATAGTTGACTTATTTTGAAAGATGTGGTGTCATCCCTACTTTAAAACTTAGCAATGTCTATTAGTGCCAGCTAGGCAAGAGGACCACTATGCTGCTGGTCATGATGGCTACATATCATGCCTCTGAATAATCCCTGTTGGGGAATAAGACTGAAAAAGGCTATCCTTAAATTGAGGCTTCCATTTGGTCTACTTCTTCATCCTGATATTCAAGAAATAGGAAGGAGAGTTGTCAGTCACTCAAAAAATAAAAAAGCTTGTGGATTAAACATGCACTGGCTGCTTTCTGTCCCTTTGAATGGTACTCTTCACTATCCCATTTCTCTCTTCTGTGATGGATTGGATAACAGAATATGGCAGAAGATCAGAAGGCCAGTAAGTGACAATGAAAGATTCAGAGGATGAAGATAAGGATATTAATAAACAAAGCAATTCTAAGGAGATGCAAAGTCAGTGACAAGATTTGATGCTTACAGTAATTAGAAGGTGTGAGGAAATTATTGAAGGCAAATTCCTACCCAGCCTGTCTCTGCTTCTCTTTTTTCTTCATATATTGATGCCATTAATCCTAGTATACTGTATGCACATCTTTTTTTGAAAAGGTGGGGATGTGGACTTAGTCGAGATCCCTGTAGCCAATGAACAGTACACATGAGAAGATACAGGTAGAGAAAATTCTACTTATGATCAGCAATCTCAACATGGTTAGACAGTACTTCGAGGATTCTGTAATCCTCTCAAGAGATCCTGGATCCAGTTAAAAGCCATGCTCACCAGTATTGACATCTTTTGTGCTTCTTCTGATTTGCACAAAATATATTTCAGATAAAATGCCTCTTTCTGTGTTAAAAAAAAGTCACTGATACACTACATTGACTACAGAGTGGTGAAACAGATGGGCAAAATAAATCAGTTTCCAGCCGCTTTGAAAGTAGGGCATTTAGATGATGCACTCCTCAAAAGCAGCTGGAAGCCAGACAGAAGCCATGCTCCAGGGCTAAAAACCAGAGCAAAAAGAACCTGCGATAGTCCAACTGAAGGCAGAAAATATGCATCTTTGCCCCTGCATATAAGTGCCCTGATATGAGTATGGGCCTGTGGCAAAGCAAAGCAATGAAAGTGCAACACCTCTAGTGGATCTAATTACAATATACATAAACCAGATAGTCCAACAGGGGGCATGGGGTGAAGGGTGGTGAAGGGACATGTATGGGGGAAGATTATGTTTGTGCTTTCCCAATGTATCACTTGCACATTGATGCACAGATGCCCTGTACAAGTGGAGCATCACATATGCAACTGTGTGGCTAATCAAAGGGACAGCTATCCAATGGAATGGCATCTGGGCAGATGTGGAAGGTACTTGGAGATTGCAGATGGCATGTTTGTGTGATGGTGTGCATGTATGGTGGGGAGGCAACAACAATAACAATCTACCCAGCAGTGCAGCTTGATGTTGCAAAATGCAGTTGGATTGTGCATACTCGGCCCACCTTGGGAGTGGGCTGTGCAGACAGCGTGGTTTCAACGTTGCTTAATCCAACGACAGCCTGCTGCGACACATTTTAACAACTTCTTTGCAGATAAAATCTCTCAGATAAGAGCCGACTTAGATGCCAATAATTTAACAGAAACCATAGCTGTGGTGTCCAGCGACTCCGTCGATGAAGTTATTCTGGATCAGCTACAATCTGTGAGTACTGATGATCTGGACAAGCTCCTTGGTAGTGTGAGGAAAACAAGTTGCTCTCTCGACCCTTGCCCATCATGGCTGGCCATCCAGGGTGGGGTGCATTGAGGAGATTCCTTAGGGATATCATCAATGCATCCTTCAGGGAAGGAAAGGTGCCATCATGTTTGAAGGAAGCGGCTGTTAAACTGCTTCTGAAAAAACCTTCCCTGGACCCCCTTGATATGAAAAACTAT
>CM034701.1:347905558-347942438 GCA_020142125.1 Phrynosoma platyrhinos
AGTCGCTGGCCACCAGGTGGAGGACACCAGGGTCCCATTGGTGTTGCCCTCCTGGTGGTCATCCAGTTCACCCGGGAGTTTGAGTGGGGTAAGTATGCCAAGGACACAGAGGGAGGGAGTTGGGGGAGCCCCCAGGGACCCTGGCTGTAGCATAGGGTGATGGGATGGAGAGGAAGCATGTTTCTCTTTTCTTTTCCTTTGCAGATTGATGTTTGGAACAAAGGATGGCTGCCATGGAGGAACAGATCCAAACTGTGATGAACTCCATGGCAGTCATCATGCATCACAGTGTCCTTCCCCAACCCTCAGTCCAACCCCCCTCCCCATCCCTGAAGCACCTTTCCCTCCCCTTCCCTTTTCTACTTGTTTCCTCCCTCCTCCCTCCCCTTCTTCCCACATTGGAACTTCCCCTCCCCTTTGTACATTCTCCCCTCCTCTAGTTGTTATTTTTATCAAAAGATTTTTTTTAAAAAAATCATGACATAATCTGTGCAATGACACAGGTGTGCCAATTGCTGGTTTTATGAATAAACTTCGATTTTTAAACAGCGTCTGACACTTTATGCAAAGGTATGTAGGTCCGTCAAAGGATCCCTACAGGCTACCAGTGAGCAGTGGCAGTGAGGTGGGCATGGTGTGCAGTGGTGGTGGTGGCAAGCAGCAAGGTGGGCATAGGTGGAGAGTAGTAGGCAATGGCTGCCTCGGTACTTAGTGGTGCTCGTTGCAGCATCTCCACCCCCTCTGCTTGCTCTCTGCCTTCATGGGTGGGCAGTGGGTGGTGGCACTGCCACATCACTGCTGAGAAGGCTGCTAGACTCTTCTAAGGGCTGTGGTTCAATGATATCCATCTCCATAGCAGCTTCCTCCTGCATGGGTGGACCCCTATCCCTCCTCCCTCTCCGCACAGTAGCCTCGACAGGCAGGGGTGGAAAGTGACCCCTCCTCCCTCTCCCCACAGCAGGTTCATCATCCAGGGGTGGAAAGTGACCCCTCCTCCCTCTGCCAACCACCACAGCCACCTCTTTCTGGCCCTGGAGGATAGCCCTCCCTCTTCCACCCTCCTGCTCAACCTCCCCGCTGCCAGCCATGGCCCTCTGGGGCCCCTCCATGACATCCACCATTCAGCCTATCAGACCAGTCTGCATTTCTATGGCATCAGCTATACACCGCTGCTCATGGGCCATGCGTTGATCATGCTCCCTCCAATGCCCTCTCTCGGACTTCCTCAGTTGATGGGAACGTTCAGCAATTTGTTTATCCTGTTCTAGAGATTTCTTCATTAGTTCTATGCTGCATTCCATGAACTTCTTCTGGGCATTCATGTTTGCTGTGGCTGCTGATCGACATGTCCACTTCCCTCTGATGTCAGCCAGGCAGGCTGCCGGTGGCATTGCAGCTCTGGCATTAGCTGTTTCATCCTCCTGCTCCTGTCTCTGTTGTGCTACTTCTCATTCTAGGGACATGTATGGCAGAGGACACTGTTTGCACACACATCTCCTGCACATTTCAGGGGGGAGAGGAGAGGTACATGCCAGGGAGGTTTGTGTGGGCACATTGGATGCATGCAGGTGGTGGTCATGCAAGGGACATGGTGAATGAGACACATGGATGAACATTCCTCTAACCCACCCACCCCCACATGCTAAGGTGCGAAAGCAGCATGCGGGGGGGGGGGGTGGGGAATTCTGCAAACCGGCAAACTGACGCAAAAAAGTCACAAAAGCCATGCACATTTTTTTGGGGGGTGCAGGCATACATGCGACGGCATGCATTTTTGTCATAACAGGGAATTTACAATGTGCAGCCTGGACCTGGTTGATCAGCTGGGTGAATGGCCCGGGGCCTGCCCTCTCCTTGCCCTTGGCCTCATCGTCGCTGAGTGCTGTACTTGTCCTTGGGACAGGGGAGTGATCACGGTGGCTACTGGTCCTGGAAGATGCAGTGCTCCAAGTTGAAGTACAAGATTCTGGCCTGCTGGTGGAAGATGTGGAGGCGCAGGACGGTGCTCTCATGGCAGGGATGTCCATAGCCTTCTGACTGCAGGATGTCTCATCTGAGTCAGGGTGTTCCTCCTGGTCACCTAAAAGTAACAAGGGATGGGGTCATCTCTGCCCTGTGGCCACCCTAGTGCTGTCCCCAGCACCCTTTCCCAGGGCCCCTGTAGCATCTTACCTTGAGGGGGCACAAGCTCCTGGGTGCATTCTCCCTCTGACATGTCCTCTGTGGCTTGTGCTCTGGCTGTCTGGCCTACTGGGACCCTCACGACATCACTATTGGTGTATATTCTGCTGGGCCTTATGCTGTCATCCCTGGCGAGGAAGGCATGGAGTTCCTTGTAGAAGGGCATGGAGGAGGGCTCTTGTCTGTTTTTGGCCTTGTGGTCCCTAAACTTTTTGTAATCGGACCTGAGGTTTTTGGTCTTCTGACGACACTCCTCCCAGGTGCGTTGGTGGCTCTTGGCCCTCATGGCTGCTGCGAACTCCTTAAATGTTTCTGCATTCAAGAAGGAATTTCTCAATTTGCCCAAAATGTGTGGCTGTGACCACAGAATTATGAGTTCGGCCATCTCTGCATGGATCCACGAGGTCCCTGTCCCTTTTTTGGGCTCTCCGCTTGTGGATGGCTGTGCCATTGTTCCTGTTGTGGACAAAGGAAGCCCCAAAGTGGACTGCTGTGGAGGTTTGCAGCTGGCAAAAGTTGCACTGGGAAAATAGTGCTGGAATGTGTGTGGGGGTCCAGCTTAAAAGTGAAACTTTCCCTTTATCTCTTTCACACAATGTAACATCCAGTAGCAACAGTTTCACCTTCCTGCTCTGGCACATGCACACTGTGAAAATTAGGGTTAATGCTACGGTTCTGAAACAGAAGCACCTGTGGCGTTTCGCCCACACCTGGACCCTAAAAATGCTTTAATTTGAGGCTTTTTTCAATGAGCACATGTTCTCCAAGGGGAGCTTTAAATGCGCCGCACCTATACACGTCCGTTCACACTGGCGGCTTTGCTGTTCGGGTGCCTTTATTTCCACCGAACCTTGGTCGCTGCATCCCGACGTCCCATTGAAAGTGCACATGTTTTGGGAAGGAGTGGAAAAAAGTGGCTCCTTTTTGAAGCGCACTTTCACTGGAAAGGTCAAGTAGGGGGTGCTTTTTCGTCATGTGTCATGTAAAAACTGTGCCCTCAGTTCAACCCCAAAACAACCCTATTAGCCTGTCTGCATCCCCCCATAGTCTCACTGAATACTGAGAACATGCAGATCCTTAGCTCAAAATTGCAAATCCATTACTACACTACAAAATGTCACTTAGGGCCTCGGCAGACAGCTAATTGAGCTGTCTCCGAGGCCAGGAAAAGGAGGAGCAGCCGCACGCGTGGCACTCCTTCCTCTTCCTGAGGTCGTCCTCGGAGCCGCCGGCCCTCCGCACAGCCGGCGCTCTGGGGGCAACCTCCCACCACAGCGACCGGACGCGCTGCGGCGGAAAAGACAGGGAAAGTGCGTCCGACGCTTTTAGGGCGCACTTTCCCTGTCTTGAGGAAGGAGCGCTGATTTAGCACTCCTTCCAGGGATGCCGCCGGTGCGCCGTGTTGCGGAGCCTGCGGCCCCGCGGTGCACCGGCCCAGGGCGTCCTGGATGCCCTCATCTGCTTCCCCCCTTAGGGTCTTTACAGACTGCCAGAAATAATTCAGCTGAGTCTACTTTCACTGCCCTGGCTCAGTGCTAGGGAATCATGAGAACTGTAGTTTATTGTGGCACCAGAGCTCTCTGACATAGAAGGCTCAATGTCTCAGAAAAAAACTACAGTTCCCATGATTCCCTAGCACTGAGCCAGGGCAGTTAAAGTGGACTCAAGCTGCATTATTTCTGGCAGTCTGTAAAGGCCCTTTGTATCTTTTTTCTTTTGGTAGAGCTAAGCAGACTGACACAGAACAAACACAACAGGACAGGCTAATTGACACAAACAATACACCTATCTAACTGTTTTTACTAATCCATGTAACAAGCCAATTGTTATCACATTTTCCAATACTATGCATTTTAGAGTAATGTGTCCAACAAACAAATAAAAACACAAAAGTACAAAATACCCCTCTAAGATCAATCTGTTTTAATTATTCTACTAATTTAATTTGGTTTTAATGTGCTATATATGTTTGTTTTTAATTCTATTGTTTTTTTTAATGTTGTAAGGTGTCCTGAGTCCCAGTTCTGGGAGAAGGGTGGGAAATAAATAAATAAATAAATAAATATTTTTGATTAAATTCTGAGTTGGAGACACATCCTGAGTTTGAGATATCCTAGAAGTTCCCAATCCCTTCATTTTTCCACTTTGCTGTGTTCTCTTAACCGAACTGCAGAACAATGGCAAAAGGAAGCCTTCCTCCCTTTCACAAGGAAATATTTTCAAATGATGTTTTTAATATTTTAAATTAAGGAACGGCATATTTGATATGCTGGGAAATAAAAGCCATGAAATGGATGGGCTAGTTATGGACTAGTTATTCCTCTCTGTCTCCCTACCCCCATTCCTCTCTTCCTTTTGGGCAGTCCTGTATTTCAGGTACAATTGTAGAAAAACTGTACTGACTGTGACAAACTGAAATACCTTCAGGGTGTTCACCTGTCAAGCAAGTTCATTCACATCTCATCTCCTTTCTGAATGAGATATGAAAATGAGTCTACTGCATTACATCTCCTGTCAAAGCAGATGATAGATACAGCTCCTTCTAAAGTGACAAAGAAAATTTTGCTTTCCTCATTCCATCTGAAGAAGGAATACACACTGTATCTACCTCTATCCACAGACAGCTAGTATGTTCCCATTGCACAGAGCTTGTAAATAAATTAAAACTGGATTTGGAGGCTGCAGAAAATGTGTCCACTGGGACTGGAGGAGAAACAGAAATCGTTTTAAAGCAAGGTTGATAAATCTATCCATTTTGATTTTTCTAACTTGGGATTTCCTGCCCCTGTCATCAGTTCACAATGTCCCCTTTTTGTCACAATATGAAAACTTATCTAAGGACCTTATCACATTATAAAAGTAAGACAAGAGGCAGTAAGACAGAAGCAGCTTTCTGTTTACCTCTCTACATGACATTGTAGCACTTCTGTTCCCCCTCCAGAGGGAGAGTTATAAAAGCATGTCATTTGCCAAACTGATTTTTTCTGTTGGCTCTCTTCTATGTCCTGCTAATGTGCAGTAACAAAAACAAAACTCTAGGCCCACCAGAGATGCCAACTTACTGCACTGTCTGAGGTAAACATTCTCAGAAGTAGCTAACAGCAACAGAGTACAGAAGCACCAGTTCAATTTAAGTATTGTGAATGCATTGACCACACTTGAATAAACTCACAGATGTTTGTTATCTTCCAGTTCCTTAGAGGTTCTTTATCAGTAGTTGCAGTATACAGTTACCCCTCCATTTTCATAGATTTCAAGTCTGCATCCTTTGCCCATTCATGGGCGGCAAATGGAGGGGACAAAATGGGGCGCAGCCCCGCACACACACCAAGGGCGTGCAAGCCATTGATTTCAACAGGGCTCAAATATTTGTGAGCTGCCATTTTTTTTGGGGGGGGGGTCTGGAATAGATCCCCCATGAATTGGGAGGGGCTACTGTATACAAATATGCACAAACATTACTCAAGACTCCAATCAACTTAGTCCATCAGTTATCAAACAATCCAGCCATCAACAACCTACTACCTCCAAACCACTATCTTCAATCCACATGTGCCCTGAGTTTTGGTGCACTTATATAGAGTTGCCTAATGATCATCACCTGTTGCCACTCAGAATGATTAAATTTCTGTAGAAAGCTTTTGTATTGTGCCAAGTGATCTGACTCAGCAATTCCAGCCACTCAAAATATTTTACAAACAGTTTAAAGGAACATTGTTCCAACATTTTCCACCATAAGAAAGGCACACCTTTAATTACTGTCTCCCTCAGGAATAGAATGGAAGTGCTTTGAGGGTATACAGAGAGCTAAACAGAAAACTGCTTTTATCTTGCTGCCTCTTTTACTTTTGTAATGTCGCATGGTTCTAAATGTTTTCATTAATGAACATTTTTGGTGCACCATTCTCCTAAAGTACACATTTTTGTGTACTGTTCTGCTATACTCATTTTTGGGAAGCAGTTTCCTCAGATGAAATTCTGGAGTGTAGTTTTCTTATGCTGTATTCCCCAAGGTACAAGTTAATGTATGCATTTTTAAATGGAGACTTTGGGGCTTTGTATACGGCGGGCGCTCTGATGATGTCCTTCTGTCACAGCGTCCAGACACGCTGCGACGGAAGAGATGCCAAAGAGCCGTGCACTGCCTCTTCCAGTGCCCTTTCTGTGGCTTGAGAAAGGAGTGCTATTTTAGCACTCCTTCCAGGGCTGGAAAAAGAGTGGATTGGGGCCAAGGTGTGGGGCAGCCTCGGCTCCAATCCACCACTTCTCAGGGAGGCCCATGGCCACCTGTCTGCATCCCCCCTATGTTTGGAAAATTCTCTGGAGTAAAAAAGCCAAAACATAACTACATTCTGATTTGAATTTTGATTCAGGATCTGCACATTTAGTTGCATCATACCAAAATGTGAACTGAACAAAATCCTAAAAAAAAAAAAAAAAGTTGTTTAAACCCAGTTCTTCCCTTCTCCCCCCCCCCCCAGCTCTATCCCCTTCCAAAATTTGTAAGTGAATTTGTTGTATATCCAAAGAATCATAAAGATTGTTTTTCCCCCTATACATCAAAAAGGGGACTTCATTACATAAGAATATGTAGACATGGTGTTTATTCATCATTTTCCCAAGGTAAAACAATGCAAATGAATATTTGCTGAAACCATATATTGGGTAATGCAGTAGGATGGTGCATTTGTGTGTGCCTCTGTGTGTATCAATTCAATTCATTGGATGTATCAAGGGAAAGAGTACCTATCCTAACTCTTAATTAAATTGCACAGTGGGAGAATGTATCAGGAGATTATCACACAGGGTAAGGAGGATCACTCCCATCCTTACTCCATTCTTATTGCATCCACACTCATCTAGTCCTTCTTCCATCAGGGGCCTGTCATTGTATTAATATGAGTACAAATTGACAGGGCCATGCCACTTCAGGGATGGGAGAAGGACATATTAAGTGTGACATCATCTGAAAATCTTATTGCGATTGTGCAATAAGAACATTTCATGGATGCAATAATGATGATGTTGTGTGATAATCTCTGTGTGATTGTGCGGGAGGGATGGGACAAGGACGTCCCGTCCCCTGTGTAATAATGTCCTCAGTGAGTGATTTTCATTTGTGTATGAAAATCTAAGTCCAGATTACATCACAGTCAATAACGTGAAGAAAGGTTTTAGCCTATAATGCATCACTGCAGTTGTATTTAATTGCATTTTAATTTTCATTATGCTTCCTAGGCTACCTTTCTAAATGAAAACAGCAAGACAGAATTTAACAATAGCATTCAACCGCTGGAAACTTCCAGCTAGCATGTAAAAGTTACAGGAACAAGGGATGCATGACACAACTGCACAGGAGTGTACATGCATGCTCTTTCAGGTAATGATGGCTAGTATGGGGATAGTCTTATACTCTCACTTCACTTACCAGGATCACTTCTTATTTACTTCTCTGGTTGCAAAAAAATATTGACACAAGATGAAAATTGAAAGTAATTTTTCATACTTTGTGCAGACTCTGCAAATACAATAAGCCTATGTCTTTCCACCATAACTGCTAATTCCACCTATATTTGCATTTTTAAACAATCAACCAGTAAGAAATAACAATGAGATACAAAAAAAGTACTTGTAAAGGATTTTAGACTCAACTCAAGACCACATAACATGAAAATAGGGCCAGAGACTGGAAAAGTTGCTTTTGCACTATACCTCACAGAATCCCACAGCCACTATTACCACTGGTTATGATGATTAAGAGTTTCTTGGAATTATACCCCAGAATGCTCCCTGTGATGGTTCTCTATAGTCCCACTCCACTTTGCTGAGCTGGATGGGACTCCTTGAGAAAATAATAATAATAATAATAATAATAATAATAATAATAATAATATGCTGCCACCACCCAATGATGAACTTGTCATTGTGACACTGCTCGGACTTTCTACTGGTAACCAAAAAATCAAAACAAACACTAGCCAACCTAAGACCATTGAAGGAATAAAGAAAGAGGCAGAGCAATAAAGGGAAAGGTTTATTAATAAGTAACAAGCATTAAAGAGCAAAACATGGAGGACAACTGGTCCTTCTGGTACAAACTTAAAAAATAAGTTACACACTAACAATCATTTCAGTCAAACCTGAACCCCTGACTAAGAACAAGCCCCAGAACTAAGGCTTTGCTTTCCCTTAGGCCTTCTTAGGGCCTTTGCAGACTGCCAGAAATAGTGCACATTAAATTGAGGCACTGCCCTGGCTCAGTGCTAGGGAATCATGGGAATTGTTGTTTTTCTGAGACATTGAGCCTACTCTGTCAGAGAGCTCTGGTGCCACAATAAATTACAGTTCCCATGATTCCCTAGCACTGAGCCAGGGCAGTGCCTCAATTTAATGTGCACTATTTCTGGCAGTCTGCTTAGGCCCTTACTCTCAACTGCCTTAACAGTCTCCCTCTAGCAACTATCCAGAAGGTTCTTTTATCACAGCCACCTGATTGGCTGGTTGCCCTCACACTACCAGTGATGTCATCACTCCACATTACATTACCCCCTGCCACAAGGATGAAGGTCCTGAAAAATGGAGGGAATCCCATTTATCACACTCCCAAAATCTGAATTGGACTTTTCAGCTGGAATGAATTGTGGTCTGCATGGGATAGACAATGCAAACCATTCTGTGGATTTTAAAGTTAGGTTATGTCTACCATATTTCCAATTGCTCAGAGTGCTGGCTGTTTTAGTCCACCTCCACACATACACACACATGCGCAAATACAAATATATCTATATATACACATAGTTTTAGAATTCATGCCTGTCATCCCGATATGTCTTGTCAAAATCCTGTGTAAGTATACAGAATGAGAGAAGGATTCTGATCAATGATCAACATTTTATTGCAATATATTATAAATTCCACAGCCTATGATCTGTCATGGTTCAGAACAGATGCATTTAAACTCTGTCAGTATGAGCCATGCACTCTTCAAAGCATAGCAAGCTATATGACTTATTGCCCTAGAAAAAAGGACAGTTCATCTGTAATGTTGAAGAATCGATCCTAAATGGAATGATTCCTACAGCCATGAAGTCATAATGCCAACTTTGAAACATGAGAATTAATTCCACATTACACACAATTTGGATCTATGACAGAATTATGAAGACCTTTTGGGTGCAGAAGTCTACTCAAACATAAGTCAAAGCTTGTGAGCTGAACCTGGGAATTTGTCAAAAAGCTGGCAGACTGCATGAGAGAACGCACCTGGATGCAACATTTTTCTATAACAATTTCTTCAAGAATTATTCTAACACAGATATCATATTTTCAAACAATGATGAACACTGATCACCGCAGGGCAAAAACTTCATGCTCAAAACGTTCAATCATAGTTGGATCCACTGTTAATCTGTGTGCAGGAACTAAAGCTTTTATAGAAAATTATGATATCCAGTAAGAAAAGCTTACCAGATATGTTGCCCAGGTTGTGGTGTTTCTGAATCTGAGTTGAATCAGATGAATGGTGGCTACTTACGCAAACAGCATACCATAAACTGGCAGCCAATATGGGCAGCATTTTCCCATGGTAACCTCATATCCCAGCTAGTCATGTGTTCTACAAAGTGGTCATTGGCTAGAGATGGAGAAAATCCCTGCAGAACCATCCAGAGAACTGTGGCGAAACATATGATGGAAACCCCATCCATTCCAGGTACAGGTTCCAAAAAGACTATTAGGGCAGGCTACCTTAAGAATTTGAGAGTGTGGTATGAGGACTGTCATTGGTGTCCAACTCCCCAGCATTAGCCACCCCAAATTATTGCAGTTTGACACTACTTTAATTGCCATGACCCAATGCTATGAAATTCTGGGATTTGTAATATTATGAGACATTTAGCCTTCCCTGTCAGAGAACTCTGGTGCCACAACAAACTACAAATCCTAGGATTTCACAGGATGGGGCCATGACAGTTAAAGCAGTGCCTAATATCATTAATTTTTCAGTGTGGTAACAGCCTGATAGTCAGATACTTGGGGAATGCATAGAGAAATTGGCAACGTAGTAGTTATGAATTGAAAATATACCATTATTAAAGGTTATAGAAGCCCCTAGATGTGATCTCTAAATCCTAAAACACTTAAAAGTTTCCTTTTTAAAAAAAGAAAGAAAGAAAGGATTTCCAGTTACTATTGATTGATTGATTGATTGATTGATTTTTGACTCTCATACTATGTGTACTCACCTGGAAGGAAATGCATTGAACTCTGTGAGATTTACCTCACCGTTGATTATGTTTATGACTTTCTTAAACTATTCTTTTCCCATCATCAAAAGGTTTAAGGTATTCCCGCTACAATAATGATGTATAATTTGCAATGTATGTTTATATCAGTGCAGTGTCTTAATTCTTTAAAGTACTTTTTCTAATGTTATCTACATATCTGAATGCATGTTTCCAGAAAAGAAAATAGGAAAAAGAAAAAGAAAAGCCAATTTGTGGTTATTACAATTAATAAATCCTTCCTGTTTGAAATTTGCACTGTAAATGACAATTATGTTCAGCCAATATTTCAGACTTTAAGCAATAATGATTATTTCCCTTTATAGTGATGAATACACATTAAGGAGAAGCATGCCAGCCATTATAATGATGAATTTTACAATCCTCAACTAGAGGGTTTATTGAAGATTGCATCCTTTACTGAAGAATAGCACATAAAAATCCATCTGTTTTTGCTGTTGTGGTTATAGTGGGTAGGATGTGATCCGAAATTCAGGATTTACCTCAGCTAGGAAGGTTGTGTCACATTGTACACCAGGTAGGTTGTATCACATTTTATTCTCAGATTTTGCCTAAAATATTTCCACTGAGGATCAGTCTTATCACACTGTTGTGATGGAGGAGGCAATTTTAAAGAGCTTTTAAACTAAAATAAATAAAATTCTAATTAAGACTTCAGTCATAGTGACCTTGCTGAGAATGTGTACCATTCTATTCAGTAGGACATAATTCTGAGCAATAATGCATAGGCCTAGATGTAATTGCTAGTCCTAACTATAGCACACTCACAAGCTGGACTTATCATTCAATACTTGATTCAGTGGTCTACTCTAGTTGGGACTAGCACTTTGATTTAGGCCATAAACTTGCTCTGCACTTGAATAATGGTTTGTCTTTTGGAAAGCAAAGCAGCCTTAATTTTCATTGTACTGAATTTTAATATATGAGTGCAAACACTGCTGGTAGGGGGAGGATAGGAATCCATGCCAGAAGAACAGAAATGATAATTTCTCTTCAAGAATTCAGGCAGTTTGTCAACTTCATTTCTATTTCTGCTTACCTCTATCTCTGGCAACACAGAAATGAAAAAAAAAAAACCTGTAAGAATGACGTTAACTAATATACAAAGTGCACTTCCCAAAGTATATTGCCAGTTCTTATATTTAGATTAATCTTGTAACTCACAATTGTGTTCTAATCATACAGAATTATAATAGAAACAAAACACAGTAAGTGTTCAGAATGCCTCTTCTTTCTCAAGTTCTTCATTTCTCATTTTCTTTCTTGTATTACTACTAACTTTGCATTTCTTACTAAGGGACTTGATGATTCTTCTTTCTGAAATACTTTATTTCTTTTTACACTAACCCTAGGTGTCTGGAATCCACAGCAGCCCTGCATAGAGTTTAAAGAGGTTACTTTTTAGGACTGGCCATACTCGCTGAGAGATAGTAGAAGTTGTCTTTCAAAAAATTATGTTTTGAAAGCTTTAGCTCTACCACAGGGATTCTGAGAACCATTCCCAGTGTGTAAATATAACATGAGGGACTGAGACTGGACAGTTCCTTGTATACTTACTGCATTCACTAGAGGTTCAGGAATCATGGGAATTGAATCTCCACAGTTGTCAGTACTATAGAGGACTGGTGCATACACTGTAATGAAAAGGGCAAGGGACTGCCACAATGCCCCTGCAATGAATAAAAGTCCTCACTGTCATCTTTACTGCACAAAGTCTACAATAATGTGCATAAAGTAGATGTTGTGGTGGGGAGTTCCTATTAGTCTTAACATCTGGAACTGATTACTAGGTCCTGGCATTTGCTGTTCATGTTGTACAACAGTGCTAAGGCACAATTTGCTTCAAATCCAACCTGGAATCAAGAACAGTGTTATGCATATCTAGAGAATCTCTCATAAGATGTGGGGAAAGCAGTAAGAATCATGGAGCAACACATGCTGTGGCTAGAAGCTGTGTGGAAGTTGCAAGCCAAACCTTAGACCCATTTGTTTTGTGAGAAAGGCCTTAAGTGTTGACTTGCTTCCAGCTGACAGACACTACACTGTACAAACACAGCAAAATAGTGTCCTAATGTAACAATTTGTCACAGCAGGCAAGCCTAAATTATATGGAACTAATGAACTGCAAAGTCTCCCTATTCAGTTCAGAACTAAAGCTGTTTGTTTATTGTTAACATTTTAAAATCATGGGTAATGAGCCAATACAATATTTGTTTTCTTCTCCCCCTCCTTTCTTGTGTAAACCACTGATACTGACTTAGTTTCTACCATGGTTTTATCAGGAATAATGTGGTCTCATTTCATGGAATGTATGTCAGAATGGCTTCAGATATTAGCAGAGAGTAATTGTGATTCGGCCCTCCTTTCCTTAATATCTACAGTAAAGGCAAAAGCCTGGCAGTTCGAACTAGCGGAATCATGTAGAATTTTTCTTCAGTTTTTAATGTCAGTTTAACATCTTCAGTTGGCTCAGCTCAAGACATTTTGCTGGATTGGTAAAAGGATTGACACCTGGTTCTGCCTCTCCCAGCATTCCAGATGTGGAAGCCAAGCAGGGGCCTATTCACACTACACAGTTATAGTACTATTGTTCCACATTAACTGCCATAGTTCCATCAGAAGGAATCCTGAGATTTGTAGTTTGGTGGGAACCTGAAGTGCTCTGACTGAGAATTCTATATGACTCTCCTGAAACTGCCAGTCCCAGGATTCCACTGAGCAGGACCATGACAGTTAAATCATAATTGTGTGATGTGAATGGGGATGAGATGAAGCTTACAACAACTCTGGCAAGGGGACAATATCCTCCAACAGCATGAAGGCGGCAGACTAGTTAGTTTATAGAGCACAGGACTGGTCAAACGGCATGCAAAGTTTTCTTCCTTCACACCTTCAGTCTAAGCATCTGAGGATGGAGGCAGTAAACCTCAGGCTACCTGATAGGTGTTATGATGAGTGGCTTCCATACTAATGGAACAGTAAAGTCCTACCAGGATCCTGTCTAAAGCTAAAAGGAGCTAGCTAAGATTCTAAGCCATTTTGAGGATTTTGGTTAGTTTCTTTCAATTTTGAATTAAAATCCAGAATAAATTCACCCTATAGAAGCTGCCACTGCCTAATAATACAGGCAGCCCTTCCTTAGGGTGATAGATTTCATGCATTTGATAGGTATTAAAAAAGGCCCTAAATGGTTTGTGGATCTGCAACTCCAGAGCAGTAAAACAAAAGTAATTTGATTTTCATTTTGAAAAGAAAGCTTTGACTTCCATAGATTTTCAGAACTGGTAAAGAAACCTAAGCAGAAATGGACAAATTGTCTGGTTTGATTAGAGAAAGGTCATTAGTGACATTTCTTAAATACTGCATACTCCTTATAGATTTTTTTCAGAAAAAAAGAAATAGAAAATAGCTTGGCAGCTTTTGGTTTTGATGATTAGAAAGAAGTGAATATACTGTAGTTTCAGAGAAAGGTATGAATAATTAATTATATGTGCATGTAATCACTGAAAAAGAAGTTCAGAAGTCTCTTTTTGTCTTTTCTTCTTCTCTGTAATTCTTAATGTATTTCAAAAATCTTAATAACATTATTTTTAAATTATGATAATGAAAAAGAACTGGTAATAAAACCCCCACAAATTTACAGAAAAGCCAAGTGCCATGTGGAAGCTTCTTAGAACCACCTCTGGATCCCAGTGAGCCCTTAATGTAACTTAACTGTTATCTGGCCCTAGATTTGAGAGGTGTTATATTTTTGCATCCTCTATATTATCTATTGTAGGGATGGGCAATGCATGGACCTCCAGATGTTCATAGATCCCAAATCCCAGCAGTTCAAATGAGCATAGCCAATGGTGAACAATGCTGGGAGTCCAATACCATTGGAGGGCTGCACTTTCCCCACCACTGATCTATTGTCAGGCTATATTTGGATAGTGTTTCCTTCAGGTATGGATGTGGTAACTCCCTCTTGCCACAAGCACATGCTTGCTCCTGAGAATTCTGAAGGACCTGCCAATTTCTACAGTGCATCCCTAGTTGGAACACATGGAAATGGTGGCTAAGGACCAGAGGGGAGAAAAAACAATTGGAAAGCCCAAGCAGTTGTGTCTGTGTACAGTTGCTAGTTGTCAAAGACAAAAACTGGTTCTAGCAGTATGGAGAATGGAAATGTTGGGAGTTTCCTCCCTATCTAACCATTCCTCCTCCACCCTGATACCATTTCCTACCCTCTAGGAGTTCCTAAATTCTTAAGGAGTAATGATACTTTCTTGATACTTGTCTGTCTTGCCTAGTCACCTTCTGCCAAAACATTGCAGACAATGTATTTGAGAAAGGTCTCCAACTCAAGGAAGCATCTAGTGAGATAGGCTAAGACCCCAGCAATAGACATTCTACAAATGTATGCTATGTTCCTCTCATGTAAAAGGGTTGTTGCTGACAAAAAAGGTTTGAGGAGGTTTCAAGTGAAGTGGTAAAAAGGTGGCAGGGTGGCACTGGAGGACAGAGTTATGTGCACCATGTGACCTGCTCTGTACTCCCTAGCAATAGCAATAGCAGCTTCATTTATATACCACTTCCTAACATACTGTGTGTTATCTAAGCATTTACAACTTTAAGCTAATTTCCCCCAACAAGCTAGGTACCCATTTTAGTGACCACAAAAGGATGCAAGCCTGAGTCGAGCCTGAGCCCTGGCTGGTATTGAACTCGTAACCTTGTGGTTTGTGAGTGAGTGGCTGCAGTACAGGCATTTAACCCTGTGCCACCAGGACTCTTAAATCCTCTCTAAACTTGTTTGCTGTCCTCTAGTGCAGAAGAAGATCAGTCCTGCTATTAGTACTGAAATAAGACTCAGGGGCTCACCCTTTCCACGGCTTGAGGAAAGCCACTCAAAGAGTGGATTGGGGCTGAGGAGTGGGGCAGCCTCGGCCCCAATCCTCAGCTTCTTGGGGCACTGCCTGTCTGTAGAGGCCCTCAGTTAATAGTCCGGTGAGCCTCTGTGCATGGAATGGTAGAAGACTAATATCTTGTCCTTCAACTGAAGCAGCAAAATTTCTTGGGATGACCCAGATGACATCCCATTATACAATATATGGCTGAGAATTTAACCTGATATTTAAGGTATTTATGGCTTCATTTCTTTTCTGCAAATAACAGGTTCCAGTTCAAGGGCCCTGAAAAATGTTATCTTAAATAATCCTTCACTTTATGAAGACCAGTGAAAGTAAACAAAGGGCCTTTGCAGACTGCTAGAAATAGTGCAAATTGAGTCCACTTTAAGGGTTAGGGTTAGGGAATCATGGGAACTGTATTTTATTGTGGCATCAGAGCTCTCTGACAGAAAAGGCTCAATGTCTCAGAAAAAAAAACAATTCCCATGATCCCCTAGCACTAAACCTAACCCTTAAAGTGGACTCAATTTGCACTATTTCTGGCAATCTGCAAAGGCCCTTAGTTCTGAGCCAAAATCCCCTCAAGATATTGCACCCACATGAAAATCAGGTGCAATCTTGTCTTGAAATTGATGTGGGGATAGGTATTATTTCCAATCTTTACAAATGGGGCAGGGTTCTGCTTACCTTAACCATATGGCATGTCCAGTTTTCTCTATCTTGCTTTTCCTTTCAATTAAGTTTTGTGGTTTATAAATTGCCTTAGTGTTCTTGTTTTTTTGTTCTGTTTCCCAGATATGTGTAAGCTGGTCACGATTTCTGACTTATAGTCAATTGGGTGAAAGATAACTCTACTTCATGCCAATTCAGGCAAGGACAAAAAGAAGAGGTTTATATGTGATGGTGAGCTTTAATTATCTTGTTGATTGAAAGCTTGGGCAAGTCTGTTCAAGACTAAAGATAATCTGATGTGTTGGTTATTGAAAAAAAGCCTGTGTTGTCTAACATTCAAATTAAAAACAGAATACAGACTTGGAAATGTAACCAGATTTAAAATGTAATACAATTTGTCAAGACCATGTGGCACCCTAGTCTGGAAAATGACATGGATGTGGCCACTGAAAGGAACTGGAGCAATGGCACCAGGGTTACTACAGTTCAAGTAGCAGATACATGAGTCAGCATTTGGTAAGCTGTGCATCATGAGAGGTCTGATGCAACATGCACAGTGGTTGAGGTCAGCCAGGTATGCATCATGGGAGGTCTGATGCAACAGGCACTGGGGATGAAACCAGCCAGGTTTCATTAGTGCATTGCTGTCACATGTTCCCAAGAAGACAACCTATATATGGGAGAGGGTCAGAATCTCCATTGTTGGTTAGTTGTGGTTGGTGGTTGGCTAAGAACTTTGTTGGTCTATATAGCTGTGAGTACTCAAAATGGATGTCTGGTACTCTATGTATCTTTGTAAATATTTGCAACAAAGATTAAAGCCCTCAGTGAGTGAAGTCTCACTGTCTAGCAATTCATTTCTCCAAGCTGAAAGCAGCAACTGCATGTGGGAGGATTTTCCTGTGCTGTCTGGAGCTAGATTCTTCAGAAGACCATCTTCTGGGTGTTCCTGCCTATGTGCATCTACTCTCTCTTTGTGTATGCTAGATCCTGCCTGTCTGCATACCACAACACAATTTCCTAACCTTTCTTCCATTTCCTCATCTATGCAAGAATAACCTATAAAGCAGAAGAATAATTTTGATTCTTTATATGGGGAGGACACAAGGCTTTGAATCCAGGCTCTTCACAGGGGATAATGAAGTAGTTTAACATTTGTGCTGTTGACTTCTAGTCTGCTCTCCTGTTAAATGTGAAAGTTTATGCATTATTTCCTATCTAAAATAACATTTCCTAACAGCTGGTAATTTGAAAAATGTGTTCCTAATGGGAGTAAAAGGACTTAACCAGCAAATAACCATATACAATTGTGGAAGTCAGCAGAAAGAATCCTATGGGCCACATGTGGCCCTCTGAACCTGTTTTCCATCCCAACTACTGCATAATTTGTGGTGGTAGCCACCAACACCACCATTCAAATTATCAGAATTGTAATGGTATCCTACCTTCCCTTCTCTTCCTCTTGCTTCCTATTCATTGAGGAAGGGAAATAAACACTCTTCCTATGATCTCACAAGCTCTATGGTTTGTGAGGATGTTCTAGGATCCTTCTATACCACATCATACCATGCCATACTTGGTATTATTAGTAACAACTGAAATTCAGTTGTGGTGGCAATTTTGGTTATAGTCCAATCCAGTCTAGAAAATCCAGTCTGCCCCTTGCCTGAGTCAGCAATGTTTCCTAAAAAAAGGGGAACTTTTGTGAATGCTATCATGACAGATATCAAAGAATAAAATTTTTATTGTAGTTGTCTTCCTTGTAAATATTTAAATGTAGATTTCAAAATCTATAATATATGACAAAATCTCATTGCCAAACTTTTGGTTTGCTTGTCTATCTGATAAATAAATGATGATAAGTAAATGTACGGTCAGGGACAGGATTTCTAAAAAGATCTTGAGACCTGTTAAATTAGGTGACCTTTTGTAGTCCTCTACAATATAAAAAATATGTGATGTACAAAACATCAGTATTATCTATATCAATGTTAAATGGTAAAATGTATAAAAAGATAAAATGTTTAAATTAATAAACTCATATAATATGTTTAATTTTTTAAAAAAAATCTGATGGCAGTAGTTGTAAATAAACAACTAGCAAAATTAAAATTGAATTAAAATTGAAAAAAAAGTATTATATATCAAGAGTACAAAAGGAAGCATGGTTTGAAACAAAATGCTTAGGCAATGGGGTTTTGTGTAGCAACTTATGTGTATGTGCTAAATGTTTGAAATGTTTAATAAATGACTTTTAAGAAATTGTGCCCACAGGCACAGTGGAAGTTGAATTGTTTCCTTTATTTTTCCTTTTAAAAACTGGGGTTATTAATAGAAACTAAATGAGATAATCAGTTTCTCTTTTCTTCAAAAATGTCAGAAAAGGTGGCTTGGTGCAGTCCCAATTTTCAAAGACAGAGAAAAGTTGAGGACAGAAAAAGCTACCAGGATTTCTTCAGTGTCAGCCATGAAGCTAAATGTCACCTTGGATTATATGGATTGGATGTTCCATGGGACTCAAACATTGCTGCAAGCATTTGGGAACCTGAAGAACCTTCTAGTCCAGAACTCATGTTAAACTTCCCCATGGAAGACTCAATCTCATTGATGCAGACAATCAGATTTTTTTAAATTGCTATGGAAAGGTCTGTGTGCATATGTGTGTGTATGCCTTGATATATTTCTGCATGGCAGGGGGTTGGACTGGATGGCTCTTCTGGTCTCTTCCAAATCTGTGATGCTATGATTCTATGAGTGTGTATATATAGCAATGAGCCAAGCCCCCCAAAAGCAGAACTAGGATGGATGGGTTAGGGAAGGGGATTCTTGGTTTGCTTTATCTTGTGATGTTGTTTTAATCTGTTGTACGCTGCCCCGATTGTGCTGCAGAGGGGTGGGATAAAAATTATTATTATTATTATTATTATTATTTAAATAAAATTGGAAATAAAAAGAATATGCTATTGATGAAAAGAAAGCTACTTTACTTAGCTAATTAAAGTAGCTTTCTTTTCATCAATTGTCATCATCATCACCATCATCATCATACTAAAGCACTTCTTTGACATTCTCAACAAATATCTTTGTCACTTTCCAGAATGCTTGGGGCCCTTTCATACTTCACAGTTATGGTGGTTTGATTCCACTTCAATTGCCATAGCTGTATTCTGTGATATCCTAGAAATTGCAGTTAGGTGAAGCACTAGAGTTCTCTGAATTCTAAGCACATCCCTCTGAACTGAAAACTCCAGGATTCCATAGAATGTGTTGATGGCTCTTAAAATGGAATCAGAGTGCTATAAGAAAATAGCTAGATGCTTATAGCTGCATCCCACAGACACATCTTCCAATGGAGTGTCAAACCTTTATTTTTAAAATCAAGATGAATTTGGTATTTGTTTCTGAACCAATTTCAGGGTGCTTGAAAAAAATCTTTATGGTTTTCATGGTTTCCACTCTTTAGTATAAGCTAATGAAATTTGGGGCGAATCAGATGGCCCCAAAGTGGTGGCATGACACCGCCTCTTTGAGCACCAGATTGAGGCTGCAGCAACTGCACACCACAGCCCCAATCCAGCTATTTGCCAGCTCAAAAAAAGTGTAATAAAGCTGCTCCTTTTTGAGCTGGTGCAGCAATAGTTTTTGGTGTTTCTGTGGCATGGTGCATGTAAACACCATGCTGCCAGAATGTTGTGATGTCGCCCACTATGTGGTCAGTGGGGCAGCATGATGCTGGTTTGGGGATGGTGTTGGGGCATGCAGTGTGCATATGCCATACCCCCACACCACCCTGAACCTGGCATATTGTGCCAGTCTGTTTTGGCCCTGAGGTTGATGGAAAGGGAAGTAGTATACTGCATGGATCTAGTGTAAAAATGGGAAAGGGCATGCCTGTTCCTTGGTGTGAATCAGTCAGAAGTAGGCAATCCTATCATTCTGGGCCTTTGCAGATTCCACCCCACTCCCTGCCAAAAAATACTTTTGGCTCTATCAGGATGTATCAGAGGATGAAAAAGGTCTACAGGAGCCAAATCTCATAGAGGTGGAAGAGGTCCTAATGGTCTTCAGAAAGATATACCAGATGGTTGCTTCTACCTACCAGAAGGTTGGACTCCTATAGCTATTCACATTTTCTCCATATACAGTAAATGGAGGAATATAATTTGAACTGGAGATTAATTTGAAGACTTGTACAGCTTGTTTCTCTTTTTTTTCCTCCCAGAGATGTTTCAACCCCCCGCTCAGTTATTTTCCCAAAGTGGTACAACAGAACTTTGTTGGGTACTTTTTCTTTTCTCTTTTGTCTTTTCTGTTTTGATGATTACTGTGGTATTATATCCATTGCCTAATGATTCATTACTGTCAAATTGCAAACCATGCAACAACAGCATTGGTTAGATATTATATATAAAAATTAGGTGACAATATTCAACATTTGATGAATGTTTGCATTCTCAGACAATACCCAGAGTAAAAAGGTATTTGAAAATGTCATTGTTCTTTATAAGAAAGAGTCAAAGAGCTATATTGAGATCATCTGTGGGTGGGAGGGTGGGTGGGGGAATAATCAGATACAGTGAGGATTTTCAGATTTGGGGATGATGAGGAGGAGGATGAGGCTAAAATCTCATTTGAACACACACACAAAATGTGTGCATGTCTGCGTTTGCAACAAATGTTCAACTGTGCAATTATGAGCCAGCATGGTGTAGTGGTTTGAGCTTTGGACGATGACCCTGGAGATGATCCTTGCTCCCCTGCTCAGCCATGGAAACCCATCTTGTGCAAGTTACACACTCTCAGTCCCGCCATTCACCTTAGGGTTGCCATAAGTCGGAAATGATTTGAGGACACACAACAACAACAATGTAATTTTTCTGTGTACATTCTTGCATTAAAACATTTTGTGAATTTTTCATGAAACTTTTTTTGTGCAAAAATGATTTTGTGAAAAAGGGGGGATTGTGCACAAATTGTTGCACAAAAGCGAAAAAGGTTAGAGAATGTGGAAAAGCTCCTATAACCTCACCCAGCAGGGAGAAAACAATTGAAACTATTTGTTCTCGCATGGAAGACTAAAATAAGTAAAGATTTACATTCTTAACCCAAAGAAAAGTGACACCAGCTTTTGAGATTATTTTGAAGAACAAATTGGATTTCAGCTCTTTGGGAAAAAGCACCTATAAATCTGTAATCAAAAATTTATACACTGACCTTTATGAAGCATATCAATTTATAATGCACAGTATACACTTAAATATCAGGACTGCTTTTGTTATGCATCATATCACTGGTCCTTTTCTCATTCAAAATACTTAGTGTGGTTCTGAGTTTCTATTCCAACCAGAAAATGCTAATTTTGACTTTAGCAGATCTACAAATTTTGCATCATTCCATGCTACAACCATAAACACTCATATATTGTAAATGCTGAAAAATGAATGCTTTACATCAATAAATTAAATTATGAGCCACTTTCCTGTTACTACTGTGTTATAGTAGATGAATTTAAAAACACATTTGTACATAAATCCCCATGGTTTTTGTCCAAATCAGTTATTTCTGTTTTACATTATCAGTCAGAAATAATCAGTAACCTCTGAAGTCATTGATTGTGCTTAATTCTATGAAACATGCCCTGTTGTCCAATTTAACAAAAGCATATAAAGGATGTGAATCAATTGATCCTAGTGGCAAAATAGATTTTTTCAGCCTTCTTACCCATTGATCTATCTGCTAGATCTAATCAAACACAAACACTACAGCTCAGTCTTCATTTGTGCTTACATAATAATAATAATAATAATTTTTATTTATATCCCGCCAAGCAATTGGGGCGGCGTACAACAATACAAAACTTCAAAACAATAAATCAAATTGAATCCCATCCCTCCTTCGCCCACCCACCCTTCCCCCCAAAACATACGGAACAAATTAAATAACAATAATAAAAATGTACAATTTAAAAATACATAATTTTCTTGTCATTGTGGTCCTCCAAGGGCTGCAAGATGGAAAAAACAAAAACAAAAACAGTCCTCCGCGGCCATAGAGCGCTGCTGCATGCTGTGTGGTGCCAGCGGGAGATGGAAATGGGCGGGTTTTAAGTCCGCCGGTGCCCCTCCCGGCTGCCTCATAGGTGCGGCGGCTCAAGCCACTCAGGGTGCTCCAAGGGTGCTGGTGTTGTGGGCTGGAGGACTCACAGCCAGTGTTGTGGGCTGGAGGGCGGGGGCTTTTGAAGGGGCTGCAGCGTCTCTCCTCCTCCACCTCTGCTTCTTCAACTCACAGCCGGTGTTGTGGGCTGGAGGGCGGGGTCTTTTGAAGGGGTTGCAGCGTCTCTCCTCTTCCACCTCTGTTTCTTCAACTCACAGCCGGTGTTGTGGGCTGGAGGACTCACATGAACTTTCTCCCCACCACACCACACCCACTCTTGAGCCAATTTACTGAAGGCAGTGAACTTTATACTGCTCAGACAAACTGATACCCAAGGATGTCAAAATTGTCATGTCTTTGTCATAGGCTAAGTGTCATCCACCCATCAGTATCTGAGAGAGAAAAGATGTTTCAAGATCATCTTTGCCAACCCATTCCCTTGCAAGAGGAATTTATGTGTATGTCAAGACTGGATCATTAGTCACTGACATACAAAATGGTTGCTGAAGTTGCCAAGCTTGTTGAGCTCAAAGGATATATAGTAATTCAATCACTTGCAAATCCTTATTTAGTTCATTTCTGTTCCTGGAGACTGATGTCGATGCAGTTATTCTTACAAGACAAAGTACATTTCTGCAGCTTGCTCTAAGGGTGATCTCATTACAGCTTATTACGTTAGTCCATGATAGTTGACATGCGGATGACGCTCATGCGCTTTTGCATTTCAGCAACTGCAGCAGAACATTGGAAAAGGAGAAAGTGAGGTTATGAGGGATAGGAAAATTAATCATCAGCCCAGTCCAACATAGTGAAAATGAGGATGATGATAGAAAATTTGGAGGACCTGCATTTCCAATCCCTGAACGACATGCCTTTTTAAAAAAGTACTTGCTTATGTTCACTTGTGTCAGCCCTGTGTCAGCCGTGATATCAAGTCAGAATTGATATAAGGGATATCTCTAAATCACTGTCATCTACTCTGAATTGCATCAGCTGTTCAGCCCTTAGGCAGTGCGCTTTCACATCACTTAGTACCTAAATCTTTTAATTGGTGGCAGCAGGGATTCAATCTGAGATGTCCACATGCAAAGCATGTGCTCTACCATGAGCTATGGCCTCTTACCTCTGTAATCATTCTTGTATTTGGCTTGTCTAAATGATTATTGGGACTGACTGAATGTACAAGTGATGTTCACAGATACTTTCCATAAAAAAAGAAAAATTTGTAGCCAATGGCAACTAATATGGTGCCACAAAAAAAAAAAGTCACCTCTTCACTATTAGATAGCATGAGAAGGACTGATGTAAGACACTCCAAATGTTATCAGAGCATGAGCCAAAGCCAGAATCATGTTAGTGTCTTACACATAAAGTCCCCTTATGGACTTGAACCCAGATCATGTAGCTGAACATTTTTGCCCAGTGCACAACATCTGCAGCTAGTTCAAGGTTGTGGAAGCAAATTCACATATACATATACATATTCATTATACATATATACATATACATATTCATTATACATGAAAATGTGCATTTGGCTGTGATTTTGGTTGCATATTTGGTGGTGCATTCAGTTGTAAATACAGTTGCACAACATTGCTGTTCAACACAAGGATCATACAACTCTACACACAGTGACTAAAATAATTCTTCCCTAATGCAGAATCCTAGCCTAGAAGGTTTAGGACCTTCAGCACAAAGTATTCAGTGCCAATTTGCATGAGAAAGGGAAAGGTTTCAAACCAAAAGAAGCACACAACATCCCTCCTTAGTCAATTGTCCCTCTGGAGGCCTTCTCTTAAATCAGTTCTACCCCCTGTTGGAAAGAGAAATTGCCTAGAATTTCTTAGTTTAATCACCTCCATTACCATCCGATGTCATCTGGGGGAGAGACACTAGGCCCAGCACCATTGGGCCTAGAATAATAAGAAGAGCCCTCCCTCCATTACCATCTGATGTCATCTGGGAGAGAGACACAAGGCCCAGCACCATCAGGCCTAAATAATAATTGTAATGTTGTAAGCCACCCTGATTGCTCTGCAGAGGGGTGGGATATAAATAAAAAATATTATTAAATTATTATTATTATTAGTTTGGGCTGTGTTTCATGTAATGGAAACTGTTGAGCATTCAGGAGCTGGGAGGTTAAAAAGGGGGAAGGGGTACTTTTCAGCTCTCCTGTATAACCAAGGCCAATTGCTACAGTCAAGACTATCTGCTTTTCATGTATTTATTTTTTAAGCCACTCCCTTGAAATGCTGGTGTTGGAATATGTCTGTGATTATGTGAGGAAATCACATGATGGCTTTTCAGTGTGTACCTAAATATATGTCAGCAGGAAAGGAGTATGTAATGCCTCCCAAAAGACTGCTATGGTCAGTTAGGCCCATAATATGCATTTAAAAAGCAAATTAGAAATGTATATTATTACCCAATAAACCACAGAAGGAAATGCTTCTGCCAAGCTGGTATAATATAAGGCCTTTGTCATGAAAATATAGTCCTCACAGTCATTTATGCCAGTTCTTAGATGGGATGTGAGTAAAACTTCTCTCAGCTTTGGCTTCTTCTGTAAGAGTCATAGGCCAAGATGGAAGACCAAGAGGGCAGATTTTTACAACAGTGGTTGTACTGTTGATGAAGTTTCAAAAGGTCAAGTATAAAGCATGAGCATCAACAACTGGTGAGAATGCAACTGGGATTCTGATCTAAAAGAAAGGCACATCTCACTGATTGCATATTTAGTATGCAAAGACAAAGCTGGCTCATTTGGCTGCAGTTACTGAAGTCTCAATGGCAGCTCCTTGTAGATAAGACAGCAATTGTATGTAGTTTCCCATGGTTACAGACAGGGCCTTCTGAAAATGCAGCATTGCTATTTATTTATTTATTTATTTAATCTTTGTTTTTGTTTTTGCTTTTTGTTTGGGGAATTTTCTGCACCACTCTTTGCCATAAAGAAGAATCTAATAATCATTTCAGGCTCTATTACCTGCCTTTCAAACAAGTGCATTGGAATGGTGTTTGTTTACTTCTTCAGGCTTATTGTGCATTTCAGTGTAAAATGATAGCATTCTCATTTTTTCAAAGTGATTTTCTGTATGTGTAAAAAATAGCAAAGGCAAAGGGAAAGCAAGGCTAAGAACTGGGGATATGATCTTTGGGAACTGCTCAGATTAACAGAAGACACTCCCCCCCCCCTCAACACACACACACATCATCAGATTTTTGTTGTTTACTGTATGGTACTCATTGAATGGGGGAACTGTAGGAAATGACAGTTTCTCACTCTCTTATGTTCTGCCTTTTCATATTTCAAGTGTTTTTCATCTGAAATATAGAGGAATCTGCAGATTTTTAGGTGGAGTCTTCAGCAGTGAAGTTAAGTGAAATTTATGCCCTCCACAGCCATTCTTATCCTGGGGAAGGTCCATTAATAATAATTTGCCATGTTGCTTTTAAAGACAGAGAATGTTTCAGAAAAGGATGTGGCAATTGTCATTCACAACCACCAAAAGGGTGGACTACACAAAAACTATTCAGATTTAAGCTCTCAAAACCCTGTGAATATGCTAATTTTGTTTCCTTCTACCTTCAATCATTTAAAATGTGAAATTATTTCTATCATAAATATGAATAAACTGTGAACTTTGGCAAATTTGTACACAAATGAGCTGAAACTAAAAATTCAATTGCCCCATCTAAGCATGATAATTATATTTAATACATTGGATACTCAGCTCCAGGATTTCAGGCCAGCAGGACTTCTGACCAAGCATCAATCTATATCAGCAGACCCATGTTGGTGCTTTGGAGGTGGCAGCTACTTCTTCTCCATCTGAGAGCACCCAGGAATTCCTACATGCAATCCCCCAATTCCCCCCACCTCCCACCCCCCACCACATTAATTTCATGTGAAGGTGTTTTGGTTAGCCATCCAGCTGTCTTTAAACACCAAGGGAAGGTGATGAAGCAACTAGTGCTTCCCATTTCCAGGACAAAGTGAGAAGCTGTTTCTTCATTCCTGTGCTGAACACAGATGGAGGGGGAGAGCTGCCTCACCCTGGAGGTTTCCTAATTTGTGGGGAGGACACTGACCACACTGACAACTCCCACAACAGGCTGACAATCAACATGGAGTTCACACCATCTACTTCTTGCAACAAGGACAGACTTGTCATAATGGAGTACTTGCAGCTACAAGCTATGCCACATCATTTTTTTTCTTGTTCTGCCACAAATTCCTGTGGATCAGCACATGGACACTTCACCAGTAGCTGACAACCACCTTCCTCATCCTGCCTAGCCACCAGCTCATTGAATGCACTGCATGACTGGCTTCTCAATTATACAATTGATTGACTGCCTGCGTGACACATCGGTGTGCCCACTGGCACCACATGATCATAGACCCTGCTTTATCTTGCTCACCCTCTGCAGTTCATTGACATAAAGAAGGAGCAGAGGGTTGCTGCCCTAGAGCTTTCTTGGAACAATGAGCATCTGTCTAGCATGATGTCCCTCCCCCAAATGTACTAACTTCCCCCCTTCCCCATTGCCCCTTTTTGGACTGGCCAGTTTGCCAATGTTTTTATCAAATTTATTGTATTGTTGTGTTTATCATAATTTTGATTCATGGAGTGTGTGATGGGTCGATGGTGTAGCTGACTACATGTGTACTTGTGCAACTGATTCATCAGTGGGTGACCAAATAAATAAATAAATAAATAAATCATAGCCAGCAATGGTGCTAGTGGCTCGCCTGGCCCTTGTCCTCATCTCTGCATTGGTGCTCAGTCTGTATGATGGTGTGAAAGCTCACTCATTCTAGATTGAACCAGAACAAACAGGAGTATCGCTTGGGGCCATTTTCCTTCCATTTCAGTCATGTGCATCATCTGCACATGTGAATTCCAAACAAGGGGGGGCTTCTTTAAGTCCATGTGGACAACCCTGCAGATGCATAAGAAAAGCCAGATGTTTCCCAGGAGGACTCTTCCTGTGGCAATTAGTGGCTGAAGGGAAAGATCTGTGTTGGGAATCCTCCAGTTGTGAAAGAAGGTACAAGATATCTCCTTTTGCATTGTCTTTGAAAATCTTTCAGAATAAGCCATCAATAGGATTCTAGCCTATACCTCTTTTCCACATGATTTTAGGAAATATGTGGATAGTCTCAATTGTTGTCTGGTTGTGAACTAACAATTCAGAAAAAGTTTTCAAAAACCCTGGTGGTTAATGGAGTTGAATCATTTTAGTCTGTTCTGGACTTCTTACCTCATGGTCATAGCCTGGGAATATATCTAGTTACAGTATATTTCACTGCAGTTGTGTATATTGTATTGTGCATTGCACACTGTGTGCACATATGTGTGGCCAAATTTTGCTATTTTGCATGGGTGTTAAGTAGTACTCATGAAGCACAGCTCAGTGAGAAGATATTTATGCTACATTGAGTGAATGCTGGATTGCATTCATCACATGCTAAATAGGAAACACTGAGTATTCAACCAGAGTCATACATATATGCATCTCCCAAAAACTTATTGCTCACAACCATTCAGTTTCATTAATTGGCAGTGCTTTCTGTGCCCATATATTTCTTGAGATTCTTGACTTCTGGACTGGCTAGGTTCATTTAATGTTTCTTTATATTTTCCTTTCAGCTTTGATTATCTGGGCCATTGACTTTATGTAATGAATTCTGGCTCAGCTCAAACCTTGGCCCTGTGCCTCCCTTCATCTTCTGTGAACTTCCTGGATTACCTGTGCATGAAAAGGACTGGTTTGACATGCATAACTATTTACCCTGTACGAGCTCCCCAGAGTATTGAGATTATTAGAAGAGGCACTTCTCTCTGTCCACCATCCTCTCAGAAGCATTTGGTGGGAACAAGAGAAAGGGTCTTCTAAGTGGCTGCTCCCAGGCTTTGGAACTCCCTCCCTAGGCTTCATCCCTACTGTCTATCCACTGGCAGATAGAGGCATTCTTGTGCCTGCAGGCCTTTGAAAACTGATAACGACTGGGAATGTTATCCTATTGAAATTTTAAGGTTTGTATTTTTAACATATTCTATCTTAACTGTTATAACATTTCCAAAGTTGGGTATTTGTTTAAATCTTCTCCTGCCTCTTGAATTTCTTTCTCGAGATTTTGGAGGTCCTTTTCCATTTTGTGCTTGACCTCTGCTCCCCTCTGAATGAATAAACCCCTCACCACTGATTTACTAGTATCCCATATTGTCTTCATTGGCATTCCTAGATTTTAGGATGGAGGACCATCGCCTCCCCAAAATAGTACTCTACAGTGAACTCGCCACGGGTCAGTGTAAGAGGGGTGCTCCAAAAAAGCGATACAAGGACTCCCTGAAACAACATCTCAGGCTCGGCCAAATTGATCACCAACAATGGTCCACCCTGGCCTCTCATCGGGAGGCATGGAGATGCACTATCCACAATGCTGCAGCCTTATTTGAAAAGTCATGCCGAACAAGTCTCGAAGAGAAATGACAATGCAGAAAGAATCACAACCCCGAAACATCACCCAAGGAGATCTTCTGCTGTGCTTTCTGCAACCGGACTTGTTTATCTCGGATTGGCCTTTTTAGTCATCAGCGCACTTGCAAAAAGTGTGGGATGAGTCCTTCCTGAATCTTCGTTTGCGAAGAAAAGCCAGAGAGAGAGCCTAGAGTACAGTTCTCAAAGAAGAAATTCTTAATTGTTTTGCTTTCTCAAGAATATTGTTATTGTTTAGAAGGGAGTCATTCAGTTTCCAATTTTATTTCTTTTGGCCCATTTCAATTGACATAATTATCAGGTTGTGATCAGATACAGATCTGGGTAGAATATCTATGCCCTTTATTTTTGGCATCAAATGGCTCGATGTCAAAAACATATCAATTCTAGAGGTTGTTTTATACATCTCCAAAAAAAAAAAAAAAGTATGTTCTTGACTCGATGAGTATAATGCCCTCCAAATGTCCTGTAATCCAAATTCATCCTGCAGGTGAAAAAAAAAAAAGGCAATGGTAACTACCCCCCATTCTTTCTGCTCTTTTTCTTAGAAGTCTTATCTGTCTGTGGATCTATAAATCTGTTCCAATCCCTGAGTACAATTACATTTTCATATTCAAAGCCACTTAAAAGCTCACCAACTTTTTTTTATTAAAAAAAAATTGTTTTCCAACGGAGCATAAATACCAAGGATCAAGTATTTAATGTGTTTCTGCTTTAGTTCAATTTCCTAGGCCATATAATTATTTTGTACATATAATATCACTCCTCCCTTCCTTTTCTCATTTGCTGAAATAAATTCTTGCCCCAATTTAGGAGTCTTCATGTAATCTATGACTTTTTGTTTTATTTTGATTTCTTGTAAATATATAATGTCCAATTTCTTTTTAGTTAAATAATGGAAGACTTTACTACATTTATATTTAGAATTCAGTCTCTTTACATTCCAAAATCCTATCTTCATAATGTTGTTCCTTTTGTTATTAAATTGCTTTTAAATTGCTTTTATTTTAATTTATTATATACCTGCACCCAAAATTTCTTCCTTCTCTGAATTTTCCTCTTCTTGTTGCAAGTCATCTTTTTCCGAAGCTTTGTCTGAACTCTTCCTTTCTCCTTTCTCTTCCTCTCTTGTCTTTCTCTCTGTACTCCTTGTCTTCATTTTGGGTTCTTCTCATGTACGTCTCTTGATCTTTTCTAAATTTTCTGAGAAAATTTCTTGCTTTTTGAATCATATTAATCTGGAAATGTCTTTGATTGTATAATAATGATATTCCCTTGATTCATTCCCAGGAGTACAGAATGTTATTTTTCTGAAGCTTCTGTGTTAAGAATTTGTATTCCTGCTTTTTCCTGAGAATTTCCAAGGGGATATCTTTATATATCTTGATTGTTTTCCCTTCTATTGTCAGCTACTGCTGATAGCTTTTTTGCAAGATTTTTTCTCTCGACCTATATTTAATGAAGCAAATTTTAACATCATGTGGAAGGTTTTTTTTCTCTTGCCATTGTCAAGTTAATTCTGAAGGTTTTATCAATTGCATTTGACATTTCTATTTCAATTGTTTCCATATAATTTGCTAATTCTTTAATAATTTTGTCATATAAGTCTTCGGTTCTTCTGGCAATTCCTGAAGCTTCAGCCATTTTGCCCTGTAACAGCATTCTTGTATCATAATTTTGTTGTCCTGTCTTTTCTGTACTATCTGTAAGTCTTTGGTCATGCTTTCAAATTCATCAGTCTTCTCATTCAATTTTTTGTTTTCTGTTTGTAATCCTACTATATCTTTGATAATTTTGTCATGTTTCTTCCCAAATGTGTTCAATTCTTTTGATATATCTTCCTTTACCTTATGTCTTGAAATTTCTAGTTCTTGTTTCATCTCTTCTCTCATCTCTTCTTTAATTTTTTAAAATTCTTTGAGAAAAATTGTTGTTGGATCTCAGGATTTTGATGATGCATCTCAACCTCTTCTTTGAACAGTTTGTGCTGGGTTTTTTAAACCCTAAAGCCATTTTTCTTTTGGAATGTCCTCAATCTCCTTAATACTTTTACAATTCAAATTATATTACTATATTAACTAAATAATTCCAAAATTGCTTGTTTACAAAGGTCCAATATAATGCCAGTGCCACTATTTCCAAATAACTCTAGCAATCAGTTGAATCTTATTATACCCCCACTATTCAATTCAAAATTTTATATATGCAAGTTATCTTTATCTAATAACAAATACACAAATTCTTTCCCAATTAATAATACTCTTTCAATCTCCTGATTTAGTGTTATACTCAATGCTAAATATACATATATGAAGTACAGAATTCTTTCATACAAGTTATTTAATGTTCCCTTGTATTAATATATGAATTGATACATGAATTGATAAATGCCACCCTTATTTGTTACCCATTTTCAAAGTTTCTTTAAAAAAACAGATGAAAACCAAAAAAAACCCTGTTAGTGTTTACATGAGTTCAAAAATAGTTAGTCAAACTGATCAATTAATCTCCCCCAATCGATATTCTTTATATTAATTGTTATATCTTTCACTAATCAATTATTTGTCTATGATACCTGTAGAAATTAATACCAAAGCCTCTGCCTATACCAAATAATATTTATAACAATTTATAACAATCAATTACTTCTTCCTTTCTGAGTTATTAATGTACTGCAACATTAGTTCTGAGTTATTAAATTACTGTTAAGGTATTTATTTTAATGCTATTACAATTGATTTTGGCAATAATAATGATATTTTATATCCTTCCTGTATTCCGCATTCAATATGTTTCTTTGAAGTCTCGTCCTCCCACCCTCCTTCCATCATTCCTCCTTCTTTGTGGATGTACTTCAGTTTAATTCCTTGTTGACTCCTCTCCTGTCCTCCTTCTGTCGTAAACCTTTCTTGCAATCTTCTTCTCCAGGGCCTGCACCCTTCTTTAATATGGATCCCTTCATGGCCGTCTCCTCCCCTGTCCTCCTAGAAATGATTTTTCTCTTTGTTTATCCACACTCTTTCTCTGTTTATCTGCTTTCCAGACCACTCTCCTCTTTCCTTGCCACTTTTGTTTCTTCACTCACTTTAATTTCCCACTCTCGTCTTAGTCTGCTCTTGTGTCACTGTCCCCTTCACTCCTTCTTCTTTAGTCTATCCCCACTTGTTTACAGAATTTACTTTATGCATGGAGCTTCATCTACCATGATCTCTCTTGATCTGGCTGATCTGCCATGTAGTCACATTTGGCCTTTTTAAAATTTAACTTTCCATTTCATTTCTCTCCTTAAATTTAATTCCTTTGGTCTCCTTTCATTATTTCTAATTTGCTTTTCTTTGAATATTTAAATTACATAATTGTCTCACTCCTCCCTAGGATCCATGAGCCCTGAAAGCTTAAAACAGAAAAGAAAAACTGCTTGCCCATGCAGTGTCCAATTATGTTTTTGGGTAATAATTCAAAGTCCAGAGCCCATTAATTAAAGAAAAAAGTAAAGAGCTTGTCACTAGATAGCTAAATGGTCCAATTTAAACTCTTCTCTGAAACAGTTTTTTTAAAAAGCAGATGGCTGGGTTCAGTGCCAAGAAAGGCAGCCATTAGCAGGCTTCCAATTCAGAAGGTCAGTACTCTGCTGAGCCCCATACCCAGATCCCTTCTCTGGGACTGGTTAATAGGGATATAAATTACCCCCATAAACCTGCCACGGTGATTGTTAGGATGAGTTTTGTCTCTAACAATCTGTCCCCCAGCTGTCACCACCAGAAGTTCAAAATAATAATAATAATAATAATATGTACAAAATAAATATTTGAAACAACTGAAGAATAAACGATTGTTCTCAGAGGTGCGGGATACAAATAAATATTATTATTATTGTTCTTATTATTATTATTATTATTATTATTATTATTATTATTATTATTATTATTAACTAGAAGTAAAGCTATTGAAAGAGTTAGAAAAGAAGCTAAAATGTATTCAGCAGAGAAATTTTGAAAGTGAAAATAAGTCTGGAAAATGGTTAACATATATATTACATCAAGAAAAGCAGAAAAGAACAATTCAAGAGATTAAGGTTAATGGGGAAAATTAATAACCATGACAAGATAATGGAAGCATTTAGGAAATATTACATTGATCTGTATAAAAAATAAATAAATTATGGAATATCTAGACAATGAAGGAATTAAAACCATTTCAGAGAGACAACAAAACTTATTAAATGCCACTTTTTCAGTGGAAGAGGTCACAGAAGTGATTAAAAGGCTAAAAGTGAACAAGACACCAAGCCTAGATGGATTTATGATGTGATATTATAAAAAAAATTTCAAGAAGAGATTAAAATTCCTTTGCAGAAGATCTTGAATGAGATTAAAAATGGAGATATCACCAAGTCCTGGAAAAATGCAAATATTGTAGTAATTCCAAAAGAAGGGAAAGATCAGTCAGAAATTCTAAATTATAGACCTATCTTGCTACTTAATATAGACTATAAAATATTGGCTTCTATTTTAGCAGAAAGATTCAAAGAGTGCTACAAGAGTATACAAACTATGACCAAACGGGATTTCTACCAATGCATCAGATGAAAGATAACATCAGAACTGCAACTGACATTCTTGAATATTATGAAAAAACAATGATAAAAAAATAGCTTTAATATTTGCTGACCCTGAAAAGGCTTTTGATAATGTAAATTGGCAATACAAGTTTGAAGTGCTACAGAGAATGAGTGTAGGGGAAAACTTCATTTGTTGGATTAAAAAAAAACTATGAAATTTAAAATGCCCAATTAATCACAAATGCAGATAAGTCGAAAAGATTTCAAATCAGCAAAGGAACCCAGCAAAGATGTCTATTATCTCCATTTCTTTTCATCACTGTTTTGGAAATTCTTGCAAATAACATAATATGATTATATTAGAAAACCCTCTAAAACAAATACATAGGTTATTCAATAAGATAGATGAGTTTGGCAAGGTATCTGGATTTAAAATTAACAATAGTAAGACATCAATATTCACAAAGAACTTATCATAAAAAGAGGAACAGACTATTGAAAACTTAACTGAATGTTAGATAAGGAAGAGAATAAGATACCTTGGAATATGGCTATCAAATAAAAATACTGTGTTATTTACTAACAATTTGTTCCAAAATGGAAAGAAATCAAGAAGAGCTAATGAAATGGGGGAAAATGCAGTTATCACTCTTAGGAAGAATTGAAACAATTAAAATGATGGTTTTGCCAAAAATATTTTTTTATTTCACAACATCCCAGTATTGAACAACATTTCTCCACTAAAGGAATGGCAAAAAGACATTAAAAGTGTTATATGGCAGGATAAGAAACCACATGTGAAGTGAAAAACTATGATGAGACAAAGAGAAGAAGGAGGAGGGTGTGCATGATCTTTGATTTTATTACCAAGCAAACGTATTGAATTGGATAACCAAATGGATTACTTTAAAAGATGTTAAATTACTAAATTTAGAAGGGTTCAACAATAGATTTGGCTGGCATACCTTTCTATGGTACGGAAAGCAATGGTTCATAGCAGCTTCAAACATCATGTCATAAAAAGATCACTGTTGCAGGTATGGGAGAAAATTAAGAAGTTCTACAGAAAGAGACACAAGGGACTCTTCTGGGAAGATTGAAATCCATTGACTTTTGGCTTACATCCATGAATTTACTGACCAGATCTGTAGAGGATAATTTTGAAATGAAATCTTTGGAAGATTTATCATATTTAGATCAAAAAATGCACTAGTTACTATACACACCATTGAAAGAAAGATTCTTAAAGGATCTGAAAACAGAAGAATTTAGTAAAGATGAAATTGAATTGGATAAGATTTGGTTCACTGCAGAGACTGCGGAGACTAAAAGAGTTTAAAAAAAATGCTTATCTGATTATGATCAAGAAGAAGAGCCAATTTCTGAAGAAATGATTAAATGGGCCTCAGATTGTGGGAGAAGTATAAGTTTGAACAGTTGAAAGTATGCTAGAACTAAAAATTAAATATTTGCTAAATCCCAAAGTCTTAAAGAGAATTACTGGAAAATGGAACAGAGAAGACATCTAACACTAAAGAAGATGGCAAAGATATATAACATCAAATCAAGTAATTGCTGGAAATGTAAATCTGCTATTGGAACTTGGATTCATGTTTGGTGGCACTTCCTGAAGCTGACAAAATTTTGGAAACAGATACACATAACAATTGAAAGGATATTAAAAATCATTTTTAGAATGTTACCAGAAATTTATTTATTGAATATGCTAAATAATATGCCAGTACAGTTTGAAAAGAAGCATTGGCGGATAATATTATATTTGATTACTGCAGCTAGCAAAAAAATTGAAAAGTCAGGAAATACCTACTTTAGATGACTGGACCTCAAGAATCACATAATTGATAGAGATGGATAAATTGACAGATCTGCTGAATAATGAAGATATAATGCAGATTGAAAAGGAATGGTTTCCGTTCATAGAGTATTGTAAGGAAAGATGGAAATAAGAGCAGGAAGTAGATATAGAGTGAAAGAATGTAAGAACTATTGATATCTAAAATAAGCAATTTTTTTTCTTATAGGATAATGGTTTCAGGGAACTATGTTGGAATTGGTTCAGTTTATGTAAAGAGTCCAAAAGAGAACGTTGGGCCTGGGAGCTGTCACTGGAGTGACAGAGGAAGTCATTTGTGGTCAAAAGAGATGTATGTTGGGGTTTACTTAATTGTCAAACCACCAATTTTGGAGAAGATTATTGCTAAAGTGTTTTTTTAATGTATATAAATTATATGGAAATTTAAAATATAAAATTTAAAAATAACTTTTAACTTTTAAAAAAGTTTAATTGTTTTTAACATTTTATATTTGTACATTTTAATATTGTATTGTTTTTAAATTGTATTGTTTTAAATCTGCTGTTTGCCTCTTTGAGTTCCTATATTAGGAGAACGGCGGGATATAAGACAACAAATAAAAAAATATAAAATAGTTACCCTATGAAAACCTTTGTCCCTGGGCCCTTCCTGTAGGCATGGGACAATAAGAAGAAATTTCGCTCCCCAGAAAGTCCCGGAAAGTAATGTTTGTCCTGTGGCAGTTTAAATTCATCTTTTAGTTTCAGTTAATCATCACTTTGGATCCAATCAATTTAAATACATGACTCCCTTGTTCAGTTTTAAGATGCTACAATTTCAGGTGCAGTCAGGGAGGAGGTGAAGAATAATGAAGGCTATGTGGTGGAAGGAAAAACTGGGTTGCCATTTGCTCACTACAATATCCCAAAAGGAATCACTTACAGCCAGTGTACATTTGAACCATATATGTTAAGCTCACAGTCACAAGTCTGGAAAGGGAATTTTATAATGTGTTGATTGTTCATCAGATTTTTATTTTGAAGAGTTTTATAGTTATATAGATTCTTAGTGTTAAACTAATGTTGATTCTGGTAGACCAGGGTTCAAATCCCTACTCAGCACAGAAGCACACTGGGTGACCTTGGGCAAGTCACATTCTTTCAACATCTGAGAAAGGCAACAGCAAACAATGTCTGAATAAATGTTACCAAGAAAACCATGTGATAGGGTTGACTTGACTAGAGTCACTATAGGTTGAAAATGACTTGAGCCATGGTTTAAGGGTATGCTTAGCATGAAGAAGAGAAGGTAGCCATGTTTAAATATTTGAAGGGATGCCATATTGAGGATGGAGCAAGCTTGTTTTCTGTTGCTCCCAACACTAGGACATGCTACAGGAAAAGAGATTCCAGCTCAACATTAGGAAGAACTTCCTGGCAATAAGAGCTGTTCAACAATTGCACACACTGCCTTGGAGGGTAGTGGGGTCTCCTTCTTTTGAGTTTTTTAAACAGAGGCTGGGTGGTTGTTTCTCATTAGTGCTTTAATGATATAGACACCCCCCCTGACAAGTTGGGAGGGGCCTTCTGTTGCGTCGGCCAAATAAGGGCACTAACGCACAATTGGCTAAGCAGACCGGAAGGCCCACCCTTGCCGGTCTGCTTGGCCATTGGGAAAGAGATCTTGCTCCTGAGTCTCGCGAGACTTCAAATCTCGCGAGATATGGGAGCGAGATTAGTGGGGCTATAATAATAATAATAATAATAAATTTTATTTATAGCCCGCCCCTCT
>CM034701.1:347951849-347970968 GCA_020142125.1 Phrynosoma platyrhinos
AGAGAAATTCCAGAGGTGCAAGCAAGATTCAGAAAAGGAAGGGGCACTGCAAACATATGGTGGCTAATGGAGCACACCAAAGAATTTCAAAAAAGAATCAGCATGTGTTTCATAGACTACAGCAAAGCATTTGTTTATATAGATCATGAAAAATTATGGAATGCACTCAAAGGTATGGGAGTGCCACTACATCTGATAGTCCTCATGAGGAATCTGTACCAAGGACAAGAGCCCACCATCCAGAACCAAATTTGGGGAAACAGAGTGGTTCCCAATAGGCAAAGGGGTCAGGCAAGGCTGCATCCTATCACCTTACTTGTTTAACTTATATGCTGAAAACATCATAAGAAAAGCAGAATTAGAATCAGAAAAAGGAGGAGTTAAGATAAGAGGAAGCAACATTAACAACCTAAGATATGCGGACGACACCATAATATTAGCTGATGTTCAGGAATTTTAACAGTTAATAAGGAAGGTCAAAAATGAAAGTGCAAAGGCAGGTCTGATGTTGAACAAAGGCAGGTCTGATGCTGAAAACAAAAATAATGACCACAGAAGAAATACACAAATTCAATTTAGACAATGAGGAAATTGAAATAGTTAAAGAACTGCCATATCTAGGATTAAACATTGGCCAAAAAGGAGATTGCAGTCAAGAAATAAGAAGAAGACTAGGAATGGGTAGAGCAGCTATGAAAGAACTGGAAAAGATATTGAAGAGCAAAGGGGCTGTATAGACTGGCCAAAAGGGCCGGCGTCTGGGTGAAGTGGGGACGTGGTGACTGCATGCCATATGCCCTGACTCCACCACCAAGCTGCCATCACACTGTACAGGCCCCACTGCATGGTGAGAGGTGTTAAGCTGCTCCCTTGGCACAGTGTTCACCACGCTTGGCACGCTGCACCAAAGGAGCACCAAAAACCTGCCACCATGGCAGCAAGGGCAGCTTTTTGCCACTCTAAAAGGGTGCAATGTGCAGTTGCCATGGCCCCAATCCGTTAAGAAAAGCGGCGATGGGACACTGCTTCTTAGGGGCCATCTGTTCAGCCCCAAAGACATATAACTGAGCACTAAAGTGAGAATCGTTCAGGCCATTGTATTCCCAATTACCATGTAAGGATGTGAGAGCTGGACAATGAAGGAAGCAGACAGAAAGAAAATCAACTCATTTGAAATGTGGTGCTGGAGAAGAGTACTTAGGATAACATGGGCAGCCAAGAAGACAAACAAATAGATTCTTGAACAGATCAGACCAGTCTCAACTTTGCTCTCCTTGGAAGCAAAGATGATCAAGTTGAGACTATTGTACTTTGGCCACCTAATGAGAAGGCATAGATCACTAGAAAAAACAATAATGCTGGGAAAGGTAGGGCCTAAGCAGACTGCCAGAAATAGTGCACATTAAATTGAGGCACTGCCCTGGCTCAGTACTAGGGAATCATGGGAACTGTAATTTATTGTGGTACCAGAGCTCTCTGACAGAGAAGGCTCAATGTCTCAGAAAAAATTACAATTCCCATGATTCCCTAGCACTGAGCCAGGGCAGTGCCTCAATTTAATGTGCACTATTTCTGGCAGTCTGCTTAGGCCTGTAGAGGGTAGAAGAAAGAGAGGAAGACCACAAACCAGATGGATAGACTCAATCAGAGGGGCTGGGGAAAGGGTTTGTAGGATCTGGGCACGGCAGTGGAAAATAGGTTCTTGGAGATGTCTCATCCATAGGCTCTCCATGAGTAGGAACCGACTCAAAGGCACCTAACAACAACAAAGTTCTGGTTTCCTTTTTCACTTCTGGCAGACCCTTTCATTCCTAGAGGATCCCGGGGCAAAGAATTGGCACATAAACTTGCCCAAGTTGCTCATCTTTGGAAATATTAACTATTTTATGTTCACTCACATTGATTTTTTAAAAAAAATCAACTTTGTTCATCCTAGTTATGAGGAAATCTGGGTCAGGTTTGCTCTAAACATGAACTGAACAAGCCCTTCCCTCACACACATCTGCAATGGCCTCATCTACTAGTTACAGTAATGCCCAGCAAGGAGTGGTTCATATTGTACCTCCCTATCATGGTGTTGTTGTTGTTGTTGTTGTTGTTGGAATATGAGGAACCTATCAGGAAAAAGAAGAAGAAATGACAACTGTGATTCAGAATCAGAAAGATGGCTGAATACACAAACTCAAAGCTCTATTTTAAAAAATGAAGTGCTCAAAGATTTCTGCTGGATGGGTGGTTATCAGTTTCACGTTCAAATGCTGGTGCTTTCCACCAGAATTTCTTATTACAGGAAGTTACTCTCTCAAAAAGATCTGAATGAATTTCAGAATTACACACATACAAAATACAATGGAATCTTGTTGCTTTTTTGAGACTAACTAGGAGAAATAAATTTGTAGCATAAGAGTTCATCAACTCAGTCACCTTCATGGGATACAAGTAGATTGTGCCTATGCTATGAATGTCTTTCTCCCAGTTAGTATAAAAAGTTCTACAAGATTCCTTTGTAGGCTGATACAAGCCAAGACAGCTATGTCTTTGAAAACATGTACAACCTTTGCATTTATCATACAAGGAAAAATATCTTTACAAATTTGATGCCCAAGGGAAGTACCAGGTTTACCAGAGGTATGATCATAACCTGGGAGAGTGTGCTCATCACTGGAGACAATGTACACATAGTAAAGATATACTTTTGGTCACTATTCTCCTTTCTTTCTTTCTTTTTTTTCATAATTACATTTTGGATGAAATAAACCACCATGCTTGACAGATCAACTGAGCAATGTGTTTTTCTTTCACAACAGGGATGAGCAACATTTCATCTCAGTTCAGCAATAGTGTCATCACAGGGGGGCAACACTTTTCCACCTCCTGCTTAGTGTCATCACAAAGGGACAACACTTTTTCACCTCATGCTTCTTCATTGAGGCAAAAAGTCACCCTGGAGTCTCCTTCAGGGAAAAATAATACAATTATTATTGTTTGGCATGACAGCTGCTCAAGTCCATTATGAAGAGTCTCTTAGAGATATATGCGCCCTGCAGGAAATATGGATTTTAATTTCAAAACAGACATTGAAAATCTACAGAATTTGAGGAATCCCATTTCTGTGCTGCAGCTGAAGTTAGAATATTGGTGACATTGTACCAAGGCAAGAAGGCACAAGCATATAAAGGATCACAGAATCATTCCCAGAAGCTGAGGAATATATTGAGGATGAATTTGGGGATGGAAGGACAACCTAAAAGCCTTTCAAAAGGTGGCATATTTGTCCTCAGTTTTCACTGGGAAAACAATGATGACATTCATAATCTTCCTAAAAGGATTATCCTAAGATTATTGCTTTAAATTGCTTGTAGAATCAAACATGATATACAGTTATATTCCATGCACATTCACACATATACACTTTACAACTAGTAGATGATATCAATAAGAGACTGTCATAATATCAGCAGAACAAAACATAATATCAAGAAAGCAATTGCAAATACTTAGAAGCCTTTACAGTCTAAAGAGTCAAAGGATGGAATCCTGCTGTAGTCATAGGGCCTTTGCAAACTGACAGAAATAGTGCAAATTGAGTCCACTTTCACTGCCCTGACTAAAAGTGCTAGGGAATCATGGAGACTGTAGTTTATTGTGGCACCAGAGCTCTCAGACAGAGAAGGCTCAATGTCTCAAAAAAAAAAAAATACAATCCCCATGATTCCCTAGTACTGAGCCAGGGCAGTTCCCTTATATATGTCTTTGTACTGTTTTGACTATTATCAACCAAGATAGTTAGTTGGTTGAACAACTGGACTTCCCCAAGAGTAACTATTTCACCTGGGCCTAAATGTTATTGTTAGCCCTAACTAGAATTGAGTCATTGAAACATCTGAATTTATCACTGTTCAATAACTTGAGTCAATGGGTTTACTCTGTTTGGGGTTAACCAACATAATTCCATGCATCAAATTGCTCCTTGTTTGTTTTAATGTAAACTAGGCCCTTTGTTTCTGCTGGAGTTTGGTTCCAGGCCCCTGCCATGGATATAAAAAACTGGGGATGCTCATGATCCATTAAATACAATGGCATGGTAAAATAGCATACCAAAATGGCAAAATCAATATTCCCTTTTGGAACACACACACATTCAAGCTGTGAATGCTTGAATCTGTGGATAAAGAAGCTGTGAATATGGAAGGACAACTGTGCCACTAGGACTGCTGAAACAGTCTGCATTGTATACTGAGACACTAAGCAGACACACTGGGAGATACACAATTAATTTTTCAGTCTAGGTATTCAGCAGAAGGATAGGAGAGTAGCACAATCACTATGCAACTATAACAGTGTGAATGTACCCTAGCAAGCTTGATGTAGGATTCTGGTCACTTACTTACTTACTTCATTTATTTAAATAATAAATAAAAATAGATCAACATAGATAAAATCAGTTAAAAACTTTACAATACAAACTTTAAAATAATATTGCTAAAACCACAGATAGAACACACAACCTGTATAAAAGCCTCCCTGACAAAGATTATATATTAAAAGCTTGCTTAAATAAGAATGTCTTTGCCTACCAACTAAACAAGGAACACATGGAGGGCCTAGCCTCCCATGGAAGGAAGTTCTAGAGGGTGGGAGCAGCCACTGAAAAGGCTCTCACTTGCATTTTCACCAATCAAGCCTGTGATGTTGGCAAGATTGAGAGAATGCCTTCCCCTGAAGATCTTAGACTTCCTATAAGTTTGTAGTGTAAACCCAACTGCAGATTCTCATTGATTTGGTGAGTTGTCTGTAGCTAGAACTAACAATAGGATTTGGGGCCACTACAGAAAGGGAAAGGGAGGTGAAGAAGGAGGAGAAAACCAGTGAAATGAAGCTTATCTCTCAGCAAAACCCATTTCTCCATCTGCTACAGTTGGATGGGAATGTTGCTTACAAATGACAGTTGATAACAGATATACAGATATATATGCAAACCTTGAGTTCCCCTGAGCACATTAATACCTTCCTCTTGTCTCCTCATTGCTCTGTCATGACTCAGGGCCTTTGCAGACTGCCAGAAATAGTGCACATTAAATTGAGGCCTTGCCCTGGCTCAGTGCTAGGGAATCATGGGAACTGTAATTTATTGTGGCACCAGAGCTCTCTGACAGAGAAGGCTCAATGTCTCAGAAAAAAACTACAATTCCCATGATTCCCTAGCACTGAGCCAGGGCAGTGCCTCAATTTAATGTGCACTATTTCTGGCAGTCTGCAAAGGCCCTCAGTTTCTGGCAGCACACAATACTTCAACTATTAGAGGGAAGGATTCAGAATGATTCAGAAAACTAATGAGAGTGTCATCAGTATTGCTGGTTATATAGCTAAAAAGCATTGTAGAAACAATTCCATTCTACTGATACAATTGGACATTTAAAATAAAAAAATAATATTTCTTCATTTCAGTTTCCATTTGTATGGAAAGTTAGAATTCCTTAATAAACAGAAATAGGCAATGAAAGCAATCTCTGATGTATATCAGAATATGACCCAAATCTGTTTTCAGCTTAAAGTCTTGGCTTTACATAGCTTTGAAGGAATAGAGAAGAGTTGTGATAGCTATTTTTGAAGAACAATGGATATAATGACATCCGAATGCCATCTGTAGCTGAGCAGTAGTAGGGCAACACTTTGAGACTCTAAGCATCATGCTGTTATTTCTCTGTTATGGATGGCTTCCCATGTCACTGCAAGCATTTGTTTTTAAAGTAACTTCCCAAACTCTGGAAGAGACAGAGGCTGGGATGTGATTTCAGCTCTTCATGCAACTACTTTGTGTATGTGAAATATTTTATGATATTCATTCAGCCACTTCTCACAGCTGCTCTGTACAGTAGGTGAGAAATATCCCTGTAAAGGGAATATATCAGGGTGCCCTCCCAAACGGTATACCACAAATTGCATTGAATTGCAGTGTGAGGGTAAATGAACAGTGTATGAACTGAGCTCCATTGGTGCAACGTTACCCAACTTGATTTCAGAGAATTCCCAGGCAACCCAGCAGCAATACTAATGAGGGGCCCCTGCTTTTTTCATGGAGCTTGTTCTTGGTGGTCAGAGGGTTGCAGGAATGAAAGGTAAGAGAGAAAGGACAACATCAGTTGTGCAGGTTGCCTCCTGATTGTGAAATGACTGGATACAAGTCTGTGGATTGTACAGACTGCCAGAAACAATCCATCTTGAGACCACTTTAACTGTCTTGGCTCAATGCTAGGGAATCATGGGAATTGTAGTTTTTCTGAGGCATTGAGCCTTCTCTGTCAGAGAGCTCTGGTTCCACAATAAACTAGAGTTCCCTTGAATCCCTAGCATTGAGCCAGGAGAGTTAAAATAGTCCCAAACTGGATTATTCCTGGCAGACTGTACAGGCTATGTCTTTGTGATCTTTCTTAGCAGTCTTCAATCTGTACAGAGGAACATACATCAATCAATTAAATGACATTTCATTGATTTATTTTCTTATCTCTCTGCCTACACATTTGAATATTTCAAAAAGACATGTGAGTTACATGACTAGAGGTTTTGAATTATAATCCTATATAGCAGGGGTAGGCAACCTTTCCCCTTTAAGGGCTGAGGGACTTCAGCTCCCAGAAGCCTCAGCCATGTTGGCCAATAGTTCCATGTTGGCCAATAGCTCCTGGGATTCTGGGAGCTGAAATCCCTTGGCCCTTAAAGGGGAAAGGTTGCCTACCCCTGGGTTACAATAATGGTTGACAATACACTCACCCAATCTGTCTTTTACATCCTTCCTCCTCTTCCAATAGCTAGGGAAAATTCACATTCTTGCTTTAAAATGTTCAAGAGAATGTGTGCCTTGCATTTAGCCAAAGCATGATCACAGAAGTTCATTTCATCATGTGACTACCCTTTGATGTATGTCAAAGTCAAAATGTAATTCCAGCTTTCTACCACACTACTGAATGTTGGTGGTGAAGACTGGACATGGTTTCGAGAGGTTCAGGGAGACTAATGTGTCCCCATATCTACTGGAAGTTGGCCATCCAGGTATAATGGGTTTATTTAATTAGAAACCAATTATAGAACCAATTAGTATAAATCCTTGTTCATGAAACAATGTACTAAAGAACTTAGATTTAGATCAATGATTTAAATCAGTATTCCCCCCCCCCCCTTTTGTGGTTATGAATCATGATTTAAATTGCTGAGGGTCAGAATCAATCCACCTTGCAAAGAAAGAAGCAGGAAGGGAAATGTCTTCCAAATAGCTCTTGTCCCCTTTCATACGCCATTTAATCCTGGGCTCATGATCAAAGATAACAATGAGGCTCCCAGCAAGCCAAAACAAAAACATGAAGCAAGACAAACCACTGCACCATTACATCTCAGACAATAGCAAAAGTGATAATTCACTATAAATCTGCCAGTAAACAACAGAAATTATGGTTAAGAGCCCACCAGCAGACTGTGAATCCTTTCTCCAGGTCCTTTGCCAATTGTAGTACCTTCCAAACTCTGCATGATACTATGAAGCTCAGAAGCAAAATACAGCACAAAAATAATTTGTGTGTTGGGAGATTTTCTATTGCTTTTTTCCAGCTGTTGGATAAAGAAGGAATAGGTTCCTAACCATAATTGTGATCATAGAATCATAGAATCATAGAGTTGGAAGAGACCACAAGGGCCATCCAGTCCAACCCCCTGCCATGCAGGAACTCCCAATCAAAGCATCCCTGACAGATGGCCATCCAGCCTCTGCTTAAAGATCTCCAAGGAAGGAGACTCCACTACTCTCCGAGGGAGTGTGTTCCACTGTCGGACCGCCCTTACTGTCAGTGATAATTAGTGATGGACTTGTTTTGAGAGGCCATTTTTGCTTTTACTTGAGTTTTATGGTCTACATCTTGGGTGATGGTTTTAAGATTTCAGGAATTTAGGAAACTGAAGATTATTGCTCTACAAAGAGCATTAGTGCAACTTCAGTGTCAAGCAAGTACTTCTGAGCTTTACCAAAGTCTTTTCTGGTTGCCTCACTGGATCTAGCTTGGATATAGCAAGACCATGAGTTGTAAATAAAACCTGTTTGGAATTGTTTCAGATGTGAGTACGCTAGGAAGTAAATATGGAGAAGCAGGCAAGAAGCTCACCAAATCTTCCCTGAGCTTTATTTTTTCTCAGGTTTGTCACAATTTCTATAAGGAAAAGCTGGAAAAATCCAGATTCAGGCCACCTCAAGAGGACTGACATTTAGGCTTCAGTTTGGGTATATTGGTAGCTAATGCCATGATTAGTCTGAAAACACAATCATTTTTTTTAAAAAAGCATGGTGTAAACCCTTTCTGAATGGGTCAAAATACTCTGAAGGCATCTCAATGTATTCTGGCCCTGGAGCTGCCTTGACATCCCCACATTCTTGCACTCCTGTTATGTGGCTGCCCACACATGTGTCCAGTGTGCTGCCTGGCCTGGCTCACAGGCATAATTATTGCAGTTATGCAACTAGGAAAAAAGGAACAGTGAATCATTTGCTCAGAGGTCAGAACAAGGCATCCATTCTCAACCACAAATCTGGGTCCCTCCATCTAACCTCAGAGCAAGTGACTTGTCACACCAGCAGCTGCAGTGGGCAGCACAGCAGAATGTGTTGTAAATAGTTGCCTGGCATTGCAACAAAGGGCTTCAGATCTTCTAAGAAAATCCAGAGCAAATAGGGAGTTTTGTAAAAAAAACAAACAAAAAACCCCCCAAAAAACTGTTATAAAGGCATTATAGAATGGGTTTGGTGCTGAATGGGCTGGATGTTGTCCAGGATGTTCACAACAGAACTGGGGTTTTGGCTCGGCATTATCTGGACTCCCCACCGAGGGGACAAGGAGGGGACATTTTATTTGGCCTGTGCAGAGAAGGACTTAACAGTGAATTCCCAAGATGCTGTAAGAGCCCAGCTTACACTGAGCTTCTCAGTTAAGATGACAATTTTGTTTTCTAGCAAATTGGCTCAGAATTTTCAGTGACTAAATATTGCATCATGAGTGCTGGGAAAATATGATATCCCCACAACAAAATATTTACTTTGAAAGATGGCATATGGATCTTATTCACAGAAAATAGTAGCAGCTGTACATTAATTGTTCTGCAACAGGATCACATGGAAAAGTCCTTACATCTCTGAGAATTGAAATACATATTCAGAAATATCTGAATTCTGCCAGAGGTCTAAACCAGGGGTAGGAGATTTATAGCAATCAAATATTGTTGGACTTGAACTTACAGAAGCATTAGAATCAAAATCTGTAGTTTGCATGGTCTGGCATAACCTCCTGTTACACCAGTGGGTGTGCAATTTTTTGGTCACTGTATAAGGAGTTGTCCAATAATTATTGCATAGACCCACCCACTTCCTATGCAACCTCAGGTTGGTATGGTGGCCATCAGTGACCAGAGGCTCATAGGGACAATTGTTGCAGTTATGCAGCTGGAACAAAGGTCCTTCTAGACCTCCAGCATATATCTTTAACAATGGTTTAACTTTTTAGTTACTGTTCTAATTATTGGTGTCTGGCTCCACTAAATGGTGGGGAAGGAAAGTTTCAAGTGTTGGTCAGTGGTGTGCCTTGAGCTTCTGCACTCAGATTTTTGGCAACAGTTACTTTTTAAAAGTAACTAAAAATAATTATTTTAGTTATGTTTGAGACAGAGAAAAATAGACTTCTGATTATTTTTAACAAAAAAGCCCCACCCCTAACCATAATGGAAGCTATTTTTTGAGATGTGGGGAGAACTGCAATTATAACTATAGCTAACTATATCTTAAAAGTAATTTTTAAGGCCCTGGTATGACATCAAGTCAGGTGTAAAGACGTATAATGAAATACCAATATTAGGATCATCTATGCTATTCTATTTCAGATTTTTATGTATGGATATGAATAGGAATGGAAAGAATATTGGAAAACATTAGAAAAATTGACAAAAATAATATTTCCATACAGAAATATTGATTCCTGCAAAGAAAAGGCTGTTCTTTGCACAGAAAACACTGTGTTCTGACTTCCGGTTGGCAATGGCGCCCGTAAAGACGCTTCTCAGTTAGTCTCTGGGAAGACGTCTTACACCGCAAGGTAATTAGAGTCCCTCCAAGGGTCTAAAACTGCTCCCTGGGATCAGGGAGAGCAGAGGGGGCTCGGCGCAGGTCGCAATCCAAGAGGTTGCCCTGATCAGTCGGTCAGATTTACCTCCAGATTGATCAGGCTTATCTGATGCAACCGAAGAGCAATCCATGTTCCTGCGGTCAGAGTGGATTTTTTTCACACAGGAGCGCCGCCAATTTTAACTTTTTTTAGCCTTTATAGACATATGGTAAGAAAGGTCGGCAGACTCAGTAAAGGATTACAAATATAACTTGGAGTAGTCACATCCGGAGTGAGTAGAATTTGGGAGATCGCCAGTAAAGAGGATTTTCTTTCTTTCTTTCTTTCTTTCTTCTTCTTCTTCTTCTTTTTTTTCTAAATACCTGATACTGTATGTGCTACTCTGGGAGCCTGGGGGTAGCGAATATATATATATATATATATATATATATATATATATATATAGTTGGCAAAGACACCCTACATTAATGATTGGATGAATGGTGACAAGATTTCTCCCTTTCTACTTTTTTTCCCTTTGCACATATTGAGAACTGAATTGAAAGAAATGAATGAAAGAGCTCTACATATTTTTATGTTTCTATAATTATATTTGGGATAATATTAAGAACTATTTATATTTGGACAATTTTTGTACTTTATATTTTGGAGTTCTACAGGAGAGAATTGCAAAGGACTATTATTAAGAGCATTCAAAGGATTATTTGAACACTTTCCTGTTATCAAGTCGTTTTCATTGGATTATCTGGGCAATACACATTTTGGAGTCTGTGTTCCTGTGTCTGTGTCCTTGGGCTGTGGAGGAGGAGTGGATCCTTAGAGTTCCTTGGGACTGTGCCGTGGAAATCAGTTAAAAAAAAAGCCATTTGCTGGATAAACCTAAAAACCAGGATAGTATCAATCCTGTTGGGAGTAAGGAAGATAATCTTCTTTGGTGACAGTGTATCTATTTCTTTGGCTATGTATATATAGAAAACTGGAAACTTGAAAGTAGATTGACAAGCTTTGTGGTTTATTATAGAAGACTGAAGACTGAAGTGGATACTTTTCCTGGACAATATATATATATATATATATATTATAAAATGTTGGATACTCTTGTAGAGAAATGATTGGTTATTATTGATAGAATCTGTTTTTCTGTGCTGTTTGGTTTGGAATAAGAGATAACCTTTGAATACTAGTAGGTTTAAAGTGGACTAGTGATATGTTAAATTTGTGTCTAAGGGGTGTGCTAATGTATTAATGTATTAATTTGGTTAGAAGTAGGTATTAAGTATTATGTACTAGGTAAATTGATATTTGATAGACAGGGCTCCTGGTTGTAAAAAAAGAAAAGAAAAAAGAAAAGAAAAAAGTTGCATATACATAGACATATTTGATTTTGACATTCCGGTTGTAAATGCAATCTGATAAATTTGAAAAAATGATTTCAAGGGGGCAAGCTCAAAAAACGAACACATCCTCACAACTTCAAAGACGTGCTTCTATGGATAAGATCAAAAACCTGGATATTAGTCAGTTAATTTTAGAAAAAAATTGATAATCTGGTGACAAATTTCACACAACAACTGAGTGAATTCAAAAGAGAGGTGAGGCAAGAGATCCAGGCTGATTTAAAGGGGTTAAATCAAAACATTGATATGTTGCTGGCTGATGTCTAAAATATTAAAAAAAGGGTTGAAGTACTAGAATTTAAAAATGATAAAACTGAAATGCATTTTACTAAACTGGAATGTAAAAGAGAAGCAGATTTGGATGAAATTGCAATATTGGAACAAAAAATCCATGAGAAAACTGTGAAAATAAGAGGTTTAATAGAATAAAAAAAATGAAAATTTATTTGATAAACATGTTCCTCAAATTGCTTCCTTCCTCGGGAAAAATATGGAATTGTTTCAAGTTGAATTGGATAAGCTGTACTGGGTTAATTCTCCAGTGGCAAAACAAAGAGGACTGCCAAGAGATATAGTGGTTCACTTTGTAAGGAGGCAAACACGCGACCTTTTTTTTGTCAAAACATAATGAGACACCATTCTGTGTGGGTGGAACGGAACTGAAGGTCTTAAAAGATGTGCCAATTCATCTCTTGAAAAAGAGACGAAGCTATGTAAATTTAACAACAATGCTCAGAAGGGAAAAGATTAAATATTATTCAGAGATCCCAGAAGGTGTGATCTTCTGGTTGAAGAATAGGAGGGTAAGAATTTCCATGTCTGAGCAAGTGAATAATTTTTTAAAGCAATGTTTCAGTTCACGTAAAACTCGATCAAAGACAAGAGAAGATGAGAGGATAATGAAAGATGCTGTTGACACACAGGATGTTGCAGAGGAATTAGGTGCATGTGCTGCGGCTTTAAGTATAGATGATGTTAGACTAGGTGATGAAGAGGATGAAAACCTTGGAACAGACAGGGAAGGGTCAGAGGAAGAAGAGGAAGAGGGTGAAATTGAAGAAAGTATAAGTAGGAAGGAAAGGCATAGAAGTAGGGACAGATATTTTAAAAAAGGACCTCAGTAGCTGAACTTGGAGTAGAAGAATATTTTTTGACAATTAACTTGATAAATTAAAATTGAATAATTTGAAATTCAAGAATTATAAGCATTGTAATATAGAAGTGTGTGTCGTAGTTGGTTTATCAATTGGCAGTTAAATGGGTTCCGGCAAAATGATAAAAACGTTAACATGGAATGTACAGGGAATGAACACCCCCAGAAAAGAAAGAAAATTTATCATTATTTACAGAAACTTAAATTGGACATTTGTTGTCTTCAGGAGACCAGGATTAAAAAGAAAGATGCTAAGCACCTTAGATGTCCAAAATTGGGCATTGAATTTGTGTTAGCCTCCCAATTTAAAAAAAGGGGGGTTGTGTTATACCTCAAGTTATTTTAAATGACCCTGAAGGTCATTTCTTAGTTGTGGAAATTCAAGTTGATGGGGTTAAATATATGGTAATTGGCATTTACGGTCCTCTGATTAACAAAAATAAGTTCTACGAAAAATTGAGAATACAACTTTTAGATTTGGATTATGAAAATGTAATTTTGTTGGGAGATTTGAACGGGGTCATAGAACCAGAACTATATCGAGCTTCACGTAGACCCATAAAAAAGAAACATGGTAAACTCCCTAGGGAGTTTTTTGAGTTAACAGAAACGTTGAGCCTTTGTGATGCTCACAGATTTAAGAATGAGTCTGTTAAGGACTTCACGTTCTACTCCAATAGACATCAATCATTTTCCCGTATTGATATGATCTGGGTATCAGACTGTTAAAGTGAAGACATTAGCTAGAATTTGGTCCGATCATAACCTCGTGCAGATGGAATTAAAATTTGGTACTAGATTATATAATTGGAAATTGAATCTTAACATATTAAAAGACCAGAGAATTTGTGATGATGTTAAAAAACAAATAAGAAACTATTTTGATGAGAATTTGAATTGAGATACTCCCATACATGTGGTATGGGATGCACATGAAGCTGTAATTAGAGGTCTCCTGATTCAGAAAAATGTAGAGTGGAATAAGAAAAGAAGGGGAAAAGAAAGCAGTCTTAATAGGGAATTGAAAACTTTGGAGGAAAAATTAAGAGAAAGACCAGGTAGTAAAAAGATTCTCAAAGAAATTGGACACATCCAAAAACAAATATCAAATTTGACATTGGATCAAATTGAAAAATAGATTAGATTTGTTAAACAAAAATACTATGTTGGGGCTAATAAACCAGGAAGATTATTGTCATATATGGTGAGAAAAGAAAAATCGAATAGGACTATTTCTAAAATTAGACAAGGTACAGAGATAGTCTCGAAACCAAATCAAATTCAAAAGATTTTTCATAGACATTTCCAGGACATTTATAGAGATTCTCCCAAACATATTTCGGAAATTGAAAAATATTTGGAGACTATTGATATAACTAATCTGACTCAATCACAGAAAATGTCTCTTAATGGACCAATTACACAAAAAGAATTAGAAGAGGTGATAAAAAGGCTAAAAATCTCAAAATCCCCTGGCCCAGACGGGTTCATTAACGAATATTATAAGATATTTGCACCTCAGATATCCTCTCCATTGTTGCAAACGCTAAATAATATACTCACAGGGGAACTGCCTCAAACATGGAGCTCCGCAAATATTACGTTGATACCCAAACCGGATAAAGATAGATTAGACCCTAACAATTTTCGCCTAATATGTTTGTTAAATTCGGATTATAAAATATTTGTGGCAATACTTGCAAAAAGACTCAAAAGCGTATTAGATGATTGGATACACAAGGACCAAAATGGCTTTATCTCCAGCAGAAAAACTAAGGAAAATTTTAGGAATTTGTTAAATTTATTTGACATTCATCATAAAATTTTACATAAGAAATTGGCATTGGTTTTTCTGGATGCTGAGAAGGCCTTTGATAATATTAATTGGAGCTTCATGTTTTGAGTTCTTGAAAAAATTGAGGTGGGTGAAGTTTTTATCAACTGGATCAAAAAAATATATTCGAACCAAGATGCATATATTTTGATTAATGGAGATAAGACTGCGAAAATTAACATTTATAAAGGAGTAAGACAGGGATGCCCGCTTGCTCCACTTCTATTTATTCTTACTCTAGAGATTTTATTAATTAAAATAAGGAATGATATAACAATCACTGGAGTACAAATTCAAAAATAAACCTATAAAGTGCGGGCGTACGCCGACGATGTTGTCTTAACTTTAGCTAACCCGTCGGATTGTATTGAAACCCTTATGTGTATACTCAAGCAATATGGTGAAATGTCCAGATACAGAATTAATAAAACTAAAACTGCCATGTTACTTATAAATATCTCAAAAAAAGGAAGAAGAGAAGATGGTAGCAATATCTGGATTTCAAAATGTCAATAAAGTTAAATATTTAGGGATTTGGTTGACCGCTAAGAATTCAGATCTTTTTAAAAATAATTATCAAAAGATTTGGACGGAAATTAAAGAGGATATTAGAAAATGGAATAATTTGAAATTATCGTGGTTTGGTAGAATTGCGGTTGTTAAAATGTTTATTATTCCAAAATTAATATATTACTTTCAAAATATCCCCATTATTGAGAAAGATGAAATACTGAAGCGATGGAATAAATAAATTTTAAATTTTATTTGGGCAAAGAAAAAACGATTAAAATTAGTAACTTGCAAGACACTGTGGAAAGAGGTGGTTTAGCAATACCAAACTTAGTTTAGTATTATGATGCATGTGCATTGGAATGGATCTATGAGTGGCTTAGGTTAAGGTAAAAAAGGACACTAGATCTAAAAGGAGAGGACCTACAATTTGGTTATCATGCCTATTTATTTTATGGAAAGATTACCTGAGACCGAAATTTTAAGAACCATTACATCCGTAAAGCTTGCTGGAGAATATGGGTAAAATGCAGTAAAAAATGGTGTTCAAAAATCTCTTTATGGGCCTCCCTGGCAGAAGCGATTTTGTTAAAAGTTTTACATAGGGATGAGAACTGGGTTAAATATACAGATTTGACAACACTGGAAGATGGAAAATTAGTGTTTAAAACACAGGAAAAATTGATAGAAGAAGGGCACAAGGTAAATTGTTTTATATATAAACAGTTATTGGAGCGTTTTAAATTAGATTCTAAATTAGATCAAATTGGACCTGCAAATGAAAATTTTGAGAAGATTATTAGTGGATACCCGATAAAACTGATATCTAAATTCTATGCATTAATTAGAAATTGGGAATTAGAGGAAAATAGTATAAAGTATTATATGATTAAATGGGCCCAAGACCAAAACCAAACAATTAGATTAGAAGAGTGGGAACAAATTTGGAAGAAAAGATTTAAATACTCACTTAATGTGGACTTAAGAGAAAATCTATATAAGTCAATGCAGCGGTGGTATTTAACCCCACTACGTTTATCTAAAATGTTTAATAAATTTAATCCGAATTGCTGGAAATGCGAGAATGAAACTGGATCGTACCTACATATGTGGTGGAAATGTAGGTTGGCTAAGGAATTCTGGAAAACAATTAACACTGAAATAAGGGACGTTATGTCTATAAAGGTTTCCCTCAACCCAAAGATTTATCTATTAAGTAGTATTGAAGGTGAATTAGATGAGAAATATGGAAAATTACTTTTTTTTGACAACCGCAGTGAGAATGATTTATGCTAAATATTGGAGAAGAAAAGATATACCTCTTGTGGAGGAATGGAAAAATAAGATACATGAAATTTATAAAATGGAAAAGTTAACACATTTATTAAGTTTTTTTGTGGGTTTTTTCGGGCTGTGTGGCCATGTTCTGAAAGAGTTTCTTTCTGATGTTTCGCCAGCATCTGTGGCTAGCATCTTCAGAGAAATTTTTTTTATCTGAAAATGCTAGCCACAGATGCTGGCGAAACATCAGAAAGAAACTCTTTCAGAACATGGCCACACAGCCTGAAAAAACCCACAAAAAACCTATGGATGCCGGCCATGAAAGCCTACGACTTCACACATTTATTAAGGTTGAACACGTTAATAGATTTCCACAAGTTATGGAACCCTTGGTATCAATATGTGGAAAAAACTGTGATAAACAATAATGTATGAAATTTAACATTTATGGATTAACGAAATTGAGTTATTGTGATTTGTAGAGGGAGGGGAAGGTGAAGATGATGAGAAAAGATAGAGAAAGGAGGGTGAGAAAAAGTATGTCGCTATCACTTTATTGGTATTTAGTATTTGTACTTTACATATTTACATATTGTTAGAGATTTTGATAGAAAAAGCTTTATGTGTTTAATAATCAGATCTGGTTAAGGTCAATCTTTATTGGCTATAGTAAGTAATTTCTGGATGTCTTCATAGATGGGCATAAAGTAGTTATGGTATTTTTTCTTTTTTCTTTCTTTTAAATCCTCCCGAACTGCTTAGGAAGGAAAATTGCTTAGTATGTTTTAGTGTTTAGTTATTTAAATGTTTAGTGAATTGTCTGGTTATATGTGATTTGTTTGTTTGTAATGTCATGTAATGTTTGGTGTCAATGTTTATGTGTTTTTATTGCAATAAAACCTTTTTTAAAAAAGAAAAAAAGAAAACACTGTGTTCTATGCAAAGCAATCATGTGCAAGTTGTTTGCAGAATAAATAACCGATTACAGCATTTTCTGCTCAGAAAACAGTCCTTTCTGTGTTAAAAACAACATTTCAATGCAGAAATATCAATTCCTGTGAATAGCATGATGTTTTCATTGCAGAAAATGCAGTGATTGCATTTTGGTTCTTGGTTATTGGTTTTCAAATATTTTCTTGTAGTGGGAAGAAAACTGCCGAAATTACTCAGTGCTGCCATTCAGAAGAGACTAAGGCTGAAACAGATGGCCATAAAGGAGTGGTGTGATGCCACCCCTTTGAGCACCAGGTTGGGGCTGCAGCAACTGCACACCACACCCCCAACCCAGCTATTTGCTGGCTCAAAAAGAAGCAGCAGAAAGCCACTTATTTTTTGAGCTGGAAAAAGAGTGTCTTTTTTGCTGTGGCGGCAACTTTTCTCTGCTACTGTGGCATGCAGCATCTAAATGCCATGCTGCCAGAGCACCACAATGCTGCCCACCATCTAGGCAGGTGAGCAGTATGACACCAGCCTGGGGGGGGGGGCATGTTGGGGCATGGCCCCATGCTGCCCCCCAAATCAGCATATTGTGCTGTTTTGCTTCGGCCCTTAGTGAAGAATTATATCCCTAGGTGTGAAAGCTGGCCACTGAGGAAATCTGATATGAAGAAACTCAACTTATTTGAAATGTGTTGCTGCAGAAGTGTTCTACAGATACTGGGGACTGTTAAAAAGACAAATGAGTGGGTCTTAGAGAAATTGAGGCCTGAACACTCTTCAGAAACTTCTTTAGAAGCCAAGACAACTAAACTGAAGCTGTTATACTCTGGACATTTCATGAAATTGCATGAGTGATTGCAAAATACTATAATGCTTGGTGAAGAGGAAGGCAGTAGGAAAAGAGGGAGACTGCACTAAAGATGGGTTGATTCAACCTAGAAAGCCATGGTGCTGAGCTTGCAAGAGCTGAATGGTTGAAACAGTTGAAAGAGGATCTTGGAGGTATCTCATTCATAGGGTTACCACAAGTCAAAGTCATCTTGACAGAAATAAGAACAATAACAATAAAATCAGGGGTAATCATAACAACATATCTATGCTTCTTTGAGTGCCCATGCATGTTTTACTCACAGATAAAATGTATAAAAGGCTACAATGAGAGTTGTCAAAAAAAAAAGAGTTGTCAAAATGCAGTGTGCTACCCTCCCTCGTCTTGCCAATGACACTCAGATTTTTTTAAAACCCTTTAGAAGTATATTTTCCAACTCAATCCCCCTCTCCAACGACCGAGAAATTAAACCAGGAGAAGACAAGACACCAATTCTGGATGCCATTTCCTTCCTTTTTAATTTTTTATTAAATTATTATAATTATTTGTATTTTTGCTTGCTTGCTACTTCAGATCAAGTGTCAAAACTGACCAGTCTTTCCACAGTTGCTTAACACCTAAAATGTTGATCAGTGGATTTTAAAGAATAAGTGGCCATTTGAAGCAGAGTTTCCCTGTCCAGCCTAATGCTTTATAAACAACCTCACACACTAGATCTCTGAAGGGCACTGGAAATTAGGGTTTTATATATAGCTGACTTAAGTGGATAAATCAGACTCTCAAGACAAGTACTAAAAATAACATGACATTAGATGATGGAATACATTCTGAAATCTGAAGAGTAAAACAGCGAGGTCAAGTTTAAATAAGAGTGCCATCAAACTGATAAGGGCCATTTCTTAAGTGTTTCACCTGCTTCAAGGCTGACTATTTTAGTTTTGCTATATTTGTGTATGGGAATTGGAATTGATACCATTTTGTTTTACCTAAAAAAAGTCCTAGTCTATGGAGTCCCCCCCCCC
>CM034701.1:347971068-347988445 GCA_020142125.1 Phrynosoma platyrhinos
AAGGAATAGGGGCATGCTTCTCAAATTTGCAGATGACACCAAATTAGGGGGAATAGTTTATACCCCAGAAGACAGGATGAAAATTCAAAATGATCTTAATAGATTAGAAAGCTGGGCTAAAGCTAACAAAATTAATTTCAACACAGAGAAATGTAAGGTACTGCACTAAGGGCAAAAAAGAAAAAATGAAATGCATAGATATAAGATGGGAGACACCTGGCTTAATGAGACTATGTGTGAAAGGGGTCTAGGAGTCCTAGTGGACCACAAGTTGAACATGAGTCAACAGTGTGATGCCAATGCAATTTTAGACTGCATTAATAGATGTATAGTATTTAATCAAGGGAAGTAATAGTGCCACTGTATTCTGCTTTGGTCAGGCTCCACCTGGAATACTGTGTCCAGTTCTGGGCACCACAATTCAAAAAGGATATTGAAAAACTGGAGCGTGTCCAGAGGAATGGTGAAAGGTCTGGAAACCATGCCCTAAAATGGTGAAAGGTCTGGAAACCATGCCCTACGAGGAACAATTTAGGGAACTGGGTATGTTTAGCTTGGAGAAGAGATGGTTAAGAGGGGATATGATAGCCCTCCTTAAATATTTAAAAGGATGTTATATTGAGGAGGGTGTTAACTTGTTTTCTGCTGCTCCAGGGAACAGGACCCAGAACAATGAATGCAAGCTACAGGAAAAGAGATTCCACCTCAACAACAGGAGGAACTTCCTGACAATGAGAGCTGTTTGAGAGTGGAACACACTCCCTCAGAGTGTGGTAGAGTCTCCTTCTTTGGAGGTCTTTAAACAGAGGCTGAATGGCCATCTGTCAGGGATGCTTTGATTTTGAGTTCCTGCATGGCAAGGGGTAGGACTGGATGATCCTAGTGGTGTCTTCCAACTCTATGATTCTATGATTCTATTTTAAGCTTAAATTATTACATATTATTTTCCCTCTACTTTTGCACACAACAATCAAAATCCCCCAAGCCCCCACCCTTTTTCAATTGCAGCACCCCAACTCAGCCATTTTCTGGCTGGTGCAGAACAAGGTGAGCATCCAAAAAAGATGAGGGTTTGGGGATAGTTGGATGGTAGTTCTGGTCCTGAATTCCACCTGAATCCCCCCTTACCTACTACAGCAAAATGCAGCAATGGTGGATGTCTGCCTTCCCATGTGGTTCCATTGAGCTGGCTGGCACCACCAATGTGGGTGCAAATTGCTCCAAGATCAGACCTAGGCTGGGCATCTCATTCTGATCTTGAAGCCAATTGTGTCCACAGTGGTGGAGCCATCCAGCTCATGGATGCCCAGCTTCATTCTCACCTCAAAGCAACTCAAAACAACTCATGTCTGCAGATCAACTCATGTCTGCAGAGCAACTTGACAGGGATGCTCACAGGGCTGATGTTGGGAAGGCAGCCAATCCTTGTCACCACATTTTGCTCTAGGTTTTTAGAAAAAAACTGAAGCAAAAGATAAGTCTTTTTAATGTGAAACAAGGTTTGCAAATGTCAAACAAAGTATGAGCATTGTGTAAACAGCCTGGATCCAATTCAGGTTTTGGGGGCTACCTGGTGTCGATGGAATTCAGCTAGCCCAGCGAGAATTAGTGGTATATAGATAATGTAGACAAGCCCACATCTCATAGCTATGTCTCCAGATGCAGGATTGGTGCCTTTATTTTAAAGTGTTTTGCATCAACTAGGATCCAAAATACACTGCAGAAATAATCCATTTTGAGACTGCTTTAACTGCTCTGGCTCAGTGCTAGGGAGTTCTGGGAATTGTAGTTTACTAAGGCACCAGAGCTCTCTGACAGAGAATGCTAGATGTCTCACAAAACTACAATTCTCAGAATTTCCAAGGAATGTATTTAGCCAGGGCAGTTAAAGTGGTCTCAGACTAGATTATTTCTGGAGTGTGTTTTGGACTCATGTATTCATTACTATAGTTATGTAATACTGTTCAGGGTTGGAGAAAAGACAGACAAAAATGACAGTTCATTTCTTTCAGATGCTTCCCTTTGTTTACTTAAATATAGTTTAACCTAGTACCTCTGAAGCATGAAGGCCAGGTTGGTAGCAGGCACTGTCTTTTTTTCTGAACACTTCTGTTCATTACTAATGGGTCTTAAATGAATTAAAAAGTTGTCAAAATTATGAATAGTGAGGAGTCCTGAATGCTAAAAATCTTTCTTTGCTACACTTCAGTATGATTACATAAAACAGGATTTGGGGAAAATAAAATAAACCATAGACACTGAAGTTGGCAGCTAAGGTCTATGGGGTGGGGGGATACAAGTTATTTTTCTTTTAATAAATATTGGTGTTTATTACTTTATTACCATTATAAGATCTGCCAATCCAGGTTCATTTCAAAAAGGTACAATATTCAAAATATATTTATTATCTTCGTGTGTCTCAAAAGTCTTCTTAAGGAAATTCACCAGTGGAATACTGTAAAACAAGGTTTCTATTCTTCATATGGAGATATTCATACCAACAGCATTTCATTCCCTGAAATCTGAGTAATGAAACACATACAAGAGGTGAGTTCTTGTGATTGTCACAGTAGCAAGATAGGTGTTTGGTCTTGATAATTTTGGAAAGGGACGTAAGGGAAATTTGAGTTTAAGCCTACTAGACAATAATATGGCAAATCATGATCACCATGTTGGTACTTAGAAGAGCTCTTCCCAATTTCCTTCCCCTCTCTGCACCCAAAATTGCTGGAGATGGGGCTCGTGTACAAATCAAACTTTCTCCTGTTCAAGTGCCATTCACCGAGAGACTTGTATCTGGAGATTCAGGCTGTATCTGCACTATAGAAATAATGCAATTTGATACCACTTTAACAACTGAATGCTGTGGAGTTTTAGGATTTGCAATTTGTTATAGCACCAGAGCTATCTGATAGAGAAGGCTAAATATCTCATAAAACTACAAATTCCAGAATTCCATAGCATTGAGCCATGTCAATTAAAATAGTATCAAACTGTATTATTTCTGCAGTCCAGATGCCCATCCAGGGAAGTGTAGTGATTATATAATACATGAGGAAATGCCTTGAGCTGTTGCAAGCTAACAGACATCCACCTTGGATACAAGAGTTTTTCCACTATTGTTGGCTATTTTCTACATTTTAAGAGTAATTTAAAAAAAAGAATTGGAGGAGGTAGAGATCATATGCTCAAGCATGCCCACTACACTTGTCCTCCTCAGATATAAATGTCATGTGTTCTAAAATCAATGAATAGTGCTACATTTATTGATCCATAGCTATGATGAAAATAGAAATGTAGAAAAGCTCTCCTCCATTTCTGATTGATTTAGATGTTGTGAGAAGAGTAAAAGTAGTACTGTTAGTAAAACAACTAGAGATGGATAAATGATTCAGTTTCACTTAGGGGCGAAACAGACCAGCACAATACGCCAGCATGGGGGTGGTGTGGGATGTGACATTTAAATGATACACATCCCAATGCTGTCCCCAGCCAGCGTCGTGCCAGCCACCTGAGCACACAGTGGGCAGTGTTGTGGTGCTCTGGTGATGAAGCATTTATATACCGGATGCTGCAAGAGTGCAGAAAAGCCATGGTGGTGGCAGAAAAGCCAGCTTTTTGCTGGCTCAAAAAAAAAAAAAAAAAAAAAGCAGCTTTCTGCTGCTTCTTTTTGAGACGAAAAATAGCTGGATCAGGGCCATAGTGTGTGGTTGCCCAACCCCGATCTAGCGTTCAAAGGGGAAGTGTCAAAGCCACCCCTTCAGGGCTGTCTATTTTGGCCCTTAGTTTCACATTTAATCTTTTTTTTTTAAACTTATTCTTTCCATGCCATGTATGAAGAACCCATGAAAGATAGTGTACATTTTAGTAATTTTTTTTTTTACCAAAAACACCTGAACACATTTTTCTGCCATCTGTCCTTGAGAAATTCCAGAATGAAAAGAACAACATTGGACCTACTTGCAGTGTAGCTACTGAAGTAAAGGAGCCTACCAGGAAAAAAGAAGTAGCAAACATATTTTTTCCCATATTCATTTGGTGGAAAAACAGGAAACTGCTTTCTTAGTGACTCCCTCCAGGTGTTAGAACTCCTTTCTATGAGAGGGAACAATGGCTTCTTCCTAGACCTTTCACTGGCAAGTAAAAACGTTTCTATTCCCACAAGCTTTTTAGGGATTGATACCAAGGGCTTTTAATGGTATCATATTTTAATGGTGTCCTGTTCTAATTATTATTTATATCTTTCAACTGTAAACTAATTTGTTTTAAAGGGCTTTAATTCTTATTTATTTATGTAAATATGCATATCCTGCCCTTTATCCAAAGATCTCAGGACAGCTTACAATAAAATTAGCTTAAACCAAGGGTCCTCAAACTAAGGCCCATGGGCCGGATCCAGCCCACAGAGGACTTTTATCCAGCCCGCACCTCGTCACCCACCAAGCCCCGCCCCCAGTCAAGGGGCAGGTCGGGAAGAGAAAGGCCGCAATGTGAGTGAGCGTGCAACTTTGGCCGCCATTTTGTTTGAGAACCAACATCTTAGGAGGAGGGAGGTGGTTTTTTGCCATCTGGGGCTGAGAGAGTATGGCCTGATCAGGTAATCCAGTGCCTTCGAGTCATTTCCAGCTTATTTTGACCCTCTCATGGGGTTTGCTTGGCAAGTTTCTCCAGAGGAGGATTTCCATTACCATCTGAAACTGAGAGTGTGTGACCTGCCTAGGGTAATCCAGGGCCTGAGTCATTTCTAACTTATGGTGACCCTTATCATGGGTGTTTTCTTGGCAAGTTTCTTCAGAGGAGAGTTGCCATAGTTATCCTCTGAGGCTGAGAAGGTGAGAAGTCAAGGTCATGGGTTTTTTGGGGGGCTGGTGGTTTTTTGTTTGTTTGTTTGGGTGTTTGTTTTTTTTTGTTGTTGTTGTTTTTACTCTGGCCCTCCAATGGTCTGAGGGATGGCGAACTGGCCTGTGGCTCAAAAAGTTTGAGGACCCCGGCTTAAACCATAGATAATCAAAAATGTTTAAATGATTAAAATATATATAGTGTGTGTGTGTGTGTGTGTGTGTGTGTGTGTTAGAACTGCCCTTGAGTCTGCCCCAGTTCATGGCAACATTGTGGATGAGACATCTCCAAGACCCCCTGTCCTCCACTGCTCTGCTTAGGTCCTGTAAATTCAGGCCCATGACCTCCCTGATTGAGTCTAGCAATCTAGCATGTGATATTCCTCTCTTTCTGCTGCCTTTTTTTCTAAGGAGCTATGCCTTCTCATGATGTGGTCAAAGTATGACAGCCTCAGGGCCTGCCAGAAATGATGCAGCTTGAGTCCACTTTAACTGTCCTGGCTCAATGCTAGGGAATCATGGGAATTGTCGTGTTTTTTTTTTTTTTTCCTGAGATATTGAGCCTTCTCTGTCAGAGAGCTCTGGTGCCACAATAAACTACGGTTCCTATTATTCCCTAGCATTGAGCCAGGGCAGTTAAAGTGGTCTCAAACTGCATTATTTCTGGCTGTCTGTCAAGGCCCTTAGTTTCATCATCTTGGCTTCTAGGGAGTGTTCAGGCTTTATCTGATCAAGAACCCCTTTGTTGGTCTTTTGTCTGTCCACAGTATTCTCAGCACTCTTCTTCAGCACCACTCCTCAGATGAGTTTATTTTCTTTCTGTTGGCCTCCTTCACTGTCCAGCTCTACACATAGTAATAGGGAACACAATGGCTTGAATAATTCCAACTTTAGTGCTCAGTTGTATATCTTTGCACTTTATCTTTCATGGCTTCCCTTCCCTTTCCTAGTTTTCTCCTGATTTCTTGACTGCAATCTGCATTCTGATCAATTTTTGATCCAAGATATGAGAAGTCTTTACTTATTGTGATTGTCTCATTATCTAGGTTAAATTTATGTAAATTTTCATAGTCATTATTTTTGTTTTCTTTATGTTCATCAATAAGTCTACCTTTACACATTCATCTTTTACCTTTCTTAGTAATGGTTCTAAGTCTGCTAGTATTTTCTGCTAGTAGTATGGCATCATCAGCATATCTTGGATTATTGATATTCCTTCCTCCTGTCTTCACACCTCCTTATTCTAAGTCTAAACCTGATCCTCTTATGATAACTTTTGCATTCAGTTTAAACAAATAGGGTAACAGTATGCAGTCTTGTAGTTTAAATATAATTCTTTGATATGTTGTTACCTCTCTCTTCTTAAATGATTTTAGTTGTTTTTGTTTTATTTTTAAGGTGTCTTGCATCCCAGTATTGTGAAAAAGGTGAGGTATAAATGAATTAACAAACAACAACAACAATTCTGTACCTCCAATGTGGCTGAACACACAGATATTAAAAATTGAGAGCTGAAAGACTTAAGACTTAAAAATGCAAAACCCTGGGTCTGGTTGAATGAGTTCTTCAATTTCGCATGTTCATCTTCTTTCCATCCTTCTTGCCTTCATTTGAAATCTTCCATCCCAAATATGAATAAATTCATAATTTTGGTAAATTCTTATCAAAATGAAACAGAAGTGCCATGCCCTTTTTTCCTTACTCTGGATCATGAGAAGATCATGTTTATGGATGAATTATTCTGAAGTCTCACAAGGTGTGTACAATTATGTAAATTCCTATTAAACATATCTATGATTAATGAAGTGTACTCTGTGCACAGCTTCCTTGGAAGTTGGAAGCTTTTGTTGTTGTTAACTACCCTTGAGTTGATCTCAATTCATGGCAACCCTATGGATGAGACATCTCCAAGACCCTCTGTCCCCCACTGCTCTGCTTAATTCCTGTAACTCCATACCTATGACTACCTAGAATCCATCCATCTAGCATTCGGTCTTCCTCTCTTCCTCCTTCCCTCCACCTTTCCCAGCATTATTGGTTTTTTCCCCAAAGTGTCCTCTTTTCTCATGATGTGTATGAAGTAAGACAGCCTCAGTTTGGTCATCTTGGCTTCCAGGGAGGTTTCCGGTTTGATCTGCTCTAGGACTCATTTGTTTGTCCTTTTGACTGTCCATGGGATCCTCAGCACTCTTCTCCAGCACCACATCTCAAAAGAATTGATTTTATTCCTATCATCTTTCTTAACTGCTCAGCTCTCACATCCATACATGACAATAGGGAATGCATTGGCTTGTATGATTCTAACTTTTGTGCTGAGCTTATATCTTTGCATTTTAGAATATTTTCTAGTTCTTTCATAGCCACCCTCACCATTCTTAATCTTCTTTTGATTTCCTGACTTCAGTTCCCATTTCTATCAATATTTGATCCCAGGTATGGGAATTCAGTCACTTAAAACAAAACAAAACAAAACATTCTTCTGTTGATAGGATTGTGCCACAAATAACATAATGTCTCATTTACTTCATATTCATCTGCTGGCTCCAATTCAATTCAAAATCCATTGACTTTACAAGGGGAGTGGAGATCTGGGAAGAAGGCATAAGTGATTTTTGCATGAGCTTCAGTCCTATCTGGCTCTTGCTACAATTGCGTTATTAATCCCCCCCCCCCCGCACATTGAGGATCCCTATGTGCGCTTTTCTTCATTTCCACTTAACCTCACCTCCCTGCCTTCTCTTCTTCTCCCCACTCTCTCCTGCCAAAGAAGGAATTACTACCTTCTCATCAGTAACCAGCCATTCTTTCTTTGGCAAGGGGTGGTGGTGGTGGCATGGAGAAGCCTGTTTTGAGAAAAGAGCCAATAGCTCCTTCTCTTCTCAGTACCAGATGTAGAATGTTTATGGATGTTCAATGACAGGGAGTGAAGAGAGTAATGCCCAGTCACACTATGTGGGATCATCAAGTTCTGAATTACCCTGGGAATGACCTATCATTCAATAATGGGCTAATAGTGCTATTCATGGGATTTTCCCATTCATTAAAAGCACAGATTGGCTGCACAATAGCTACTGCCAAGCCATAAGGTTGTGCAGTGGGATACCATCATTGCAGTTAAAATCCTGCTTCTATTCCACTATTTAGGAACAATGCAATAATCTCCACAGACCCAGGAATTTTCTGTGAGGCACTCAAATTCGTACTCTCAAAATTTTTCATAAACATATGAAATGGTGGTAAACTAATATAGTTCACCTGAAGCTGGAAAAAGTTAAATGAGTAATCTTTACCTCCCCCCTTTGAAAAACAACAACTGATACTACTTTTTATGAACAATTTGTTAAGCTGTTTGTAATTATTATTGCTTTTATTGGAATATTTCACAGTTCAATTTTCAAGTATGAATGTCATCTTGAAGACTGTATAAAGTAGAGAATTATAGTCTTAAAAATGTTAGTTCCATAAATAAATGACTGAATGAATACTTGATAATCTAACTAGGGAAATAACTGCTGTCTCTGCTACATTTATATTGTGATCTATAGGGATTTCAGAGTACCTTAATTTGTGCATGTGGGAGCTATTCTGTGCAAAGTTTCTTGACAGAGCATATGAATTGGATCAGATTAATTAAAATATTTTAGAACCTCCATGAGTTTGCTAGAATGTATTACTACAGTACAAACTGCTCCCTCAAGGTTACCAGAGCCCAGATATTATGATACTCCATTCATACAGGGCTATAATATATAACTTCATTTATTGTATGCCACATTTTATATGCTACTGAACATGGACAACTTTTGGTTTATTTCCAAGATTCACATTTTGTTTTGTTTTTAAAAGTATAACCTTCCTCTCATGTAGAAAATAAAGTATAGCCAACTCTCATCAGGATACTGGATTAACCTAAACCTTCAAATAATGTTACTTGACTTTGGTCTAAACTGCACTGCAAAAATAATGCAATTTGACAACACTTTACCATGGCCCAATACTATGGAATGCTGAGATTTGTAGTGGTACCATGGCACTCTTTAGGCACCAGCAACTGAAAGGAACATTTCAATTCGGAGCATAATACGGAGAGAAAGTAGAGATCCTGATCCCTTTGAAATGAAATGTTGGATGTGGATGCAACTTTGAACTGCAGTGTACTGAATTAAAAATTATAAAAGAAGCAAAGGTGAAGGTGGCTGGTAAGTGACGAGAAGAGTTAGGAGGAGGAGTAGAAAGGAAAGAAGAAATGGAAGGAATGGAAGAGAGTAGAGAAAGTGAACAGAGAGTGAGAAGGAGAGTGAGGAGAATGAAATGGAGCAGAACACCCAAAGTGGGGAGAGCACTGCATTTGAACACATGATAATTTTGAATTCAGCAAGAGCAATGGCAGTAAAGAGCTATGCAGACTGGCAAAAAGAGCCAGCGTTTCAGTGGTTTGGGGGTGTGGCAATTGTCCACCATCTGCCCTGACTCCAAACCCAGTACATCACACTGTACACCACAGGAGTGGAGAAGAGCTGCAGTGGCAGTAAAAGGGGTGCCTTTTCCCAGTGCAAAAAGGAGTGGCCATGGCCCCAATCCAGTGAGCAAAGGGGCAACACAGAGCTACTCCTTCGGGATAGCCTGTTTCACCCCTATGTCTCACTGAACTCAAAGCAGCCTACTCCTCAGAATTTCAGTCTAAATTAGGTAATATATAATTAACAATTTTTAGGGTGAAGGAAAAAAAACTGATTGTATGTTTGTTTAGCAGTAAAGTCTGTTTATAATGTCTCAGATTTCAAAAGTAAAACATCATGTAATTTTGATAAAATTTCTTAAACTGGTATAGGGATATTCAGTGTTCTTTAAAATGTTAATGACACTGGTATGGGGGTATTTGAAGGACTATACTTTCCTGTACAGATCTGTCTGTGTTCTGAGGTCTTCTGAGATGGTCCTACTGTCTATCCCACCCTCTTCACCAATACATCAGGTGGGAATGGGTCTAACTGCCAGATATTGTCCATAATATCTGAGAACAATAAAAAGGACAACAAAAAGGGAAGAAGAAGAGATCTATTTCACAAGATTTGGGAAATCAAAGGAAAATTCAAACCAAGGACTGGGGTGATCTATGACAATAAAAATAACATAATTCAAGACCAGGAGGGAATAAAAAGATGTTGGATGCAATACACAAAAGAATTATACAAAAGACATGACAAAAATGAAGGATACATGGAATGAAGAACCATATGAAGACGAACCCCAATCCTAAAAAGTGAGGTGGAAACTGCAATAAGAGAAATAGTGAAAAACAAATCACCAGGAACGGATGATATTCCTGCTGCAATCCACACTGAAAGAGTCAACTCTAGTGCTAACCAACATCTAGGGCTAATCAACAGATATGGAAAACAAAATGATGGCCAACAGATTGGAAGCAATCAGTATACATCCCCATCCACAAAAAGGAAGACACAAGAGACTGTAGCAACTATAGAACCATAGCACTGATCTTTCATACAAGCAAAATCATGCTCAAAATTCTGCAACATAGACTCAAACCATACATGGAGAGAGAAATCCCAGAAATCCAAGAGGGGCTCAAGAAAGGAAGAAGCTTGAAGGACCACATTGCAAACCTCACCAGGAAATTCCAAAAGAAAATCAGCATGTTCTTTATAGACTATAGCAAAGCCTTTGTCTGCAAAGACATGAAAGGCTATGGAATGCTCTTAAGGACATGGGAGTGCCAACACATCTGATAGTCCTGATGAGGAATCTGTACTCAGATCAAGAGGCTACTATCAGAACAGAACACAGAGAAACAGAATGGTTCCTAATTGGCAAAGAAGTCATCCTTTCACCATATCTGTTCAACTTGTATGCAGAACATATTATAAGAAAAGCTGACTTGGACAAAGAAGAAGGAGAAGTGAAAATAGGAGGAAAGAATATGAACAAACTACGATATGCAGATGACATCATTGTACAGAAAACCTCACAGACCTGGAACACCTATTAAGGAAGATCAAAGAACAAAGTGCTAAGGCAGGGTTTATGTTGAACTTAAAGAAAAAAATAATAATGACCACTGAGGAACTTCGCAAGTTCAACATAGACAATGAAGAAATAGAAATAGTAAAAGAATTCCTATACCTGGGATCAAACATTAATTGGAATGAGGACTGCAGTCAAGAAATCAGAAAATTAAGAATGGTGAGGGTGGTTATGAAAGAACTAGAAAATATTGAGATGTAGTGCTGGATAAGAGTGCTGAGGATCCCATGGACAGCCAAAAGGACAAACAAATGAGTCCTAGAGCAGATCAAACCAGAAACCTCCCTGGAAGCCAAGATGACCAAAATGAGGCTTTTGTACTTCAGACACATCATGAGAAGAGATGACACTTTGGAAAAAGCAATAATACTGGGAAAGGTGGATGGAAGTACGAAGAGAGGAAGGCCACATGCCAGATGGATGGATTCCATGAAGGAGGTCACAGGTATGGGATTAAAGGATTTAAGCAGAGCAGTATAGGACAGAGGGTCTTGGAGATGTCTCATCCATAGGGCTGCCATGAGTTGAAATTGACAGCAGTTAACAACAACAAATTGTTCATAATATTTGTTTGACTTGATATTTATTTCTTGATACTAATGTGATATATTTCCAAGAAAATTTGCTCCCTTTCATTCTCTCTCTCTCTCTCTCTCTCTCTTTCTGTGTCAATTCATGTATATTCCTATTTTTATTATTATCATGTATCTTATTTTATTGAGTTTTATTGCCTTAGATTTATGTTGTCTTCAAAATTCATCTTGTGTTTTCTTTGGATTTTGCTATATTTCATATGAATTTGTTTATTTATGAACTTTATTTCTATCTACCTTTCCTGTAGCTCAAATGGGGTTAATTATCTATTCCATGTATATGTTTTCTGTTGTACATTTTATTTTATTTAATGTAAGTTATATTAATATGTCTCTGAAAATAACAAATATTATTTAAATGAGATTCAAAATAAAGTTAATTTTCTTACCAATATACTTAAATTAATATGAGAAGCATAAAGAGTCCGAAGACTTAACTGCCTGTGGCAAATCTAACCTGTGTACGAACTTAATACTTGAGAGGAGCGACTGACTCTTCAAGATCTGTGGATCATGATTGAGAAATTCAATTTGACAAGCACACCTGAGATCCAAACAAATTATATTTTGAGGGAGGAGGGAATATTGATTATTTGAATTCACACTCCCAAAATCTTCTCATATGCAAAGGTAACATTAAAATGTCATCTGTTTGACCCAGGCAAGTAGGACAAACTTTTAATTTCTCCTATTATAGCTAGGATTTCCTCAGTGCAGTTGGGGGGGGGGGGAAATCAGTCAACTCAATGCTACTGTATCATGATACCCTGCTGATTTCAAATGCCACATCCTGCTGTGTTTTACAGCTTATACAGACTCCAAGGGCAAGTAAGAGGATAAGAATAAAGATGATCTAATGTATAACGAACACATACAGGACTGTGGAACTCAACCAAACAAAATCCAGTTGATGGATGGCATACAGCATCCCTCTTCATTGCAAAAAAAAAAAAAAAAAGCCCACTTAAAATGCTGTTCACATAAACACAAGTCATAAAGTAAACCATCTTTCATGGCAGTAAAGGACTCACCATCGTAGAGGTATATCTCAACAATTTATACTTCAGATGATTCCTGAAAAATATGCTGCAATAAATATGCATCTATTTATACGCACATCATTATACTGCATGTGTAATCAGAAGAACATTCAATAAGAGGTTTATTCACATGGACTTGAATTCATAGTGGCTGTGATTACTTATTTGAAAAATTTAGTCATGCTAGAATCTGGCTATCATGACCTATCACCTCCAAATTAGATGGAAATATCCTGGAAGAAGAAAGAAGACCAATATAGGCCTTGGGATATGTCAGGGCCAGGAGATATCCCAGTAGACTTTTCTTCATGGAAACTTTGTTACAACAGACAGGAAGACTGAAATGTTGAGATCAGCCACCATTGGAAGATGATGGGCAGCAGAGGGCTTCTCTTCACAAGCTCTGCTTTCAAAAGATTAGCCCTGAATGAATTGGTTGTGGGATCATGGTTTCAAATGAAACATTCCAAAATGGTGGCAGCGGCGGTGGCAGGACCAGCCACAGGCTGGTCCCAAGGCCTCTGCAGGCTACACTTGGCCTGTGGGCCGTAGGTTGCTGACCCCTGTTCTAGGGAATGTGATTCCAACATCCAAACTACTGGATGCTATATCACTATCACATTGCCACTAAAAATTGGTGGTGGCCACTGTAGCTAACACAGTTTTGTGCAGCTGGTGTTAAAATTTGAAACCATCTGTATTCACTATTTGTAGTATAGAATGCCCTTCTGCTAAAGGGCCTGCTGGTTTGTAGATCATATCATTTTGGAAGAATACATCCATGTTATAGTAGAATGCAATTCAAGCATGAATAGTTTCTACAAGATTACAAAAAGAAATTGTGCTTTTCTTTTTCAAGCCTTTTCTTGAAAAATAAATTTGGCTCAAAAATTCATAGTGTTGAGGGGTTTTCCCCCCCAAATAGATTGTATTTTGCAAAGCAAAAAGCAAAGCAGCTTCATTTATATACCGCTTCATATAGCGCATGGGATGTCTAAGCGGTTTACAACTGTGAGCTGATTGCCCCCCAACAATCTGGGTACTCATTTTAGCGACCTCGGAAGGATGCAGGCCTGAGTTGAGCCTCAGCCCTGGCTGGTATTGAACTCGCATCCTTATGGTCTATGAGTGAGTGGCTGCAGTACAGGCATTTAACCACTGCGCTACCAGGGCTTTTGTACAAAAAGCAAGGGTTTTTGCACAAACAATTTTTAAAAAGTTCCAAAATACAGGAAAAAATATTGTAGAAGCTGGCTATTTTCTCAATGGGGTGTCTTGATAATTAGAAAATTGGCAAGCATTCTTCACATGTTCAGGCTTGAACCTCACCACTGCTTGGACAACCAAATAAGCTCAATTGTTTTGCAGCTCTGTCACAGTTTCGCTTCCCAAAGCTAAACTGCTCTTGCTTGTGATAGCAATGGTCTTTTGTTTCACTGATAAGTGCTTTTGCTCTACCTGAAACCATCTATTTACCAGAAAAACAAAACTCCTTCATGAGTTGAACAGAGAGAAGATGCCACAGAGCAGTTGTATAATCCAATTCTTATTTGGACCCATCTACACAACTCCTAGTGGGCAAGGACCCTCTGTATTGCAAAGAAACGTAAAAGCTCTGCTACATTAATTTTAACAAGTAACCGAAGAGGCTTTCTCTGTTGGGATGTTATGAATGACTGGGCTGTAAAAAATATATTAGGCCAATTAGACATCTGTTGTTTCCAAGGGTTTAAAGTGTATTGCCATTTGGCCTTCTTCCTATTTCCTTCACATCAGAGGCATGTGGCATTATTTTTATAGTTACCTTCTTTTCTGTATCTCAACTTCTATTAAGCTACAGTTTATCTGAAATAAAAAGATTTCTCATGGTTGGGAACTTTTAATCTCTCCCCTCCCAAACTGCATCCAATAATTCCATTTGTTCTGATTGTCTCTGGCCTTAGCCCTAAAATCATTAGCTGTAAAGCAATCATGAGATTTACTGAGTGTAAACTGAACAACATGTTAAAATATCCACCAGTAATGACACTGGACATCATCATAAATAAGTCTTCCACTTATTCTTTTACACATAGATGAAGTCACATCACCAGCACTTGTATCCCTAACCCTATAATTTCATATGCTGAGCAAAAGCTCTGCATGGGAAACAAACTCATTGGGCTGAAAGACAATTTGAGGTTTCCAGTAACAGAGCTTGTCCCTAGAATCATTTAGCCACTGAACTGGAGAATTGCATTACTGTGAGGTAATTTAAGTTTTCCAGGGCTTCAACCCTTTTTAAAGAAAACAAAAATATACAAATATGAAAGCTAAACCTGTTAGAGTCTGGATTTCATGAGAAGAATAGCGTAAATGTGACTTTGCCTAACAATGCTTCCATAAAAAACTAAGACTGACTCAAAAACAACAAGCATATACCTTGTAGTTTAACAAACAATGAAGGCTTTAATATATATTTACATTTTTAAAAAAACCCAACTAAATTCTAATCTAACTAGTAATGGTTCAGGTAAAGAGAGAAAATTTCACCATCTGCCAGAGCAGGAAGATGGGAACAGCACAGTTGTGAATCTTGAGAGAAAAAGCAGTTATTCTAAAAGAGGGAGTGACCTAAGTCAAATGATTAGTTTGAATGAGAGAGAGAGAGAGAAGGGAGGAGTTTCTAAGCAGGAATCTAAAGATTTTCCAACAATCCCCTTTTCTTTCTCTTGGATCAACATCAAAGTTTTTCATTCCTTCACATAGTCTCTGGAACTGATCTCTTGGTAGAGGTTTAGTAAGAATGTCTACAATCATCACTTCAGTGTTGCAGTACTCTAACTGGACAAGTCCATTTTGACACGTCTCTTGCACTTTGTGGAATACAATGTCAATATTCTTCTTGAACGACTTTCCAGTCTTAGAAATCATGATGCAGCTTTAATTATCTTGCATAAAAATGGTTGGTTTGGGCTCTGTTATCCCAAATCCAGAAGTAAGTTGTGCAGCCATTGATTTCATCACATGCTTTTGCTGAAATGCACTCAGCACCAGTAGAACAATCTGTAATTATGGATTGCTTCTTACCTGTCACGTTTACAGCTCCTCCACCATAGAAGATCAGGTTTACACTGACTGATTTTCTGTCTGCCAGATCTGCAGCCCAGTCTACATCCATATAGGCAATCAGTTGTGGTTGGTTACAGGCTGGCAGCATCAGTCTGTAATTTGCTGTTCCTTTTAAATATCTGACAACTGTCTTCACTGCAATGAAATCTCTTTCAGTAGGAGAGTTGATTATTCTGCATAAGATACTAACAGCATTTGCAATGTCAGGTCAGGTGAAATTGGTTATGTATAGGAGTTTTCCAACAGCAGTCCTGTACTTCTCCATTTTTCAAAGGTTCAGATTTCTTAATGTCCTTCAAGAATCCTACTTCCATTAGAGTTGGCATAGTATTTGCACCCTTCAGGCCAAGACAGTCTAAAAGGTCCATTATCTTCTGCTTCTAATTAAAGAAGAAACCTCCATCACTGCTGCTTTGATTTTTTACTCCAAGATAGTATGAGATGTATGCCAAATTTTAGATATCAATTTCTTTCTTGAGATTCTGGATTAACTCTTCATTATCTGCTTTATCCTCACTGCACAAGATCACATCATCAACATAACTTTTGATATGTCCATTTATTATTTCTGAATCTCTTGTACACACATTTGTCAATAGTGCATGGAATGAACCCCTCTTTGATAAGAAGCTGGTTCAGTTTCTCACTCCATGCTCTGGTGGCCTGTTTTAAACCATAATTGCTCTTTTGCTATTTGTATACAAGATGTTCTTTTCCTGAAACTTGGAATCATGGACGCTGATCTATAAATAGTTGTTCATAGAGATCACCATAAAGAAAAGCTGTTTGGATGTCCAGATGTCCAGATGCAACAGCTAGGAGAGTTCTGGTGTGTGTGTGTGAGAGAGAGAGGAGACTCCTCCAGCAAAGCTTTCATTAATAATAATAATAATAATAATAATAATAATAATAATAATAATTTTTATTTGTATACCGCCCTATGGCGAACCAATCCGGGCGAAGAACAACAACAATAAAATACATACAATCTAAAACCATATAATTCCCTCCTCCTCCCTTAAAAAGTTATTAAATCAATCTCAGTTAAAACAATGGCATTAAAACCAACAGTATGAAATTTATAATTACAAATTTATAAGTACAGTACAACAACTCCTGCTGGGGGAATTACAGAATATTTGTTAAAAGAGATCTTAAGGTCTCAAGATCTCAAAGCCTTGAAGTCTCAAAGTCTCGAGGCCGGGTGATTTAATCTGGGAAGGCCTGCCGGAAGAGATCTGTCTTGACAGCCTTTTTAAAGCTGTCCAGAGATGTCAATAGAGGGATCTCATCTGGCAGGCTATTCCAGAGCCTGGGAGTGACAGAAAAGGCCCTCTGGGAGGTAGCCGCAAGCCTAGATTTTTGAGGCTGCAGCAAGTTCCTCCCAGAGGACCAGAGAGCATGGGGAGCATTGTATGGGAGGAGGCGGTCCCTGATATAGCTTGGGCCCAAGCCATTTAGGGCTTTAAAGGTGATAACCAACACCTTGTACTGGGCCCGGAAACCAACAGGCAGCCAGTGGAGGGACCTCAAAACCGGAGTGATGTGATCCCTCCTAGATGTTCCCGATAGAAGCCTGGCTGCCATATTTTGAACCAACTGCAGTTTCTGAACCAAGCACAAGGGTAGCCCCATGTAGAGCACATTACAGAAGTCTAGACATGAGGTTACCAGCATGTGCACCACAGTTTCAAGATCCCTAACTTCCAGAAAAGGGCACAACTGGCATATCAGCCGAAGCTGATAACAG
>CM034701.1:348011205-348022342 GCA_020142125.1 Phrynosoma platyrhinos
CAACTCTATGATTCTATGATTCTATGATTCTATGATTCTAAGTACTTCTGATTGTCACAGCTTTGCTCGCTGGTCACCTTAAGATGAATTGGGGGCTGTTGACTGTTAAGGTTGGCTGTGACTAGGTAGGATTAGTGAATACAGAGCAGTTATAGCTTCATAACTTTAAGTTACAAATTCATAACTGCATTACTGAATACCAGCCTCAATAAACAACAACAAACAGTTGTCAAACAACAAATTTCTCAACTTGTGATACATAAATTTGGCAAATGTATTTTACATGACTAGCATGAAAAACCAGCTCCAAACATGAGAAGAAGGAAGCCAGAGGCCCATAGCACATTTTACAGAGTTATATCCTCATCCAAGATCTTTTGGGCTGTAAACCACATCAGCTTTGTCCAACACAGACAGTGATTAGGATTTGTCACTCAAAATCTTGGGATTGCACACCATCAAACCACAGTTCTGTATAATGTCAACAATTATTTCCATGAAGCTGTAAAAGAAAGAATGGTGTGGTAGAGAAGATAAACAAAAATTAATCATAATGACAGGATTTCAAATAGTTTTGAATAGAATGAAGGGGAATGTTATCTAATCAGAGAAAATGTTGTGAACATATATCTAGATTTTAAAAAAAGAGAAAATGGCATAGTAAACGATACATAATGGACAGCATGTATCATGTAATTCATTAACAAATGAGGTAATTATAAACTTGAAAACTGCTGGTTTCAGCATCTGCTTTTCAAGGATATCTGAATACATAGTCTTGGCATGATAGCCCCTTCACAGATCTTCATTTTCTTCTTCATTGTTGCTAATATTAATTTTCACAAACAGTATGAATCTTTCTTTATGAGGCAATAAAATTCGACCCTTCATCTTGAGAACATAACCATCTTCTCAGAATGTACTGAGATTGAACTGAAAGAAGTGAGGAGAACAAAACCCTGTTTAACAGATTTTCCAATTCCACATCCTCTATCCAGTCCCCCACCATTATTATTTATAAGTGGTCCAATTTTCTCTCTTGGCATCACTAGCTCACAACCTAGGGAATATATTTGAAAAACTGTTTGTGATTACTGCAAATCTTTCCTGAAATTTGCCTTCTGATACTTCATTTTCTTCTGATCACCTCTTTTTAACATATTTTCCTTAGTTTTTTTTTAACAGCTTAACACAATACCCCTCCCTGCATCATTGCTTTACAATTGTAGATTTTTTCTAGGGGAGCAATCATTCAAATATACTAGGAATGGAAATAAAAACCACAAATATTAAAGATGTTGTCAAACACATTTTTCAAATCAGGAAAACCTGAGGAGGAGAATCTTGGGCAATTAACAATTTGATGATGTGAGAAACCTTACATAACATCAGAGACATGGAAGAAAGAACAAGATATTTTAATAGAAATGAATGTTGATTTACACAATTTTTATAAGGTTAAATTTCTTTTTGGTCCTAGGTGATATCTACACTGAATTTTATCTTTCTTTCTTTCTTTCTTTCTTTTTACAGACATGTTTTGAAAAGTTTTCAAAATATACAAAATATTGTATGAATATTTATTGCATTTTGACAAAAAAAGGGGGGCTGTTTGTTTTTTGTCTTTGAGTGTTGGACTGGGATTCTTGGAGACCAGGATTCAAATCCTTATTTCATAATGGAAACCCATCAGGTGGCCTTGGGCAAGTCACACTCCTGCAACTTCAGAGGAAGGCAAGGACAAACCTCTTCTGAATCAATATTGCTGAGAAAACACCTTGATAGATTTGTTTTAGGATTGTTATAAATCACAAAGGACTTAAAGGTACACCAACAACAATGTGATTTTGTCTGTATTTATTTCAGTTTCATAAGCTGCTTTGAGTCCCAGTTTTGGGGGTGTTACAGGCCAGGTTAATTTGGTTGCCAACTTTGCAGCCTGGGAATAAACTTATGAAATATAGAGCCTAACCTTGTGTAACCTATACAATATAATATATAGGGTATAAGATATCATGAAGAATGTTAGATGTGTTAGATTGTATGTATCATTGTGAACCTTATAAAGCTGGGGCAAAGCTAACAAAATGAATTTCAACACAGAAAAATGTAAGGCACTGCACTTAGGGTGGAAAAATGAAACACATAGATATAGGATGGAGGACACCTGGCTTAATGAGACTATTTGTGAAAGGGATCTAGTAGTCCTAGTAGACCACATGTTGAACATGAGTAAACAGCTAAAAAGGCCAATGCAATTTTAGGCTGCATCAATAGAAGTATAGTATCTAGATCAAGGGAAGTAATAGTGCCACTCTATTCTATTCAGGCCTCACCTGGAATATTGTGTCGAGCTGCACTACAATTCAAAAAGGATGTTAAGAAGCTGGAGAGTGTCTAAAGGAAAGTGACAACAGATGGATAGATGTTTACAGGTATGATACAAGAGATAACCTTCTGTAAAAGTTAAAGCCTTTATAAAGTATCTGTATAATGTCTTAACAGATACTATGGAAAACCTAAAGAACCTGATCATAGAATCATAGAATCATAGAATCATAGAGTTGGAAGAGACCACAAGGGCCATCCAGTCCAACCCCCTGCCATGCAGGAACTCCCAATCAAGGCATCCCTGACAGATGGCCATCCAGCCTCTGCTTAAAGACCTCCAAGGAAGGAGACTCCACTACTCTCCAAGGGAGTGTGTTCCACGATGACGATGATGATGATGGAGGATATAATCGTGAGTTATACTGTTTAAGATGGTAATGTTCAGTCCTTATGAGAGTATAACATCTTGCCATTATTATTATTATTATTATTATTATTATTATTATTATTATTATTATTTCTATCCCACCCATCTACTGAAGCAATCGGGGTGGCTTACATCAATAAAATCACACAATAACCCTCCCAAGCCCAAACCCACTCTCTCATTAAAACAGTATTAAACATCATAAATTTAAAATAAGTAACAATAATAGAACAATTATACTAGTTGCAGTGTTAACAGTTAAGAATGATCTAATAGGCAGTCCACTTGCACAGCATAGCATGGCAAGATATGGCAGCAGGAGGGAGAAAATGTACTTAATGCTTGGCCAGGAATTTAATCAAGAAAGGCCTGCTGGAAGAGATCTGTCTTGATAGCCTTTTTGAAGCTGTCTAGGTTGGTAACTTGGCGGATCTCGTCCAGCAGGCCATTCCATAATCTGGGAGTGGTTTCTGAAAAAGCCCTCTGGGAGGTTATCGACAATCTAGACCTGGCCGGTTGAAGTAAATTCCTCCCAGAGGACTGAAGTGTGCGAGTGGGATTATATGGAAGGAGACAGTCCTGAAGATAGGATGGACCCAAGCCATGTAGGGCTTTAAAGGTGATAACCAACACCTTGTACTGGGCCCAGAAACTGATTGGCAGCCAGTGAAGTCTTTTCAAGACTGGTGTAATATGATCTCTCCGAGATGTACTGAAGACCAACCTGGCTGCCGTATTCTAGACTAATTGAAGTTTCTGGATCAAGCACGAGGGTAGCCCCATATAGAGCACATTACAGAAGTCTAGATGGGAGGTTACCAGAGCATGTACCAAAGTTTTGAGATCACTTACTTCTAGGAAAGGGCACAGCTGGCATATCAGCCAAAGCTGATAATAGGCACTCCTGACCGTCACATTCACCTGATTAGTCATGTGAAGTGATGAGTCTAGGAACACCCCTAGACTGTGAACACAGTCCTTTGTGGTAAGTGCGATCCTGTCCAGGACTGGAGGTTATATCCCAATACCTGGTTTCAGAACCACTATTGTGGGTACCTCTGTTTTATCTGGATTCAGCTTCAATCTGTTTTTCCTCATCCAGTCCATTACCACCCTAAGACAGTCGTTAACAGGAGAGACCCCATCAGAAGCTGAGGCTGACGACCAGGACATGGAGAAATATATCTTGGTGTCATCAGCGTACTGATAACACCCAGTCCTATGTCTCCGAATAATCTCTCCCAGCGGCTTCATATAGATGTTAAATAACATTGGGGACTGTATGGTGCCACATTTAATCTCTTTCTAGCAGAGCTACTGTCCCGAGCAGCATCCTCTGGGATCTGCCAGAGAGGAAGGAATGGAACCACTGCAAAGCAGTGCCACCGATTCCCAACCCCCTCAGGCAATCCAAGAGGATGATGTGATCGATTGTATCGAAGGCTGCTGAGAAATCTAAGAGCACCAACAGGGTCACACTACCCCTGTTGATGCTCAAACGCATGTCGTCAGTCAAGGCAACCATGGCAGTCTCAAACCCTGTCCTAAAGCCGGTTTGAAATGGATCTAGATAATCTGTTTCATCCAAGAAAGCTTGGAGTTGAAGAGCCACTGCCCTCTCAATCACTTTGCTCAGAAATGGTAGAAGTGAAACAGGCCTATAGTTACTCATATCCAAGGGATCTAGGGAGGGCTTTTTCAGAAGTGGCTTAACTGCCACTTCATTTAAACAAGATGGAACAGTGTCCTCCCTGAGAGATGTGTTGATTATGTCTTTAAGGTACACTTTCAGCGCATCACCACCCTGGGAACTCCCAATCAAGGGCAAGGGCATGAAGGGCAAGGATCAAGAGGGCAAGTAGTCTTTTTCACTTTTCCAAGGAGCTTGTCCATGTCATTGGTACTCAGATTGAAATTGGTCCAGTGAAATCTCAATAACGGAGTTGCTGGGCACCTTGTCTACAGATTCTGTATCAATACTGGCATCTAAGTCAGCTCTTATTTGAGAGATTTTATCTGCAAAGAAGTTATTAAATACGTCACAACAGGCTATTGTCGGGTGAAGCAAGGGGTTCTGTGCAGGAGGAACCCATGTCAGTTCCCCTACCACCCTAAACAGTTCTGTCAGATGAGACTCTGCAGATGCAATACATGCAGAACAGAAAAATCTCTGCACCGCATGTATTGCCTCTCAATAGAAACAAAGAAAGTTCCTATGACAAGTCTTGTCAGATAAGAGTTGAGTTTTCCTACAGATGTGCTTTAGTCATTGTCCAACCAGCTTCATCTTCCTCAGATCCACATGGCTTGTGGTTTGAAGCAGGTTGGAAAGGACGCTTGGGTGCGACTGTGTCGATAGCCTTGGCAAGGTCGCTGTCCCAGGTGTTAACCAAAGCTTCGACAGTGTCACTGGCACTACCAACCATTAAACCCTCTTAGGCTTTCTGGAATCCAATAGGATCCATTAGCCTTCGAGGGCGGACCATTCTAATAGGTCTACCACCCCCAGCGGGGCAGATAGTGGTTATTAGCTCTGCCTTGATCAGGAAATGATCCATCCATAACAATGCAGAGATATTGTGATGTAATGAAAGTGTGATGCTTTTACCTCCAATGTAATGAAACAGATGAGAAATGCAATGCTTAAGAATGCTTAAATGGAATGTTGGCATTAATTTTGCCTGTCTTTAACCACCATCACAAATTAGGCATTCAGGTGGTGGAGCCCAAGAGAGAATCCAGATTAGCTGATAAATGGCAAGGATCCTCAGTCCTTCACTAAGGGGGGATGCAGACAGGTGGCCCTGGACCGCCCCAGGAAGCGGAGGATTGAGGCCGAGGCTGCAGGACACCTCGGCCCCAATTCTCCCTTTTGCCACCGACAAAAGGAGCTCTAAAATAGCGCTCCTTCCACAAGCCATGAAAGGGGTGCCACAAAAGGCGTGGCACACCTGTTTGGCATCTCTTCTGGCTCAGCGAGTGTGGACAGTGAGCCAGATGAACATCATCAGAGCACCCGTCGTGTGGACGGGCCATCACTCCAATGACGTCCTCAGGAAGGGGATGGGGCGGCCAGCATCTGACTGCCCCTCCCCTTCCTGGGATTGAAGATGGTGCTTTTCACCGTCTGCATCTCCCCTAAGAGACAAGGATGGGGAACTAAAATTGAATATGAATGAAGGCAACAGCAGCAGCAGCAGCAATAACAACCAAAGACTGCACAGTTCACAAAATGTTGATACAGCACATGTTTTATTGCAGGGCATTCTTCTGATTCATTTTTGTTTCTTCTTTAATAAATATATTCTTGCTGACAATTCAGAACTTAATAGTGAATCTGTGTATTCTGCTATATTCCACTCTTCAAAAAGCACACATGAATGAATTATTGTGCTACATGGTTTACTGCCAGCCAACCAGTGAAAGACATTGTGTTATACACTTGGTCCTCCCTATCCATGGATTCAACCATCCATGGCTTGAAAATCACCCCCCCCACCAAAAAAATAAAAAGCAATCTTTGATTTTGCTATTTTATGTAAGCAACACTGTTTCACCACACCACTATACAGAGAGGGATTAGCACATCCATGGATTTTGGTATCCATGGGGGGCCTGGATCCAGTCCCCAGCAGATACCAAGGACCCACTGTAATGCTGGACATGAAAAAGACACTTTCTAGACCTTCATGAGACATGAAACTGCTTGGGTACTTCTCAGTCAATCATTCTCTCTCTCAGCCTAACCTATCCCATGGGCTTTTTGTTGTAAGGATAAAATGAGGAAGGAGAGTATGTGCATTGCCTTGAGCTTACTGAAATAAAGATGGGGTACAAATGTAATTAACTGTCAAATAAATAAACCAGTGGTGCCCTGGTTTTAGCCCACCCTACCATTCAGTGCTGTCCTGCTTATGCCTCAAGCAATAGTAATACAGTGAAAAGTATTTCAATCACAGCCCTTGGCTTCCATTTACAATAGCATTTGATGCCTTAGTAGATGAATCTGTCTCTTTATTTAAATTGTTTCCTCATGACTGAATTGTTATGTCTCTCATCCACTACATGGTACTCTAGGTGCTGAATAAAACAGGCAAATAACAGCGTCTTTATCCAGCATGATAAACAGCAATAATAAACCAATGCTTGTTGATTTAGGTACATTAGATTTTACAATTTGGGAAAAAATTGCCTAAGGCAGCTCTTCATAAACAACAATAAAAGCAATAACACAGTAAATCCATAACTAGAAGTAGCATCCAACGTATGCTTATTTGAAGGGAAAGCTCACACTGAGTTCAGTGAGTCTTATTCCCTAGTAAGCCTACACAAGGTTGCAGCTTAAATGAGAGAACCCTTATTAACCAAGGATAGCTGGGGGTTTTGTTCACTTTATTTTCTAAATGTAAGAACTTGCCTAATATTTGGAGTGCAAAGAACTTGGACTGAAAGCTAGTTCCAGAACTACAGCATATTGCACTGCAGGGAGGAACAGATTATGTTGGGCCCAAGGGAGAGGACACCTGGTAAAAGGTCACAGTGCACAGCACCATGATGTTGTACATGAGGGGCAGAATCACAGAGTTTATTAGGCTCAATCTACTTTCTGTTTGGATCCAGTGATTGGTGTGGGACTATCAGAGAATGAGCTCTGGGAATGCAGTGGGAGAGGCCTACCTATATCCTCAGACTTAAAAAAAAATATTGGGGTGGTCTGTGGTGGTTAGGGCAAGTTTGGGTGTGACTTTTCCTTTGGGCCTCCAAAAGCCTCATGGCAGTAATTGGACTTTTGCAGACCTCTTAGGCCCTGATGGGGTAGCTGTGGGTGACTGGATCCATAGGCCTCTTAAGCTCCAAAAAGGCTTTCACAGGCCATATGGGCTCTTCAGGCCCTGATGAGATAGCTGTAGGCTACTGGACTTTCCTGGGGGGTCTTGAATAGGTCCCTAATGGGCCTCTAAGGGACAATATAGCATCAGCAGGCTTCATAGGCTCCCTAATTGTCTTATTAAAGTTATATGTGTGCTTGAATATTGAGAACAAACAATGGATGTCAGATGAAACACCTAAAGCAGTCAAATAAAGATGAGAAGCAAAAGTAAAGGGAGATAGGGATAAAATCAGAACCATGAATGCAAATATTAAAAGATTAGTGTGCAAAGATAAAGAGAATTACTACTACACTCAATTGAACTAAATAAAAGCCAGCAACAAAAAAGAAAGACGATACTGTTCCACAAGATTTGAGAAATAAAAGAGGAATTTAAACCAAGGGCAGGGACACTCTATGATCAGAATGAGAACATAATACATGACCATGATGAAGTTAAAAACAAAAAACAAAAACCAGCAGCGATGATGGAAGCAATACATGGAAGAACTATATAAAAAAGATGAAGCAATGACTCACAAATGGGAAGAAAAGACTTACGAAGATGAATGCCAAATTTTGGAAAGCGAAGGAATTGCACTCAAAGGAATTGGGAATGATAAATCACCTGGAACATATGACATACCAACAGAACTGCTACAATCCACAGAGACAGAATCAAGTTCAGTTCTAACTAAAATATGCCAACAAATATGGAGAACAAAACAGTGGCCCACAGATTGGAAGTGATCAATATACATTCCTATCCACAAAAAAGGAGACACAAAAGATTGCAGTAACTACAGGACCATTTCACCAATTTCTCACACAAGCAAAATAATGCTAAAAATTCTGCAGCATAGACTCCTACCTTATATGGAGCAAGAGAGCCCAGAAGTACAAGCAGGTTTCATGAAAGAAAGAGGCACTAGAGATCACACTGAAACTATATTATGGATAATGATGTGCACAAGGGAATTCCAGAAGAAAAGCAGCATGTGTTTTATCAACTACAGCAAACACTTGACTACACAGATTAGGAAAAGCTATGGCTTGCTCTTGCAGGAGGGGGTCTGCCACTTCACTTCATTGTCTTGATGTATAACCTGTACTCAGGGCAAGAGGCTTCAATCAGAACTGAATACAGAGAAACAGATTGGTTGCTTGTTGGTAAAGGAGTCAGGCAAGGATGCATTCTACCTGTTCAACATGTATGCAAAAAATATGATATGCAGAGCAGGCTAAGAAGCAGGAGGAGTGAAGATTGAAGGAAGAAACATTAACAGCCTAAGATACACAGATGGCACAATACTACTAGCAAAAAACAACAACGACCTGGAACAATTGCTAAAGAAAGTCAAGGAGAAAATACTAAGGTAAGTTTAATGTTTAATAAGAAAAAAAAAATAATGACCACAGGAGAATTACATTAATTCATCCTAGAAAATGACAAAATACAAATAGTCAGAGAATTCACAATGTTTGGATCAAACATTGATCAGAGTGTAGACTGTAGCAACAACAGAAAAAGACTAGGACTGGGAAAGGCAGCACTGGAAGAACTAGATGAGATCTTAAAGTACAAAGACATAACACTGAATGCAAAAGTTAGGATTGTCCGAGGCATTGCGTTCCCCATCACTATATATGGATTTGAGAGCTGGACAGTAAAGGAAGCAAATAGAAAGAAAATAAACTCATGGTGCTAGGGAAGAGTTCTGAGGATACAATAGATGGCCATACAAATGAGTCCTAGAACACTATCAAGCCCATACTTTTCCTGGGAGCCAAGATGACTAAACTGAGGTTGTTGATCTTTGGACACACCATGAGAAGGAAAGACTCATTAGAAAAAGTAATGGTGCTAGTGAAAATGGAAGGCTGCAGAAAGAGAAGAAAACCACAAGACAGATGGCTAGACTCAGTCAGACAGACTATGGACTTGAGTCTGCTGGACCTGAGCAAAGAAGCAGAGGATTATTATTATTATTATTATTATTATTATTATTATTATTATTATTATTATTATTACCCCACCCCTCTGCTGAACAATCGGGGTGGCTTACAACGTTAAAAATTCCATACAAATAAACTACAATACAATAAAAACAAGCAAAATCCTGAAACCCACCCACCCTTTTAAAAAGTATTAAACAAATATACATTAAAACGTATTTAAAATGATCTCGCTGAAGCAACAATAAGAACAATAGCGAACAATAACAAGCAAAAACAGCAGCTGAACAAAGGTTGAGGAAGAGAAGATGGGCTAACTCCTGAGTCTGGGAATCTAATCAGGAAGGGCCTGCCAGAAGAGATCTGTCTTGACAGCTTTTTTTAAAGCTGCTTAAGGTTGTAATCTGACGGATCTCATCTGGCAGGCCATTCCATAGTCTGGGAGCGGCTACCAAGAAGGCCCTCTGGCCAGTTGCCAACAGCCTCCTTTTTATTAGCTGCAGCAAGTTCCTCCCAGAGGACCTGAACGCATGGGGTGGATTGTATGGGAGGAGGCAGTCCCGAAAATAGGTTGGACCCAAGCCATTTAGGGCTTTAAAGGTAATAACCTACACCTTATACTGGGCCCAGAAACTAATAGGCAGCCAGTGGAGGGACTTTAGTACAGGTGTTATATGGTCTCTCCTTGCTGTACACAACACCAATCTGGCTGCCATGTTCTGTACTAGTTGAAGCTTCCAGACCAAGCACAAGGGTAGGCCCATGTAGAACACATTACAGAAATCAAGGCAGGAGTTACAAGTGAGTGTACCACAGTTTCAAGGTCCCTTACTTCCAGGAAAGGGCGCAGCTGGTGTATCAGCTGAAGCTGATAACAGGTGCTCCTGACCGTCACATTTACCTGATTAGTCATCTGGAGTGATGAGTCCAGGAGCACCCACAGACTGCGAACACAGTCCTTCATGATTAGAAGTAGCTTTGGCAAGATCGGACTGGAGGATGTATCCCAATACCTGGTTTCATGGCTGCTACTGTGAGTACCTCCGTTTTTTCTGGATTCAGTCTCAATCTGGGACGCGCCAACAGCGGCGGCAGGAGGCTCCGCTGAAGAGAGGGGTGTGGGCCCTGTAACACTGGCTCCCTTCCACCACCACCTGGAGCACCGGCGGCGGCATTGGAGGCGTGTCCCCGTGGCCAGGCCAGGGCAGGACTTAAAGCCCGGCAGGAACATCAGGCCCGGAGGACGCGCCAACAGCGGCGGCGGGAGGCTCCACTGAAGAGAGGGGCATGGGCCCTGTAACGCTGGCTCCCTTCCACCACCACCTGGAGCACCGGCGGCGGCGTTGGAGGCGTGTCCCCGCGGCCAGGCCAGGGCAGGACTTAAAGCCCGGCAGGAACATCAGGCCTGGAGGATGCGCCAACAGTGGTGGCGGGAGGCTCCGCTGAAGAGAGGGGCGTGGGCCCTGTAATGCTGGCTCCCTTCCACTACCACCTGGAGCACCGGGGGCGGCGTTGGAGGCGTGTCCCCGCGGCCAGGCCAGGGCAGGACTTAA
>CM034701.1:348076052-348088621 GCA_020142125.1 Phrynosoma platyrhinos
TCCTCCAGTTGCACCCTTGTTGCTATCTTCTTCTTGCTGGTTCAGATCAGTTGCTTCAATAAATCTAGTCCTTGTTCCAAGGAATAAATCTTGTGTTGCTTCCCTTTCCATTGAAATTTCAGAAAAATGGGGCAACCCCAGCTGTATCTTATTCCATTTTTTAAATTATTTTTAATTTTTATTTATTTATTTATTTATTTATATTTTTTTTTTTTGCAAAACTGCAATGCAGGGCTTAATTCCTCTTCTCTAGCTGATAGCCTCTGGGCAAAAAAAAAAAACATTCTAGATTTTGATTGTATTGTCTCCATATTTCAGTGATCCTGAGAGTTTCCTAATTTCTTTCATTAAAAGATCTTTCTTATAGAAGCTGGTTACTCTCATGATTACATCTCTGGGAACCAGTCCTCTCTTAAAAATTGATGTTCTATGTAAACATTCCACTTCCTTCTCATCCCAGGTAATTTGAGGAACAATACTTTGTAACCATTTAAAAATCTCTGTTTTCAGGATTTTTGATGTTTCATTTGACATCTCAGGAAAGCCAGAATACAAAGGTTATTCCTTCTATTACAATCCTGCAAGTCTATTTTTTTCTTTCAAGTTAATCTAATCTTGTTGAATGTTCCAAGGTTGTTTTTGCTGAGTTTTCTGTTCAATTTGTATTGCTTGTACTTTCTTATCCACTTGCTCGATCTCTTTTTTGATAATCTGAAAAGATTTATTCATTTCACTCATAATTTTCTTAGATATAGTTTCTGATAATGTGGCATTATTTTCTTGTCATAGTGTCTTTTAAAATTTCGTTGTCTTTGTTTTGATGTTCAACTAGCAGCTGGACAAGCCATGTTTTCATTCCTTCATCAGAATCTTGCTTTGTTCCCAGAACTCCTAAAGCCTGTTCTTTGGGTTCTTTAGGCTTAGCTCCCATTCCGGTTTCCTGCATTATCTCCATAGATTTTCTTTTTTTCATTTCTATATTATGATTTTCAAAATTCTCTTATGAGTTTGATTTTTGCAAATGTAAATAAGCTTTGTCTGAAGGGTGTTGTTTAAGATTCCCTTTTCCAGTTTAAAACTGTTTGCTTGAAATTTCTTTTTGGCTTTTGGACATCTGCCAACTTCTAATCAGTGGCGTGTCTCCGTTACAACAGACAGTTTTGTATTTTCTCTCTTTATTTGTTTATACTTTAATATTTCTATATTTCAGTTCTTCAAAATCACTGTCCCATATATTTAGGCTGTTTTAATTTGCTTTTATTTTGTAAATCTTAACATCCACTTAGTGTAACAACCATCCAGCTGGCAGTACCAACTAAAAAAATGCTGTTTAGTTTTCTTTCTGTTCTTTAAAGCTTTATTTAAACAGTTCCATTCTATTCTCCTCCCATTCTGATTTATTTATTTGTAATTATTCACAATCTTTGTTCCATTTAGAAGATATTCTTTGACTTATTTGTGTTAGCTTTCAGGAGGAAATGATCGTAACTGTTCACACCATCACTCGTAGTTCCCCCCCCCCCCCCGATAGAACAAAGTATGAGGCCAAACTATGTATTACAGACAAATATGTGTAGGACAACTCAATTGTGCCATTATTTTTTTAATGAATAACAGATTTGGCAAGGAATGCTTCTAAGTGGATCTGTTAAAGGAAGGGATTTTTTTTTTCATTTTATGAATAGTGCCCAAGGAAAATGCAATGATGATGGCTATGGATCAGAGAACAGCTGACAGGACAATGGTTAAGCATCCTTCACCCAGACATCACTATACTCAGTTGCTTTGAATTTCCTCTGTAATGGAGCTTCATTATACATATTTGTATGTAACATATGGTTTGCCTAAATGAAAATAGCATTATAGGGATGTAAAGCCTGACTCGGTTCATTCTTGTGTGTCAAATGAGAAAATGCATAAAAATCCTCCTATGACACAGTGAGAGTTTATTTTATTGGTATTGGAGAGATTTCATGCATTTTCAAGACTGATGTGTGTGCAAAACCTACAACTGTGACAAATATTGTTTTGTTGCATAAATAAAAGTAGTGGTATCCGGAGGGGCTATCTTTATGATCAATCAGCACATGATGCTGCGCTTATCTGTGTGTATGCTTTGCTACTGAGAGGGGAAAATATTTCTACTGCACAGAAACTGCACAACAAAAGGATTGGTACTGGCAATAGAAGAGGCAGCATAGTGTAGTCATTTGATTGTTGGGCTATGATGCTGGAGGCAAGGGTTCAAATTCCCACTTGACCATGAAAACTCATTGGGCAAGTCACTTATTCTCAGCCTTAGAGGAAGGCAAGAGTAACCCCTCTCCAAATAAATTCTGTCAAGAAAACCACATAATAGGTTCACAGGAGGATTGCCATAAATCAGAAATGACTTAAAGGCATAGAGCAACAAGTCATGATAATTTGTTTTGGACTTTAGAATTGAAAGCCTCTCTCTCCAAAATGAAATATTTCAACCATAATCCAGTAACTGAAGTTTCTCACCACCACCACCCACACCTCTGTACAGAGTGATTAAAAAGAATGGTGAAAAATTAAAGTCGTTTTTATTTGGTTTAGCACCCTTCTTTTTGAATCACCCTATATTATTGTCAGATTCTGTACTGGAAATGGAAAGAATGTTTGACATTATCCATTTCCTGTCTAAAAAATGACATTCAGGAAACCTGGAATGAAACAATACTGAAGGTGAGAATTTTGCTCAGATTTGGCTCAGCATTCACAGATCCTGAAGTATTGTTGGATATTGTTCTGGGCAGAAATGCACATGGGGGAACTGAGCTGAAATTGTGTTTTATGCACACATACATAAAAAAAAAACACAAACAAACAAACAACCCCACACACAATTCTTAATGCAAAGAAACCCTGGCTGAAATCCTGCATCAAAGGCACAGCTCCAGTATCATAGCTTGTACATCTCCTGATCTGACCCCTAAAATCCATCTTACAAGCCAGTCAGTTGTCCTGAGTGACATAGTTTAGTGATACTGCTAAGCAGGGTACTCTGGGATGACCAGTCCTCTCTTAGTCATGAACAATGATGTGACAAAGGCTGCTGCTATGTTGCAGAATTAGTGAAGCTTGACATTGCTTCAACTGTCATGGCTCCATCTGTTGTGGCACCAGAGCTCTCTGACAGAGAAGGTGAGAAGGTTAAATATCTGAAAAAAACTACAAATTTCATAATTCCACAGCATTTAGTTATGGCAGTTAAAGCAGTGTCAGACTGCATTAATTCTGCCATGTGGATGCAGTCATAGAGTTGTAACAGACCCACAGGGCCTCTGCCAGAAGGTAGTTGGCCATATCTTCCTGCAGCACTCCACCATCAGCACTGCAGAACTCCATCATTCAGGATGTCTGGCTAGCTTTTAAGGTGGATTTTGGGAGCATTTATAATTGACTATGGTACCATGGTCATGAATGTGAATAGGAAACAGTTGCATAGTCAAAAGTCTAATGTAATGGCATTATAACTGGCTTAGAAAATTCCAATCTCACTTTTCAGAAACTCACATTTTAGTACAAAATGTATGTTTTTTACACAAAACCCAGCATTTTTGCACACAAAACCCCTATTTGTCTTTGGAAACAATTTTTATTTGCATGCAAATTGGTTTGAAGTGTGAAAATGCCTTTTTAATTGTTTTTTTTTTTAAAAAAAACACCCTGTTGATGCCACGCCATGGAGTCCTCTTGGACTTCCAGGGGCAATAATGGATCTAGCAATATTGCCAGGCTGAATACCTGCTCCCTTGATTCAATAGCCTATGGCTTGTAAGCCATTCCTTCCATTTCCAGGTGGCCCAAATGTCAACAGGTTTTTTTAAAAAATGTGTATCAGGAATTCTGAAAATATTTGTTATGGGAATTGTAATTATATGAATTCGCTGCAGTGCTATTTTGTTTTCTTCAGTTCTTTTAAATGCCTCACAGACCTATTGTGTTACCTAGAGGCTACATGGAGATTTCTTAATAGGGGTTGATGGGAATGAATTAATCTTTACTTGCAAGTGTTTACCAACTATTTGTGATATCAGGAAGGTACTTAATGCAGCTGAACTGGTAGCCATTTAAAATTCATCCCTTTGCATTCTGACCGACATTTGGGTTGCCTAAACTAGTTTTGCTGCATGTATTTTGTTAAACTGCCAAACATCAAGTAAGTGTTTTTGTTTATCAGTCCTATATTTATTTCAATCAAGTTACATAGTAAATATAAGAAAAATAAGATGTTTTGTATATGCTTATTCAATCTGTATCTGCTGTCACGAATACTCTGAGCCAATTGAATTTTCAGCCAAGAGTTAATACTAGATAGGGGAATGGAAAATCATTCTTATTTATTGCATGACAATCCATCCTGCTGCTGAGATGATCCACAATCCATCCTCTCAACAATTGGCTGAATGAGAATTTGTCTCAGGTTTTCAAACATTTCATTTTTGAACACTGTGGACCCAGATACTATGCTATTTGATTTTCTTTAAAAATACATCCAGGGATATAATTCTCTAGAATACTAAAAATTGAAAATCATTGTGCTTCTGAGCTCGCTGCTATTGCATGTTTCCAGAAATACTGAAATTTCCTTTCTAAGGTAGCTGACTTATGGAGAAATCAGTAACAGAAGCTGAGATCACCCTGTAAGCCTAAGAACTCTGTGGGACCCCAGAGACTACCTAGGCTGCTGTCCTCCAGAGGATCAGGTTCATAGTTGCTCTTAAACCCATCATTGCTGTAGATGGTTTTAGCAGTTCAGAGTACCTTTCATCAATGTAAGTAGATATACCAATAGTCTTGTTAGCTGTCCTCTGGTAGCCTCCTGTTTAGACTGTCACAATGTATGATGCATAGTGCTTCCTTTGAAAAGGGACTAGAAACTTCAGCAGATCCAAAAGGTGTCTAGACTGATAGCTGGACTGGTCAATGGGATTATCATTTTATGCTTAGAGGTCTGTTCCAGCTGCCAAGCCATTACCAGACACACTTTAAAGGTTGATTTTAAGCCTTGAGATAGGAGTGGGAATCATGCTAGCCTCTAGAGTTGGTGAATTCCAACTCCCAGGAACCTGAGCCAGCACCAATAGTGAAAAATGCTGGGTGTTGCAATTCAGCAACATCTGAAGCGCTACCTGATTCCTACAACTGCCCTAAAGTCAGGGCACAGACTACCTGAAGGACCAGTTTTTTCTCATAGTTCCCCAAATAAGGTCAACATACAAAGGCCTAATTCAGATGCAATCTCCAAAGGAGGTACAGTCAGTGACATTGATTCAAGATAAATAATTTTTTCAGTCCATGTAATCCATCCACAGAAAGGTATGACTGGTGCCTACATTATGATATTTTGAGTGAAAACCATATTCTCCCAAACATTTTACAAACAATTTAGCTCCTTGCAACTTATCTTCCTGCTGGTTCCAGGTTGGTTTGATATGCTGCAATGTTTTAATTCTTTGCTGTGGCTTTTATATTTTGGTATTCAAGCCTTCACTCATTATTTTATTGCATTTAATATTTTTTATATACTTTACATCACCCAACAGTGGCAAATGGTGGTGTCAGGGAGGCAGTGAATTTGTTCAAGGTCTTAGCTGGTATTTTAAAAAGATGGGCTCAGCTCTTCCAAACTTCATTCTATAACCAAGAGTGGATTCACCACCCTATTGATATGAAAGCCACCATCTCTCACTGCCACTCAGAGAGCAATATTTTGTGGGTGATTTAAAAGTGCAATAATAAATAAATAAATAAATAAATACCTAGTCAGGTACCCTATTCATACATTGGTTAGTAATAGAGTGTTCACTCTTACTTGTGCATTGCTTGTCCTCTGCAACTTAACCTGCTTCCCGCACCTGGCTAAAGTAGCAGGGTTGAGTTCCTATATAACGTTTCCCTCTGGAAGGGCAATAGTTACACTGGGCATTCTTTTTGCACAACCTTGGTGTAGCCAACCAGTTGCCCTTTGGGTTGGAGGACAGGTCTGCACTTGGCTCCACCTGGCAGGGAAAACCATTGCACAAGGAGGTACTGAATTCATCCTTGCTCCTTGCCAAAAAACAAAACGTAATCCTAATTTAATCCCCAGCTATGTAAGCATACATCATCAAGAGTATTCAAACCACTTTCTCAGAGCAAGACAAGGAAGGGAGCATTCAAGGAGAAGGACTGGAAAGTTTAGCATTCTGTTTACAACATTAAAATACTTAATACACTCCCACTATTTTGAATTCACAGGCAGCACAGTTTTTAGTAGTCTTTAGTAAAGGTTTAGGTCTTCACCAATAGGGATGGTTACTTGCCCTGTGTCTTCAATTTTAAATCAAAGGAAATGTCTTCTTTCTTCCTGAAAAGGTCTAGATATCACTAATGAATAATTGCTTTTTTTTAAAAAAAAAACAAAACAAATAACATATGTATCAGGAAAAACTATTATGATTGGAAAGCCTTTTATTCTGCTGTTCAATTGTCTGTCTGTAAATGGGAAAAGGAAGTCTGGGAACCATTATATGGAAACCAGACTGCTCAGCTTGACTCATAAACCCTGCTGATAATGCTAATATTGTTCTGTGCTGCTAATAATAGCCCCTGCTTAGCTTAGTCTGGTGGGGGGTCCATATTTTCAGAGCAGGATGATGTGATAAGTTCTTTCTCTCCTACCAGCATACAATTTGGAGGAATCATGGTGTGGCAGCATTTGATGATAGCTTTAAAGCCTTTGTAACAATAGATTTCCTTTTCTTTCTCCCCCTCCTTTTTTAAAAAACAGTAAACCTGGTGTCTTGGCTGCTTATTTACATATGAACAATCACTCATTCACCTCATATATTATGTGATCCATATGTCTATTACTTTCTTGCAATCAGCTTTTTCCCTGTTTACTCTGAAATTGCACATTATTAGATTAGGAATTTTGGATTCCTACATTGGCACAGATGATGTATCTTCACCAGCTGCACGAATTCCCCTCTTCCACTACTGCATAAATATCTTGATCATTCTGTCTCTTTATGTTCCTTGCCCCTAACAAGAATAAAGTCCCTAAGCACCACCATACACCATACTACACACACACACACACATACATACATCTGAGAAAAAAAGCTCACAAAGGGATGTATTTGCTCAACTGAGTATAGTATTGAAGCTTGCATAATATGGAACATCCATCTCTACTCCCCCATACAATGGAATCACTTCCTTCTCTGAAAAAGCTTAGAGCTTAATTTGAAAAGCCTTTCAGCAATTCAGGACAATAACTTTGCTTTCATTAATTTGTTTTCTCTTCTTCCTCCATGATTGAAGTGTGAGGGGAGATATGAAAGCTGTTAGCACCTTGGACACACCTGCACAGCTAAATCCATCTGTGAAAGATTTTGCTAATCTCTAGGAGTAGAGATCAGAAGGGTTCATCCTGGTACACAGCAGCAGACACTGAGATGGCTGGGTGGAATGTTAGATTTATAGTCTGCTCTACCCTTTCATTCTCCCTCTCTTTGGTGCTTCTCAGCCCACTAGCCCACCCCACAGACCCTGCAGGCAATTGCTGGTACTTTAGGAAGGTCTCCTTTGTTGACAGTTGACTGGGGCTGCATCTACACTGCAGAAATAATGCAGTTTGATATCATTTTTACTGCCATGGTCCAATGCTATGGAATTCTGGGATTTGTAGTTTGTGGAGATATCTAGCTTCTCTTTCAGAGAGTTCTGATGCCACAACAATTTATAAATCCCTGATTATATAGGATGGTGCCATGAAAGTAAAAGGGGTGTCAAACTGCATTAATTCTCAGTGTGGCAGCAGCTTGGGTTTCTAGCCAAAAGGACAGCCAGCATTCAGAGGTTGGGTGCTTCACACAAGGAGCCACTGAAGGTTGGGACCCCCTTGCTACATCTGGAACCACTGTAGTCTCCTTCCTCCTGTAGATACTTATAATTCAATAGTTCAATAGTTAATTAAATGGCTTTAGTATCCAATGCTGCTGCTTGACCTCATTATTTCCTAGTTGGTAAGCAACCAAGTCTTTTGTTCCCCCCCAATGAAACAGATTCCTGATTCAGGAGGGGGCTGCCCATAACAAGAATATCTATATTCATATATATATTCCCCTTCTTTGAAAATAAAAGCTTAGGTTTGCAATTTTGATATAAGAAAAGTTGCTTTAGGGGACTCAGAACAGTTATTTTTTATTATATCAGTTGCACCATGATACAAGAGATTGGGTAGGTTGACAAAGTTTGGGGGGCTATACATGAGGTTTGGGTGTAGACAAATCAAGGGCAAATATGCAGTGTTTAATATATGTCTTAACTTAGTCATATATTTATTAATATTTATACTGGCAATTTTTTTCCCTAACTGGTTCTTTGTTTTGCAGTAAGGCACTGTGGGTGATTAGAATTTAACATCTGTGTCCTGAGAATTCTGTTTATATTCTTTGGCTTTCTCCTTTTTTTCTCCTTTCTCTAGATGTATACAAAAAGAAATATTGTAAATAGGTTAAAAATAAATGTGAACAGACACCAAACTTCAAAGAAGTCTCTAAAAAACTATTTCTAAATGGATTACATAGAATCTGACCTTATATTATTATTTACAATTATTTTCTAATCTCTTCCTGTCTCTCTTTTTTATATTTGCTCTTAGGTGGTGGTTAAATGCCAGAGGTGGTTATTTTGGGGGTGGGGGTATTCAAGGCTTTTCTGTTCCTAATGCTTATTTATAACCTGAAGTCCTAATTTTCTCTTTTTGATTTCATAGTGGGTTGTGTTCTGGTGTACCTAAGCAGAAAATTTTAACATATGAATAACATGCTGTGAATGTACTCCTAATAATTTGAGATACTCAGTAGAGATTACAGGGGTGTTTATGTGTCATTATTTTAAATACAGAAATGGGGATAGGTGCACCAAGCATTGGTCTCAGTCTGCTTTCTAAAAACTAGCTTTAGCTTAATTTCACCATCAATGTTATTTCAGCTTTTTCTGCAGTATACAAATTAGGCAGGAAGGGAAAATTAACAAAAATTCAATCTCACTTCCACCTACATTGACCGTATCTCCTACTATATAAGCAGGTTATAAATTATTATTATTATTAATTACTTTTACTTCCCTGTTTTAATGGCTGTCAGAGGACAGATTTCTGCCTGAATTGCATTTTGTGTTTGAAGAGCTGTTAAGAGGCTATTTAAAGATAAAGACCAGGGGGCACTGCACAAATATAGTGCTATGACTCCACTTAAATTGTCATGGCAACAACTTTGGGATCTATAGTTTAGTGAGTGTCAATTAGACTGCCTCACCAAACTACAAACCCCAGGATTATTTATTTGATTTTATGTCACCCAAGGTGGATGGCAAATAAAAACATTTTTAAAGACTTTACAATAAAAGTTTTAAAAGCAATTAAAATCAAATAAAAACAGGATTCCATAGGATGCAGTCACAGCAGTTAAAGTAGAATCATTGTGCTATATTTGCATAGTGTGAAGAGGCACCAAAGCTTGCAATTACACTTTTAGAAATAGTAAGGTGCTTGCAACTAATTGATTTTTGCAATAACTCTTTTGTTCAAATAAGTTAGAATATAATTGTAGTGGAATGGGAGATAGCTTCCACAGGCCAGTGGCTGATAGGATTTTGACCTTTTTTAAAAAAATAACTGAAGGTAATTTTGGTTATTTTAACAATGAGGCAAACCCCTCCTGTCAAGAAAGTCACATGATATGGTTTTCTTAGGGTCAGTTGGAAATGACTTAAAGGCAACTACAATGGCAAAATCATTGTATATACATTTCTTTAAAGATCCATTGTGGTATAATGGTTTGAGCATTGGACTTTTGACTCTGGAGACTAGAGTTTGGTTCCCAGCTTAGTCATGAAACCCACTAGGTGATCTTGGGCAAGTCATATGTTCTCAGCCTCAGAAGATGGCAATGGCAAACCCACTCTGAACAAACCGTGCCAAGCAAACCCCATGATAGGGTCATGGGGAACAGTGGGAACAGCACCATCCAAAGAGAAAAGCAAGAAGACAAACAAACCTGCTCCACCAGCTATGCCCAGAATATTAGAAGAAGCATAAATGTATAGGTTTGGCCTCCAAAATGGAAATCAGAAGAAAAATTGAGGTTGGTGAAATAAAAAGTCATCTTTGGATACATTTTGAAATAAACCTTCAAGTGGTTTCTAGAATATTCAAAATATTTTTGTTTACTTCTGCAAGGCTTGCTTGACTGGATTTGTTTCACTTCTCACAGGAACATTGTTAGTTTGGAATCAAAGGTTTCCTTAAACATGCCAAAGTGCTTGTGTGTGTTCTAGGAAGCTATCCTTGTTCTCTCCATATTATTTCTGCCTCTGGTACCATTTTTGCTTCTAAAAAGTCATGCCCTTCTCTAACTGAGATATACCTGTATAATGGTAAGTAAATACTTTTGAGGATTTGGAAATGTAACTGGCAATGGCTTGGGTGGCTCCAGTGTCAGTAGGATGGTGAATCCACTCTGAATTTTTCTGAAATATTGATATTGTTTCTTACTCACCTCTCCTCATGGATCAAAGTAGAGAACAATAACAAATCAGCAATGAGCAACATCAATTAAAACACATGTATTAAAACATGCAACAGTTTAAAAGGACAAATTAGATATACACATTCTAAAACAGCCCACATTTAAAATTCGGTATCTCAATTCACAATTTAAAAATCACCTGGATAAAGAAGTTATCCAAACTGTTCAACCCTATTCTCAAAAGAGGTTCAGCACCTTGGACAGTAAATAGTCAAAGCCAACAGAAAGACAACAGAGGGTGCATCTATGGAAATAATGCAGTTTGACACTATTTAAACTGGCATAGCTCCATCCTGCAGAATCCTGGGATGTGTAGTTTTGTGAGGCATCAGAACTCTTTGGCAAAGAAGGGTAAAGGCGGTACAAAACTACAACCCCAAAGATTCCATAAAATGGAGATACAACACCTAAAATTGTATCAAACTGCATTATTTCTATAGTGTAGATGCACCCTGAGACAGAAGCAATTAGTTGCCACTGGTAACTATTACTAGTTTATTTGTCCATGTTCTGTGAAGAACCACACAAAGGAAGTGCAGAAGCCTTGAAACAGCCCATTAGCAAATAGCATCTGGCCAGCACACTGAGCTTGTACATCGCTCATATGTTCACTACCTTCCTGGTTGTCTTCAGATGTACTGCACTATATTTCTGTTTAAATCTAAACAACAATTTCCAAATTTTCATCTCTATATAGGATGTAACACATGCAAATTTTATGCAAATATGCATTCCCCTTTTGGATATGCTTTTCCTATTTTGGGACAAACCCTAATTGGTTAAGCCTGCCTCAGCCACAAATGGCCTTTGCAGACTGCCAGAAATAGTGCAAATTGAGTCCACTTTAACTGCCCTGACTCAGTGCTTGGGAATCATGGGAACTGTAGTTTATTGTGGCACCAGAGCTCTCTGACAGAGAAGTCTCAATGTCTCAGAAAAAAAAAACAGTTCCCATGATTCCCTAGCACTGAGCCAGGGCAGTTAAAGTGGACTCAATTTGCACTATTTCTAACAGTCTGCAAAGGCCCAAAGTCTCCTGATAACCTTTGACAAGCCATTTTCTCTCTGTCTCAGCTCTCATTTAAAATAAGGATGGAAATCATCTGGCCTGTGGGCAACATGAATCCCATCAACATTGTTTCTGAAGGCCTCCAAAAAAGGGAGATATCTCTAGAAACTTCCAAGGGATACAGTTTTTCTCTGTAACAAAATATCTCCATACTTTGTTTTAGCCAAACAAAACAGTGGGACTTTTGAGGGGGGGGGGATTTAAGTTATTTTCAAGACCTTCTGATTTCATAGTAATTGCTGGTATATTAGCAAGGCTAGGATGTAATAGGAAATGGCCCCCAGAATCTGCAAAGTTGCCCAGTTCTGATTTGTAACATGGGACTGATAATACTGATTTATCTTCAACAGTTTCTCTAAGGATTAAAACAAAGAAAGTATGCAAAATTTGAACTTTTTAAAGTGATATACTGTCACTCTTTCAAGATGAATCAATTGTTTTCCTTTTAACCTACAAACCCAAAGCATGTGGATCGGTTCCAGAGCAAACTGACACAGATAAGGAAAGTGTATAGATCTAGAGCATGATTTCTTTTACAAATTAGACATTGAGTAAGTACAATTGTCAAAAGGGAAAAAAAGTGTGTTTGGTATCTCCTCTCAGCTATTCACTGTCTTTCATGCTTGACTTGCTAAACAGATGCTGTTTATCTGCATGAGCAGCCTGGATCTTATTTATTTTGTTTTTGTTTTTTTAGCCTTATTAAGCAATAGTAATTTATCTTCTTTTACAAACATGATTAGATACAGATCTTCTTGCCATCCTCCTCCTCTTTTGTTTCCTAGAGTTGGAAGAGACCACAAGGGCCATCCTATCCAACCCCCTGCCATGCAGGGAATCAAAACCATCCCAAACAGATGGCCATCCAGCCTCTGCTTAAAGACCTCCAAGGA
>CM034701.1:348094909-348120180 GCA_020142125.1 Phrynosoma platyrhinos
TCTTGACTGAGGAAGACAGGATCCTGAAGAAGGGAAGCTGAGCCAATTTATGGTATGAGATACAAAGTAGCTGTGGATCACAGCAGCCAGCTTGTCCTGTAGATTCTGCTGGGTGTCAAAGAGCATCACTGCAACACCCATCATCCACACACTGACAGTTTCATATGCAACAAGTAAAATATGACACTGTAAGTTTTTGTTGTTAACTGCCTTTGAGTTGACTTCAATCCATGGTGACCCTTTGAATGAGACACCTGAAAGTCATGTCTTCAACCTGTCTGCTCAGCTTTTGTAGAATCATGGCTGTGACTTCTCTGATTGAATCCATCCATTTGATATACAGTTTTCCTTTTTTCTTATTTCCCTCAACTTTACCAAGCATTTTTGCCTTTTCTAGTGAGTACTTTCTTCTCATGATATGCCCAAAATATGACAACCTCAGTTTATTCATCTTTGCTTCTAGTGAAAGTTTGGGTCTAATTTATTCCATGGCCTATTTATTGGTCTTTTTAGAAGTTCATGGCATTTTCAGAACTCTTCTCCATCACCACCTCTCAAATGAGTTGATTTTTTTTCCCTATCAGCTTTCTTCACTGTAAAGCTGTATAGAAATGAGAAGCACAATGGCATGGACAAATATATCAATGATATATTTTTATACTTCAGGATTTTCTCTAGTTCCTTCATAATTGTCTGTAAAAGTCTTCTTCAGATTACTTGACTGACCTCTCTGTTTTGATTGATGATTAACCCAAGTATGGAAAATCCTGAACTATTTCAATGTCTACATCATCTACTTTAAAATTATGTAGATCCTCTGTAGTCATTATTTTTGTTTCTTAATCATCAGCTGCCGACCTCCCTTTGCTCTTTCTGCCTTAATTTTCTTCAATAATCTCTCCAAATCTCTGGTAATTTCTACTAGTAATATAGTATCATCTGCATATTTTAGGTTGTTGATGTTTCTTCCTCCAACCTACATCATTATTACAGAACAAGATACCAGTCAGTATTTCTAAACAGTATTCTCACCGTGTTCATGGGTCCCAAAGTTTTTCAAAAAATGTTTCTGTGCAGGAAAATCCATGAGGGATTTACACAAAAACAAACAAACAAACAAACAAACAAACAAACAAACATATATCTTGCATGAAAATACATTTTGTGTGCAGAAAACACTGTTTCCTATGCAGGAAGCACCTTTCCTACAACAATAAAAATATAGGATTTATGCAGAAAAAGCATGTGTTTCTCTGTGCAGAAAAATTATTTAGAATACTCCAAGGGTTCATATTAACTGTGAGAAAACTGCAGAAGAGTCCTGCTGTTCTGTTACTGGTTTCTATGGGGCTTACCATCTGTTGAGAAACTCATCTTTCAACCAGGACATGAATAATAAAGTATTCTTTCCACATGCATACAGTGATAGATTTTGTTGTTGCACCTTTTATGTAGTGCTCTTTGGGGTACTACCTGATGTGCAGAAAATGGAAAAGAATGGGTCCATGTCTCTAGAAGATGATTATCTACATTAGAACAATACTATAGTGTTATAACTGATCATCTTATAATGTGGCATAAAGCCATGATTGCCTATGCAGGGAATTGTTGGTATAGTTAAAAGTCAAACTCAGTTGAGATAAAGCATGATTCATAAATAACTTCTCACATTGAAAAATACCTATGCAATTCCATTTTTTAGAAAGAAGCTACCAAGGGAGTTTCTAAATCTACAAGGGTCTCAGAATGCTAATCTCAATAGGGTTTGGGGCTGATACAGGGTGGCTCTCATGTTTTTCCTGAATCAGTGGTGTCTTCCAGATGCTATGAAACAGCAACTCCTAACATTCCTTACCATTAGTTATGCTGGGCATGACTGATGGGAGCTGAAGTCCCACAATATCAAGAGGGCTGTCCTGAGTCTACTAATTGATATATATTCACAAGAGTGAATATGTACAATTTTCCACATTAGGAACAGAAAAATATTGTTATTAACAACATCCCCACTTGAACCTTTAACCCTAATTTGCCAAAACAAACAGAGTGTGAAGAAATATTTGAAAATATTCCAAAATAGTTTTTAAAAATGGATTTCTGGGTGCTGGAAAATCTTGATGAGTAGGCTCTTAGCTCAATGAGCTTTGCATATAGGAACATAGTCTGCACACACATGAAACATGCTGTGCAAAAATTCCTTCACAGAAAACAACAGTGTAAAAAATAATGTCTGCATGGAAAATGCTATTTTCTGTACCCACCTTTATTTGCACAGAATAAGACTTGAATTGCAAATAGTCTTTGAAAGTTTTTATGGATTTTCTTTCCACAAGGAAAAAAAAAAGTAAAATTATTCTTTCTTTTCTATGAGAACAAAATTTTCATCCCTACTAGAAAACTAGCTTTGTCCAGGCTTATGCATTCCATGCACAGCTAGGAAAGACTCCTTTAGTTTATATTTAAAGGTTTTCTCTCACTTTTGTACCATTACATGATAATGCCCTTACATTCTCCAAATCACTGCCATCTGAATGTCATGAATTAGCAGAGATTCAATCTGACTCTGGAATAGGTAAGGAATCTAACACACTGACTGCCTATTAGTTTCTGAGCACAGTACAAGGTGTTGCTTATGACCTTTAAAGCCCTACATGGCTTAGGTCCAACTTATCTCTGGGACTGCCTCTTCCCATATGATCCCATGTGTGCACTTCGGTCCTCTGGGAGAAATCTGTTACAACCCATGAAAACTAGGTTGTCGGTAACCTCCCAGAGGGCCTTTTCTGCTGCTGCTCCCAGATTATTGAATCCGTCTCATTACCACCCTTGACAGCTTTAAAAAGGCAGTCAAAATGGATCTTTTCCAGAAGCCCTTTCCTGAACAGTTATCCTGGCTCCATGACTTCAGCTATTCTTCTCCCCCTTGATCCCGCCACTGAACTGTACTGAATGGAATTTTGCTGCTGTGACTGTTGAGATATGTTATTGTATGTTAACCTGCATATTTTAATTCTCTTTGGTTTAATACTATTTTAAGGGGTGGGTGGGTTAGGGTATTGATACATATATGTAATTATAGAATTTTAAACAGTAAGCCATCTCCATTGCGCTGCAGAGGGGTGGGATAGAAATAAAATGTTATTATTATATTATTATTGCATGCATGGAGACTAAAAGGCACTAACTTGCTTAGGAATATGAAATCCTTCATACATTTCTGGACTGCAGCTCCAATCATCCCTCATGATTGTTTATTTTACCTAGATTTGGAGTCTGGAAAATCATATGTTTTTCACTTATGCTTTTTGATATAATGTTTTGTCAGAAATTATCTAGTTTCCACAGCCAAAGAAATATTCCCACATGTATAAGATGAAAATGCAATAATCTTTTCTTTTTTCTTTTTTTTTTAAAAAAGGAAAAATATAAAGAATTTGCCACAATTTTCTTTTGTTACCTCCTATTTGCTTTGATCTCAAGGTCTGGGAAGCTCAAGTGACAACTTTAGGGTAACTGCTGGTAGTAATTTTTAATAATAACATAATTACAAGTGGAGTGTGAATTAACTGCAAGCTACTAGACTCCTTGGGGTGAAAACAAAATTAAAAGTCTCCTGAGCTATGTAGAATATGGGAAAAAATAAACTTCAGCAAAATGCCTTGATTTGCTGCCTCTGCTTGTGTGGCCATTATGGGGAAAAGTGAAAAATCTCATTGTAAAGGTAGAACATAGCATACAATATCTCTCAAGTCCATATTATGATGTCAGGTAGACACTGGCAGATATGTTCTCAGAAGGCAAACCCATAGTCCCCAGTCTATGAAAATGGAACACCAGAATTGTACTGACTGTGGGAGGGTGTTCTCAATGGCTGCTCCCAGGCTTTGGAACAACTTTCCTTCTGTCAGCACATGAAAATTTTTATTTTCCAACAGGGTTTTAGAAATTGATTGCTAGGACTGTTAAAATAATGTTGTAGGAGTGTTGAAAAATAGTCCTTTAAAACCAAACATCCAAACCTGGAACTTTCAGCAAGCTTCTTTATTGTAAAAAACAAAAGCAAAAACAAATAATAAAATAATAATAATAATAATAATAATAATAATAATAATAATAATAATAATAATAACATCTTCACTTTAGCCAAAGCTGGCTAAGCAGGAATAAAAGCTATTTGCTACATGATTCAAGATGTGTTAGTAGCATCATCAAAAGAATGGTTTTATTAGTTCATTACAGTTCAAAAGCAAAAAAGCAAGTGAGTAACTTTTGATTCTCAGCCCTCAGCCCCCCCAAAACTCCACCTTTCTGGGTGTTGCTTTTCCAGCTAATTGGGTGATATTTCATGACGTGTTCTAGTCCAACCCTTAATTACAATAACAAATCATGTGACTACATTTCCCATAACAAAATTGTGTTTACAAAAACAAAGGTCATAAGCAACAGACCCTCCCTCTGATATGTATTCTTTTCCACCCGTAGGGGAGACTGTTTTTCTAAATCCCCAAAGTTGGGTGATCTTGGTGAAAATATGGAAAAGTCATTGTGTTGTATGCTCAGTAGATATATAGTCTTTTAGGAAAGCAATAGCCTGCTGTAGATGGTAATGGTTGAAGAAGAAAAAGAAAGGATGAAAGATACCCTCAGATGATACTTTATTTTCCCCCTTCCAATTATAGTAAAAATAAAAAATAAAGTTTCATAAGTGTTCTTTAGACAATCCTGAATGGCTTCTTTCAGCTAGCCAGATGTTCCAGTTACACCAGGCTTTTGTAATGGCCCAGATAATGCCTGCAATCCTAAAATAGCTAATTGTGGTCTGTAACCACTGAGGATTTCTATTCTTTATAGAATCTGACACAGAATTTAATACAGAGCTCTATATCATACCAGCCACTATTAAAGGGAAAGATGAGAAGTGAGCAAAAATTCAGTATTCCCCCTACATGTTGAGTACATCATGAAGACGGTTTGAGCAGAACAGGTACAATGTATCAATTTAGCTTAAAGTTTCATGTGGCAAATGTTCTGTGAGATTATCCATAAGATTATCCTTATGCTTATGGATAATCTTGTATTCATCCCTTCTCTCTGCTTTTGCATCTAGTCTTTTTTTGTGCCCATGGTATGAAGAAAAGGCAAAGAGTGCATACACCTAATCCACTTCAATCTTGTGGTGATAGTTTCTTATTAAGTATGTAATGAGCCACTCTACTGGAAATGCTTGCCAGTTACACCTCCATTGCCATCAGAGCCCTTTTTTATACTCACTCAGCTCTAGATCATTTCAGACATTGGTGTAAAAAAAGTAAATGGACAGGACGAGGACTAGCATCATGGTTGAACTTTCCTCTCCTGAGCAAATCATGCATGACTGAGTGTGTACAGAGTCATGTATTCAAATATATAGCCATGTTAGTCTGTAGAAACAGTATGTAAAGAGATCTTGTAGCATCTTTGAGACTAACTGAAAGAAAGAAATTGGCACCATGAGCTTTCGTAGACTGATGTCTACTAGGTTGCTATACTACATCGATTGGTACAGAATGATCTTGTCAACTGTAGAATAAATAACCTATCTTGGAAACTGCTGGGCTCTCCTTCATTGGAGATTTAAAGTTTAGATTACTATTCTTTAGGTGTGCTTTAGCAGTGGATTCCTACAAGGCAGGGGGCTGGATGAAATAGCCACTGGGGTAACTTCTTGGTCCATAATTCCTCTCCTCACCATATATATGCTCATTTAGCCAGGCACTCTGGCAGTATGGCATTTATGCACCACACACCGCTGGAGTGCCTTAAAGCTGGCTTCCGACTGGTGGCTCTTCAGACGCCCTTTTCACCACTTGGGAAAGGAGCGCTATTTTGGCACTCCTTTCCCAGGTACCAAAAGGGAGGATTGGGACCAAGGTGTGGGGCAGCCTCAGCCCCAATCCTCCACTTCCCAGGGCGGCCCATGGCTGCCCATCTGCATCCCCCCTAAGTTTCTTTTCAAAGGCAGTAACAAATCATTTCAGCAATTTTCTTCCCACTGCAAAGAAAGGCTTCAAAAAGCATGCAGTTTTCAAAGGCAATTTACAATTCAGGACTTATCCTGTGCATAATTCTCACATGACTGCTTTGCATAGACAACAGCATTTTCTGTGCAGGAGGCAACATTTTTCTGCATGGAAAATAACATTTCAAAGCAGAATTCTTAATACCTGCACAGAAAATGCTGTTTTCTGCACAGGAAAAAAAAAAAAGCTATAATTTAGGATGCATAAAACTTGCACATTATAGATTTGCATAGAAAATAGCATTTTTTTGCCTGGAAAATAGTATTACAATGCAGAAAACACAGAACAGAATTGGAAGTGGAATTGGGAGTTTCACAGATGCAGATTATATAGATGTGTACATCTCTAGCTGTAAGCCCAACATCTCAGAAAATAGTTTCAAAGGTCTAGTGCAATGATTCTTAACCTTTTGTCCTCCAGGTCTTTCAGATTTCAACTCCCAGAAGCATCAGCCAACTTGGCAAGATAGGAATTCTAGGAACTGAAATCCAAAACATCTGCAGGATGTGCACCAAAATTCACAAAGCACAGAAACTGTGGACAGCTACATAACTAAAGATGGAACACTTCCTAAAGTTGTTTTTCTGAGAGCTAGATTCACAGTTTATCAGCCCCAGGTGTGATTTAGCCAAAACAAGAAGCTAACAAGACTCCATTCTATGGGAAAGAGGGTTTGTTTATATTAAGGTTTTTGTTCACAAATGCCACAGCTTAAATATAGTGACACTATATACAAATAAATTGAACTAAAATAAAAAGAAAGGGCCCAGCACAGCATAGTGATTTGATCACTGGACTTTCGACACCAGGGTTTAAATCCCTGCTGAACCATGGAAACCTTAGGCAAGTCACACATTCTCAGCCTCAGAAAACCCTATGATAGGTTCACCTAAGGGTTGCCATAAATTGAAAATGACTTGAAGGCACACAATAACAACAACAAAAAGGAGTCTAGAAGAGGGTGAAAAACAATTGTTATTCATTAATTGATTGACAAAAATATTTCCTAGCATACAATAAAACACAATGAGATTATTTTGTAGTTTTCTTCTGATATTTGTACAGTCTCAAGTGTTCTGGGGAGTTATAGTGGCAAAACCACACAGGATCCTTCTGCTTCAATGTGTCTTCTGTGCATAAAGTGTTTTTGTATGTGTTCAGAAAAACTACATGCAGTTCTGTTCAGAACAATTCCCCAAAACAATTTGCAATATGTGATTATGAACAAATTCTTTGCTTGGGTTCCTCCCCCCCTCCCCCTGCAATCGGGAGCAAGTTAAGGAAAGTATTCGTCCTTGTATGCAAGAACAAAATAGACAAACATTTACATCTCCAGACCAAAGCTTTGACAACTCAACACAAGGCCTAAGCAGACTGCCAGAAATAGTGCACATTAAATTGAGGCACTGTCCTGGCTCAGTGCTAGGGAATCATGGGAACTGTATTTTTTTCTAAGACATTGAGCCTTCTCTGTCAGAGACCTCTGGTGCCACAATAAATTACAGTTCCTATGATTCCCTAGCACTGAGCCAGAACAGTGCCTCAATTTAATGTGCACTATTTCTGGCAGTGTGCTTAGGCCCTAAGCCTTTTCCAGGTGGATTTTGTGGACTATGGTACTAAAGACAACTTAAATGATTTGGGAATTACTGAAGCTCTTCCTCTTTTGAAGATATCAGTGGGAATATCAAGCTGGATAGCAGTATGAAGCAACACAGGAGGATAACTGAGACATATACTTGGTACTATTTCAAATTCTAAAAGTAGCTGGTTTTAGTACATGATGCTCATAAAAGGCCAAATCCCATTGTGGCTTACCAAGAAAGGTGAAGGAAAGGAATGGATAAATATTGCTTATGTGGATAGGAAGATAAAGAGAAGACAGAGAGGTACACTTTTATTGCATCTTTCATCTAAGAACCTTAAAAACTCTATGCAAACATCAATTCATTAAGACTCATGATACAGCTTTCTGTAAAATACAGAAAGATGGAAAGCAATCATTTGAACCAACAGTAATTCACAAGCATATTATATAATACAGAAAGAAGAAGAGGTTTCACTTGAATCAGCCGTGATTCACAGACGTTCTGAGAGTATTGCATGCATCTCCTGTTTAGCAATATAAGATTTCATAATGCTTTGGGGGCAGGAATTAATCAAGGGCATGACTATGATGGCCTGTAATTTGCATTCCACTCCCACATAAAAGGTTGGGATGGGATGCATAGTTTGCCACACCCCCAGAGAGACAAGGTTTTAAAGATGCCTTGGCAGTTATGCCAAGGCTGGAAGATTTTGGGGGTGTGGCCAGAGCCAACTTATGGTCTGCTGTCCCCAGCTTCTTCACTTCAATTTTGCAATCAAGGAGAGTGGATAGCAGTTATTAGACTGGGCTAAGTGTTATATTTTTCATTTTTCCCAACTTTAATGGATGTTTTGTTTTTTAATCTTTCTTTTCAGACAACTACAAATAAAAGTTTTTGCACCACAGTGTATATTTTCCAGATTCAAAAATCCATTACAGGTGAATTTTATTGAAAAACAAACCAGTGAAATTGAAATCTGGTATGTTGATCCAATATGGAGTTCTAAGCTTAGCATGACCTGTGTAGCCTTTGGAGACTTTGACATTTGATGTCTGTAGATTTTGGCAAGAAACCCTCATCATAACATTTTTCTTCTTGTAATGAAGTCTGTTTGGTTAAAACAATCAAGAATCAATCCATGATTTCTAATTAACCATAGTGAGAATAAACCTCAGTTACCTGAATCTGTACATCATGGGGGACTCTGATTAATTCTAAGCAGAAGCTTTGAGTTGTCCTCATATGCATGAATGAAGAAGATGCAGAAAGGGGAACATGCATGTCTGAGGCTTAGGCAAAGTTATTTGTAATGATAAACCAAAATAAAATGCAGTAAGAATAACTGTTCTGAATTTAAACAAAAGCATGTATAGTCCTACCCAAAAGCAAGCATAATAGCTTTATTTGCCTATATTTCATACTACTGGAGATTCAGAGGAATACTCTTTGTGATGCCAAAGGCAATATAGAGCTAGTAACCACTGACAGACTTATCGTTCATGAATTTGTTTCATTCTGTCCAAGATGATGGCCATCATCATTCATTGTGTGTGATACTGAATTCGATAGTTAATAGGGAATTTTATATGTATTTATTTTATTCACTGTGTAAAAAATTACTTTTTCTTTGTCTCCCTTAAATCTTCTACCATTCAGCTTCAGTGGATGACACAGAATTTAGTATCATGAGAGAGGAAAGAAAAAAAACAAACCTTTTCCCTTTCTACTTTTTTCATGCCATTCACAATTTTATATACTTGTATTGTGGGAATGTTAGATGTTGCTGTTATTTGCAGTCAATTTGACTTTAACTTACAGTGATGCTATGAATAAGTGACCTCCAAGAGATCCTGCTGTTAAGAGCCCTGCTCAAGTCTTGCAGACTCAGGGCTGTGGCTTCCTTGATAGAATCAATCCATCTTTAATGTGGTCTTCCTCACTTCCTACTGCCTTTTACTTTTCCCAGCATGATAATCTCTTCCAATGAGGCATTCACCCTTTTAAGCTAAACAGCCACTAAAAAACATGGCAACCTGTTGTCATAGGGGAATTGCTTCAGACCCTTGAACAGTTTTGTTGCCCCTTTCTGAACCTTTCCTAGCACTGCAATGTCTCTTTTTGAAATGCAGTGACCAGAATTAGACACATCATTTTCTGTGTGGCTGTAGAAAGGTCTGCAGCAAAGCAAGAAAGTAGCACATTATTCTAAAGACTTTCTTCCACAAGTAGTTAGTTATGGAATGGAACAGGGTTATTTTTTGCCTGTAAAAACTGTGTATGGTATATCTTGGAAGAGTGTTTTCTCAAGGGCAGCTGTGGCTTCCACATCAGTGGGGTAGTGAATCTTCTCTAGGTGCTTGTCCAAATTTCAAATCAACTATCCAAGGAGCTAAAGCTAGACCCTCAAATAGGTTCAGCAAATTGGATACTTCCTTTAAATTCAAACTAAAATCTGGATCAAATCCATTGCCCTACTGACATGAAAGCCACCTTCTGCCACAAGTACGTATATTGCCTTCTTGCAGTGGTAGCCAACATAAGGTGTTGTTGTTTTTGTTGTTGTTTTTAAAAAGCATTCAGATTTGTGTCCATACAAGCAGAAAGCTCAAACTTGACTATTTATCTCATCAAAGAATGAGATAATCCTTGTGTATGCAGCCACCATTTTCCCCCAAAAGACTTCTTTTGCTGTGCCATGGCTGGCACTGAGAATGTGATATTGTCAATGAAGACAATGTCTGTAACTATTGAAGTTGACCAAGATGGATGGTTGAAAATATTGTTTAACTCATTTTCTTATTAGAACTTTCCAAAATTAGCACATTTCTTCATAGATGGGACAGACTATGCTTGTGATTAGATAAATCAAATGTGGGAGGAAGTGGAAGTGATTGATTGATTCATTCATCCCTAGCTAGCTGTTTTCTGGTCCTTTCCTTGCTTGTAAGCATTGACAGGATCTTAGAAGATGGAAAAGACCTGGTATAGTTTAATACAGGGGTAGGCAACCTTTTCCCTTTAAGGGCCAAGGGATTTCAGCTCCCAGAATCCCAGGAGCTATTGGCCAACATGGGACTATTGGCCAACATGGCTGAGGCTTCTGGGAGCTGAAGTCCCTTGGCCCTTAAAGGGGAAAGGTTGCCTGGCCCTGGTTTAATAGTTTGAGTGCTGAATTGTGACAATGAAGAACAGGGTTCAATTCCCCACTTGGCCATGAAACCCACTGAGTGGTCTTGGGCAATTCATATGCTCTCACCCTCAGGGGAAGGTAATGGCAAACCTCTTCTAAACAATGACAACAACAAAGTTTCTACCACTGCAGCATTTCTCACTGTTATTTCTTTGCTTGAACCCAGAGAAAAATGTGATGCATTGGTGTTTAATAGTTTACTAATCCTTTTTTGTGCTACTAATTTCAGCACTTGATGGTTGCTTATGTAGACAAGAAGCCTAAGTAAGGCATTTTGCAGAGCTCAAGGAAAAAAATGGACAAGTCCAGAATTTCCCATCTAACATGTCCAGCATAGGGGTTGCTGAAACTAAGGAGTTTATCACATGGGGAAAATTGGAAGTTTAAACAGGTCAGAACCCACAGTTTTCCAGCATATTAGGCTCAATTGCACAAATAGATTTCACATGACGTTGTGTGCAAACTGCTTGGAATCTGACAGGAAAGTGACATGAACCAGCAAATAGGCATTTTCAGGAAAATACTGCAAATTCATTTCCGTTTCAATCATTTGTTGAGGGGTTTTTTTGCCTAATAGCTCTAGTGTGAAAGCCATTTGTGGGATTCTTCACTTTTCAGTACTTGTTGCAAGATTTCCCATGGTTCTTTGGGGTGAGTAGCCAGGGCTCTTAAAGGAATAGTTGCTGAGGCAACGGCAGGGACACAGAGAAAAAGCTTGCTTCTCTCTAGTCCAGGGGTAGGCAACCTTTCCCCTTTAAGGGCCGAGGGACTTCAGCTCCCAGAATCCCAGGAGCTATTGGCCAACATGGGACTATTGGCCAACATGGCTGAGGCTTCTGGGAGCTGAAGTCCCTTGGCCCTTGAAGGGGAGAGGTTGCCTACCCCTGCCCTAGTCTGTGTGAATGCTTCTTTTCCCTTCATCTTCCCCATTAGCTGGAGCTCTTAAAGGAAAAGCTGCTCAGGGAAGGCAGGGGCACCAGTTGCTGAGAGGAATGCAGCCTTTTATGCTGTTTCTCTACATTTCCTACTTCTTTGAGTAATGTTTTTTTCTTTTTTCTTAGGTTGGATACCATTTCTTGGAAAGTAAGGGACTGTATAGTATATTTCTATAAAGAAAATTGTGTAAATTAAAATGGTTTATTTCTCTGGGTGATTTCTGGTGATGTAGCTACTTCTTCTGTGCACACATGCAAAAAAATGATTCCCAAATTACTATCGGGATTTACAAACATCTCTGTGAAAACCAAATGCATGTTCTACCCTCTCTCTCACTTTAGTAATGAGCTTCTAATGGGTTATTGTGTTCTGCATGTGAAAATCATTTGCATATTGCACACTTTTGTGGGTTGCGGCCACTTTATTCATTATTGAGATGGAGGCACATAGGCCCCCATGTGATAAACTCCTAATAGTCTAACAAGTAACTTTCCCAGGTTCTGATTTGGAATATAAATGAGTATTGGGGCTCAAAACCATCCACATAATAAGCTCAGTTGAAACAAGGATTCAGAGTGGGAAAAGTCCCTTTGAGGCTGCTAAATATTATTTATCTTAAAAGCTCATCAGAAGCATAAATTAGGTGCATTTTTGCAACTTGATATTTGAAAAATCTCACCTTGCTGTGATAATATGTGAGTTTCACCTACAATATCATTAATTAGAGAAGGGAATTTGATTTTGCTGGTGCCCAGCTATGATTATAAATTGATACCATTCAGTTTTTATAGAGAATAGTACTGATTAAAAAGTGTAAGATAAGGGTTGTACAGGCAGAGAGAATTCAACATGACAGAATAATAATAATAATAATAATTAATAATAATAATTTATTTATAGCCCACCCCTCTGCGTGGCAATCAGGGCAGGTAACAACATTTTAAACAGACAAAGTTAAAAACATTCGCTGGACCCACAGTCCAACCCTCCCATCCCCTTAAAACAGAATTAAACTAAGGAAAAGTTAAAATCAGCAGTACAATAAAACGATAAAACAATAAAACAGGAATCAGTGATATGAAACAAGATAAAAACTCATCTCCCAACAAACAGCTGTTATTCTGGGAAGGCCAGAGACTTGCTAAACCTTTACATGGATAAATTGTCATCTGACAAAGCCTTGATTTTATACATGCCGGAACCCACAAAATTTATTTTTGGACTACAGGTAACAAAATACCCAGGACAGTGTAGTCACTATTAATCTCCTGTAGAGGTCAAATTAGTTAGCACTTCCTTTAAAAAAGAGCATGCCACAGGAAACCTGTTGTATTCAAGGCATAATTTTTGGAAATTATCTATAATTTGAATGTGGGCATATGTTGGGTCCCAATGAGATGAAACACACATGAGTGAGAATCCTGTTAATGTTCTATATAAGTATAATTGTATGTTATGTTTGCATATATCCTCTTTTGGTCACTGAGGACAGAGGTAACCAGAACCTCCAATCATCATGACCCCCTGCCCATACTATGTCACTTCATGACATCTAGGCACCATCAATGCCTCTTTAATGACTGGGAAGGGCAGCAGATATCCAGAAAATGTGTACATATATTTCTGTGGGTGGATGCAAGAAGCAGGCACCCCCCTGAACCTCCCTATTTTCTCTAGAGGCCCCGGAGGATGTTGGAGTCTTCATTCACATATCAGTGCAAAACAACTGTTTCTGTAAAACCTTTGTCTTTATCCTTTCTGAAACTAGGTAGATAGAACAAGCTCAAAAGGGCAGACTTATTGATTACAAAGATACAAACAGTCCGTCCAATGTCAATACTTTTCTAGTCTGTTCCAAATGACAAATTATCATTTTTCAGTGTTGAGCACTGTGCAAAAAATGATCTTGAAATGTGCATAATCTCTCCAATTTTGCATCATGCTGCTAGGGTAATTTTGGGATGGGGAGCCAATGTCATATCTGTTTTCTTCCTCTATTTTAGATCATATTTACCATTTCTTTCCTTTACAATATGATGATGAATGGAGTCATGATTACATCCCCTTTTCATTGATGTTAGTAGCTGAGAAACATTGTCGGGCAGTTCAATTTATAGTTAAATTTCCATTTTCCCCTGCCTCCTTCTCTCTCAGAAAGCACAAGGGTGAGCCTTTATCTTCATTCAGTGAGGGTCTAATATGCCTAGCATCTGTCTTTGCTTTGGTCAAGGTGACTACCTACATCAGCATATAGGCAGGGACTCAGAAACCAAACCAATGTAATGACATGATACTGTGCCATTGTGTTCTGAGGTCCTGTGTCAAGTACTTGTCTGTTAGTATCTGTTTTCTATATATTTGTGCTTGCAACTTGATCAAACCAAACCTGTGGGAGATGACTAGGGTTGTGATGGGTCATAGAATCATAGAATCATAGAGTTGGAAGAGATCCCAAGGGCCATCCAGTCCAGCCCCCTGCCATGCAGGAACTCAGACTCAAAGCATCCCTGACAGATGGCCATCCAGCCTCTGTTTAAAAACCTCCAAAGAAGGAGACTCCACCATACTCTGAGGGAGTGTGTTCCACTGTCAAACAGCTCTCACTGTCAGGAGATTCCTCCTAATGTTGAGGTGGAATCTCTTTTCCTCTAGCTTGTATCCATTGTTCTGGAACAGCAGAAAACAATCTAGAGCCCTTCTCAATATGACATCCCTTCAGATATTTAAAGAGGGCTATCATATCCCCTCTTAACCATCTCTTCTCCAGGCTAAACATACCCAGTTCCCTAAGTTGTTCCTCGTAGGGCATGGTTTCCAGATCCTTCACTATTTTAGTTACTCTCCTCTGGACATGCTCCAGTTTTTCAACAACCTTTTTGAATTGTGGTGCCCAGAACTGGACACAATATTGAAGGTGGGGCCTGATCAAAGCAGAATACATTGGCACTATTACTTCCCTTTGATCCAGATACTATATTTCTATTAATGCAACCTAAAATTGCATTGGCCTTTTTAGCTGCAGCATCACACTATTGACTCATGTTCAACTTGTGGTCTACTAGGACTCCTAGATCCTTTTCACACATAGTCTCGTTAAGCAAGGTTTCCCCCATCTTACATCTCTGCATTTCATTTTTTTGCCCTAAGTGCAGTACCTTACATTTCTCTGTGTTGAAATTTATTTTGGGGGGAAGCAGATGGTGCAAAGCACTATCTTCAGGGGAAGGAAGGGGAGGGACAGCCGCACACTGGGCGCCCGAACCCCTTCCCGAAGACGTCGTCGGAGCAGCTGGCCCTCCGCACGGCTGGCGCTCCGACAATGCCTTTCCACTGCAGCTTCCACACATGCCTCAGATGCCTCAGCTCCAATCTGCAGCTTCCCGGGGCGGCCCCGTGCCACCCATCTGCTTAGCCCCTTTGTTAGCTTTGGCCCAGCTTTCTAATCTATTAAGATCATTTTGAATTTTCATCCTGTCTTCTTGGGTATTAGCTATTTAGTCATGGTGAGTTGCCCTTTGTTGTTACAAAATGGCATAGGCTACAAGTGGCCTTTCAGTTTCATGTGCTCCTTCCATGCACATTTGTGAATTCTAGTGCTCCCTCTCACATTTTCCATCAGGAAAAAAATGCTGGTCCAAAAAGCCTCCAGGAGCAGGGACTTGGTTTTAAAACAAGGCACAGGAGCACCCTACACCCCATTTCAACCATTAAAAAAGAATTTATTTTGGAGTTCAGTGAAATCCATGACATGTCCCAGGGGTGGAAACACCTCTGAATTCCTAGAGCTAGCCCACCTTGCAAAAGAAAATTATATTCCAAATCTCTTGTCACAAGATAGTCCATTGTATTGAGGTCTGCAGGCCTATGATTATTTCCCCCCCCCCTTAAATTCTTGGTGAATCATGTTTTGGTTAAACAAATAAAGTGATATATGATGTATTTGATTGTGTAGTGAGGGTGGGATATATTTGTTTATTCAAACCTAAAAAAAGAAAGGTTTAGTCTAGAGTTTAAGGATTTGGAGTATTCGTCACTAGATTATTGGTTCTAGCAGCAAGAGCATGCTGCTCCTGTGTTCTCCAGCACTAGCAAGAACAGTTATCCAGTATCTAACAGAAGATAATTTATATGATGTAATTCATTCATTCATTCAGGGATTTATATACCATCCTTCATGAGCATTTATCCCTGAATAGTGATAGTTGAAGAACATTCCAGAAAAGATACACATATTAAGCATTCACGTGTTCCTGGAGTTTTGAAAGAGTTAGCCCCATAGAAAGTCTACAGAAAGTGTGATTTCCTATTTTAGTGGCATTTCACATATAGAGCCCTGTGCCATTTAGCACGTGAAATAGATTTTTATAAAATGGAAGTGAATCTGAAATAAAAGAGCAGACATATTTCAGGGCAGGTGGGGAATAAAGGCCTTGCAGGCCTCAGGCTCTCTTCAAATGTCCACTTTTGATCTCTTTATTGATGTCAGTAGTCTGTTTTCATACCTTGTTACTTGTGCAAATCAAGATTCCTCTGTAATGTTTATTTCCCCCACTATGCCCGCTTTGCATCAAGGATACAGTAACTGTGGACTTGGTTTCCATAGCCAGTCCTAATGAGCATTCCCATAATGCCTGAGCAATTCTGTCAATGTGGCTCCAAAGAAGCTGCACCCTTTTCAACTCTGATAAGATTTTCCTTCAAAATAGACCGATGGAACAGCAAGGGAAGGAAGGGGATGGATGGGGAGAGGACAGGCATAAACTTAAAGAAGGAGAGAGAGTAAGAGAAAAGGAGGGTCTTCTCCCCATGTATTCAGCAAGTTCAAAGTGGTATCTACATACCTGTGCATGCAGCATTTTAATGGTTCTGCTGCAGTTTAATGAGGGCAAAACCAATTTCTGATTCATGGAACCTCTGAGAATGAAAGGCACTTTGAGAAAGCTATGGTCTTGAGGTTTAGGGAAAGGATGTCAAAGGGACATTTCTAAATTGCTGAGCAGGCAGGAACCCAAAGTAAATATCAAAGTATTACTCAGGAAGAACCACATTAAAGAAGATGAAGGAGCACAACCTATGCTTTCTTTATGCACTCTGAAAGAGAAGGCACATGCAAAACAACTGTGCAAAGAGTAAATTTGCTAGCCTTCGCCCCCCCAGAAACTCAGGACACTCAGGGAAAAGCAATTATCTTTTTTCTTAGGTGTCTAGGCATGAAATGGCTAAGCATGCTTACACCCCTCCAATGTGTGCATTTAAATCTGAAATTAAGAAAGAATCCAGTATGATTGCACAGACATAAAAGTCTCAAAAGCCAACATCAGCTCCCAGATGGCTTATCTGCATCTTAGAGTATAAATGATAAAGTCACTACAATCCAAAGCACACTGCAGAGACTGCTTTAACTGCCTTGGATCAATGCTAGTGAATCCTGGGAACTGTAGTTTATTGTGGCACCAGAGCTTTCTGACAGAGAAGATTAAATATCTCACCAAACTGCTGTTCCCAGAATTCCCTAGCATTGAGCCAGGGCAGTTAAAGTGGTCTCAAACTCGAATAGTTTTGCAGTGTGATTTGGACCTAACATAATATTGTGGCAACATGCAGTCTCTTTCCTGACATTATCCTTACAGCAGTAAATAAAAACAGTTATGTGGAATAACAATTCAAACCCTTTATTACATTTGTCTCCCAGAAACTTTGTAATTATTACTCTCTGTTAAAAGACAGGATAATATCCACTCCTATCACTAGTCCCAGATTCTGCCAACCTAGCAGTTCGAAAGCATACAAATGAAAGTAGATAAATAGGTACCACTTCAGTGGGAAGGTAAACAACATTCTGTGCAATCATGCTGGCCACATGATCACAGAGTAGTCTCTGACAACCCTGGCTCTTCAGCTTAGTAATGGAGATGAGCACTGCCCCCTTTGGTCAGACATAACTCAACAAACTTGTCAACAGGAAATACCTTTACCTTTACCTAATATCCTTAAACCCAAAGTGGACTTGGTTAGTCAGGTTAGATGCCGCTCCATTTTTGTTAAAACACACATAGATATTTCCTTCTCATTCCAGGATGAGACATCCATTAGGCATAAATCAGTAATGTGTGCATGTGGACATGATTGTAGATCACAGTCTGAGGGCCTGAGCCCATAAATTATTCATAATAAAAAATATGATCTGTGAAGTCATTGCTCCAGTCTAAGAAGGAGATAATTCACCTGCATGTGTCCTTGTTTCCTTGTTGATCTCAACCATTGCAAACACTGAAAGCATGAACAGTGATGATTTATCATGAGTAACAGGCATGTAAACTATTGGATAGCCACACCTTGTGACCATCATATTGAACACAAACTACAATCAATATACAACAGCCTCCAGGACTGAAAAAGCCTTTTATTAGATTGCAAAACTGTGAGCATGTACATATGCATGCACATAAATTGTTCGGTTTGACAGGCATGCTAAAATAGTTCATAAGCCATCAGTAACATGAGGATAATAGTACTGGTCCATCTAACTAGGACAATGATGGCAAACCTATGGTATACATACGCACCATTGCCCCAGCACAGAGTTCATCTGAGTTAGTTACTAGAAAGCCAAAGGAACGTGGAACTTTGATAAATAAGTGGGTTTGGGGCGCTCGGTCTTTAAAAGGTTCACCATCACTGAACTAGGCTGTTCTGATATAACATATATGAATTTCAGAAAGGAGAGGAACACAGTCTCCAGAGGAGATCCTTCTTTTTCCCCTTTTTTTCTTCTTCTTGCTGCAATGGAGAAACATTCCAAAGGCTCTGTGTTCCTCTTCTCCTCCTCTTTGAAGACAGTGGAAGGCCAACTCAGCACACTGTCTGGGCTGTATTCATTTGGTACCTCTTTCTCTCTCCTCCTTGCATCTACTACTCTTTGAAACAAGCAGAACACAGAACTCAGCAAGAAGTCTGAGCTGTGCTTGCTCCCTTTCTTTCTACAGTGCCTTCCTGCCAGAACTGGAGTACATTACACAGTAGGAGACTCTTCTCTTGCCACCACAGCATTGCCACCCCAGCCCTACCCACTGCCCATTTTTGACTAACTTAGCTGGGTGTTGTCTAAACATATGGAAATTCTGTTATATACACTTACTAAGTATGCTAACATGACTTACACTCAGAGCAGCTATGTAGAAGAGCGAGGAGAAAAAGAATGAAATGTGTGGCTGGGTGGAAGGAGTACCTGTAGATTTTGTGCAACTGAAGGGGCAGTGTACCTAGCCTCACTGGGTGGCAATGGAAAGAATTAGCAAGAGGGTGCAGGTATAAGACCTGAGGATGAGGGTGATCTGACAGTGTGGTACCATTCCATAAGGTCTGGCATGTCATAATTGCCTTACAGCTTACTCATTCTGCAAACTTTTCTTTGACAATATATAATGTATCACTTTACAATAATGGTATGGTCCAACTGTTTAATCCAGTAAGTGATTCTTTATGCAAAGGCTCATTGGTATATCCTACCAATAATTCAATGAGAAGGATGTCCTTTCACATTTCAGAAACTCGATTTAGGTTTGGTAAGCAAGACAAAAAGGACTGGCTCTGAATTGGTCTGAACAAAACCAGTTCTAAAGAACTGAATCAAGGTCCAATTTAAATTTGGAGGTCAATACACACCACTGTCGTAATATCTAACTCTCCACAGGCTGGATAAGTGGTGCCATGTCATGAGCATTTTTTAAAAAGCCAGGGTGGAGTCATGGTTTGTCCATTGGACTAGGACTCTGGAGACCAGGGTATGATTCCAGCTTGGCCATGAGGATGGCAGTGGCAAAGCCCCTCTGAACAAATGTCACCAAGAAAAGCCCATGATAGATTTGCCTTAGGGTTGCTATAAGCCAGAAACTATTTGAAGGATACAACAACAAGTCATCATGGTATTCAAGAGAGTTTCAGAATGAGAAAGGCTTTTTGGGAGACAGTAGTTCATATTCTTCAGAAATCTTTCTTCCCCTCTACATTCGGCATGGAGAACTGGCCAGGAGTAGGGGCTTTATTGATCCCCTATGGGATTTTGGGTAACCTCATTCTCACTGCCCTTTCTGAATTATTTTATCCCCTCCCTGTCACCAGACTTGGGGAAAAAACTGATGATGTTTTCATCTTTCTCTGAGACATTTTACCCTCAGAAGGAAGCTTTCCAAAAGGAGGTGACACAGAAACCTGTACTTCAGCTTCTGGGACACTTCCTGTTGGGGAAAAGAGTGCTCTAAAGCCTAAAACAGCCTGGGTAGGAAAAACCATGGCAACAAACAAGTGGGCTTTTGGGGACAAAATGAAAAAAATATTTCCAAAAAATAGGGATTCTTGGGTGACATGTGGACCACACTTTCCTCATCTCTTATTATTAAAAAAACAAGTCTATTGCTGACAATGAGCCACAAACCTGAGCACTTTAATACTTTATAATAAATATGTGAAGATTTCAGGACCAGAGGAGGTCCCTAACTGGGGTCCTACACAGAAGTGTGCATTTAATTGTGGATCCCCATTTGTGTTGCAATTAAATGCCCCTCCAGAAAAATAACAAAGTGGAAGCTCTTTATTTATCTTTCCACAGTACTACAGAATGATAAAGACTGTTAGTCTAAGGAAATGTCTAATACGATTCATGTACTTTGAGCAGTGAAGTCGGAGGGCTGATGCTGTATAAATACTGTTATGTTTTTACAGCCCCAACCATCAACACAACCTATTACATTTTATGTAAAAGAAAATTTAAGCAATAAAAATATATATTATAAAAAAAGAAGAAAGATTTAAGCAGTAACAGAACAAGATGCCTCGCCTGCTAACTGGCAGCTAAAACAACAGCATAATTTGAGTCAAAATGTGTCCCAGGTCATGGGAGGTTCAGCTCTGATGCTTGTCACCACCCTGGTGATTTTTGTGCCAGGGGTTGACAGATCTATGAGTTTCACTTTCTCCCTTATTTTATTTTTAAAAAAAATTCTCTCAAATTCTTTCTACAGAGTATAGGAAAATGGTCCCAGAGTTTGACAAATACTCATTTAAAAAATTAAACACAATTCTCAGTCCTCTGTGTGAGTGACATTCTATTTCACTCCAAGGTGAAAAAGATCATGCTGCCATGTAGCTGTTAAGTATGAGAAGGCTATGTAGGAGAAAAAAGAGCAGCAACACAAATTCAAATATAGCTGAATACAGGAGGATTAAAAGCCAGAATTTGATTAGCTAAGCACTGAAGACCTTGATGGTGCTACTGTGTGGGCCAAGTTACCAAAACCTTTATGTCTGATATTTCTTCTGCTGAAACAAAACAATGTCTTACTTCTGTGGAACTCACCGGTTCTTCACATGTACCATGAGCAACATGACTTTCTGGAAAAGGTGATAATGGACCTTTGCAGACTGCCAGAAATAGTGCAAATTGAGTTAGGGTTAGGGAATCATGGGGACTGTATTTAATTGTGGCACCAGAGCTCTCTGACAGAGAAGGCTCAATGTCTCAGAAAAAAAGCAATTCCCATGATTCCCTAGCATTAACCCTAACCCTTAAAGTGGACTCAATTTGCACTATTTCTGGCAGTCTGCAAAGGCCCAAAGTTTTGGTAAAGTAAAAAGTAGTATGATAAAAAGAATGCCACATTACAGGTGGACTGACTCAAATCAAAGGGAGTCATGGCCCTTAGCATCACCTGAACAAGGCTGTTAATAACAGGACACTCATCCACACTACACAAATTTTGTTATCCATGCAGCGAGAGTGTCTTGGAACCAAACCCCAAGAGATACCAAAGATCCACTGTACTAGTTATTTACTATGTCTATGTAGTACTATGTACTGTGTGAAATGAATTTCCCTGGGATTTATTTACACTTGAATGATAAATCAAATGATAATTGGCCTGAGTAAATCGTCCATCGATCACAACGTTGGACTTTTAAAACTAGTCAGATTTATTCTGCATTAACCAATAAGGCTTTTGCATAAGGTACTATTTTTGAGCTGCTTTTCATTATTTTAATGCATATTTAAAATTGTTTTTAGTGTTACTGATAGCTAGATGTGATTTGAATGTTGCTCTTTCATATGTTTTAAGTATACTGTATTTATATCATATTTGCCGTAATTTGCAGGACACCTTGAGTTCTGGTTTTGGAGAAAAGGCAGGCTATAAATAGAGGATGAGGAGATGATAATGGAGATGATGATGATGATGATGATGATGTGACATGTTATCAGCTACTGTCAGAAATGAATGCATGTTTCATTCTTCATCACGTTATTTTTTTTGCCTCAGTCTTGTACCAATAATGAATTTCAGCAGCACTGCCCCCCCCAGCAACATCCTGATAACATAAATAGAGAGCATACACAGCAAACACATTTAGAAAAATGGACCAGATTTTCATAATCAAGAAGGTAGCAGAACAGTGTGCAGAAAATCTGATTCTCAAATGACAGAAAGAAATGAGGGGTGTCTTTGGGACAATGATACAAAGTAAGTAAGACAAATGGAAGCAATCTGTTAAAAATCAAGTGTAACAATGCACAAATAGTTAACTACTCTGGTTAGAAACTGCCTGCAGTTCTTCTGCTGTATATTCATCTAATTTCAGATCCTGGAGCTTTTAAAAAATAATTTGATACAACTTGTAATTCAGAGTTGCCATTCAAAGTCTCCAAACATCCTTACTTATCATTATAATTACAATTTTTTAAATAAATAACACATCACTTTCATATTATTCAGAAGTAACTAAAAAGTAATGTTTGGGCTGTCACTGGCAATTGCAATACACAATATATCCAAATAGTGAGGTTTCAGTTTCAGTATTGGCTTAGTCATTGCAAAAAAGGAATTGCTACTTATTCATTATGGCTATGTAGTATTATGTACTGTGTGAACTGAATTTTGTACTGGCACATAGGACACAAGACACCTCTTTTGGGTTTAAACAGGCCACACCATTTATTTAACTGTACAGGGTCTAATAATAAACAATAAATAATAAATTTGTCACATGTGTAAGTGAAGGTGTATCCACCCAAGTGGGTGGTCCTTCACCGCACGTGACAAAGCAAATAAACAATCCGCAGTAAATCAACAAATAACAAACCCCTCCCCCGGAAATGACATCATATTTCATCATATGATGTCAATTAGTTTTATGATGTCGAGCATTAAGTGCCTACAGCATTTCCTGTCAATTTGTTTTCTGCCAATTTTCTTTCCCAATTTTGATTAGCCGAATTAAATTATTCTGTTGGGTGGGGGTCATAACCCACAAGAGGGGGCCAGCCCAGCTAGGCATCCCCTTCCCCCCCACCCCGCTGATCACTTTTTCCACTTGATCAGTAAGTGCATTTACATACATCTCTGACCCCTCCAAAGAGAGGTGAACCCCATCCACCCTGTATAGCTGCAGCCGATCAAGCTTAATGCCGTGTTCCAAGGACATTCCCAATTTAGTAATGTGTTTAGCCACATAGCGATTGAGCCAATGCCGGGCATTGTTAACAGCAGAGTCCTTCTGCACTCCAAGCCAACAATGCCTGGGCACAAGTTTAGTCCATATGACGACAGCAGCAGGGAAGATCCTTTGTACTTCCTCCAAGTCCTTGACCATCTGCTTGGCCAATTGCAAGCATGGAACTTGTACTAGGTCATTCTCCCCCAGGTGCACTACCACCGCCCAGGGTCGAGGATGCAATCGTTGTAATTCTATCAACGTAGGAAGGAGAGCTGGCCACATCATTCCCCTTTGACCAAAATAGACCATCCATCCAAAATTGGCTAGGCCCAAAATGTTGTCATAACGATGCTCCAAAAGGTAGCGTTCAGCCCAAAAAAACAGGCTGTGTCCCACTCTCCAGATGTCTCCACCTAGAAAGCCAACTGAAACAAACAACAGGTTAATGTGGCTTATCAGGAGTCCCATTACCCGATTGCCTGACATAGGACTTAAATGCATGTGAACACCACCTGCCAATTCTGCAAATTTCAGCTTCACTCAAACCACGAGTGGCCGCAGCTGTCGCAGCTCCTATACAGAAGGAGTGCAAAGAAAAACTTCCTTGAGGCAACTCAGCCTTCCTTACCATCTCTTTGAACACAGCCCTAAATTGGAAGGGCAAGCCAGACAGGTGAATAAACAAATATCCAGCCACATTAGGCCTGATTTTCAGATAGTTTCCCATCTCAACCACTGGGCAAATTTGACCCTGTTGCACCTTGGCCAAGAAAATAGTCTGACCTTTTGCAAACGGATAAGTCTTGGATTGCCTAATGTGAATTTGAATCCCCTGTTCAGTTAAACCAATATCAGCAATCAATAATGCCCTGCCAGATTTATCATTACGAGATCCAGGCACAATTTCACTAATCCTCAAAGTAGCAAAAAATGCTGTAGCAAATACTGCTTTAAATCAAGTCTCTTCCCCAGGTGAATAACATATTTGAGCCAATTGGTCCCATAACTTAAGAAGGACAGGGCCAGTTATCGGCCTATGAGAGTCCTTTGTGACAAGGGATTCTCTCAACCACCCTTCCACTGCTCTTTTGACCCTGAAATCATTAGTAGGTTCAAAACAGACATTCGCCCTAGAGCAAAAGGCAAGGGCGGTCAGCCTGCCCCTAATAGTCCAGATTGCCTGAGAGTTACAATGAAGCGAAGGACCAAGTCCACCTTAATAGGCCATTTTAGATCCTCCCCAATTTCTAACAAAAATTGGGTAAATGAATTTAAAGCTGTTTGGTATGACTTGCATGTTGATGGGGCAATGGAGTTTAATATTGCCCTCTGAACTTCTAATCTCCAAGGTTCCAGAGAAATGGCGGTACCTCCAGCGGATGTGACGATGCCTTGGGAGCCAGCTGCTGGAACCTGGAGAACTGAAAACAAGAAAGGGCATCCGCCAAAGTTTAAGCAAACCAGGAACATGTTGAGCTCTGAACAATACATTATATTTCAAACATTGTAGCACCATTGCCCTTACCAAACTCATAACTTTAGGAGAATTGGAAGACTGAGAGTTAACAACATACATGACTGCCTGGTTGTCACACCAAAACCGAACAGTCCTATTAGCAAACTGACTTGCCCACAAGTGCACAGCCAAGTATGTAAGGTCTTTAGTTTTCCAAGTATGTAAGGTCTTTAGTTAGACTGCTTTCAACCCATGGAGAAGGCCATGCCTCTGCAGCCCACTGGCCATTCCAAAAAACACCAAAGCCATGGGCACCAGCAGCATCAGAATACACCTGAAAATCTGCCCAAAGCAGCATTTCACTTCTCCAACGGATATACCATTAAAATGCTCCAAGAAGGAATACCAAACCTTCAAATCCTCACAAATGCCCCTTGTGATTCTAATATGTTGATGCTGGGCCACTATGCCTGCCATGGCCCTATATAATCTAGCACAAAATGCTCGTCCTGGGACTACAACCCTACAGGCAAAGTTCAACAGGCCTGTAAGAG
>CM034701.1:348120280-348140426 GCA_020142125.1 Phrynosoma platyrhinos
CCTCCACTAAAGGCACACCAAGCTCCTGCATCAGTTCCTGAAATTGAAATGAAGTATTTTGGCACTGAGAAGAATTAGGATTACCAGCAATTAGAAAATAATCTAAATAATGGGCAATAGCTCTACTACCAGTTCTTTTAACTCCACACCAGTGAAGAAAGGTACTAAATGTCTTGAAAGATGAACAAGAAATTGAGCACCCCATTGGCATAGCTTTGTCAAAATAGAATTTTCCTTCAAACTGAAAACCTAGTAGGTCAAAATCATCTGGGTGTACAGGAAGGAGTCTAAAAGCAGATTTTATATCATATTTAGCTAACAGGGCTCCTATGCCTAAGTTCCTAATCATCTTAACAGCTGAGTCAAATGATGTGTACTTAACTGAAGTAAGCCTGGGATCAATAGCATCGTTCGCTGACTCCCCTTTAGGGTAAGATAAATTATGAATTAATTTAAATTCCTCAGTGGCTTTTTTAGGCACTACACCCAACAGGGATAAGCGCAGTGTGGGGATGGGCAGCTGATCATGGGGTCCTGAAATTCTCCCTGCTGCTATTTCCTTAGCTAACTTATCTCTTACCACATTCAGCAAATCCCTCATAGAACGAGCACTGGGTGCAAAACGATAAACCCTAGGGCCTGCGTAAGGAATACGAAAACCTACAGAGAAACCTTGAAACAAATATAAAGCAGCCTCTCTGTTAGGGTAAACTTTTAACCAAGCCTCCATGATATCCTATTTAATTGGTGATGGGGCCTTTTCCCCCAGGCAACACTGGCTGTGAGACAGTGCCCCCTCCTGTTCACTTACCTCTAATACAGGAATTTCCAGAGTGGCCACCCACAGGTGTTATACTTGTGGTCAAACCTGCAGGGTTATCTTTTACACTTGCCAACATTAAAGTCCCAGCATAAACCAAACCGCCTTTTTTCTCCCATGGCAGGCCTTGCATTGGGCCCTCTTGGCAAGGTAACCATTGGAACAAAGTCGTTGTCACACCTGCTCGAGGGGGAGACCCCCACCATAACATCAGCCCAAAGCTCAGACTGCACATGTCTCCAAGATAAGGAACGATCCTACACCGCCATCACCCTAAATTGTTCATCATATTGAAGCCAAGCTGCACCCCATGAATTATGGTGACAATTAGTATATCATGATCTCCAAGCAGAGTGACCTGCAGTAGGTGCGGCAGAAGCCACGCTCCATTTAGATTGGGCCTTACTGCATGGCATCCTGAACTTAGTGAAAACGACACGGGCCCCGACAAAATCACCCAACCGAAAATGATTACCACCAGGCCTTAGCAGGCCACCCTTTCTCAAGTCTCACAAGAGACACCACAGCCAGGAAGCATCACTGGCAATCACCATGGGAAAGATGTCCATCGAGGGTCCTACACGGAGCCCTCACCGAAGACAGTTGTCTTCACAGACTCACCACTGTGGAGAAGTGCAGCCAACCCTCCTGGACCAGCGGTAGGTCCCAACCTTACCAGATTGAGTGACCAGGACATTTCTGGGCCTGAAACAGGTACCGGGTGAAGATGTCTCCCGCAGAGCCCTCCTCGGGTGTAGACCCCCAAGAATTGGGGATGCGGAGGTTCAACAGGCCCAGAAGGTTGGCCCGAAGGCCTCACACGCTCCCCCCTCGGGATGCTCAAGGAAATACCTGAGCCCCCGGAGCAGTGAGATAAAGTAGTACAATTAAATTAGGCGATTGCTCTGCAGAGGGGCGGGTTACAAATAAAATTTATTATTATTATTATTATTATTAATAGCTGAAACAGCAAAAGCCAAAAATGTGCAAGGCCGAAGCCGAGCAAGCCAAAAATAAAGAGCAGAGCAATGTTACTCTCTCCGTCTAAAATGGCTGCCTGCATGTGGCAGCACAGAGCTATAAATAACAAACTGTTGCCCCAATTCTCGCAGAACTCTAAACTTTGCAAGACTTGGTTTTAAGCCAAACGTATTGGGCAAGGCACGCAGGTGTGCTTATTCTCCCACGCGCCTTGACCAACCAGGTGTCTCCTGTCTTTATTTGGCTAGCACAACAAGACTTGTAGGGGGGTGTCTTTCCTGGGGCTGATTTACACCTGAATGATAAATCAAATGATAACTGGCCTGAGGGAATGGTCCATTCATAACAACATTGGACTTCAGATGCAATGGTCTTTAATGGAGTCATACAAATTCAACTCATAATCATCATATGGAAAGCAATCAAGTGATATATAAGGATTAGAGAAGAACCAGCCCTTATTTTCATTTTAATGTAGCTGGCTATCAGTTTCTGTGGATGAATGAAACATAGGATTTTTTTCCTTTTGAGTCTAGAAAAATTTGGGCTTTAGTAGCCACAAATGTTTATCATATCTCTGTTGCAAAGTTGATTTAATTAGCTAAACAACATTAAACATTGTCAGGTTGATGCATGAGTACATTTGTTAGTTTTGCTCAATCCTATGTTCAACTTGTTAAAACTTCCAGTCCTTCTCATTGCAGATCTGAAGAAGTCTGTCAATCTTGCTAAATTCTTATCAAATCCAAACACAATGAAATCTGCACCAACCAAATTTAAAAGGTGCCTTTAAAAAAAACATTGTTACTTTATGAGAAAAATCCTACTCCTTAGTGCAATGGGATCTGCTCACACAAAAGGATTTCAGCCCTGGGCAAGTTCCTTGCTTCAAAAATCATTCCAGGCAGCCAAAAAGAAACTGACAACTTCAATGTAAGGAAACTTGTTCCCTCACCTTCCAGCCATGGAATTATAGACCAAATGGTCCCACGGCTGCAAAAGAATCCAGTGTCAAACCTACTCTTTTGACAATACCTGATGTTCTAAAAGGGTGGCTTAGTAGTATTCCACTTTCTGTGTATATTCTGGCTTGACAGCTTGCCTAGTCTGTCTGCTTTTAATTGACCAAGGATATGCAAAACAGTATCTTGTCTTTGATGATCGGTCTGATCAACACCAGCTATGCTAAGCAGAGAAAACCTGTTCTTATCTTGGCTCTCAAAATTAGTCCTACAAGACACATATTTCATTGACTCTAACTGTAAAACTGATGAGATCTGTCAGATTCCTACCCTGCTGGGTAGAAAAAGCAGGGAATTGGAGCTCAACCAATATATTAACCTGAACTAATCAAGAAGAATCAGCTCTATGTTGTCAGGGATACATGGTCTGTTCATATGAACATAGATGCTGATTGGTGAGGTGCTCAAGGAAAATGCTTACACAAATATCTTGCCACAATCTCACTGGGGCCTATAACTTGACTGATCAGGAATTCACATAATATGAAAAGATCCTCACACCACTGTTTCCCTCTCCTTCTGCTTCCCTGTCCTCTCAATGTGTATTAAGTACTCATTTCTTTCTCTTCATTCTGAGCATCTTCCTCTGACATAAAAATAAATGGCTTTGACTCCTCTTCTTGTTTTCAGTTCCCAAGAAGAGGAAGAACAACTCTTTATTTTATTGTGTAAAGGGATATGGGGAGCTGTAATATTTAAAAAGTAGGTGTTCATGCATTCAATTTATATGCTGCCTTTCTCCCAAGATGGCTCACACATGAGCTAAAATGGAGTTCGTGAGTTAAAAATCAGTAGTAATTTTTTAATAAAACAAATAAGATATCATAATGAAACATTAATGCTTTAAAACAATAACAATCATATAATACCATTACAAGAACAATTTTAAAAAAATAGCATGCATGTCCTATTAAATATCTTTCAAGATAGCTACTTAGTCATCAAATGGTTGTTCAAATAATATATATATATATTTATCTGCTAGTGGAAGGAGTGAAGGGAGGAGGCCAGCCTAATAAATGTGGCAGAGAGTCCCACAGCCTGGGAGCAACTACCAAAAAGGCTCTTTAACATGCCTTCTTCATGCCTATTGAGGTGGTAGAACCAAGAGAAAGCCCTCTAATGAAAACCTTAAAGCTTTGGCAGGATTGGATTAGAAAGTACAGTAAGTTATCTAAGCTCTAGATATTTGCAACTGAACTTTGGGATTGAGGGTATAGCTACTCCTCACCAAGTGACCAACATAAAACTGTGTCTTCCTACTGCTTAAAATGACAGTATGACTGTTCTATACCTGCACTTCAGAATGATATTATATCATTACTAAGCATTGTTTCTAAAAGCATTCTGTCCATGAATGGAGCCTAAGCAGCCACATTGCTATTAGTAGCTCTGTCAAGACTTTATGTTAAAAATATTGGCTCTCTAGATGTTTTGAGCTAGCAGCCCCCCACAGCCTTACTGTTGGTCATGTTGGGTAGGGCTGATGGTAGATGTAGCTCAAGAAATTGGAGGGTCATGGGTCTCAAGACCCTCACACTTTTGTTAAAGAAACACAAACTGGAAAAGAAAAATGTTCAACTCTCAGCATTCTTGAAGGAAGTCAGTACAATCTACACCAAAAGTATTTACTATTTCTCTAGTGACAAAAGTTCCCCATATTCTCCCTCTTGCCAAACTGTGCAGAATATGAATTGTCACACAAAGAAAACTGGAATGAAATTGAAATCAGGCTTATCCGAAACCATGATTAGAATAATTCTAAATATCCATTATTAGACATGTAGATTACTGATCAATATACTGTTTTCCTTATTTTGTTTATAATCTGTTGAGAAAATGGAATAAAAATAATGTTGTAAGCCACCCTGATTGCACTGCAGAGGGGTGGGATAGAAATAATTTATTATTATTATTATTATTATTATTATTATTATTATTATTATTATTAAAACAACAGTCTAACCCCTTAGAACCCCTTTGTTAATCTTCTGCTTAGAAGATTAACAAAGTGCTGTACTTTCTGTGACTGATATATGGACCAAATTTTCAGAACATATCACCACCTGCCAACTGATGATTTTTTCAGGAAGCCCTCTCCCAATTATTCATCTTGCATTGAGCTTCCAAAACTGCTCATAATGTTTACTGTTATGAATATCAGTCTATTAAAAATGCTCAGGCCCATTAACTAGAGAATCAGAATTGAACATTTAAGATGTCTGATTGTTAAATGTTGATGAAAATATGGCAATATGATAACTGAGAGTGTAGTGAATCCACTCCAGATTCTATAGGATGCTTCCTTTCCCTGCAGTCTAAAATCTCAGCAGAACAGTATGCAGAGAAGAGATCATCAGAACTATAATAAAGAGCAGGATTGTTTGACCATGTAATATTTGATAGTGGCTGTAAAGAAACCATTGGTGGCAATTAGTAATGGGTGTGATTTTTAAAATAAGAGTTTACCAAAAAATTCAAAATGTCTTTGTATTTAGTATTTCTTCCATGTGGAAAAAAAGCAAGACTAAAAGATCCATCCATCCAATCTAGAGCTTGGAAAGCTTAATTCCTCTAAGTCTATTTGTGAATTCCTATATATTCAGTCTTTTTTGAATTATTTTTATATTTATGTATTTATTTATTTTGCTGAATTAGGGTTGCCATTTTTTCTTTCCTAAAAAGGTCCTAATCTGAAACAGTTAAACAGAGATGCAGTAAGGTTCTCATGTGGGAAACAGCTGTGCCTATCAAATTTGGCCAGTGGAAATTACACAGAATTTTGTTTCAGATTGTTATTGATAACAATTATGAATTGTGGGAACATCCTTATATTCAGGTTGTGGAATAAAAGTCCTAAATGTTTAAAACTTGGAATGTAGAAGGAGGTGAGACTGACTGGTTCTGTCATCCATAGTAGCAATATGCTGACCACAGTTTAGTGCCTAAAGGACACAGTGTTCTTCATAAAGTGGTCTTTTAAATCAAGCCAAGCAACTGGCCATTAATACATCTTGGGGCAGCAGGTACCACATTGTAATTATATACTGTAATAATTTTGCAATCACTTATTGTAGATGTTTGTATTAGGTGAGGGAAGTTAAAGTTTACTGACAAGGCAACAGTAGCCGACTTTCTGTTGTAGCCCTTTGGGGCATGAAGTTTCATTCTTTCTCAGGAGAAAATCAGTAAACATGAAAAAACACAAGTATGTTGTTATTGGCTCAAATCAAATACTAGAAAGACATAAGCAGGTAGAAAGGTAAATTTTCATGAATTTTGCTGTTGCAGGTGAGACTACAAGGATTTTTGCACATTTTTACATTATTTTTTCATATTTGAAGGACTTGTGATATTTTGTGCACAAACATGAATTGATCTTTTGTTTAAAAACCCATTGCTTTTGTGCTAATATAGTAGAGAGTTTTGTTTTCATACAACTGAGTTTGTCAAAAAAAGTACTGAAATATGAAATATTTCATGGCAGTTGAATTTATTTTCAATGTCTTAATGGGGACAAAATGGGGTATACTTTACATTCCTATAAGCAGGACAAAATGTTAGAAAGGGGATCAGAGTTTATGACAGTTTTTTTTTACATATAGCTGCATATCCCTATGTCATGTATCTTAGAGCACATATCTTCCAATTATTTTAAAAAATACAGAAGCAACTCTGAACTGAATTCCCTAGAAATATATTATTATATCAATTACACTTTTCATTTTAGTGTGTACAAGAAATAAGCATATACTTTAGATTAAGCATAGATCATTATGAAAGGGTGATGTTGTGTTCCAGGGTTAATCAGTGCACAACATACCAACTCCAATCTATTCAAGACTATTCACAGTATTAGCTGTGCTCCAATCTCATTCACACTCTCTATTTTGCAAGTAGCAACATAGTTGCTCAATCGAACTCTTTTAAGGAGAACTGTTTGAGTTGTGAGTGCCATTTTAGAGATCTAGTGCTGAAAAACAACCTCACAATAGCAAACTGAAGTTAGAAGCCACACAAGTTGGCAATGTTTTATGAGATACCAGATACCCAGCCATGGCAGTCATAGAGAGAATTGTCTTCAAATTGTTTCCAAAAATTGGAACTCAAAATGAATTGGTGTGTGTGTGTTTCTTGCTTGGATGAAATACTGGAGCATTTACAAAGAAAGTCAAAGAGAGATTTGATGCTGGGGGGGCAGAACCCCCACATCCTAAATCTGATTGCATTGTTGCTCCTGGTTAATAAATACTCCACCCTTCAGTGCTCTTGCAAAGGATTCTTATCATGTCACTCCATCACATCATAGTGGAGGTTCCAAAATGGACAGTCTGCTTTCTACTCTCTGTCCTTTTTCCTTTGTCATCTTGCCAGGGTACCCATACCTGTACTCTGAACCTGACAAGACTTCCTCTGAGCAGGAACCACAGGACCTATTGTGAGATCCACCTTTGAGGGTTGCCCTACAATGGCAATCCTACCCAGAAGACTGCAATATGAAGAGGCTCATGACCCAGTAACCTTCATGAGTACACTGGACCACCATTATCAATCTTAGAACTGCAGGAGCGGAAGAGGAATGAGCCAACTCCAGAACCTAGCCATAGATACACAGTTCCTATTTGGTGATATTAATTATTGCTAAATGATTCCTTAAACTTAATCAGAAATAAATACCAGTTTTGCTCTGTATTTGGGACCTGCTGAACTTCAAGAAGTAGCAGCTGGGTCAGCTATAAAACCTCACAATTCAGCTCTATGATGAATCTACATACAATGTTTTCTAGTCCATCTCCTATTTCTGTCAAACTCTATCCTATTGATCTCCTTGAAATCTCCTATGTCTCACCTTCAAGGCCTTAAAGCAGGGGTAGGCAACCTTTTCCCTTTAAGGGCCAAGGGACTTCAGCTCCCAGAAGCCTCAGCCATGTTGGCCAATAGTCCCATGTTGGCCAATAGCTCCTGGGATTCTGGGAGCTGAAGTCCCTCGCCCCTTAAAGGGGAAAGGTTGCCTACCCCTGCCTTAAAGAATAGATCTCAGATTAATCTAGTGCTTTACCTCAAGCTCTAAGTCTTTGGCTTACAATGAGTAGCTGTTTGGGCCTAAGCAGACTGCCAGAAATAGTGCACATTAAATTGAGGCACTGCCCTGGCTCAGTGCTAGGGAATCATGGGAACTGTAATTTATTGTGGCACCAAAGCTCTCTGACAGAGAAGGCTCAATGTCCCAGAAAAAATACAGTTCCCATGATTCCCTAGCACTGAGCCAGGGCAGGGCCTCGATTTAATGTGCACTATTTCTGGCAGTCTGCTTAGGCCTTTTGTTTCCTGTTAGTATGTCTACCCAAACACCATACTGATAGCGTGCAGTGGTGCAATGGAGTGGGTGCAGTATTGACATGACTAGAACTGTGCTTTTCATCAGGCTGCCTGCCCATTCACCCCCATTCTCCCACTGCCAGATAGTTTCTCTTCTGTTCGATACAACAGGAAATCTGACACTTCCAAGATTATTCCCAATGTGCACATGTAGGTTTTCCCTCTCTGAAAAAGGGAACATCAGAACCCCTTGCTGTAAGAAGAGGATCCTCTGAATGAAAGCTTGGAAATTTATTGCACACCTCACTAACATTACAGTCTGCATGATATTGTTGCCAACTATGAAGCTTTAAAATATACATATAGAGTACTACGGAGAATAACATCCTGTATAGAGTATAAGATATTATGCAGAAAGCTATGCATATTAGAATGTTTGTGTGTGTTACTGGGACAAAAAGATAGGTTAATGCTAGGCAGAACACCTACTCAAATGTGAACAAAGAAAGGAGAACATCTGCACTTCTATCAACGTTGAGATATGAGCAGGTTCTAATAAACCACCTACCTGATGCAGTGCCTGATGCAATCACTATGGCAGCAGCCAGACTCCAACTGTACCTGGAGTGATATATCTGTTTTGACTGGATGACATAAATGGTGCACCATCAACACCTTTGTTTTGATTCAAGCAGATAGGACAGCTGATAGGCTGGATAGAGGCTGGATGGAAGAGAGAATAAAAGAAGCTAAGAGGAACTAGCAATCAGACTAATTTGAAGAATATGAATAGAAGGCTGCAATGTAGCATCCAAGCTATGCTATTCTTGATAACTGTTAAACTGCCCTGATATGCTGATAGATACTGCTGTTAAGAGACACATCTAGGCTAAGCTAAAATAGATATATTTCCCATTCTGATTGTAACAGGGGCTGGTTATGGATATTTATAGCTATGTAACAAATGCTGTTAGATGTTAACCCCTTGGAAGACTGTTTAGGAATGTATAGTTCCTCAGGAAAAGAGATGATATATTTTAATGGATAAATTGCTAAATTATATTGTTTAAGTTGGTAATTTTTCTGTGTGTTAACTATTAAAATACCTGCTAAATATTCATTCCTTATGATAGGATAACATCTGACTTGCCATATCCAGTAATGTAATGAATGTATGTTTTACATACAATGTAATGTGATGAGATGAAAGCAACATTGTCATGTCTGGGTCCCTCTCTAATGGGACTACATATGATTGTATATGTATGACTGCACATTATAAATAACCCAAAAAATCTTATCAGTCCCCCAACTCCTCAGTCTAAATAGTTATGACTGAGAAGCCTGTTTCACCAATCCAGAAATGTTGGACCACAAAATCCATTATCCCACAGTGAGAATTGTGTAATTCCCATAGTTATGGCTGTTATAAGTTATTACATCTGGAAAAGACCAGAGTGGGAAAGATGAATCTGTCACACATTTGAAACTAAGAGCTTCCAGGTTCCCATAAACCAGTGGAAGAAAGCTATATTTTTCATAGAAATGCATTGTGGAAATCATTTCTGCAGTCAATGAGCATCAGAGCTAGCTTATACAGCAATTTCATACTCCAACCAAAAAGTGGTTGTTAAAAATGGGGACTGGAAGGCTGCCAACCAAAGAGAAGTGGCTTACATAGACTGGATTGTGAAAAGGTCAATTCAAAGGTCTAACACACATTTGGGTGACACATGGCTTGTATGCTGTGTGGACCATCCAATCATTTTGTAAAGGTCCCCATGTCTTCTACCAAATGAGTAGATTCCACAGCAAGGGTCCCCTGGTGGCCCTCTAGTGTATGTTAGACTTGAAACCCCAATAATAATCACCAGAAGTTATTTCCACTAGATCAGACAGAAGTTGCTGTCCAAGAACATTTGAAGGACCATCCTGCTTTGCAGGATCCTGTACAGGCTATTTGACTTTACTCATTTAAACTGTTATAGGCCTCTTTAAAAAGTAGACATTTAGCATCCCTTCCCTGGCTCCTCCTGAGTTGCCTGAGCCCCTTAGTAGCAACCAAATAAAATAGTATGCATTGTTCACCTGTTATTCAAGTAACAGTGCCATGTTAGCTACAAAACCCTTTTTGCTGTTCCAGTGGAATTGTTTTCTGCCCAGCATTTATCTCCCAGAATAAGCTGACACAGAGCATCTCAAATTTGCTCATTAAAACAAAAAATGAGTTACTCCTGTTGACAGCTTGCTGTGAGGGAAACAAGCTATTCCTCTTCACCTGTAGAACAGTCTAAAATTTCAGAAACAAGTTTCAGTCAGCAGGGCTTTCAGCCTCTTGCCCCTGCATTACTTGATGCACACTTGAATGCCCTCCTGAAGAAGACAGTGATTTGATTGCATGAACCACATGGTGGCACTTGGCTAGCAGAGGACTCAGTTCATCAAAGCACAGATTTCTATCATCCAGGAAATCTAAAGGTGTGAAGTTGATATCAAAAGCAACCACAGTGCGGTGTAAGGTGGCAAAACACATGGATGTAATATAATGAGGTGTCTCACACAATCTACCCCCACTTCCTCCTTCCCTCCACCCCTCTTCTTCTGACAGCCTTTAGAACAACTTTAGCTACTGTAAGCCAAAAAAGCTTACTTCTTTACTTCAAATGGGAGAAGGATGGTGGAATGTGGATGTAGACACATATGAAATCCACATTTGCAGACTTCTTTTCTCACTTCCATGTGCAGTTGATGACCAAATCCATCAGGCTGTGCATCTTAATAGGATAAAATATATTCCTTGTTGGGTTATTTTTTCAAGATGCCTTCAAGTCATTTTCAATTTATGGTGAACCTAAGGTAAACCTATCATGAGTTTTTCTGAGGCTGAGAGTGTGTGACTTGTCCACTGGCTTTCCATGGCTGAGCAGTGATTTTAACCCTGGTCTGCAGAGTCATAGTCCAATGCTTAGACCACTCACCAGACTGTCTTCTTTAGTAAGCATGTAAATGAGCAGTTAGTGAGTCTAGGCATATATACTGATAACTCTAACATACAATTTATTCAGATATGGTGGCAACAACTCAATGTGTGACTACTGACACCAGACCAAAGATTATCCACAATATCTCAGAAAAATGTCTGGCAGTGTTAATTTCTTTTACACCCCTAAGTGGAATATGGGAGACTGCTGAACACTTTCTTCTAGAATGTGACCATAGGAAATCATAGAATGATAGAGTTGGAAAAGACCACAAGAACCATCCAATTCAACACCCTGGCATGCAGGAAGATGCTATCAAAGCACTCCAGACAGATCATCATCCAGCCTCTGTTTTTAAAACTTCCAAAGAAGTCACACTCTGAGACGGCATATTCCACTGTTGAATCTTTTACCATCAGGAAGTTCTTCCTAATGTTTGGTGGAATCTTTTTCTTCAGTGCTGTTGAGTAATAATGATAGCTGTCTAAGTAATCATGATTGCCATGTAGCATTTCTGTTCCGCAACACACATTGTAAAAAGATGGCAAAGTTTTGTTCAAATCCAGACATATACTGCCTAGATATCCCCCTCAGAGGTGTACTTAACATTGGCCAAAAAGACCCATTCTCACTCAAGATCCATACTTCAAGAGTGTGGTTTATGAAATGGGGTGAATTATTTCCTTTTAGGGATTTATCACTCTTTCAGGGACACTTTTGCACTTTTCTTTACAACCCCAGCAATAAGATCAGCAGTATAATTCTTTGCTGCCATTTCATTTAGCTGTCCCTTCTGCCACTTCAGTGGAGAACAGAAGCATTCTTATTGTTCTCTCATTTCTATTCTCTCTAAAATTAAGAATTGCAGTTTATAGTACCCAGCAATGTCATGGAGAAAGGAAAGTTCTACTTCCTCATAGGAAGTAGAACTACAGAATCCACACAGTTGTTCTCCCAATATTTTTCATTCATAGAATTTATAAACATTTCATACAGTTGCTCTATATGTTTAGGCAGCAATCCTAAACCTATTTTGTAAAAGGAAATCATACAAACTTACTAGGATTTATGTCAGGACAGTTTATTTTGTTTCATTTTCTACTACAAAAATCTTCTTTGTTCAATCTTACTGTTGTTGATCCTACCTGATTTGCTCTGCAGCTGCTGCTCATCTTAGACTAATTAGTTTTTAGCTGAGTTTTTAACTTGTTTAAAAAATGAATTTTACATGAACTACTTTAAATTTTTGTTTAGAGGACATATGTGGCATTTATCTATAAGCAAATATATTTGCAAGTTTACCACACCTAGATTATGTGAAAACAGCCATACTGTCCACCTGAAGCATGTAATGACACCAGGTGTAGCTACTAAAAGTAGTGGTCCATGGACTGGTACTAGTCTATAAGCCATCGGCTTCCATTCCATGGCAAATTTCCAGGAAAGGACAAATAGTTGCAGCCAATGGGCACAGATATTTTCCTGGTCCTTGACACATTAAAGAAATAAAATTGCTGGTCCATGTCATTAGTTGGCTCTCAAAGGCAGGGTATAAATCCAATCTATCAATGAATAAAGAAATACATTTCTATCCAGACATTAAATCTCATCTATATTATGTGAACTGATATCCTTGCAGAAATATTATATTTAGCCCATATACTCTTGTCTTGTTTCGGCTGAGATCATATTTCCAAAGATATGTCCAGGATAAATATCTGCCCTTAAAAAGACTCGTTTTCCCACTTCCCAAAGTCTTTGTCTATACAATGCATGCTGATAGCATCTAAAGCCAAGAATGTTGTAAATATTTCAAAAATAATTTACTTAACTGCAGCTTCTAGAATCCCCAGTGAACATGGTCATGCTGATTGGTAGATTCTGAGAGTCATTGTCTAAAAAGTTATATTTCCATGCTGTGCCAAATGTGATGGAACCATGACTGTGCAGGAGGCCATCCTACTAGGTTGCCAGTGTCCATCCTGATCCCATCCATTCCTATCTATCTACCTATTTATCTCTATCTAATGCCAGTGTCCTTGTTTTCATCCATGAAACATTGAAGAGAACTCATTTACTGCACACTGTGCATTTGAAATTGAAAAATTTCTTTCCCCAAAAAAATATAACCAGGTCACTCAAAAGTGTATATTTTAAATTCACTCAATAATCTCACTTCCTAAAACATTAACAATCTCACATAGATTTTCAACCTCCAACCTTAGCAGTTGAATAGAATTCTAATTTTGTTTTGTTTTTATATGATTAGTTCCTGAGCATTTTGCAAGGACAGCTGGTTTCATTATGTAACCACATTAAATGGCAATGAAATAAAGACCCAGTTAATTTACTGAGCTATCAGTCAGTGATAAATTAGTTAGATAACGCAGTGTTTGCAACATAATATTTTGTCACCATCCAAAGTGAAGGAGCTGAGAAAGTGAAGCTCCAAGAAGAGATGCCAAACCTACATTTTGTGGAGATGGTGAATGGTTTCTTCTCCAGGACTAATCTGTGAAAAAAGCCAGGAATTAAATCTATGCATTTCCCTTTTCAACAAACAACCACGATTTTTGTATTTAGAAATTAATATCAAAGTAGTAGAGCATCTTCAAATTAATCATAGCATAGCAATTGAGAACATACAATTCTTTTCTTACCTTTTTTTGGGGGGGGGGGTGGGCAAATTTCAGTGTAACAAATTCTCACAACCCAAAAGGAAAGAAAGATGGGAAGAAAATCCAGACAAGATTTAGGGTGTTTATAGACTGCCAGAAATGATGCAGCTTGAGGCCATTTTAACTGTCCTGGTTCAGTGCTAGGGAATCATGGGAATTTTTTTTCTGGGACATTGAACCTTCTCTGTCAGAGAGCTCTGGTGCCACAATAAACTACAGTTCCCATGATTTCTTAGCACTGAACCAGGACAGTTAAAGTGGCCTCAAGCTGCATTATTTCTGGCAGTCTGTAAAGGTCCTTAGAGAAACAATGAAACTGAGACTGACTGGTTTATCTGTGATACTAATGTTCTTAATTGTCCTCGAGTCATTCCCCACTCATGGCAACCCTGTGGCCAAAGAGACAGCCTCAGTTCGATCATCTTAGCTTCCATGGAGATTTCTGGGTTGATCTTCTCTAGGACCCTTTTTTTTTTTTTTTTGTCTTTTTGGCCATCCCCGGCACCCTCACTGAGCACACTTCTCTAGCACCAAATGTCAAATGAATGTATTGTCTTCCTATCTTCTTTTTTAACTGTCCAGATCTCACATCCATACATGGTAGTAGGGAATACTACTTGTACATGGTAGTAGGGAATGGCTTGTATTCAATACCATCCTGAAAAATCCTACCATTGGGCAAAATGAGGGGCCTATATGAGGTAGATGATTTACAATGAAAGGGCAACAAACTAGTTGTTGTTTAATTTAATATTATTGCCATTTCAGTCCAAAAAAAGAATACCTGGGGTTTTCACCTGTAGGGGCCAAAATGATGTGATAAGCATTGTTTCTACACACCTTGAATTCTGGTCTGTGACTGAAATAAGCTGACTGATTCATTCATTCATACATACATACACACCTCAGCTGACTGAGCAAGATCACTATACTGTTCTGTCTCAGTGAACTGAAACCAATGCTTTCCTTAATATGTATGCCTGACGGGGCTGATGAGAAATGATTCAACCTAAATTTTGTAAAATTAATTCAGTTATTTGAGGAAAAAAAATATTTTCAGATAACTATACCATCCCATTTTGTTTCCTTCATTAATTTCAAGGCTGAATTACATTCCTTATGCCTATCGAACAAAAAAAAGATTGCTTGGACACAGACAGTACTTGACAATCTGAGAAAGCTTAGGGTTTCAGACAATAGGATGCCTCTACTTAGATTAATAAACATTTGTTGGATAGCATTATGGGGCTTCTTAAATGTGGCATAACTTAGGGCCTCAACATATGAGTCTGGCCTTACTTGGGGGCATGCCTATGTTTCTGGCCTATGTCTATTTGACAGTAATCCTAAACAACAAATTAAAAACTTTTCAGCAATTTTTCAGTTGGCTTTTTATAACCAAACTGGAACTTATGAAGGTCTGAGGAATGAACAGAACATTTTATCTTCAAAGATTGATTACATTGGTACAGGCTAAGAGTCAAAAAGGGATATTTTTTAATACATACCTTGCAACTCTGTATATTACTTTTATTTTAATTAACTGCAGATACAGGGAAATAACAGGGGCTCTGGCAGGTGTCTCATTCACAGCATCATTAGAAGCTCAAGCTGCCTTGACAGTGCCTAACAACAACACAGAGAGATCCTTACTGGAAATCCAGTACACAGGATGGTTTAATGTAAAGTCTGAATAAAATGGTGTAGGAAGGTAGAAATACCTACAATAAATGTGTACTTTCCCTACAGCAAATACCTACTACATTGATCAAATACAAATAAATCTATTTTTGCCTGTTTCATTCTTCTTGTTAATTGCCATCAAGTATACTTCAACATGTGTTGTTGTTATTCTTGTTTTCTCAATGTTCAACTGTAAACCTCCCTTTGCATTTTCTTCCTTTAGTTGTTTCTTCAGTAGTTGTTCCAAGTCTTTGCTGTTTTCTGCTAATAATATGGTGTCATCTGCATACCTTAAGTTGTTGGTATTCCTTCCTCCAATTTCACACCACCTTCCTCCTTGTCTAAGCCATATTTGTATATAATACATTCAGTGTGCAAGTTAAACAGATAGGATGATAAAATGCAGGTTTGCTTGATTCCCTTGTCAAATTGGAAACCATTCTGTTTCTCTATATTTCATCCTATCCATGACTTCTTGTCCTGAGAAAAAGTTACACATCAGGATAATCAAATGTGGCACACCCATTCCTTTTATAGTGATCCATAGTTTTTCATGATATACACAATCATAGTCTTTAAAGCATTTGCTGGTTTTCTTCTGAATTTTTTTTCGTGTGCTCCATTATTAATGTATCTCTCCAGCATAATCCCTCATGACTCTTTCTTCTCTGAATCCAGTTTGTACATCTGACATTCTTCATTCTATATATGGTAAAAGTATTTGTTGTAGAATTTTTGCTGTAGAAAGAAAGGTATTGCCATGGTGGGTGTTACATCATAAACATGCTCAGACCTGTTTTCATATGGCAGTCCTGGTCATGCCTTGAGCCATGCTGAAAGGGAAAGAGCAAGTGAGCAGAGCTTCCCAAGTGAAGGTAGAGATGATAGCAGGACAAAATCCTTCATCACTTTAGGTACAACATTTGCATTGACAGATGCAGCCTCCCTCTGCCTCTTTTCTATTTTCTGAAAATTTCCCTATGGTTGGGTCCAGTGCCAAAGGTCCACAGCTTGTCAGAAACTGCCACTTGAGGAAGCTTAGAGTCCCTTGGAGTGACAGTATCTGAGGGTTTCTGTCAACCCCAACCTTTCCCACATTGTGGTTACCACTGGATGCAGTGGGTATTGCTGGATGGAAAGATAGGGATGGAAAAAATGTTTTAAAATATTTTTAAATGGTGGGAAATGTGTTTTTCAAGTGTTGAGAAACTCTGATGAGAAGAATCTTGGACTGACAAGATTTTCTGCATTCTGCACAGAAAATAGCAATATTACCATGGGACCTTTGTGCAAAACAACCATGTGCAAATGTTGCACAGAATATGTCTCAACTGTCAATTGTGTAACTGTGTAGATGTCAAAAAGCTTCTCATGGTGGGAAGAAATTTGTTAAAAAACGTCTCATTACTTCTTTGAAAAGAAAATTAGGAAAAAATTAAGTTATTTCCATAAGATTCCAATGCTTCTGAGTAGATGGAGCACTTAGAAGAGGAAGTGTCCAAAGGTTTCTACTTGCCCTGGCCTTCCAAGCATGGCCAACTCTGATGGCCATTGGAGGTTTCTGAAGCTAAAGGCCTAGTAGTGCAGTGTTTAAATGCCTGTACTGCAGCCACTCACTCATAAATCACAAAGTTGTGAGTTCAGTACTAGCTAGGGTTCAGACCTGCATCCTTCCGAGGTTGCTAAAATGAGTACCTAGCTGTTGGGGAGGGGGGGAGTGAGCTTACAGTCGTAAACTGCTTAGACACTGCATAGCACAGTATGAAGTGGTATATAAATGAAGTTGCCTTGCTTTGTTTGTATTTTGAGTGAGAAGGATGGAGGGAGGCTGGGTTGTGTATGCATGTTAAAATCCATTGCTGAGAGAAGGACATGCCAGCACTGCCTTTCATCACTGGTGAAAAATGCCCCCTCTTCTACCCTGCCCTTTACATGTGGTCACTGACTACTACTGTCAGATAGTACAAATCAAATTACAATCTCTACAGTCTTTTGGCAAAGTCTCATCAATATCTGAATGGATCATTATACACCTGTGAAGACACACCAACTAAAGGTGGTGGCAAATATGGGTGTGCAACGCCAGTACCCTTGTGAGATCAAACTCTTTTACCCAAAAAGGCTCCAATGCTGAATGTAAAGTACAAAAAGGGGGAAATTTATTTTGAAGAACAAAAGAAAAGGGTTTCTCCTTCCCAGCTCTAACAGGCTTAAAATAAAAGGTACTTTACAGTTTAGGTTTCAGCAATCTTCAGTGTTGTCATCTCTCTGGGTTTGGCCTTGGTTTGATCTCCTACTCAATGAAGCTGATGCAGGGTCTTTCAGTTTCTGGTACTCTTGACTTCTTTGTTGTTGATATTCAATTTAATTAACTGCTTTTGGTAACTAATCTGGCTAAATGGTAACTAAGGGGGGTTACAGACTGCCAGAAATAGTGCAAATTGAGTCCACTTTTAGGGTTAGGGTTAGGATTAGGGAATCATGGGAACTGTAGTTTATTGTGGCACCAGAGCTCTCTGACAGAGAAGACTCAATGTCTCAGAAAAAACCAATTCCCATTATTCCCTAGCACTAACCCTAACCCTAAAAGTGGATTCAATTTGCACTATTTCTTGCAGTCTGCAACCCCCCTAAGTTGGCTAAGTGATAACTAAATTGGCTAAGTGATAACTAAATTGGCTAAGGGCCTTGGCAGACGACTAATAGAGTCATCTTGGAGGCAGGGAAGAGGAGGGGCAGCCGCACGATCGGCGCCCCTTCCTCCTCCCGAGGTTGCCCTCTGAGCTGCCGGCCCTTCGCACGGCCGGCGCTCCGAGGGCAACCTCCCGCCACAGCGTCCGCACACGCTGCAGCGGATAAATCAGGGAAAGTGCGCCCTACACTTTTAGGGCGCACTTTCACTGACTTCTGAAAGGAGCGCTGATTTAGCGCTCCTTTCAGAGGCGCCGATGGTGCGCCATGGTGCGGATGCCATGGTCCCGCAGCGCACCGTCCCGTGGCGTCTCGGACGCCCTCATGTGCTTCCCCCCTAAGTGGTGTAAGAAATGCCCTTTCTGTCTGTCTGTGCCTGTTTGCCACCAAACAGATAAAGCCAAGCCTGCCTAAGAAAAACTAAAAATCCCAAGCTGAAGCAGAGCTTGCTGGGAAGGGGCAAACCAAAAACTAGAAAAATGCAGGGGATTCCTACAGCTCCTCCCACAAACTAATACAATGGAACATTTCTATGCTCAAACATAATAAGGACTAAACTAAAATTAAGGAAAATGCAGGGGAGAATTTAAACAGTCCAGGCTGGACATCACAACATTACTTTAACTGCAATGACTCTATCCTACAGAATTGCAGGGCCTGATACAGTCTTTTAGTTCCAGTTTCAAATGTTTCCTCGGGGCTTCAGTTAATCCTACAACTGAGTGGGATAAAGCATTCACTGCAGGTAGCAGATTTGGGGGCATCACAAAAAAGAAAATAATAATGACATTTATTATTATTATTATTATTATTATTATTATTATTATTATTATTATTATTATTATTATTAGAGGGGAGGTTATGACTGGTACATCCACACTGCAGAACTTTTTTTTTTACACCACTTTAACTGTCTCAACTCTATCCAATAGAATACTGGGATTTGTAGTTTGGCAAGGCACCAGAGCTCTCTGACAGACCAGGTTGGATACCTCACCAAACTACAAAGCTCAGGATTCCACATGATGGAGTCTTGGCAGTTAAACTGGTGTCAAACTGCTTTATAGCTGCAATACATAAAAGCTGATAGAAATGTGTGATTTTCCATCTCAGGTAACAAAATAGCTTTGTTAAATTTAGGTTTTATGCACCATGATGTTGAGAGGAGGAGCACCTTTTGCTTCCCCACCCCAGTCAACAACATATTTTGGGTTGGTCCTGCCTATGACTGTAATACCAGAGAATCACAGCTTGTGAGTCATTCTACAGTAAGTGTGATCTCACAATGTGTTTCCTTGGTATTGTAATAGTGGTAACAGGAATTTTTCTACCAATGTTCTGCTAAAAAAGTTGTTCCATAGGCAGCAGCAGTTTCTTTTTGCTTCTAACATCAATATTCCATAATGTTATAATGACCAGAGAAAAATCCTGAAACATTGCAGTATCATTACCAGCCAGTGTAATGTTCAGAATTCTCAGTGCAGCACTCTGTAATATTTATAGCATTTACTTTGGATGACTCAAGTAGTAAAGCTGAGTTCAGCATGGATCATTACACAGCAGGTACTTACAGAATGCTTTGTGCTGTTTTGTTTTGTTTTTAATTCACCGTGAGCCTGAACAAGGTCAGATATGCATACATTTATAGTAACATATTAGTTTTAGGATTATTTAGGTTGATTGCAAAATGTAGATATTTAAAGAGGCAGCATGGGATTAAAATTTATTTTTCAGGAGGATTTTCTCCTTTGTGGGTTATGTATTGCAATGTTATTTTATAGAGGCATGAAACACTGAAGATACTGTCAAACTCTCCATTAATAATTTAAACTGCTCTGTGTTCTAAAACATCAGAGGACAGAAATTTATTTATTGATTTATTTGTTTTGATAATTTATATTCCACCTTTGCCCCAGGATCCAAGGTAACATAAAAATTCAAAATCCAAAACCCCCCCTCTCTCTCTCTCTC